>CALYLW010000213.1:92500-794366 GCA_944989445.1 Ampullaceana balthica
CACTGAAAACACTTGTTCCGCAGATGTTTACAGAGTGGCGACAATTAACCACTGCCGAACTGAGACTTTTTCGCTCTTATTATAAATAATGTTGCAGAAGTTATACCAGTGTTTATTTTTTTATAATAGAATATAGGTAAGAATAAAAGTAAAATGATATTGATATGTCTCCAAACTAAGTGACAAAATATTTTTTTTCCTGAATTTCTAAAGAGAATACAAGGGTATTCCTGATGATTTTAAAATTTATTGATATTTAATTTTTTTGAAAGTTAAGGATTTTATACATGTTGAAAATATGCTTCAGATGTCCGAATACTGCCCGCGGGCCTGTAATTTTTTTAGGTGTGAGATGTCATGATAAAACGGCGTAGTTATTTCAGTTATAGAGAGATTCTGTTACATTGGATTATCAGAGATATCGGGGGCGACCTAATGTGATAAAGATATCTTTTTACAAATTAGGATTACCATAACACACTGTTTACTAAGCCAATATATATCAGGGGCGTATCCGAGTGGTGAATGGAGGAAAAAAGAACTATATTATCCCTTTTAAAAAATCCTTTATATTAACTCGTGGCGTCTGCTTGCTTGATTGATGCCTTGAATGCCGAAAAAACGTTGGATCGATTTTAAACCCACTTCCTCGTATGCTAGCGAGCTGAAATTTTGCAAGTAGACTCGTGCCGACGAAAAATATTATCTATCAAAATTTCAGATTGATCGAATGTACTGTAATTAAATTTATGAATTTTTAGATTATCTCTATGTATCTCTATGTAGCATGTTAATTTTTGTGTTAGAGTGTCGCAGTGCGTATTATATTGAACAACCTTTTTAATATTTTCGTGTCGCGCGGTGCGCTGCGTATTATATTGACGATACTTTTTAAAGTTTATTCCCGATCTGTAAATGTTTATGCTAATATGTCTCGCGTTGCGCATTATATTAAATACTAGCGTATCACCCGTCAAAAATGACGGAAGTTTTCAAAATAAATACACATCAGAATTAATAAAAAACGTAATACAGAACTTTCATTTATTTTTTTTATTTTTATTTGATTCATTTATTTCCCTACTAGGTTGTGCTGCAGCGCCCACTTTTTTCAAAAGCCCAACTAACTTTTCCTTGTATGATAAATACGTAATATTAAACTTCCTGAAATGTACACAAAGTATTTTATAATATGGTTGTTTTTGTGTGTCAAAATCCCAAGTAACTTATCCTTGTATGATAAATACGAAATATTCCTGAAATGTACACAAAGTATTTATATTATATTTTTTTACAGTGCTAATCACCACACGATTTTTTAACTGCAAGTATGTAATTAACCAAAATATATATTATTAATAAATTGGAGAAATAAATATTATAAATATTTTCTTAAATTTTAATCGAATTTTAATCGATTAAATTGATTTTTAATCGATTAAATTTTTAGCGATTAATTAATCGTTAATTTCCGCAGCCCTAATTTTTTATATAATTTTTTTTTAAAAATTAAAAGAACCGTTTTATGTACAGGACTTTAAGAAAGTTGTTTTTTTCTTCAAATGACTTCACATACGTAATTTAAGCGTCAAGTTTCGATGACGTCAGAGGTCAGATGTGAAGCTAGTAATAGTGTCCTTAGGGTAAGCTATGTTATTTTACCAATTTCCTAACTTCCAAGAAAAAATAACTTTGAAACAGAAATAAAAATTCAGCCTCTACATCAAACAGAAAATGCGCTACGCTGTTCAGTCCTCCCAGCCCCTAAGTTACACCATCACATGGGAAAAAACTGTGAGTGAATTGACTAAAATATTATGAGTATGTGACACGTCTACTGTACAGAATAATAAGTAAATATCACTCAGCCTCAAATCAAGAAGCCAATCAAAATATATCCTTATTTGAGATTGCTACTAGTAATACCACACCACACCCTAAAAATATAATCGCAAAACAATATCAGCCAAAAAAATGTGAACATCCCAATAAACATATTTCATAAAAATACATGAATATAACTAATGCACCTTATCTTTAAAATAATACAATGTTTTAGTCACATCCCCTTTCCCTTAAATACAGAATTAAACAAAGATTATTAATTACAAAAAGTGCTTGTGGAATATATATGTATATATATATGTCTATATACACTGCTGATAAGTTTTACTTTATTTTCGTACTTGTCATCTTCTCTGTGTTTTTTCCTTAAAGATGACTTTTTGCCGATAAGTTCGTTGTTTAGTGACGTAGTTGAGGCTCACTCATACCATTTTCAATAAGAATTTTTATTTATATTTTAAAACGCTTGTAGCGCGAAATGGGGCATTCATCTGGATTATTCTGGCTTCTCATTCTTACAGAAGTGTCATTATTATTTTAAAAACTATTCACAGACTTTCGCTAAGCAAGTTTGATTTAAAGCGAACATACCCCAAAGACTTTGTCCCCTTTTAAAGTAATTTCCTCTGTATGCATGCATATACGAAATTTATAGAATTCTGCATTTGTCCCCACGTTTCCCTGTTAACATTCCTGAAGTACCCGAAATTCGGAACAACAGACGCAGTCTCCACCGTGTGTCTCCAGTTGTTACATTTTGAATGTTTGTGGTTGAACACCTGTCACCCTGACTCGTTTACTAATTACTGGGATGTGTCAAATCAGGGATTCCTAAGCTAAGAGATGAAGGGTAAATAAGACAACTTTTGATAATGGGGTATCTGCTCGTTGTATTTATTAAATCATCATCCTGTTGCGTTATGATCACTGTCAGTCCCACTTTGATCCACGGTGTGTAGTCCGCTTGACTCATTACCTGGCACCCGCTCGGGTATATGGATGGAATCATTTTTAGAACATCTGTGTTACAAATGTATGGATATCAGCAAATGTTGATGGCAATGCGTTTGAATTTCAGCCTGGCTTGAACCTGCTGTGTTGGGTGTGTGAAAGGCCCTGTCGTTAAAGAACTGTGTTAAACTAGCGTGTTAAAAAAACGTAACCTTTGGAGTATAGTGTGATATCAACGTTTAGAAGAATTTCCAAATATCGTATTGGAGTACTTACTTTCTGTGTTATTGCCGTAAAGCAGGCCTGTGTAAAGGCACCGCGAAACATCCCCTTGATTTAGCGACGTATTTTAGCACCGTGTGTTACCACCATGTTTTAGCATCGTATAATGACACTGGCGGTTATGAGTGATTTTTAAAAGGTTATTTGTGTACCTGTTTGTTCCCCTGCACAGTGACAAGCCCAGAACTGGTTGTTGACTGCAGGACCAGGTGAGTTTTGCACGCTTAAGGTCATATTAGCAGGGCGGTTACCACGAAGTATGGTCAAATCTTTCGCCACCACTTTTGCACAAATTAAAGGCAGTGGTCCAGAAATTTACCCGCCCACCCGATTTCTAATTTTTCTATTTCAACAGAAATAGAAAACTTCTACCATTGACCACGCCATATTCCTATACAAATATACCAATAAATACAGCCAACTATCCTTAAAAATTTGACTTTCGGTTTCTTTTTCGTAAAATATATTGTAATGACCTGTACAAAACTCATGGTTCAGATAAATTCTTTTAGAAAACAATTGCATGAAAACAAAGTTTTCACAAGGGTCCTTTACACTTAAAAATTATATAAATAAATATTATAATAAAAATTAACAATAAAAAAAAATAATATAAAATAAATAACGCGACCTAAACGAGGGTTCTAGGTTCTAATACCTGAGTGAGTCTTATCTTTACTGCGCAATGTGGCGTGGCTAACTTTATATTCTGAGGACAAGTGGGTCACATGCCTAAAGATAGATTAGAGTAAAGTTTAATCTGACAGGGTGCGTGTGTGTATACGTGCGTGAGTGTGTTTGTGCGTGACACATAGTGTGTGTGTATGTACATTTACGATTTTCGGTGAGGGAGTTAGAGAGTACAGTTAGAGTACTCTGAAGTTTGGTGAGACAGTTAGAGAGTACAGTTAGAGTACTCTGAAGTTTGGGGAGACAGTTAGAGAGTACAGTTAGAGTACTCTGAAGTTTGGTGAGGCACTTGGAGAGTACAGTTAGAGTACTCTGATGTTTGTATCATACCAAAAACAGGACCGAAAAAAATTCGTGGAGGCCCTATAGCGTTAATTTCTTCTTTTTTTTTGTGGTGGGGGTGGGAAGGAGGTCTTACATACCAACACTTATGCCCAATTGGTCGAAACCATTTTATGTGTCCTTTCACCTCTCCCCAACCCCCTAAAGATAATTGTTACGCCACAGGCTGTATTTATATCTATAAACTATAAAAAAAAACAGCTGATGCTTTATCATTGTATTTCAATGGAACTTTTGTCTGGGACGTTACGACTTATCTTTAACTTTAACAAAAATAACTAATGATTGACAGAGGCGTCACTGGTGGGTGCGGACCGCAGTGGGGGACACTATCACAAGGGGTGACACCCAAATGTAAAATTATGAACGTTCCGTTATTTTGGCATTGACAGAATCGGAGGAGGTCTTTGGAGAATATTGTGTAGGGGATGACACCATGAGCTACCACAATGGATGACACCAAACCTTGTTACGCCTCTGATGGTTATAAACATAATATTTGTTCCCATGTGTTGTGTAAGAATTATATAAAATCTAAAAGATTTATCTCATTAAATTTTCTCAATCAGCTGCTGTTCACAATTCATGAATGAGATAAGAAAATAAAATTTTTCAAAAGCTAATTTACATCTGAACGGATATCCACAGAGTCCATAAATGAGTGTACGCTTTTCATTTTGGTGCAACATCTACGGTCCACTTAACATGGAGTATTTTGGGAATACCATTTTGTTTGGAAAGGGGTGGGGGGTCCTTAATTTGCATAGAGCAATAAAAATACGCCCCCCCCCCGCCACACACACCATGGGTCACATCGACTTGTTACCATACTGGTCGTAACACATAGACGAACTTAACTCATACTTTCAAGTACTGACCACCCGGAGTTACCAACCGGTATTATTCAATTTTCTCAAACTTTTAATTTACAAAATGACCCTTATTTAAAGTACAATTTTCAAGTATTGGTAACGGTTTCTGCAATTTCTAATCAATTCTATGTGGGTTTAGAACTAAATTTTTAATGTTTTAAAACGTTATCTTCAAGACTTCATACAAAAATAGAACCATTTTGCAGCGAGTTAAAACCGCTTGGTAAAGATAACATAATTTTCTGCTAGCATCCCATTTTTTTTTCTTCAGTTAAGTGCAGAAGTGGGATGCAAAAACAATTTAAAATATTTAAAAATTATTACCGAACAATTGGTCTCAAACTAGATTTCTGAGCATCACCACCAGCGACCAAAATTTTTTATTTTTTTTCAATTCCAAATGTTCAGATAAAATGTAAAACAGTTAGCTGGTCATCTGTCCATTTTGATAGATATGAACAAGTTGTAAATCGATGTTAATAACTGTCGATGTCGATATACTTATTGGTGTCATACAAACACAAAGTAGGTACGTTTAATACTTAAAATAAAGTGAGAGATTTCTTTAAAAATTCGACTTTTATTTACTATTGAATTTGTTTTCGCTAGTTTTATGGACACGAAACATGAGAAAAGTTGATTTGTGACAAGAGTCATCCTTGAAGCCATATGCGGTTATCCCCCCTGTATAAGACTTGATGTCCTCCTGAAAATGACCGTGTAGTTACCGCTATTGGATAACACTGGCATCTGTAAGGAGATGTGGAAACGAGTAGCAACTATAGTTCTTGTGTATGTTCCCCGAGCCATATAAGGGCGTGAAAGAAAATGTCCGGGTACGGGTCTCTGGACTGCGTCAGCGACAGCGTCACTGACAGTGGCGCGTCTGTCAACAAATCCAAAAACTCAACCCCGGAACGCCGCCACCGTCGGTACAACACGGGGAAGACCAGGATCCCATCCATCTCCATAGGCGTCGCCTACGACATCAACAACAAACCCATCTCTGTCAACACATTCGGCTCCGTCCTGCCGGATGTCAACAGCGAGGTCGACCTCAACACGACCTCGGAAACGGACGTGGAGGACAGGAAGAAGTATGAGCCGAACATCCTGGAAAGGGCCCTCGAGCACACACTCTGCTACAACCCGAGGCGGAGGGCGAGGGCGTCGCACCTGACCATCGGATTACTCTGTATAATGACCATCCTGTCCAGTGCGGCTATCGTCATCATACTGCCCATCTACACTGCGTCCATGCGGAGGGCGGGAGGGGACGAGTCAGTGGCCCTACTATCACTGGCTGCCGTGGTGCCCGCGCCCTTGATTTTGATAACGTTGCTCCTGAAGCACGCCTACGACAAGTCCATCACACTCAGGCCAGCGGCGTCGCTGCCTCAGTACACCATCATGGGCGTGTCTTTGGCATTACGGCTTAACATGGGCGCCTTTGCAAGGTAGGTAAACAAAGCTAGCATCATAATTTTTTTTTAAATTAATCAAAATGTACATGCACGGAGGCGCAGCCTTCGTTTGTTGCACTTAATGTTTGTCAAGATTTATGACGCCCCTGATGTAAAATCTCTGCATTTGATGTACAATAATACTTTCTTATCTTATCTGTTACAGACGCTCCTTCTATACAGATGATTTTTGCGTCCCACGCTTATCCGTGGTTTATGTTTAGTCTTGCGTGTAGAGTTTCAAATGTTTATTAAGTGTTGGTTTTTCTGGTCAGATCAGGTTACCCATTCCACGTTCAAATTCCTGACGAGGAGAATGAGGCTTCGAAAGTGTTTGCTCTTGCAACAAATAAGAAAAGTGTTTTAATTCCCATAATTGTCATCTGAGTTTTTAAAAAAAGACTAATTCTGTCAAAAATATCATGACTATACATATTACCTTTGTAACGCTCCTGCAGATACAATAAAATATATATTTTTTAAAAACGCTTCCAGCTACTTGATTTGTATCTTACACGCTTAAAGTTAAAGTAACGCTCCAAAGACAGTATTTCTTCGAATAGGGTTAGGCTAGACTTGAACACTGCCTTTTAAATATGTTCGACCATTAGAAAACGCTTTTGTTGTTATCTCCCATTTTGCCGCTGCAGGCATCCTCTTAACAAATTTATGTATCAATATCTACCACAGTGGCATTAGTTAAATGTTAACACTGATGAGTCGTTGTTGGTATTGCTAACATTTTAATATAGTCAGAAAACAACGTTGAAGGTAATGAATCAACCATTTTTATTGTTACGAGAGTTAAACTATTAGTTAAATCATTAAACCTGGAAACACTACTCACCATAGGATAAAAAAACCAACAAGGTAGAATTAATTCATAAGACGATTAATTCTAGCATTGATATAAAACACAAGATAATCTTTTTAAAAAAACTCAGGTAGACATACATAAGGATAAAACCACTTTTCTAATCCGGTACGCAAGAACAAACACATACAATTATTGTTCTTCCCGTCTGGAATTCGGACGAGGCATGGGTTGCCTGATCAAACCAGGACAACTAACACTCCATCAACATTTAAAACTCATATAATGCAAGACTTAACACGGATAAGCGCAGAACGTAATTATTTTTTGTAAAGAAGTAGTTTTTGTAACAGAAAAGAGAGAGTTTTATAAAGTTCATACGGACAGTACTGACGTCAAAAATAAAATATTTTTATGCGAAGAAGGTTCAGCACCGTGTGTCTTATCTTATCTTATCTTATCTTATCTGTTACAGAGGCTCCTTCTATACAGAAGATTATTGCGTCCTACGCGTATCTATGGTTTGTGTTTAGTCCTTCATCTCCATTAGAGATTTAAATGTCGATAAAGTGTTTGTTTTCTTGTTTTCTTCAGGCAACCCATCCACGCCCGAAGTCCAAATTTCATATATCTCCAATATCAAATGAGCAAATATAGCCATGCACACCGTGTTTTCGTATTTTAAATAAAATCTTCTAATATTCCGACATAATACGGCGTTGTTACTGAAGCAGTCTGTCTTTAGCGCTGACATATCAAGTAGGGTAGAATTTGAATACAACTGCTACTCTGCCAACAAGATATGATATAAAACTATAACATTCAACTCTATCTAGCGAATGTCTAAAAGGAATAAACCAATATTACAAGAATCAATTAGATGTAGAGGCGTGACGTAGAGATTTAACGCCATGTCTCTTTTAACAACTCACAAACATTATGAGTTATGTCATGAGGTTTATTTCCACCAGTGACGAACATTAATTTGTTTATGTTCTCCACCACCCCCACCCCAAAGTCACCCAGAGAGAACACCGCCTTCACTTCAAACATCGTTGTCTGGAGCCATCATCCCATTCGCTGTGTTGTCCAGTTATTTCATTTTGAAAAAAGGTAAAGTTTGCTTAGATTGTATATATTATCGGAACATTACTTCGTTACAAAATGGCGATGAAAATTCCTGAATCCATTAACCCTCTACAATGGTGGAAACTTAATGAACACCGATATCCGATAACGTCATTCCTTGCCAAGACCGTTTTGTGAATACCAGTTACCTCAGTTCCATGTGAATGATTGTTCAGCTCGGCTTGTTATATTATCAATTAGACCCGCTCATCACTTGAGCCAAATAATGTCAACACACTTGTCTTTTTGCGCAGTTGGTTAAAAGATGACATATAAAGGAGACATTCCAGTTCCAGTGTTATTTATATTTTCAACGAGAACGTTTAGTATGTGTAACTTATGACATCATTAAATTTAATTTTTGGCTTTTATCGAAATTAACCTTTAATTAATTGTTAATTTTTCAAAAGTTAACGATTTAAATTAATCGTTAACAGCCCTAATAAATAAATATATAAATTGGGTTTGGGTTGCGTCCTTTCTAGCTCTAGATTATTTGTTTTCTGCTTTTCAGTGAGGTTTTGGTTTTTGGTGGGGTTATGGTTTTTGGTGGGGTTAGGGTTTTTGGTGGGGTTAGGGTTTTCGTGGGGTAAGGGTTTTTGGTGGGGTTAGGGTTTTTGGTGGGTTAGGGTTTTTGGTGGGTTTAGGGTTTTGGTGGGGTTAGGGTTTTTGGTGGGGTTAGGGTTTTTGGTGGGGTTAGGGTTTTTCGTGGGGTTATGGTTTTTGGTGCGGTTAGGGTTTTTGGTGGGGTTAGGGTTTTTGGTGGAGTTAGGGTTTTTGGTGGGGTTATGGTTTTTGGTGGGATTAGGGTTTTTGGTGGGTTTAGGGTTTTTTGGGGGGTTAGGGTTTTTGGTGGGGTTAGGGTTTTGGGTGGGGTTAGGGTTTTTGTTGGGGTTAGGGTTTTTGGTGGGGTTAGGGTTTTTAGTGGGGTTAGGGTTTTTCGTGGGGTTAGGGGTTTTCGTGGGGTTAGGGTTATTGGTGGGGTTAGGGTTTTTGGTGGGTTTAGGGTTATTGGTGGGGTTCGGGTTCTTGGTGGGGTTAGGGTTTTTGGTGGGGTTAGGGTTTTTCGTGGGGTTAGGGTTTTTGGTGGGGTTAGGGTTTTTGGTGGGGTTAGGGTTTTTGGTTGGTCAAGCTGCTACACCCTGCAAGATTGCGTTGTCCGGGGAACTACCTTTTCTTTTGTGATACCCTTTCGGGTAATACTTTTACGGGTGCTGCCCTTGCTGGCTCTCTCTTTTCTGGCTCTGTAATGGAGAAACACTTTTGTTTCCTTCTATACTTGTTTGAAATGTGATCTAAGCAAAAATCAATCTTGGTTAAAACTGAAAGTACATTTGCTTGCCATGTCTAAAATTTATTGCACAATTAATTACTTATTTTAAAAAATTATGGCTCTGTGTGACATATCAAAGATTATTAAAAATAAACGTAAAATGTGTTATCTATAATCAATAAATATTTATTTTTAAATAACTAAAAGTTAATATTATAATAAATTGTTTTTAAAATGACTAGAAAATTGTTCGCTTTTATAGCCTTTAACTTTTAAAGTCTTCTTTCTTTTCTTTGAAAATACTTTCTGTAAAAAAATTATTCATAACGTATAATATTTCCCGCATACTTAAATTTGACACAACACGCATGGCAGTTACTAGCTTCATAAGAATTACTTTTTTATTTATTAATACACAAGTCCCGCTTCTTCACGCCCCTGAACTCTATCAATATTTTTTTTTAAAACCCTTTACACTACATATTTATTTCAACATTATTTACTCTTCTGCAAAAGATATAGACATTTTTCTAGAGCATTGTGTGGATAAGCTCAACGCATCTGAACACCCAAGAAAAAACTGATCGTCTCCAGCACTTTTCAAATCAAATTGGTCTTCAAATCAACACAACCAAAACAAAAGTCATGGACCTCACCAACCAACCAAATGATATTAAACTTAATGACCAAACCATAGAGAAAGTAACCAACTTCACTTACTTAGGAAGCAAAATGTCATATGATGGAGATGCAACATCAGAGATAACGACTCGAATTGCGTTGGCGTCAAGTGCTTTTAACAAACTTAAAAATATTTGGAGATCAAAGACACTTAGCAAACATATAAAACTTAGACTTTTCAACTCTTGCGTAATCCCTGTACTAACATATGGATGTGAAAGCTGGAAATCCACTCAAGCTATAGAAAAGAAATTAGTTGCCTTCGAGAACAAATGCCTCCGAAAAATTTTGAATATAAAATGGAGTGATTTTAAATCAAATGAAACAATAAGAGAAGAAACCAACCAAGAATATGTGTCAACCTTTATAAGGAGAAGGCGTTGGAATTATATCGGTCATGTTCTTCGAATGGACGAGAGAAGACTACCACGGCAGGCCTTCATATGGACACCAAAAGGCAAAAGAAAACAAGGAAGACCAAAAGAAACCCTACGTAGAACAATCAAAAGAGAAAGCTCAACCATGGGTCTAAGAAATAATCAAGACCTAATACAATTGGCGACGGATCGTCGTAAATGGAAATCAATGACTTCTGCCCTATGTGCCGTCTTCGGCCCGAGAGGAACTAACTAACTAACTAACTAATTGTGTGGATGGGAATTTATTTAATAATTATTTTTTTTTACATTTAAATTTTAGTTCTATGAACGTCATGTAGTAAGAAAAAAGGTAATGCATTGTACTAATTGAAACTATGTTATTTATAACTAGCGAAAGTTTCAATTAATCGAAAAATTACTTCGTTTTTTTAAACATGTATATTAAACACAAATGATTAAGAATAGATTAAAAAACACACCACTTTTAGCCTGTCATTTCATTATAATTATATTCTTTATAACACTTTTGGTCATTGGAGAAAGATTAGACTACACCATTTAATAATTTTTTGTTCGTGTGTTTCTTTAAAATATTTTTTAAAACATAATTTTGCAACGAATAAAAAAAGAACTTAAAGAAAAAAATAATCACTTTTCAGATTTTAGCAAGAGGCGGCTGACTTGCTGTTTCATTGCGTTGGTTGCCATGTTTGTTGGCACGGAGCCCCGGATATGGTCATTGGACGGAAGTGAAGAGGGGAAGCTATTCTCATCGGAGCAGCTTGTGGACAGAATCCTGTGGCCTGTTATCTTTTCTATGAGTTATCTTCCCTTGGCCGTGTACAACGCAATTTGTGAAAAAGAGCTGAAGAAAAATGTGGTAATTTATAATTGATGCATTCCGCAATATCTAATGCTTTATAGCTGATTTTAAATTCATAATAATTGTTATAAACTTAAATGACCGCTAATATTTATAAACTTTAATAACTAATAATATTTAAAATGACTTTAAAAATATATATATTTAAATGACTATCAATATTTACCCCGTTAAATGACTAATGACATTTATAAATTTTAATTGGCTCCTAAAAATTAATAAAACAAATACTGAAAATTCAAGTAAGTATGAGGTTAACAGTGATATCCATCTGTTTAGGGAGCGTAACAAAAAATTTAAAACTTTTTTCTATCACATCGTCATTTTTGTCATTCGTACAAAAAATAGAAATTATGAAAGCCGCATGTGTGAGGAGAGAATATTAAAACACATAAACCCAATCCTATGTATTCAGGAGAAATAAAATATCAATAAGTAAATATAAATATGTTACTCTCTTTGGAGGAAATTTGTTTGTCTTTTTGTTTCTGGGTTTCAACAATTTTTAAAGTGTTTTGTGAATTGGATTAGACGAGACTCTAACACACAAAGATCTGTTCTCTTCAACCACAATTGTTGTAAGTTAAGTAAGTAGATAAGACTAGATATAACAAAAATGGCGGCTAGGTATAGCTCACACAAACAATAATGACATCAAAACCTCGAATCTCGGAGAAAGTGTTTTTTTTATAAAGCACTAGCAACGATCTCAGTAAAAATGAATAAACTAAAGAAACCAATATGTGGTATGTTTTAAAAATAATTATGCCAGAAACCTTCGCGGAAGTGTGCAAAAAATAGTTCAAGTTTCATAGCAAACGGATAAATAAATTAATAATTAAAAAGCTTACAAAAGAAGAAACGATAATAAAGGCCCCGCCCCAAAATGGGTGATAATTTAATTTTTTTTATTGCCATTGTACTCAAGCTATATTTCTCAAAATCGTGTAAAATTGAATGGGGAATACAATAATTAACCTTCAGTAAAAAGAAAAACGCATTTGGAGCCCCCAGCGCCGAAAGAATGGACATTAGGAGTTCAGTGCCCTATAGTAATTTAATATAGGCTCTTAATTCTTTATATACTAAGTTTGGTCAAAATAAATATATTTTTTCATTATCTAGCGCTTAAACTAATTTTTATATAGCTAATATAGGGAAACACATTAAGTGGGCACCGGGCCCATTCGGTGCAAAATGTCGATGTTAATAACCTGTTCATTTTAATTCAGTTTCATCATGGATATATTTCTCAAGATCGTTAAAAAGTGAATGGGAAAAATATCTTAAACATTTACGAAACAAGACATTGACATTAGAAGTTCAGTGCCCTTAAATATTTTAATATGGGCTACCAAGTTTTTGTATACAAAGTTTAGTTAAGATCAATTCATTTACGCAGTAACTAACGCATAAACTAATTTGTATACAGCTCATGTAAGCAAAAAATGACATTAAGTGCCTCAGGGCCCATTCAGTGCAAGATATAAAGTTCAAAACACCTGTTCATTTCAATATGGATAATAATGGATATATTTATCATTATTTTTCAAGATCGTTAATAATTGAATGGTGAATAAAATCTTAAATGTTTTTTAAAAAAGGCATTTTGGGCCCTAAGGAATGGTAATTAGGAGTTCAGTGCCCTACAGTATTTTAATATTGGTTGTCAAGTTGTCGGTGCCCCATGAGTGTTAAATTTAGAACAAAAAGTACCCAATTACCATCCCGGAAGCCTACTCAACAGTCTCCCAAAATTTCATGACGATAGGGTGAATCGTTTAGTCAGCTATAAAGGACATGCACAGACATACTTTCCTGTTTATATGTATAGAAATGATTTCAATCCACGTATATCTCAATAGTTAGTATCAGAAGTTAAACAAAGAATATATATCACCGATCAATTTCACGTACGCTATCAGAATTCAATATTTTATACACTTTAGGTAAAAAATAATCAATTATTACTTTTGTCTATAATTCCATAAGAAGGCACCTGCAAATATTAAGTTATTCTATAAAGACTAGTGTATTACCCGTCAAAAATGACGGAAGTTTTCAAAATAAATACATTTCAGCTGAAATCTATTTATTTTGAAAAAATACACATCAGAATAAAAAATAATGTAATACAGAACTTTTATTGATTTTATTTATTTTTATTGTATTCATGTATTTTCATATATTGCACAATTTAATGTGCAACGTTCGAAAAGAGTTATTTTTGGTGAAGTAATTTGGTGCGCTGCTTTCTAAAATTAGTAGCGTCACGGACAGACAGGCATACATTGCAACTTATGTATGTTGTTGCTTCAGTTATATTATATTGTTAGATGCATAAAATAAAGATGCCATAGTTATATGCCTAATATATAGGTGCTATCGTCAGTTGCCTAAAATAAAACGCCTACGTATTATCAGATCCAAACGTGTTCCCTGTCCACATCCGGTCTCCTGTCAGCGTGTGTGTTCACGGTACTGTTGTCCGGCTTGAACTTCCTGCCCTGGTACGGACACGTAAGTATTTTGCTTCACACTGTTAAAGAGATTCATTTCCAGAAATCGCTTGCTTTATATATTACCGAAGCTCCTTTTGTTTTATTTAAAGTTAATGAGTCCCCACAGACTAGATACTAATTTTAAAAAAATTTAAAAAAGCACTTGGCACGTGATTGGGCATCACATGTTTTCAAATTACCGAGTGGGTGTTTAAGAAAAAAATATATCGTCTATCTTAAACCAGACTTTGAGCCTGTATTATGTACAAAATGTCAATTGTATTATATCAGACTCTGATTTTTATTGTTTATGAATGTCGACTGTCTTAAATGGTTCATTAGATTCTTTCTGTGTATACAGTATAATAGGATGTTTCTTAATCAAACATGATCGAACTCTTTATCGCGTATGAGAATTCATCTGTATAAAACCTTAGAAGTTTGATTTCAGTTTGCATATAAAGATATATATGGGTTTGTTCCCGAGGCCTAGGGCGTCCCTGAGTCACCCCGCTCCGAATGGGTATCAAACACTACATTGTAGTGTTAGGCGGCTGGGTAATGCGTGGAACCCACAAAGCCGTGGCCTGTGATTGCTGCATCACTTGCCAACAGATCATCTGTCATGGTCTGTGGACGCAACTATCTTCTGCATAGAAGGAGCGTCTGTATAGATAAGATAAGATAAGAAGATATAAAACAAGACTTTAAGTCCGTATGGTTTATAAAAATGTCCGCAGTGTTAAACACCAGTCGGAGTATTTGTTGTGGATGAAGTGTCGGATATTTTAATGGGAAGTCAACTGTCATTTATACAGACCGTTAAACCAACATCATGCACTTTGAAAGTTCACAGAAGATGATCCAAACATTTTGTGTCATTTGATTTTAAATAAATGCATTTAACAGGTAGATGATTGGCCAGGAATGTGGGAGAATTTCAAGACTGGCTTTAGGTGCAACTTCAGGTAAACTATGTTTCCAGGTGCAACTTCAGTTAAACTATATTTGTAGGTTCAACTTCAGGTAAACTATGTTTTGAGGTGCAACTTCAGGTAAACTATGTTTTTAGGTGCAACTTCCGGTAAACTATGTTTTTATGTGCAACTTCAGGTAAACTATGTTTTTAGGTGCAACTTTAGGTAGTCTACCTCTGGTAGAATATGTTTTTAAGCTGCAAGTTGAGGCATAGTTTGAAGTTTTGGGCACAACTTCACTTACCTTTTGTTTTTGAAGTGGAATCCGCAGTTATAAATTTTCTCGTTTGTTTTTTAATGAATATTTTGCATTGTGCAATAGATAAAGCTGTTTCATTTATCCTTGCAATATACTCCACTGCAAATAACACATTTAACATTCGTCTACTCACGTACCTATCCAATGTTAATGGATCCGTGTCTTAATTTTCATCATTGTCTTAACATCACGCTATTTAACAGATCAAATAAGCTCCACATTGATTAAGACCTGCTATATTAAGACACACTTTGGATAATGACGCGATTTGATAAAAGCAAGAATAATGCTCATTCATAACCAGAGGTGTCACTAGGGGGTGCAGACTACACCAGGGGAACCATCACAATGGTTGATACCCATTCTGCAAGTTCCCGTTATTTGGCACTGGCAGACTTAGGGGAGGTCTTTGGGGTAGGTCATAAGGGGTGACGCCATGAGCTACTGCATTGAGTGACACCAACACTAGTGATGCCTCTGTCCAATACAGCCGTAACCTTAGAGCCACGCTTACCACACCTTTTGAACTCCCACGCCAGCCCCCTGCCCCCGACTGAAAGAAGCATTACACTTTCAGCTACGCCCCTGACTGCCAGCATTGCCTGGTCAAGCTGCTAGTCCTGGGCTGGTCGGTGTTTGCTCTCAACCTCTTCTCCCTTCTGCTCGTCTCCGCCACCGAGGGCTGTGTCTTCACGAGCATCGTGGCCTGTCTCTCGGCGCCCCTGGCCACGGCCTTTTGGTCATTGTTTCACTACGATTACGACTCTGACGTCATCAGCTGGAGACCTGGCTGGACACATACATCGGGTGAGGATTCTTGGAAGTGTTTTTTTTTAAAACTGTGGTTGCCGATGTTCCCTCTAAGTTTCGTTGATCTGTGTGTTAAGTTTTAAAAAAATAAAGAAAAACCTTTTGTGCAAAGTTGCACAGCATCATATTTGTACGCACAATTTTACACCAAAAAACAAAAATATAATGTAATCTTTAACAAAATTTGCTGCGCAATAATTCAAAACTACTGCATGACTCGGTCAGATACCTGCGAGGCATCGCAACCGCGCAGCATAAAGGGAACATTGGTGGTTGCGCGTGCTGTGTGCTGTTTCATTAGTCATTTGAGGGTCGGGTTAATTCAATCCTTTAGCTTTTCAACGAGTCACAACTACACATTAAGTCTTCCCCTCAGAATCTGACAGACACACCTATGCGCGTTAGATTTGTAGCAAAAAAAGGAAGAACCCGTTTAACAGTCTATACGTGAACTTTACATCTACCCAAGTTACTGGACATAGCATGGATTCAAATGAGCCACTTTGTATGAATCCAAATATGTGCAGAAATAAATAACATGATATTTATTGTTAGTGTTTTCAATTTAATTTTAGACGTTCCGAAAACAATGTTACTTATTGGTGTAGAATTAAATAATGTAAGGTTTTCCTTTAATTAAAAAAATATTTAATTCGAATTGTAACCTTCTTATAAAAGTTATGATCAATTAATGTATGTAAAATCACGTCTAAGGGGCCGTCCATAAAGTACGTCACGCTCCAGAGGGGGGAGGGGTTGTAAGAAAGTGTGACAGTTTGTGACGAGGGGGAGGGGGTGTCCGGCCATGTGTGACGTCAAGGTGTTTTATATTAAATTTTATTTATTTTGTTAATAAAAAACACAATTTTTGCTCGAAAGTGTGACGTACTTTAAGGGTGGTTGGTCCGAAATATGTGACAGTTTGTGACAGCAGGGATGGGGGGAGTTAAAAATGGTCAAAAATAGCGTGACGTACTTTATGGACGGCCCCAAACCTGTTTATTTCTATGCTCTCCCCTCCTATTCCGATCCTGACCTTGACCTCTCCTTGATTTGATGACATGTGATTAAACACCTAATGACATTTAACATTGAAACGTGACACTTCACCGACCATCATCTCCGAAACCACGACCCTTTGAACATCTCCGTGTCCCATGTTTCACCCCCACCTCCTCCCATCCCCTCACACTCCCTCTCACAGCCTTCACATTGGCCAGTGCAAGCCTGCTGTTGCCCTCAGTGATTGCCTACAACGTGTTTGCTATCAAGGACGCCAAGGCTGCTAAGAAGGAGGAGAAAGGTTATTCGGACGTGTCCAGTTCTGAGTACGAATGGGATTAGAGGCCACTCCCAAACTGGACGAGCTTGTAATGCGTGTCAGAAACTGGGCAAAAATGAGTTTTTGATACAATTGTTACAACAAAAAGGGCGGCGAAAGTGGGTGATGTCGAAGAAGAACTTTTAAAATCAAACGAATGTCAGATAGCATAAGGGGCGTGATTTTCTGTGTTGGTTGGGTTGTAATCGTTTTACTCATAACTTGTAATTGCATCATTGGTACCTAAATACATGTTTGAAAATTCCCCTAAGAATAACAAGGTTCTAATCGAACTTTTGGTCGAACCGAGATATTCGCGTTTTAAAATGTCTTGTTTGATAGGCCTTTATAGAATTAAAACATACCGTAGTTGCTCTGTACTCTCTCCAGAATTAGCTCACAATACATCATGATACATGTTTCATATTTTTTTACCATGATAGATTGACACATGGCCGATACCCAGAGGCAATAGCTCATTGTTTCAACAACAAAAAAAAACGATTAAAACCTTGTTATCTTAAGAGGGAGGGAGGGGATTAGATGTTTTTGAAGATCGGAGACTAAGCGTCATGCGCACCCGACGCGCATTGTTTTTATAATAAAAAGATGTGATGTCATTCTAATAGCATATTACTCGTTGAAACCAAGAAAGCCTGGTGCATGAATGATTTGATCATGTATTTTACTACTGGGGGCTTGCTGCAGTGTGTTAACTTTGTGATTAGTCTTTTAAAGTGTGTATAGTAATGTTTGTTTGTTTAATGGTGTTGGTATTACTGTTGAAACTGGTGAGTAAGTCTTGTTTGTAATGTCGGTGACATGGATGTATGTAGTGGTGTTTGTAATGTCGGTGACATGGATGTATGTAGTGGTGTTTGTAATGTCGGTGACATGGATGTCTGTAGTGGTGTTTGTAATGTCGGTGACATGGATGTCTGTAGTGGTATTTGTAATGTCGGTGACATGGATGTCTGTAGTGGTGTTTGTAATGTCAGTGACATGGATGTCTGTAGTGGTGTTTGTAATGTCAGTGACATGGATGTCTGTAGTGGTGTTTGTAATGTCAGTGACATGGATGTCTGTAGTGGTGTTTGTAATGTCGGTGACATGGATGTCTGTAGTGGTGTTTGTAATGTCGGCTACATCGATGTCTGTAGTGCTGTTTCTAATGTATGTTGCTCTGGCGTTTGTGAAACTGTTTGTATAATTTGTGCCATTCCTATATATATTTATGTGTGCAATTTCAATGTCTGTAGCGATGTTTTTAATGTCGTTTACATTGATATATAAGTGATGTTTGTAATGTCGATGTATTATATAATGATGTTTTTAATGTCAATTACATCGATATATGAGTGGTGTTAGTAATATCGATGTACATAGGTGTGTTTGAAATGTCGATTACATTGATGTATTCCTGGTGGTTCTTATTTTCCCTATACTCGTCTTTGAAGTGATCACTGTAAAACCTGATTTAATAGTATTGTATAGTGTATGTAACTGTATTTTTTTAAAATCTAAAGCCATTCAAATGTGCATTTGTATTTTAATGAATATTTATCTTTATCAAGTATTAACCTGTCAAAGGAAATGCATATTTATATATTTAATGGTCACAATTGTTAAAACGCAAAGGGAAAAGACACAACAAAAACGAAGGATCCCACAAATGGTGTACGAGTCATAATGAAGCAATTGTGAACAAATTGAATGTTTTTCACTTATATTTATTTTCCCAAGCTTCCAAACAATTACGGCTCGTTAACTTTACATCCATTTATGGACTTGAAACACGCATCCACGAACTCACCATATAAGACAACAAACATACATCAACATCCAAGAACTCACCATATAAGACAACAAACATACATCAACATCCAAGAACTCACCATATTAGACAACAAACATACATCAACACATTACATCCAAGAACTGACCATATAAAACAACAAACTTACATCAACATATTACTCACGTATTTTTTATTGTGTTCCTTTTCTTTGCTGTCTTGAAATTCCCGTTATAGCTCAGTATTTATCACATTAGCCTCTCAGCCTTTCGCTTTTTAATATCACATTTTCTGTCTCTCTCTATTCCTCTCTCTCTCTCTCTCTCTAACTCTCTATGTCTCTCTGTCACTCTCTCTCTCTCTCTTTATCTATGTGTCTGTCACTTTTACTCTCCCCTCTCTCTCTCTCTCTCTCTCTCTCTCTCTCTCCTCTCTCTCTCTCTCTCTCTCTCTCTCTCTCTCTCTCTCTCTCTCTATCTTTATCTTACTTTGTGTCCAATATCAAAATTATCAATTTATCGTAATGTAACTTGAGTATTAACATTTTCGTTGTCTGTATCAATTCTGAAACGGTAAAACATTCCAATAACATTACTTGACCACACTTCTCGCTATTGTTTTTGACCAATAAAATCTGGACATCCACGATCCACAAAAAGCATCGTTGTTGGAGTTTATTACATGAATGTGCAAGAACGTTAGACAGTGTACCATTCAGTTGGAGTTTATTACATGAATGTGCAAGAACGTTAGACAGTGTACCATTCAGTTGGAGTTTATTACATGAATGTGCAAGAACGTTAGACAGTGCACCATTCAGTTGGAGTTTATTACATGAATGTGTAAGAACGTTAGACAGTGTACCATTCAGTTGGAGTTTATTACATGAATGTGCAAGAACGTTAGACAGTGCACCATTCAGTTGGAGTTTATTACATGAATGTGCAAGAACGTTAGACAGTGCACCATTCAGTTGGAGTTTATTACATGAATGTGTAAGAACGTTAGACAGTGTACCATTCAGTTGGAGTTTATTACATGAATGTGCAAGAACGTTAGACAGTGCACCATTCAGTTGGAGTTTATTACATGAATGTGCAAGAACGTTAGACAGTGCACCATTCAGTTGGAGTTTATTACATGAATGTGCAAGAACGTTAGACAGTGCACCATTCAGTTGGAGTTTATTACATGAATGTGCAAGAACGTTAGACAGTGCACCATTCAGTTGGAGTTTATTACATGAATGTGTAAGAACGTTAGACAGTGTACCATTCAGTTGGAGTTTATTACATGAATGTGCAAGAACGTTAGACAGTGTACCATTCAGTTGGAGTTTATTACATGAATGTGCAAGAACGTTAGACAGTGCACCATTCAGTTGGAGTTTATTACATGAATGTGTAAGAACGTTAGACAGTGTACCATTCAGTTTGAGTTTATTACATGAATGTGCAAGAACGTTAGACAGTGCACCATTCAGTTGGAGTTTATTACATGAATGTGTAAGAACGTTAGACAGTGCATCATGCAGCAGCTTTTGTAAAATAAATATTTAAAAAAAAACAATTTATAGACTTCTACTTCCATTCATTTTTCTCTGATGTCAGTTTGTCTAACTTAATAATTGAACTTTTGTTTACATGTGTGAGAGATTTGCAAGCTGCTCAGAACACAGGTACTCTATAGGCAGCTGATGGATATCGCAGATAGCAATCTATTAAAATAGTGTAAAATTACATGTTTTCGTACTAACAGAGGTCATTGAAATGTTTCAAGACTAAAAATGATAGCATACAAGATTCCTTGCTACGTCACTTCAAGTTTTGGAATAGGTCAAAGGTCAGAGTTTAAGTGAAAAAACCCCAGTGATGTTGACATTGTGTATTTCGATAAAGGTGCAATTTTGTTTTAACTTATTACCATCCGGTAGCCTGAGGTTCTTTGTTTTGACTTGTTTAATGATTTTTATTAAAAACTTCACATCTTTACCCGACTGTCCTTGTAAAATTATGTAACTAAATCTTAAGTCACTTCTTCTTGGCTTTAAATTGTGCGCACTTTTACTTTTATATTTTTAGGTAAAATAAATACTAAGCGAAAGAAAGTCTTTAAAAATGAATTTAATTTTCATCTTTTAAGTTTAATTTGATTGATTTTAAACCGCTTATCATTCAATGAAATTCATAATTGAAAATTAAACCAACAGAAAGGGACTGCGATAAAGTTTTCATGTAAAATACGAGATACACAAACAAATTGTGTGATTAAAGCAGTGAATGTAAAGCTTTATCAATGGACAATTATAAAATACGAGCAACAAAGCCCTTCCAAGGACGTTCCGCCAAAGTGCGGTGGCATGTTGTAACTCCCCTCCAACAGCCGTCTCGACCGGCATACACGTGCATCACGTCAAAAATACTATTCATTATAGTTTAAATAAATAACTCGTAAAGACAGAGCTTTTAACTATAAATCCCAACGCGCATAACTCAAATAAAGTCTTAAAAGAAATACTGCACCAAAAATAACTCGTTTTGAACGTTCGCGTAAACATGTACAATATGATTGGCCGTAGGAGTCATATGTGTTTGAGGAACCTATCACTATCGTTGACCGAACAGAAAATTGCCTTTTATTATATAAGGAGGATTATTATATAGGATGCTTTCACCAATACAAGTAAGTAAACACAAGTATTTAAATTAAATTCAGGTAAAATCAAAGGGTGTCACTAGTGAATCACGAGTTGGATGATGGAGAGGTCACGTGAGTGAAAACGCAGGAAGAAATGGGGTAGATGGTTCGAGAGTATTATCAGTGTTGTCAGAATTCTGTGTGTAATGGTAGAGGTGTGTTTGAGGACTCCACGTTGTATAACCTCAAATTATATATGTTATGTACATAGTGTGGATATTAAAGTTGTGTTATTGAAACCAATTCTTCAGAGGATTATTGTTTGAAAGGTTTTGTATCGAGAGAACGCCTACAAGATACACTTATAATTAAAAGGGTAAATGCATAAAATAAAAACAGGGTATTAGTAGGTCTGACAGGACGTAACACAACAGCGAACGTTTCGGCAAAGAGCCTTCTTCAACGGACAAATAGTACACAAATGAAACGAATAAAACGAAATAATAGAAAAAAAAACACTTAGCTGCGGTGAAATCCAAGTAGTCCAGTAGAGATAAAGCAAGGAGAGAAAAGTAAGAGCTTAAATAGGAAAGGAAAGGGTGGGTGTGGCCAATCAATCAGCTTGTCAGTGCGAACACAACGTTGATCCCATGTGGTGTAAGAGTCCCATATTCATGGATTAGTCTATTCTCCAGACTGACCCGGCCGGGTGTGTTTGTACAAGAAACCAAGGCGGTGACAGACATGTCATCGACGCCCATGTGGTCCCGTCCATTGAAGTGTCGGGAGACAGGACACTGTTTGTCTTGTTTAATGGCACGTACATGCTCCGCGATATGGCAAGAGAGTAACCTCCCCGTTTCACTAATCTACTTCAAAGGACAGCGCTTACACTCAATGGTGTAGACCACATTGCGGCTAGTACAAAGATCGCCATTCCTAATCTTGTATATCCCAATATGGAAGACAATCTGGTCCGTCTGGGTAACAAAGGGACATGTCTTGCAGCGATTACGACCACATGGCTTGGTGCCCAGATGGGAGGACGGAATAAGCAGACGGCTACGAACCAATAGGTCTCGCAGATTTTTATCCCTCCTGAATACAATGAGGGGTGGGGTGGAAAATATGTTGTTTGTCTCAGGGTCCGCGAGGAGGATGGTGCGGTTTTTCAAAAATATTTCCTTTGCTTTGATGTTGTGGGGATGGTATGTGAGCACCAATTTGCTCCTTTCATTACTATCACTGGAGCGTGATACAAAGCCGTCGGCACGAGTGAAGTTTTTAACTCGCTGAAGTGCAGATTGAAGTATAGCTTCAGGGTAAGACCTTTGTCTAAAAAACTCCACCATTTCCAACGCCTTTTCCAAAAAGTCCTCATTAGATTGACACAGCCTACGGAGGCGAAGGAGTTGTGAAAATGGAATAGAATCCTTACAGGATTTGGGATGAGACGAGGGATAGAGTAGGTAAGAGTGACTGTCCGTAGGTTTGAAGTAGGCCGACGTGAGGAGGCAGTTCTTCTGGAGAGTTACAGTAATGTCCAGGAAATTAACCGATAGTTCGGAAATCGTGTGAGTGAACTTAATGGAGGGGTGAAAAGAATCAACAAAGTTGATGAACGTGTCAAGTTCACTCCTCTCCATGTGAGTGACCCCAATGCCGTCATCAATGTATCTTTTATAAAATTCGGGGAGGCGACCAGTGTATTCTTGTTCCACTCTGTGCTCGAAATGGCCCATGAACAAGCATGCATAGCTGGGTCCCATTTTAGTCCCCATGGCGACCCGACTGATTTGGTCAAAGAACTGGCCATTGAACTCAAACGAGTTGAGGGTTAAGACCAATTCCGCCAAGCGTAGTAAGGCGTGTGTAGGTATATTGGGGTGAGGTTGTCTGTCCAAAAAGTATTGCACAGCCAGAAGGCCATCGTTTTGGGGAATGGATGTATAGAGGGAACATACATCAAGGAGGAACAGATAGTTCTTTACGTTTGGATTGATGCTCAGAGAGTCGAATGTCCGTAAGGCATGGTTGGTGTCCTTAATGTACGTAGGAAGGGATGCCACTATCGGTTGGAAGACACCATCCAGGAATTCAGAAATGTGTTCTGTTGGGCAAGAACATGCAGAGACAATAGGTCTACCAGGGTTACCATCCTTGTGAATTTTAGGAAGGAGATAAAAGGATGGCTTACCCAGGTCACTGTCAAAAATGTGCTTCCTGGACGCTGATTGAGGTAGAGCGCATTCTGTTATCAACTCATCGATGGTCTTTTTAACCACCGTGTTGTTCTTAATGATGGGATCTGTGGCTCTTTGTTGGTAGAACTGGGTGTCCTCCAGTTATCTCTGAGCTTCCTTAATATACAACTCCTTATCCCATACAACTACGGCCCCGCCTTTGTCGGCCGGTTTGATGACAATGTCTTTACGGCTGCGCAATAAAGACAAGGCTTTCGACTCAACTTTAGAAAGGTTGGATTGACGGAGTCGAGGAAACAAAAGGTTTTTAATTTCATTCTCTGTGCTCAATTAAAACATCACAAAGATGTTACAAAGGGTACGGTTCACCCCGCATGTAATATATTTTTGACTTTATTTTTGTTGTCTCACATGACAAAATTGGTGGCTAAATAGTAACAGTAGCAGAAAAAAGTGGATGCGAGTTTGGTAGACAGCAATTTAATAATACAGTCGGACCTCTCTAGGTTGAACTCAAAGGGACCCGAAAAAAATCGACTACTGAGTTTTCGAGTTAGAGCAATTTGCATAACAGGCGCAAATTAATCAAGCACAATTTTGATAATAAGAGTGGGGGGTGGGGGTGGGAGAACAGCCATACCAGCTAGAAGACTTGACAGTAAAGACATGACAGGTCCGATGTTTCATATGAAAGGAAGCCAACTTGCTTTGACATACCGACACAAGCCCGTGAGAGGAGATACATGAGAACGACAATGGATAACTATCAAATATAAACAAGAAATCCTCAAACCAGCTAAATACCAAACACCAAATAAGACAGGCTAATGAGAAAATGATTTTACACTATGTACAGCACAGGTTCCTAACCTTTTTCAGGCGGCGACACCTTTCAAAGTGAATCTCAAGCAATTTAAAAGGGCATTTTCATTAAGCATGCTTAAACATAAAATGTTTTTTTTTAGTATGGTTTTATTTTAATTATGTTTAGTAATTAATTTAATGTAATGGTTGAAATTTGCAAATTCCAATTTCACGGAGGAGTTTTTTCTTAACGCCAACATCATGCCATTTTCAACTTTTTAATTTATTTCTATCTTTTGTTATCAAATAAAGAAAAGTGGAAAATCTACTCTCAAGGCAATATGTAGATATAAATGGAACTAAAACTTGAAAGGCAACCATTGCCATATTTGGTTAAGAATGACACATATCAAACTAAATTGTGTGAGAAATTTTTCATTTAACTAGTTTCGTACCGAGGATCATTTTGCAAATACAAGAATTTATCTTGTAATTTATCGGGAAGGCTTGCTATATCAAGGGAGCAGAAAATGGATTTCTTGTCAATGTAGTTTCTTCTTATTTTAGTCCAGGGAAGTAATGCTGCAGTTCGTTTTCAAAAGATTTGAAATGCTCAGTAGTCTCCTCCTTCACATTTTCATTTATTTGACATTCAGACTCATCTACAAAACTGGAGAGCTTCTCAAACATGGTAATGTTTTCAAGACTTACTTTTCTTAGCAAGTTGTGTAGCTTGGATCTAAAAAATGCCTCGAGATTATTGTGAAATGCGGTAATCTCCGTTGCCCGTCCCTGAAGTTTCAGATTAAGCCTATCTCGCTGTCCTTATACTCGTATATATGGTACTCTGTCAACCAATCTTGGTCGTTAAAATATCCCAAAGGGTTATGTTTCCCTTGCATTTCCAGGAACAACCTGATTTTCTCCTTCAATTATAAGTCAAGATTCACAACATTTCCTTTCGACAACCGGCATATTGAAAAAAACCATTTTTTTTAAATTAAAAAAAAATAACAAAAGCCTTGTGATCCGAATCAATTTTTGTCAAAGTTCATTAAAAAGACTAGTGTTAAGAACTCGAGTTTTGACGTAATTTACGATTTTTATCAGCGAATTAAGTACCTCTTGCAGAGGAGTTGGAAGAGTGTTAGTGGCAAAGACATACGTATGAAATATGCAGTGGATTTCCCTTGCTTGAGGAGCTAGTTCTTTTACTTTTTTTCTTGAAAGGCTGATTTTGACAGAAGCATATAGGTGCACCTTCCGTACAAACAAACACATACTTTTTTCCACGTTTATCCTTCAATCTAATATAACGTAATTATCTTCTCCACAATATCTCCACTTTTTGTAGTAGTTTCAAGTCCACTACAAAATAGGAACTCTTCTTTGATATCATGTGAATGAATATATTTCATGTAGACAAGCAAATGAGCGCACGAGGTTACGTCTGTTGTTTTATCAAATAAAAAAGAAAACGAAGGTGATACCTTTGGTATGCACAGGGGCAAAGTGATAAGTTAATTTTTTGCTTGATCGGTTTCGTTTTTTTCACCGATTGTTACGTGACAAATTAAAAAAAAACTTTTAGCTTTTTATTAGCAATCAGACAGTAAAAATAATAGTAGTCACTTTATTTTGTGCTTTTCTAAAATATTCTAGAGTTTTCTAAACTTGTTATTTTTAGGAGCTGTGTCAGTCTTTAATAAAATTTAAGACCTACGTTTTCTATGTACACAGAAACATTAAACCTACAATTTCAGAATATTGACCTATTTTTGTATGCACACAGAAGCATTGAACCAACTATTTGAAAATTTTGACCTACGTTTTCTACGTACACAGAAACATTAAACCTACAATTTCAGAATATTGACCTATTTTTGTACGCCATAGAAACATTGAACCAACTATATGAAAATTTTGACCTACGTTTTCTATGTACACAGAAACATTAAACCTACAATTTCAGAATATTGACCTATTTTTGTACGCACACAGAAACATTGAATCAACTATTTGAGAATAGGACGCCAGTAATTCATGTGTCCAGCACACGGGAGAATATGGAGGAGAAGAAACCTATGGACCCTATGGGTAAATGTTTTCCAACACTTTATAGCCCACATTGGGATGTAGGAAAAACTTATTTAAGAATTTTGTTAAATTATGTCCATGGTACTTATTTCATTCTTATATTATTATGATATTTTATTCGACAAGAAATTCCTCATGAAAGGAACGAAATAAAGTGAGGTATCACTTTGTATCACTTTGTGTGGATGAGGACAATAGGACATGATAGGCACAAAAAATTATTTCATATGATATATTTTCACCTATGATTGATTTAAAAACCTAGTTTCTGTAAAAATAATAATGTTAAAAAATAATTAAAATGTATCTTATATTTAAAAAATGTCACTAGTTTATTACATCATTTATATAAACTATTTAAACAATCAAAGTTCAAGTAAAACGTCTTTTATACTTACGTATTTTACATTTAAAAAATATATCTTTGAGACAAAAATTACTTCCCTTAACAAACTCAATATTCGTTAGCCATTTTATTTGTTCCTTATTAAATAAATACTCTCCGATTATATATATTTACAACAACAAAAATTTTCTCCACGCTAGAAATGCGATAAATCTTTTAAATAAAATACAAAATTGACTAAAAATGACATCACAAAGCTTTGCGCCCACCCCTCCCCCCATAAAACAACGATAATTTCTATTGAAAATGAGCATATTTCAAATTACTCTTTTGTCATTCAAGTGTTTATTTAGTGTTTGGCTGCACTCTAATATCGTAACATGCATGAATTCATGTAAAACTTTATTAAATAAATTGTAGAAAATCAAATATTTAAGTGGAACTTTCATTTAAAGTTGCGTGTTTTGATGTGACGTCACTTTCTTAAACACCCCCTCCTTACGCATCGTCACAAAAATGTGCCACCCTCCTTACGCCCCTTAGTTGCGTGACGTCATTTATGGCCGGTCCCTTATAGCTATGTAAACTAATCATCTCATAACTTATCTATGGGGCATTAGTAATTAAAATTTTTACATTTACGAGTACAAATTTATAATTGAAAGATTGAATTATGTATAGTGAATATTTTTTGTTGAAATTTGGTGACCCCTCAGAAAACCCCCCTTTGAGACCCCGATGGGGGTCACGACCCAGAGGTTAAGAACCCGAGATGTAGAGTAATAGAGAGAAAAAAAAGTTATACTAAAGAGTTCTCATAGTTGAACCTTTAGGTGAGCCTTGCTTTTCTTATGAAGAGTTGTGCCGTATTAATAAGTATCAAGTGTCACGGGAGGTTTTTAAAACAAAGTTTATTATTTCCTATGAATGAAGACCTCCATGCCGTAGGTACGAATTCAATGTAATGACCGTGAGAATGAAACCCATGATTTCATGCAGGTGCCCTCGGTAACCCTTACGCCTTAGACAGTCACCAGCCTTGAAGAGATCATTACCAATACGTCAGCCATACGAGTGTTGAAGGACCTTAATGCCTGATCACATAAAATACAGTTAGTTCAATACTTTAAAGAGTCAGATTATGAGCAAAGAGTTTTCCTATTTGGGGCCATCAAAAAATGACGTCACGCGCCTAAAAAAAAAGGGTTAAGCATGTGTGACAATCTGTGAGAACAGGGGGGGGGTTAAAGAAATATGACGTCAAATCAACAACAACAAAAATAGCATCTTTATATAAAAGTTCCACTTAAGTAATTCATTGTTTGCAATTTATTTAATGACGATTTCAATGGCTTCACGCGTGTTATTTTTCAAAGTTCTGACAAACTACAAGGCATTTTGATACAACTTTTCGCTCTCAACATGAAACAAAAATCATAAAACACAAAATAAATCAATGACAGGAAGTTAACGAGTCTTGGAAATATGCCGACATTATTTACCGTATATACTCATTCTAAAGGAAATAGTTTTTGGACAAAATCTAAGGGGAAAGATGGGGGGGGGGTCGGCTTACGAGCGGGTCATAGGTGATTTCTGCATGTACATTGAATATCGGTGTTGTTATGTGATCGTCAAGGTCCTTTTCTAAATTCTACAAGACTCGACTGCTCTACTACAAGCTATAAAGTAATAAACACGCGCACTTACCTTATTACTAAGTTTATTTCTTTTTGTGAATGTTTTATTAATAAATTGTTTTACAAATGTTGTTTTAAACCACGAATTTTAATGTACGCGCTTTCGCAACTCTTTAAACACAACAAAAAATTTAAAAAATATATAAAACATGAAATAAAAAACGGTTGCATGGTAACTCTAACTAAACATTGAGCAAAAGACAAAGATATGTAGTACAAAGTTAACAATAATAATGACCAATTTAGTTGGTAGGTTTTTAAAAAAAAAGTGTACCATTTCGTTTACTCTTCATCATTATTTTTTGGGGGTTGGCTTACAAGCGGGCTACATACTTTTAATACTAGTATCTTTTAAAAGAGACGGGTCGGCTTATGAACGAACGGACCATAGAACGAGTATGTACGGTAGTTACCAGTTAAAAGACCAGCCATTTTTAAATCCCTTATATTAACTTCACCGCCGTCTCTGTCTTTGTCGGGCACGCGGTAAAACAAAAGTCGAAAATGACCCACTTTCCGTGATGCCATCGAGTTGAAATTTGGCACATAGGCTCGTGTCACCCAACAATGCATGGTATCAAAATTTCAGATCGATCGAAATTAATTACAGTTATTAAATAAATGCATTTTTAGTTTATCTATATAAACTATATGTAGCGAACTCTATTTTTTACATTTTACGGGTCACTTGACTTCACGCCAGCCACCGATGAACACATCTCGTGTTTTAACCAAGTTTTCCGGCGTGCTTTTGTTTACATTTTACGTGTCAACTGAGCTCGGCGCATCGATCGGTGACCAGCCCTTCCCCTCTCCCACCCCCACCCCGGGTTATAGAGCAAAGGGGCGTTAAAACACATTCAGTCTGTAAATGTTTGTCGCGTTTGAACATAATCAATACTTTTATATATGTCTCATATATAAGGGATTTATAGTCAAAAACTTTGTTTTTACGGGTTTTTGTTTTATTTTTAAAATATAAATTACCCCCCACCCTCTCAATCCCTTCCCCATTCCTATCCTGACCATGTTAAAAAATGTACCTAGTCTTTATGGTTTTAAAAGTATATTTTAGTTGTTCAAAGATATTTACTGTAATAACAAAAAATATATGAAATTTGTTTTTGTTTTTTTTTGTTTTTGTTTTTTTGGTTGAAAATAATATGGACTTGATTTAAAAAAATGTAAGTTGAAGGTTTGGTTTGTAAATCGTTGGTGATTTAATAGCTGTTACCACACGCCTTCAGGTGTTGACGCGTTTTGCTGAAAGAAAATTAACAAACTCGTGCCCATTTCCTTGTGTTTCTTGTGTAGGCCTAGCAGAAAAACTAATTTTAATGAGACGTACACAGTTGTCAGTATGTAAAGTTTATCAATTAAAATGTTTCGCAGTGGTCGAGAGGCAGCGCGCTCCACTGGCGTATCGATGGTCACGGGTTCGAATCTATGTGAAGGCAATGATTTGTTCCCGGGGCATAGGTCGTCCCTGAGTCACCCAGCTCCGAATGGGTACCTAACACTTGTTAGGCGGCTGGGTAATGCGTGGAACCCACAAAGTCGTGGCCTGTGAACGCAGCATCACTTGCCAACAGATCATCTGTCATGGTCTGTGGACGCAATTATCTTCTGCATAGAAGGAGCGTCCGTATAGATAAGATAATATCAGATACTACCACAAACCAATGTTCCATTTAATCTGCTTGGTTGCGTGGTTATTTGACCTACGCCGCGCAGAGGTGTAGAGTACCCGCGCAGCAAATTTTGTAGTGTGGCACAAAAATGGATGCTGTTCAATTTTGCTCACGATTTTGTTTTACTTTGCAGTTGCACACGAACCAACGAATCTTAGAGGGAACATTGACCGCCGCCTAGCGGACATTAACATTCAAGCTGCTGAGCCCTAAGACCTGACTGAACGTTGCGTCACTTTGTTGACATTTTATTTGAATGTTCATTTTACTGTACTTTTAGTTAATGAGTATGGCGAATGCATTTACAGCAGGAATAAAAGTTTGTAGAGTACAATAGTATGTTTTTGAAAGTATGCTGTTAGCTATTGTGTGAAATGAGGTGCCTGGATGGTGTCTAGGTTGCATTCTATAGCCGTCATGACCGCAAAAATTATGTGACGTTTTGGACGAGTATCCACGCAGCTTTTTTCAACTATATTGACAGCCCTAGATATGATTAGGGATGTACTGTATATTGGCTACCGGCAAATCCTGAATCCGGACATTTTTACAAATCTGGCTTCGGCTGAATTTTACTCCGCAAGTCCGGCAAAATCAGGCTGGCTAAATAGCCATTATATATATATATATATATATATATATATATATATATATTATATATATATATATATATATATATATATATATATATATATATATATATATATATTAGGGCTGCGGAAATTTACGATTAATTTCTTGATTAATCGTTAAAAATTTTTATCGATTAGATTTTTGTAAACGATTAATCGACCCACTACTTATAAATGTACTGGAAGTCAAAAAGTAAAATATATCGGCCGATGAATATAAATTAATTTGCGGACGAATACACGAACATTTTGGTTTTAAACTATTGACTGACGTGAATGCTCAAAACGTTTATAAAGGTTATTGTGTCCATTGACAGAAATCGTTTGCCTACCATGCAATCTTCCCTCTAAATCTAAGCTTCGTTGGTCCGTGTGCAAAGTTTAAAAAAACTCGTGTGTAAAGTTGCAAACGTCCATTTTTGTGTGCAATATTTTACAAAAGTTGCTGTTCAGTGATTCTAATCTCCTGCGTGGCGTCGGTCAAATATCTGCGCACCAGCGCTGCTTAAAGGGAACATTGCTACCATGGTTTTAACACTTCGCTTACGTATCATCTGCAAACCAAACATCCACTACAGTATCAGAAACAGAGGCCTGGTGCAACAATGATCCCGCGGGGCATCCCTAGATTCGATCAATTCTTGCGCAAACTCAGTAGTGCAATATCTGCCGGCTCTTTTGTTACTAAAATATAGTCTCAAGTCTTCCTAAGCGCGGGCCTGGGCCCAGCTGCCCCCCCCCCAAATGCCGCTCCTGATCAGAAACTTCATCTGAGACAATCTAAAGATGTTATACTGTGCTGGTTATATTGTCAATAAGACCCGCCCATCACTTGACCCAAATAATGTCAACACCCTTGTCTATTTAAGTTGATGCTTGAAAGATTACATATACAGAAGACATCCCAGTGTTATTTCGATTTTTGGCAAGTACGTTTAATAAGTGTAACTTATGACACTACAAATTTCATTTTTTGGCTTTAATCGAAATTAACGATTAATTAGTCGTTAATTTTTCAATAGTTAACGATTAAATTTAAATTAATCGTTAACAGCCCTAATATATATATATATATATATATATATATATATATATATATATATATATATATATATATATATATATATATATATATATATATATATCTAATATATAAAGCTCAGCTGGTGTTTGTATGTTTGTATGTTTGTATGTTTCACTTTTCGACTTTCTGTTAGACAGCCACGAAAAAACCAAATGACGGACGGGGACCAAATTTGGCCGGACGGTTCCTTTTACACTGAAGTTGGTTTTAAGTTAGTTTTTGTAATTGTCCCTTTTGCCCGAACGCCGTAAATTAAATAATCAGAAAATGCTGAGACAAAGAATAAAAAATTTAACCTCATTTCTGTATTGATCAAATTTACGCGGACGTTCAAATGCCGTTCAAAGCGAGTTACTTTTGGTGACGTTTTTTTCCCCAATACTTTATTTTCAGCGGTGCGCATTCAAAAAATATTATAATGTCTAATTACGGTGCGCACATTTTCTTGTACGCTTCATAATTTGAGCTTTGTAGTACACAGAATTGTCATTTTCTTTACTGTTACTTTCTATATATTAGATAGACACGTAAACATATTTAATTACAACTGCTACACGATGCATTAGATTTAGTTGTTTACACGTTTAAATTTAATTGTGAATTTGTTTTAATTATTTTCTGTTTCATAACTCGACACTTAATAAAAACCTATTTATGTAATAATTGTGTCAGTATTTTTTTCAAGGCTTCATTTTTAGCGGTGCGCGTTCTAAAAATCTTTTATTGCTTGTATTGTGTGCGTACATTTTCGTGTACGCATCTTAAATTTAGCTGTGTCCTATTAATATAACATTTATATTGTGTTTGTCTTTTACATAAGCTGTTGTCTTTTACATAACCTATACACTTATACTATTTAAACGTAGGCTACCGGACCTATTAACATAAGTAGATTAAACTAAATAAAGTGATCCTGAAAACGCTTAATTATTTTGCATTGCGAATTGAATATGTTAAGTTCATTCCTTTGATGATGGATTAACATAAGCAGTTTTTAAAATCAATCATTGTCATGGTTTCACATGCGTTTTTAACATAAAATTGATTTGTTTTTGTTTTTTGTTTTTTTTAAATTAGGAATATAGCCTAATTTCTTTATTTATCTTTATTATCTTTATCTCATAGACGCTGTGCAAATATTGTATTAATTACAATTGTGTTACGATGCAGTGTCGTAAATATATAGGAGTTTTTTTTATTGACGACAGTGGCAGAGATCTTTGGAAAAATGTCAACAAAGCAGAGGCCTTTTTTTAATGGATACAAACAAACAAACATAAAAATATCAACTGACCTTTATATATTACATATGCGTTTAAATTATTTTATTTCAATTATTTTCACGATGCAATGTATTAATATTTTACATGCAATGAATAAAATTGGGATTTTTAAAAATTTAATTTAACTTAACATTTAATTAAAAACCATAGATGTAGCGAGTTTATTTTATGTTGAAAGTGATGGCCTTTGTCAAATAAACGTACACTTTAAAACTGTTTACTTAAGCTTTATATACACTATACATTATAAACTTTCGCTACCGAACGTATTAACAAAAGTTGACTAAATTTAATGAAGTGATCCTGAAAACGCTTAATTAATATGAATTGCGAATTGAATATGTTTTTATGTTCATTCCTTTGTATTCAGAATAGCATAGGCCATTTCTAAAATTGCCTTTTAATCATTTTTAAGATGCGCTTCTTGTCAGACGGTTGAATCTTTTCTTTTCATTTTATTTTACTTTTCAGATATAAAATCTGGTGTGTGTGTGCATTGAATATAATTTACAAAATATGATGCCTTATCCGAAATAGGGAACAAAAAAAAAGATTCCTTTTTGAAATTATACACATTGCTTATAAACCGTAAATATAAATCGTAAAATATAGAGACATAAAAATGTTAAATATTATTTCCCTTTTATAACAATTATGAATACGTCAAAAGGAGGAGTTATTTTTGTCCAGTACATTTACTTTATAACAAGACTTTATTTTATGCGGCCAGCTTTCTATATTCTCTAAATATGGTGTGCACATTTTTTTGATATCATTTTAATACGACCGGTTTCTTTTTAAAAAGTATTTTAGAAAGTACATTTATAATTTTGTTTATTTGCGCTATAAGTCACTTAGCTTTTGCCTTTTAAAGGCATAGTGCCACATGTTCTTTATCTCATAGACGTGGTTACAAATATTATATAACCTACAATTGTGATACGATGCAGTTTCGTAATTATATATTAAATTTTTGAGTGATGAGGGTGGTAGAGCTCTTTCGGAAAACCTATAAGTTATGTTAATTTTGTACAAGTGGGAATGTAATTATAAATTTAGTTATTATGGTCGGCAAGAATCATTATTCAATAAATCATAACTTTTAAATAGTAAGGTTATGTTAAAAGGCACTGCATTAAGTGAAAACAACTCACGCGGTAAAAATGCATATCTCTGTTTCTCATAAGATTTTAACTAAATAGATGAATCTGAAATTTAACTTGGCAAATAAAAATTTTAATAACCAGCAACTAATACTTGGATAAAGGGTCAGCACACTCCCGCTACAAAGTGCGGGTATTTTTCTAGTCTAATATATAAAGCTCAGTTGTTTGTATGTCGGTATGTTTCACTTTTCAACTTTCTGTTCGTTACACAATCACGGAAAAACCAAATGACGGACGTGGACCAAATTTGGCCGGACGGTTCCTTTTACCCCGGAGATGATTTTAAGTTAGTTTTTGTAATTGTCCCTTAAGCCTGAATGCCGTAAATTAAATAATCAGAAAATGCAGAGACAAAGAATGAAAAATTTAACCTCATTTCTATATTGAACAACTTTACGCGGACGTTCAAAATAGGTTCAAAGCGAGTTATTTTTGGTGAAGTTTTTTTCCCCCAATACTTTATTTTCAGTGGTGCGCATTCAAAAAATATTATATTGTCTAATTACGGTGCGCACATTTTCGTGTACGCTTCTTTTCAAAAAATAAAATATAAGCATAAAACAATGACGTAATTTAATATTTCTATAAAATCCATACAGACCACGGGAATCCATATACATAATTAACATAAGTGACTTATCCGTGTTTGATAAATACGAAATATTAAACTTGCTGAAATGTACACAAAGTATATCATAATAATTATAAATCCTCAAATCCTATTGTTACATTGTTGCCTTTTCAAAACTTAAAATATAAGCATAAAACAATGACGTCATTTAATATTTTTATACAAAGTCATATTGTCTAACTACGGTGCGCACATTTTCGTGTACGCTTCTTAATTTGAGCTGTGCAGTACACAGAATTGTCATTTTCGTTACTGTTACTTTCTATATATTATAGACACGTCAACATATTTAATAACAACTGCCATACGATGCATTAGGTTTAATTGTTTACATGTTTAAAATGTTTAAATTTAATTGCGAATTTGTTTTAATTATTTTCTGTTCCATTACTCGACATTTAATAAAAACCTGTTTACGTAATAATTGTGTCAGTATTTTTTTTCAAGGATTCATTTTTAGCGGTGCGCGTTCTAAAATCTTTTATTGCCTGGCTACTCTGCGCGCATCTTCGTGTACGCATCTTAAATTTAGCTGTGTCCTATTAATATAACATTTATATTTTGTTTGTCTTTTACATAAGCTATACACTTATACTATTTAAACTTAGGCTACTGCACCTATTTACATCGTAGGTCCAGTAGATTAAGCTAAATAAAGTGATCCTGAGAACGCTTAATTATTTTTTTTTGGCGAATTGAATTTGTTATGTTCATTCCTTTGTAGTAGTAGTAAGTTAATTTTGAAAATTAACAGTTGTAATTGTTTCACATTCGATTTTTAACAAACATTTGATTTGTTTTTGTTTTTTTATTTTTTAAATGTGGAAGATAATTTCTTTATTTTTTAGAAACAAAATCTGTTGTTGGGCAATGAAAGTGACTCAAAAAAGAATTTCATTCCTTTATGATATTATACCAATTGCATACAGCAGTAAATTTTAATCGTAAATGTAGACACAAATATCTAACAATTCAAATATTATTTCCATGTTAGAACAACTATAAATAGATTACAAAAGTAGAGTTATTTTTGGTCCAGTTGTTATGAGCAGACTTTTTATTACGCAAGAATATTTCTATAACCATTTATTATTATTGTCTAAATACGGTGCGCACATTTTCTTGAATTCCTTTTAATACTACTGCTTTAGTTTCTTTCAAGTATTTTAGAAAGTACATTTCATATATATCTAACATTTATATTTTAATTTATTGGCGCTATAAGTCAATAAACTTAAATTTTAAAAAAGTTTACATAATATACCTATATATATATATAATTTTATATATATACACTATACATTATAAACTTTCGCTACCGAACGTATTAACAGAAGTTGAATAAATTTAATAAAGTGATCCTGAAAACGCTTAATTAATATAAATTGCGAATTGAACATGCTATGTTCATTTCTTTGTAGTCGGAATAACATAGGTCATTTCTAAAGTTGCTTTTTAATCATTTTTCAGATGTGATTAACAACTGACGGTGGAATCTTTTTTTTTAATGTGGATATATTTATTTTTTTCATAAACAAAATCTGGTGTGTGTGTCTTGAATATAATTTACAAAATATGATGCCTTATCAGAAATAGGGAACACAAAAGAATTCCTTTTTGAAATTATAGATCTACACATTGCATAAAAATTGTAAATATAAATCGTACAATTTAGAGACGTAAAAGTTAATAAATATTATTTCCCTGTCACAACAACTATGAATATGTCAAAAGGAAGAGTTATTGTGGTCCAGTACATTTACGTTATAACAAGACTTTATTTTATGCGGCCAGCTTTCTATAATCTTTTATTGTCCAAATATGGTGTGCACATTTCTTAATATCATTTTAAATTTTAATACGACTGTTTTTTAAAAAAAGTATTTCAGAAAGTACATTTATAACTTTATTTATTGGCGCTATGAGTTATGTAGTCGTTGCCTTTTTAAGTGATAGTGCCATATGTTCTTTATCTGATAGACGCAGTTAGAAATATTGTATTATTTATAATTGTGTTACTATGCAGTGTTGTAATTATACATGAAATTTTTTAGTAACGAGGGTGGTAGAGCTCTTTCGGAAAACCTATCAGTTATGTTTATTTAGTACAAGTTGGAATGAAATAGTAAATTTAGTTATTATGGTCGTAAAGATTCATTAATCATAAATCATATCTTTAAAAAGTTAGGTAATGTTAAAAGGCACTGCATTAAGTGAAAACAACTCATGCGGTAACATGGTAAAAATTAAATAATTGTGGCTGTTGTTTTTTTTTCTTCTCTCTCTCTCTCTCTTTTCTTAAATAGATTAAATTTTTTGTCCTTAAAATGGAATATCTCTGTTTCCCATAAGATTTTTAACTAATAGATAAATCTAAAATATAACTTGGCAAATAAAAGTTGTCATAACCAGCAACTAATACTGGGAAAAAGGGTCAGCACACTCCTGCTACGAAGAGCGGGTATATTCCTAGTATATATATATATCTTATCTTATACATATACTAGCAAAATACCCCCTCTTCGCTGCGGAAATTAGTATTTCAGTTACGTTGAGAATCCGCGAAACACAAATTCAAAACACCAAATGATTGCAATCTGGATCATGATGGATATAATACATATATTAACTTCACCGTCTTGTCTGTCTGTCTGTCCTAGTCCCGCAAAAAAACCAAAGCTAAAAGTAAAAAATGACACACTTCCCGCGATCCTATCGAGCTGATAAGTTAATATTTTTTTTGTCTGCTACCATTGCGGGAGGGTACGCAACAACTTCACAAAGTTTCATGCTCCTACCTTGTCACATAGCCGAGTGGGCGTGACCTTATTAACTCTGTCTCACAATAAATCTCTGAGGCACTGTTTGAATAACATAACTTTTAATCACTTCTTCTATTTACATTAATTTACATCGAGTATATATCACGTCCGTAAAATGGAATCATACACTCAGTCGCCATCTTCTCAATCTCTCTCTATCTGATCTCCATCCGACCTTCTCACAACTACACACCTCCTGTTCTCCCGTGTCCGTCTCGACTCAGTGACCACACTAACAGGCTGAACCTTGGACTTCAGTTGACCTCATAACACTCGCATTCCTTTCTTATTTCCACCAGTTCGCTCCCCTTTTCTCTTTTCTGTCAAACCCGTGAATTCTCGCGTGACATTCACCCCCATCCTTCGAAAAAAATGTTTTGGCACAAAACATTTTTAGGTCATCACAACATTTTTGGCCTTCATAAAATCAAATCAATCTATATCTATATTCAAATTTCAAATATTTATCATCAATGAACATTCATTGCCTTAAATACAACATCTGGATATAAAATCAATAAGGAAAATTGTGTAGGACTTAACAGTCTACCTGTGTTGAAAAAATGGAATTTTTATATTATATTTACTTCATGGCTATTTCAAATCAATTCTACCATAAATACATATATGTATTAATTTACACCAAGCCGTGATCTCAAAGGTTATATTACAGATACAAAATACTTCAATCTGATTTGAGATGAAATGATATATGACATTGATTAAAAAGTATACTTTAAGGGGAAAAATATGAGAAAAATGATGACATTACAACTGGGATGAATGCAAACAAAAAGATCATCAATTCTTCTTCAGGCTCTTAAAGGTTCGATGATTCACCAATCACGACCACAATCATTTCCATTGATAATGTTAACACCAGCATCTTGAATAAGTCGCTTGGCTTCTGAGATGGCATTTTTCTTCCTGATAATTCAACAGAACTTCGGCCAGATGAGTCACCGTCACGAGACACCTTTATCCGACATCCACTGTCTGCTTCCATGTCTCTGATTCTATTTCCTCCACGACCAATGATTCTTTCTACTTCAGATGATTCCACATAAATAGTCTCCGACTCACTATCACTATCTCTGCGACTACGGCCTTCATCACTTCTGCTATATCCGTGATTGTCAATAGTGGCTACAACTACAATGTCATTAGCTCTTGTTTCTTCTCGATTTATCTTTCTCCTATCATCCATGTCTTGGTTTTCATTTTTTCTCCATGGTTGGTCATAATTTCTGTTTCTGGAATCATAACCATAATATCTGCCCCTCCATGATCGTCTACCTTGATCATAATCTCTATATCTGTACTTATGATAATATCTGCCTTTGTTTTCAAAATGATCTTGTCTATATCTTGTTTCTGTTTTATTTCGTGTTGGGCTAGTCTTAGGTGACCCCCTATCTGTCTTTTCTTTGTTGTAATAGCAATGCCTCGCTATATGTCCTCTTCTGCCGCAGCAATAGCAAATAGTTTCTGGTTTTTTATTTTGGATTGTTGCAAGGAAATCATGTCTTTTGTCCATTTCGACATCAGGATGTGAATCCTTGAACGTTCGTAGTGCGTTTGTCAACTCTGCCTGAGTCCTAATTTTCTTGTCTGTTAAATATGTAAATAGCGTTGGTGTCGCGCTTTCCAAGAATTTATCAATCAAAACCATGTCTAATATGGATCTTGGATCGCTTGTATCGATAGCTGCAAGTTCCAGCCATTTTGTTAGTTTCACCTGTGCTTCATGCACAATCATTTGAGGGTCTTTGTCCCTTTTAATTCTTATTTCATGGAATTCTTTCCTATAGTCATTTTCTGATTTTCCAAAGTTCAATAAAAGTGCCTTTTTACATTTTTGTAATTTTTTTTGTCCTGTTTGGATATACTATTATAAGCTTCAAAAGCGTCTCCAGTGAGTTTGGTCATGAGTTGTGTAGGCCAATCTTTTTCTTCATACCCTTTTATATCCATAACAGATTCAAAATAGTCCAGATAAACATCTATTTTTTTCTTTTTTACTGTCATATTTTCTGACTTTGATTGATTCATTTGGTGTTGATCTATCATTAGTATTATTACCTGGATTGTGTCCTCTTTCTTGTAGGTCAATTTGCAGTTTCAGGTTATCATTTTTTAGTTGTCTCCATTTCTCTTCTTGCACTTCTTTCTTCTCTTTCATTTGTTTGGGCTTCTTTGACTTTCTCTTCGACGAACTCTCGTAATTCTTTACCAATTAATCCAAAGTTTTTCGGCTATAACAGTGAATTCCTTATAGTAATCCATTTTCTATTGAATGTTATGAATCGATGTTGCTTTCACTTCATATATTTATTTCACCGATTGTCTCTTATTTTATGTCCTTTAATTATGTCACACAATGTTCACTTGTTAAAATAAATGGCTCTCACTGTCTCTAAAATACTTTCATCTCCGTAGTCTGAATAGTTTTATCATTTCTGACAGTATTTTCATTAAACATAAATTCCTGCTGGTATTCCTTTAGCAATTGTGATAATCACGACTCATCGAAAATAATGTGCTTTCACAATTTTATGTCACTTCTTTTTACTTGTTAGGCGAAATCCTCGTTTTCACTTTTGACATTAATTGATATCTGTCCTGTATGGCATCTTGTTTGCTTATCAGTCTTTCTTTGAAATTTCTCAAAGGGCTTGCAGGGTTCTAACCAAACATTAGTTCAAAAGGACTAAAACCATTTTATGTCAGTCGTTTCACTTCTGATGCGAAATCCTCGTTTTCACTTCTGACACCATTTTATGTCACATAGCCGAGTGGGCGTGGACCTTATTAACTCTGTCTCACAATAAATATCTGAGGCACTGTTTGAATAACATAACTTTTAATCACTTCTTCTATTTACATTAATTTACATCGATTATATATCACGTCCGTAAAATGGAATCATACACTCAGTCGCCATCTTCTCAATCTCTCTCCATCTGACTTTCTCACCCCTACACACCTCATGTCACCTCCGTGTCCGCCTCGACTCAGTGACCACACTAACAGGCTGAACCTTGGACTTCAGTTGACCTCATAACACTCGCATTCCTTTCTTATTTCCACCAGTTCGCTCCCCTTTTCTCTTTTCTGTCAAACCCGTGAATTCTCGCTTGACATACCTACACGGGAAGTTATATATGTAATGATGAGTCTGTTTTATATAGCTCATATCAGAAAAAAACTACATTTTGGTCCCCGGCCCCCTAGTGAATGATAATTTTACATTTGTTTTGATTGTTACCATTGCGGAAGTGTAGTTAACAACTCTCCAAAGTTTCATGCTGCTACCAACACGAGAAATTGGAGAATTAGTGATGAGTCAGTTTTTTATATAAGAAAAAATCTACATTTGGGACCCCATTAAGTGTTATTTTAAATATTTTTTTCGCTTGTTACCATCGCGGAAGTGTGCTTATCAACTACCTAGTGTTTCATGCTTCTACCTACACGGGAAATAGGAGAATTAGTGATTTTTAGTTTTTATAAAGCTCATATAAGGAAAAAACTTCATTTGGGCCCCCGGACCCCATTAAGTGTTATTTTAAATATTTTTTTCGCTTGTTACAATCGCGGAAGTGTGCTTATCAACTACCTAGTGTTTCATGCTTCTACCTACAGGGCAAATAGGAGAATTAGTGATTTTTAGTATTTATATAGCTCAGGTAAGGAAAAAACTTCATTTGGGCCCCCGGCCCCCAGGAAGTGATCATTTAAATATTTCTTTTCCCGTTACCATTGCGGGATTGTACTCAACAACTTCCCAAAGTTTCATGCTTCTACCTACTCGGTAAACAGGAGAATTGTTGATTTTAAAATGTTATATAGGCCATATAATGAAAAAAAAACTTTTTTCGGCCCCCGGCCCCCATGAGTGTTAATTTAAAAATTCTTTTACGCCAATTTTCGTCACGAGAGGCTACTCAACAACTTCCCAAAGTTTCATGCTTCTACCTACGCGGTAAATCCGAGATTAGTGATGAGTCTGTTTTAATATAAGAAGAAATCACATTTGGGCCCCCATTAAGTGATAATTTAAATATTTTTTTTACCTGTTACCATCGTGGAAGTGTAATTAACAACTACCCCAAGTTTCATGCTTCTACCTACACGGGAAATAGGAGAATTTGTGATTTTTAATTTTTGTATAGCTCATATTAGGAAAAAAACTTCATTTGGGCCCCCGGCCCCCAGGAAGTGATAATTTAATTTTTTTTTCCTCCCGTCGCTATCGCTGGTTTTTACTCAACAACTTTTCAAAGTTTCATGCTTTTGCCTACTCGAGAAATGAGAAAATTAGTGATTTCATATTCTATATAGTCCATATAAGGATAGAAAGCGTTTTTGGGCCCCGGGCCCCCAACAGTGTGAATTTTAAAATTCTTATTCGCCATTTATCGTTGAGAGAGTGTACTCAGCAAGTTCCCAAAGTTTCATGCTAATACCTACACGGGAAGTTGGAGAATTAGTGATGAGTCAGTTTTTTATATAAGAAAAAAACTACATTTGGGCCCCCGGCCCCCAGTGAGTAACAATTTAAATATTGTTTTTACCTGTTACCATCGTGGAAGTGTACTTAACAACTACCCCAAGTTTCATGCTTCTACCTACACGGGAAATGGAGAATTAGTGATTTTATGTTTTTATATAGCTCTTATAAGGAAAAATCTTCATTTGGGCCCCCGGACCCCAGAAAGTGATAATTTAATTTGTTTTTCGCCCGTTACCATCGCGGGATTGTACTCAACAACTTCCCAAAGTTTCATGCTCCTGCCAACTCGGGAAATAGGAGAATTGTTGATTTTAAAATTTTATATAGGCCATATAAGGAAAAAAAAACGTTTTTGGGCCCCCGGCCCCCATGAGTGTTATTTTTTGAATTCTTTTACTCCAATTTTCCTCGCGAGAGGCTACTCGACAACTTCCCAAAGTTTCATGCTTCTACCTACACGGGAAGTTGGAGAATTAGTGATGAATCAGTCAGTGAGTCAGTGAGTCAGTGAGTGAGGGCTTTGCCTTTTATTAGTATACTAGCAAAATCCCCGCGCTTCGCTGCGGAAGTGAGAAATATAGTAAGCGTTGAAAACCCGTTTCACACCAATTCAAAACACCAATAGATTTCAGTCTGAATCATGATCGATATACTTGTTTGTCAATATTTGTCAAAGTCGTGTAAAATTAAATGGGTACTAAAATGACATTACGGGCTCCCGTGCAAAATGGATGCAGGATGTGCATATCTCATAAGGTCTGAGGATTTCAATCTAGGTCATGATAGAGAAATGTGACTATATTTATTTAAATTATTTTTAAGGTAACAAAGCTTTAAATGTTTACGAAAAAAAATATTTTGGGTCCTGGCCCCAAAGGAACAGACGTTAGAAGTTCATTACCCTATATAATTTTATTTTATTTTTAAAATCAAATTTGGCCATAGTTCATCCATTTACCTAGTAGCCACATTTTAAATTACCTTGTATATAACTAATGTTAAAATATGGCATACTGGCCCCCAGCCCGGTATAAGTGGTGTTTTTAAAACTTATACTTTTAATGCCAGAAACCCTCGATGGAGCGTACCCAAAAATTTCCTAAAGTTTAATGGCCGTGGGATGAATAAAATACATTTACAAATAATACGTCTTTAAAAAAAACTAAAATAAGGGCCGGGGCCCCTATCGGGTTAATATGTATAGTTCAAAATAACAGCTTATTTCAATTTGGATTATGATGAATATATTTGTTAGTAAACATTTTTTTTTAAATTGAGTGAAATCGAATGGTTAAAATGTCTTAAACGTTTACAAAAAAGATATTAGGGGCCCTCGGCTACAAAATATTGAAAAAATATAATTTTAATGCCCTAACAAATTTTAATATAGGCCATCAAGTTTTTATCTTCCAAGTTTTTTAAAAATACATTTACACAGTATCCAACGTTTTTGTTTTTGTAATTTAACTCATATAAGTTAAAAATATTACTTTTGTGTCCCGAGCCCCAGTGAGTGATAATTAAACCAAAAAAAATTAACCTGTTACCATTCCGGGAATATACTCAACAACTTCCCAAAATTTCATGCTTCTAACTACACGGGAAAATGGAGAATCTGTGCTGATTAACTTTTTATATAAGAACAAAAATTGGCCCCCAGAGAGTGAAAATTTAAATATTTGTTGGCATGTTACCATCGCGGGAGTGTACTCAATAATTTTCAAAAGTTTCATGCTTTTCCCTACCCGGGAAATCATAGAATTAGATTTGAGTCAGTTTTTATATAAGAAAAAGTACATTTGGGCCCCCGGCCCCCAGTGAGGGATAATTTAAATATTTTGTTTGCATGCTACCATCGAGAGAGTGGACTCAACAAATTCCCAAAGTTTCATGTTTCTACCTATACGGGAAAGTGGAGAATAAGGCGATTTTCAGTATAAGGAAAAATAAACGCTCGTGGGCCCCCGGCCCCAATGAGAGTGAATTTTAAAATTCTTTTACGCCAATTTGCATTGCGAGAGGGTACTCAACAACTTCCCAAAGTTTCATACTTTTACCTACAAGGGAAGTTGGATAATTCGTGATGAGTCAGTTTTTAATATTAGAAAAAACTTCTTTTGGGCCCCCGGCCACCAGTAAGTGTTAATTTAAATAGTTTTATCGCCTGGTACCATCGCGGAAGTGTTATTATAAACTTCTCAGAGTTTCATGCTTCTACCTACACGGGAAATATGAGAATTAGTGATTGTCAGTTTTTATATAGCTCATTTAAGGAAAAACTTCATTTGGACCCCGGCCCCCAGTCTTTGATAATTTAAATATTTTTTGCCTGTTAACATCGCGGAAGTGTACTCAATAACTTCACAAAGTTTCATGCCTCTGCATACTCGGGAAATAGGAGAATTAGTGATTTTCAAATGTTCATATAGCCCATAAGAGGGGAAAAAACGTTTTTGGGCCCCTGGCCCCCATGAGTTTGATTTTTAAAATTCTATTACGCCATTTGTCGCCGAGAGAGGCTACTTGACAACTTCCCAAGGTTTCATGCTTCTACCTACACGGGAAATCCGTGAATTAGTGATAAGTCAGTTTTAATATAAGAAAAAACTACATTTGGGCCCCCGGCCCCCAGTAAGTAATAATTTAAATATTGTTTTTACCTGTTACAATCGTGGAAGTGTACTTAACAACTACGCCAAGTTTCATGCTTCTACCTACACGGGAAATGGAGAATTAGTGATTTTTAGTTTTTATATAGCTCATATTAGGAAAAAACTTCATTTGGGCCCCCGGCCCCCAGGAAGTGATCATTTAAATATTTCTTTTCCCGTTACCATTGCGGGATTGTACTCAACAACTTCCCAAAGTTTCATGCTTCTACCTACTCGGTAAACAGGAGAATTGTTGATTTTAAAATGTTATATAGGCCATATAATGAAAAAAAAACTTTTTTCGGCCCCCGGCCCCCATGAGTGTTAATTTAAAAATTCTTTTACGCCAATTTTCGTCACGAGAGGCTACTCAACAACTTCCCAAAGTTTCATGCTTCTACCTACGCGGTAAATCCGAGATTAGTGATGAGTCTGTTTTAATATAAGAAGAAATCACATTTGGGCCCCCATTAAGTGATAATTTAAATATTTTTTTTACCTGTTACCATCGTGGAAGTGTAATTAACAACTACCCCAAGTTTCATGCTTCTACCTACACGGGAAATAGGAGAATTTGTGATTTTTAATTTTTGTATAGCTCATATTAGGAAAAAAACTTCATTTGGGCCCCCGGCCCCCAGGAAGTGATAATTTAATTTTTTTTTCCTCCCGTCGCTATCGCTGGTTTTTACTCAACAACTTTTCAAAGTTTCATGCTTTTGCCTACTCGAGAAATGAGAAAATTAGTGATTTCATATTCTATATAGTCCATATAAGGATAGAAAGCGTTTTTGGGCCCCGGGCCCCCAACAGTGTGAATTTTAAAATTCTTATTCGCCATTTATCGTTGAGAGAGTGTACTCAGCAAGTTCCCAAAGTTTCATGCTAATACCTACACGGGAAGTTGGAGAATTAGTGATGAGTCAGTTTTTTATATAAGAAAAAAACTACATTTGGGCCCCCGGCCCCCAGTGAGTAACAATTTAAATATTGTTTTTACCTGTTACCATCGTGGAAGTGTACTTAACAACTACCCCAAGTTTCATGCTTCTACCTACACGGGAAATGGAGAATTAGTGATTTTATGTTTTTATATAGCTCTTATAAGGAAAAATCTTCATTTGGGCCCCCGGACCCCAGAAAGTGATAATTTAATTTGTTTTTCGCCCGTTACCATCGCGGGATTGTACTCAACAACTTCCCAAAGTTTCATGCTCCTGCCAACTCGGGAAATAGGAGAATTGTTGATTTTAAAATTTTATATAGGCCATATAAGGAAAAAAAAACGTTTTTGGGCCCCCGGCCCCCATGAGTGTTATTTTTTGAATTCTTTTACTCCAATTTTCCTCGCGAGAGGCTACTCGACAACTTCCCAAAGTTTCATGCTTCTACCTACACGGGAAGTTGGAGAATTAGTGATGAATCAGTCAGTGAGTCAGTGAGTCAGTGAGTGAGGGCTTTGCCTTTTATTAGTATACTAGCAAAATCCCCGCGCTTCGCTGCGGAAGTGAGAAATATAGTAAGCGTTGAAAACCCGTTTCACACCAATTCAAAACACCAATAGATTTCAGTCTGAATCATGATCGATATACTTGTTTGTCAATATTTGTCAAAGTCGTGTAAAATTAAATGGGTACTAAAATGACATTACGGGCTCCCGTGCAAAATGGATGCAGGATGTGCATATCTCATAAGGTCTGAGGATTTCAATCTAGGTCATGATAGAGAAATGTGACTATATTTATTTAAATTATTTTTAAGGTAACAAAGCTTTAAATGTTTACGAAAAAAAATATTTTGGGTCCTGGCCCCAAAGGAACAGACGTTAGAAGTTCATTACCCTATATAATTTTATTTTATTTTTAAAATCAAATTTGGCCATAGTTCATCCATTTACCTAGTAGCCACATTTTAAATTACCTTGTATATAACTAATGTTAAAATATGGCATACTGGCCCCCAGCCCGGTATAAGTGGTGTTTTTAAAACTTATACTTTTAATGCCAGAAACCCTCGATGGAGCGTACCCAAAAATTTCCTAAAGTTTAATGGCCGTGGGATGAATAAAATACATTTACAAATAATACGTCTTTAAAAAAAACTAAAATAAGGGCCGGGGCCCCTATCGGGTTAATATGTATAGTTCAAAATAACAGCTTATTTCAATTTGGATTATGATGAATATATTTGTTAGTAAACATTTTTTTTTAAATTGAGTGAAATCGAATGGTTAAAATGTCTTAAACGTTTACAAAAAAGATATTAGGGGCCCTCGGCTACAAAATATTGAAAAAATATAATTTTAATGCCCTAACAAATTTTAATATAGGCCATCAAGTTTTTATCTTCCAAGTTTTTTAAAAATACATTTACACAGTATCCAACGTTTTTGTTTTTGTAATTTAACTCATATAAGTTAAAAATATTACTTTTGTGTCCCGAGCCCCAGTGAGTGATAATTAAACCAAAAAAATTAACCTGTTACCATTCCGGGAATATACTCAACAACTTCCCAAAATTTCATGCTTCTAACTACACGGGAAAATGGAGAATCTGTGCTGATTAACTTTTTATATAAGAACAAAAATTGGCCCCCAGAGAGTGAAAATTTAAATATTTGTTGGCATGTTACCATCGCGGGAGTGTACTCAATAATTTTCAAAAGTTTCATGCTTTTCCCTACCCGGGAAATCATAGAATTAGATTTGAGTCAGTTTTTATATAAGAAAAAGTACATTTGGGCCCCCGGCCCCCAGTGAGGGATAATTTAAATATTTTGTTTGCATGCTACCATCGAGAGAGTGGACTCAACAAATTCCCAAAGTTTCATGTTTCTACCTATACGGGAAAGTGGAGAATAAGGCGATTTTCAGTATAAGGAAAAATAAACGCTCGTGGGCCCCCGGCCCCCATGAGAGTGAATTTTAAAATTCTTTTACGCCAATTTGCATTGCGAGAGGGTACTCGACAACTTCCCAAAGTTTCATACTTTTACCTACAAGGGAAGTTGGATAATTCGTGATGAGTCAGTTTTTAATATTAGAAAAAACTTCTTTTGGGCCCCCGGCCACCAGTAAGTGTTAATTTAAATAGTTTTATCGCCTGGTACCATCGCGGAAGTGTTATTATAAACTTCTCAGAGTTTCATGCTTCTACCTACACGGGAAATATGAGAATTAGTTATTGTCAGTTTTTATATAGCTCATTTAAGGAAAAACTTCATTTGGACCCCGGCCCCCAGTCTTTGATAATTTAAATATTTTTTGCCTGTTAACATCGCGGAAGTGTACTCAATAACTTCACAAAGTTTCATGCCTCTGCATACTCGGGAAATAGGAGAATTAGTGATTTTCAAATGTTCATATAGCCCATAAGAGGGGAAAAAACGTTTTTGGGCCCCTGGCCCCATGAGTTTGATTTTTAAAATTCTATTACGCCATTTGTCGCCGAGAGAGGCTACTTGACAACTTCCCAAGGTTTCATGCTTCTACCTACACGGGAAATCCGTGAATTAGTGATAAGTCAGTTTTAATATAAGAAAAAACTACATTTGGGCCCCCGGCCCCCAGTAAGTAATAATTTAAATATTGTTTTTACCTGTTACAATCGTGGAAGTGTACTTAACAACTACGCCAAGTTTCATGCTTCTACCTACACGGGAAATGGAGAATTAGTGATTTTTAGTTTTTATATAGCTCATATTAGGAAAAAACTTAATTTGGGCCCCTGGCACACAGGAAGTGATAATTTAAATATTTTTTCACCCGTTACATTACCGGGTTTGTACTTAACAACTTCCCAAAGTTTCATGCTTCTGCCTACTCGGGAAATAGGACTATTGTTGATTTTCAAATTTTATGTAGGCCATAAAAGAAAAAAGAACGTTTTTGGGCCCCCGGCCCCCATGAGTGTGATTTTTAAATTTCTTTTACGCCATTTGTCGTCGAGAGAGGCAACTTGACAACTTCCCAAGGTTTCATGCTTCTACCTACACGGGAAATCCGTGAATTAGTGATGAGTCAGTTTTAATATAAGAAAAAACTACATTTGGGCCCCCGGCCCCCAGTAAGTAATAATTTAAATATTGTTTTACCTGTTACCATCGTGGAAGTGTACTTAACAACTACCCCAAGTTTCATGCTTCTACCTACACGGGAAATGGAGAATTGGTGATTTTTAGTTTTTATATAGCTCATATAAGGAAAAAACTTAATTTGGGCCCCTGGCACACAGGAAGTGATAATTTAAATATTTTTTCACCCGTTACCATCGCGGGATTGTACTCAACAATTTCCCAAAGTTTCATGCTTCTACCTACTCGGGAAACAGGAGAATTGGTGATTTTCAAATTTTATATAGGCCATATAAGGGAAAAAAAGTTTTTGGGCCCCATGCCCCCACTAGTGTTATTTTTAAAATTCTTTTACTCCAATTTTCGTCGCGAGAGGCTACTCGACAACTTCCCAAAGTTTCATGCTTCTAACTACACGGGAAGTTGGAGAATTAGTGATGAATGAGTGAGTGAGTGAGTGAGTGAGTGAGGGCTTTGCCTTTTATTAGTATAGACTAGCAAAATACCCGCACTTCGCTGCGGTAAATTAGGATTTCAGTAAGCATTGAGAACCCGCGTAACACAAATTCAAAACACAAATTGATTTCAAAATGGATCATGATGGATATAATACATATATTAACTTCACCGTCTTGTCTGTCTGTCTGTTGTAGTCCCGCAGAAAAACAAAAACGAAAAGTAAAAAAATGACACACTTTTCCGTGATCCTATCGAGCTGATAATTTAATTTTTTTCCGTCTGCTACCATTGCGGGAGGGTACTCAACAACCGCCCAAAGTTTCATGCTTCCACCTACACGGGAAATAGGAGAATTAGTGATTTTCAGTTTTTATATAGCTCATATAAGAAAAAAAATTACATTTCGGCCCCCGGCCCCCGTTATGTGATAATTTATATAATTGTTCCACCTGTTACCATCGCGGAATGTTATCCAACAACTACCCAAAGTTTCATGCTTCTACCTTCTCGGGAAATAGGAGAATAAGGGATTTTTAATTTTTATAAAGCCAGAATAAGGGAAAAAAAACGTTTTTGGGCCCCCGGCCCCCATGAGTGTGAATTTCAAAATTCTTTTTCACCTGTTACCATTGCGGAAGTGTACTTAACAACTCTCCAAAGTTTCATGCTGCTACCAACACGAGAAATTGGAGAATTAGTGATGAGTCAGTTTTTTATATAAGAAGAAAACTACATTTTGGCCCCCGGCCCCCAGTAAGTGATAATTTAGATAGTTTTTTAACCTGTTACCATCGCAGAATGTTACTTAACAACTACTCAAAGTTTCATGCTACTTCCTACACAGGAATTAGGAGAATTAGTGATTTTCAGTTTTTATATAACTCATATAAGGAAAAAACTACATTTTGGCCCCTGGGCCCCAGTAAGTGAAATTTTGAATATTTTTTCGCCTGTTACCATCGCGGAAGTGTACTCAACAACTTCCCAAAGTTTCATGCTTCTACCTACTCGGGAAATAGGAGGATTAGTGATTTTCAAATGTTTATATAGCCAATGGAAGGGGGAAAAAAGATTTTTGGCCCCCGGCCCCCATGAAGCTGAATTATTAAATTCTTTTTCGCCATTTGTCGTCGAGAGAGGCTACTTGACAACTTCCCAAAGGTTTCATGCTTCTACATACACGGGAAATCCGAGAATTAGTGATGAGTCAGTTTTAATATAAGAAAAGACTACATTTTGGCCCCCGGCCCCCAGTAAGTGATAATTTAAATATTGTTTTTACCTGTTACCATCGTGAAAGTGTACTTAAAACTACTCGGGAAACAGGAGAATTGTTGATTTTAAAATTTTATATAGGTCATATAAGGGAAAAAAACTTTTTTGGGCCCCCGGCCCCCATGAGTGTTAATTTAAAAATTCTTTTACGCCAATTTTCGTCGCGAGAGGCTACTCAACAACTTCCCAAAGTTTCATGCTTCTACCTACGCGGTAAATCCGAGATTAGTGATGAGTCTGTTTTAATAAAAGAAGAAACTACATTTGGGCCCCCCGGCCCCCATTAAGTGATAATTTAAATATTGTTTTTACCTGTTACCATCGTGGAAGTGTACTTAACAACTAACCCAAGTTTCATGCTTCTACCTACACGGGAAATAGGAGAATTTGTGATTTTTAGTTTTTGTATAGCTCATATAAGTAAAAAAATCTTCATTTGGGCCCCCGGCCCCCAGGAAGTGATAATTTAATTTTTTTTCCTCCCGTCGCTATCGCTGGTTTTTACTCAACAACTTCCCAAAGTTTCATGCTTTTGCCTACTTGAGAAATGAGAAAATTAGTGATTTCATATTCTATATATTCCATATAAGGAAAAAAAGCGTTTTTGGGCCCCGGGCCCCCAACAGTGTGAATTTTAAAATTCTTATTCGCCAATTATCGTTGAGAGAGTGTACTCAGCAAGTTCCCAAAGTTTCATGCTAATACCTACACGGGAAGTTGGAGAATTAGTGATGAGTCAGTTTTCTTTTAAGAAAAAAACTACATTTGGGCCCCCGGACCCCATTAAGTGTTGTTTTAAATATTTTTTTCACTTGTTACCATCGCGGAAGTGTGCTTATCAACTACCTAGTGTTTCATGCTTCTACCTACACGGGAAATAGCAGAATTAGTGATTTTTAGTTTTTATAAAGCTCATATAAGGAAAAAACTTCATTTGGGCCCCCGGCCCCCAGGAAGTGATAATTTAATTTTTTTTCTCCCGTTAACATCGCGGGATTGTACTCAACAACTTCCCAAAGATTCATGCTTCTGCCTACTCGGGAAATAGGAGAATTGGTGATTTTCAAATTTTATATAGGCCATATAAGGGAAAAAAACGTTTTTGGGCCCCCGGCCCCCAACAGTGTGAATTGTAAAATTCTTATTCGCCAATTATCGTTGAGAGAGTGTACTCAGCAAGTTCCCAAAGTTTCATGCTAATACCTACACGGGAAGTTGGAAAATTAGTGATGATTCAGTTTTTTATATAAGAAAAAAACTACATTTGGGCCCCCGGACCCCTTTAAGTGTTATTTTAAATACTTTTTCGCTTGTTACCATCGCGGAAGTGTGCTTATCAACTACCTAGTGTTTTATGCTTCTACCTACACGGGAAATAGGAGAATTAGTAATTTTTAGTTTTTATAAAGCTCATATAAGGAAAAAACTTAATTTGGGCCCCCCGGCCCCCAGGAAGTGATAATTTCAATATTTTTTCTCCCGTTACCATCGCAGGATTGTACTCAACAACTTCCCAAAGTTTCATGCTCCTGCCTACTCGGGAAATAGGAGAATTGGTGATTTTCAAATTTGATATAGGCCATATTCGGAAAAAAAAGCGTTTTTTCGGCCCCCGGCCCCCATGAGTGTTATTTTTAAAATTCTTTTACTCCAATTTTTGTCGCGAGAGGCTACTCGACAACTTCCCAAAGTTTCATGCTTCTACCTACACGGGAAGTTGGAGAATTAGTGATGAATGAGTGAGTGAGTGAGTGAGTGAGGACTTTGCCTTATATTAGTATAGAAGATAAGAAGAAGACTAGCAAAATACCCCCGCTTCGCTGCGGAAATAGTATCTCAGTTACGTTGAGAATCCGCGAAACACAAATTCAAAACACTAATTGATTTCAATCTGGATCATGATGGATATAATACATATATTAACTTCACCGTCTTGTCTGTCTGTCTCTCCTAGTCCCGCAGAAAAAAAAGCTAAAAGTAAAAAATGACACACTTCCCGGAATCCTATCGAGCTGATAATTTAATTATTTTTTTGTCTGCTACCATTGCGGGAGGATCCGCAACAACTTCACAAAGTTTCATGCTCCTACCTATACGGGAAGTTATATATGTAATGATGAGTCTGTTTTATAGAGCTCATATCAGAAAAAAAACTACATTTTGGCCCCCGGCCACCTAGTGAATGATAATTTTACATTTAATTTGATTTTTACCATTGCGGAAGTGTACTTAAAAACTCTCAAAAGTTTCATGCTGCTACCAACACGAGACATTGGAGAATTAGTGATGAGTCAGTTTTTTATATAAGAAAAAAAACTACATTTGGGCCCCCTGGACCCCATTAAGTGTTATTTTAAATATTTTTTTCGCTTGTTACCATCGCGGAAGTGTGCTTATCAACTACCCTAGTGTTTCATGCTTCTACCTACACGGGAAATAGGAGAATTAGTGATTTTTAGTTTTTATAAAGCTCATATAAGGAAAAAAACTTCATTTGGGCCCCCGGCCCCCAGGAAGTGATAATTTAATTTTTTTTCCTCCCGTCGCTATCGCTGGTTTTTACTCAACAACTTCCCAAAGTTTCATGCTTTTGCCTACTCGAGAAATGAGAAAATTAGTGATTTCATATTCTATATAGTCCATATAAGGAAAAAAAGCGTTTTTGGGCCCCGGGCCCCCAACAGTGTGAATTTTAAAATTCTTATTCGCCAATTATCGTTGAGAGAGTGTACTCAGCAAGTTCCCAAAGTTTCATGCTAATACCTACACGGGAAGTTGGAGAATTAGTGATGAGTCAGTTTTTTTATATAAGAAAAAAACTACATTTGGGCCCCCGGACCCCATTAAGTGTTGTTTTAAATATTTTTTTCGCTTGTTACCATCGCGGAAGTGTGCTTATCAACTACCTAGTGTTTCATGCTTCTACCTACACGGGAAATAGGAGAATTAGTGATTTTTAGTTTTTATAAAGCTCATATAAGGAAAAAACTTCATTTGGGCCCCCGGCCCCCAGGAAGTGATAATTTAAATATTTTTTCTCCCGTTACCATCGCGGGATTGTACTCAACAACTTCCCAAAGTTTCATGCTTCTGCCTACTCGGGAAATAGGAGAATTGTTGATTTTCAAATTTTATATAGGCCATATAAGGGAAAAAAAACGTTTTTGGGCCCCCGGCCCCCATCAGTGTGAATTTTAAAAATTCTTTTACTCCAATTATCGTCGAGAGAGTGTACTCAACAACTTCCCAAAGTTTCATGCTTCTACCTACACGGGTAAAGTTGGAGATTAGTGATGATTCAGTTTTTTATATAAGAAAAAAACTACATTTGGGCCCCCGGACCCCCATTAAGTGTTATTTTAAATACTTTTTCGCTTGTTACCATCGCGGAAGTGTGCTTATCAACTACCCTAGTGTTTCATGCTTCTACCTACACGGGAAATAGGAGAATTTGTGATTTTTAGTTTTTTATAAAGCTCATATAAGGAAAAAACTTCATTTGGGCCCCCGGCCCCCAGGAAGTGATAATTTAATTTTTTTTCCTCCCGTTCGCTATCGCTGGTTTGTACTCAACAACTTCCCAAAGTTTCATGCTCTTGCCTACTCGGAGAAATGAGGAGAATTAGTGATTTTCATATTCTATATAGTCCATATACGGAAAAAAAGCGTTTTTGGGCCCCCGGGCCCCCATCAGTGTGAATTTTAAAATTCTTATTCGCCAATTTTCGTTGCGAGAGTGCTACTCAGCAACTTCCCAAAGTTTCATGCTATACCTACACGGGAAGTTGGAGAATTAGTGATGAGTCAGTTTGCTTATTATATAGAAGATAAAAAAACTACATTTGGGCCCCCCGCCCCATTACGTGTTGTTTTAAATATTGTTTTCGCTTGTTACCATCCGCGAAGTGCATATTCAAAACACTAATTGATTTCAATCTGGATCACTGATGGAATAATAGCATATATTAACTTCACCGTTTGTCTGTCTGTCTCTCATATCCCGCAGAAAAAAAAGCTAAAAGTAAAAATATGGACCCCCGGACCCCCATCGAAGTGATAATTTAATTATTTTTTTGTCTCCCGTTACCATTGCGGGATTGTACTCAACAACTTCACAAAGTTTCATGCTTCTGCCTACTACGGGAAGATATGATGAATTGATGATTTGTCATATTTTATAGAGCTCATATCAGGGAAAAAAACTACGTTTTTGGGCCCCCGGCCCCTAGTGATGTAATTTTAACATTTTATTTGCATTTATCCATTGCGAGAGTGTACTCAGAAGTTCCCAAAGTTTCATGCTGATACCTACACGAGACAGTTGGAGAAATTAGTGATGAGTCAGTTTTTTATATAAGAAAAAAACTACATTTGGGCCCCCGGACCCCATTAAGTGTTATTTTAAATATTTTTTCGCTTGTTACCATCGCGGAAGTGTGCTTATCAACTACCTAGTGTTTCATGCTTCTACCTACACGGGAAATAGGAGAATTAGTGATTTTTAGTTTTTATAAAGCTCATATAAGGAAAAAACTTAATTTGGGCCCCCGGCCCCCAGGAAGTGATAATTTCAATATTTTTTCTCCCGTTACCATCGCAGGATTGTACTCAACAACTTCCCAAAGTTTCATGCTCCTGCCTACTCGGGAAATAGGAGAATTGGTGATTTTCAAATTTTATATAGGCCATATTAGGAAAAAAAACGTTTTTTGGGCCCCCGGCCCCCATGAGTGTTATTTTTAAAATTCTTTTACTCCAATTTTCGTCGCGAGAGGCTACTCGACAACTTCCCAAAGTTTCATGCTTCTACCTACACGGGAAGTTGCAGAATTAGTGATGAATGAGTGAGTGAGTGAGTGAGTGAGGACTTTGCCTTTTATTAGTATAGAAGATAAGAAGAAGACTAGCAAAATACCCCCGCTTCGCTGCGGAAATAGTATCTCAGTTACGTTGAGAATCCGCGAAACACAAATTCAAAACACTAATTGATTTCAATCTGGATCATGATGGATATAATACATATATTAACTTCACCGTCTTGTCTGTCTGTCTCTCCTAGTCCCGAAGAAAAAAAAGCTAAAAGTAAAAAATGACACACTTCCCGGAATCCTATCGAGCTGATAATTTAATTACTTTTTTGTCTGCTACCATTGCGGGAGGATACGCAACAACTTCACAAAGTTTCATGCTCCTACCTATACGGGAAGTTATATATGTAATGATGAGTCTGTTTTATAGAGCTCATATCAGAAAAAAACTACATTTTGGCCCCCGGCCCCCTAGTGAATGATAATTTTACATTTAATTTGATTGTTACCATTGCGGAAGTGTACTTAAAAACTCTCAAAAGTTTCATGCTGCTACCAACACGAGACATTGGAGAATTAGTGATGAGTCAGTTTTTTATATAAGAAAAAAATACATTTGGGCCCCTGGACCCCATTAAGTGTTATTTTAAATATTTTTTCGCTTGTTACCATCGCGGAAGTGTGCTTATCAACTACCTAGTGTTTCATGCTTCCACCTACACGGGAAATAGGAGAATTAGTGATTTTTAGTTTTTATAAAGCTCAAATAAGGAAAAAACTCCATTTGGGCCCCCGGCCCCCAGGAAGTTATAATTTAATTTTTTTTCCTCCCGTCGCTATCGCTGGTTTTTACTCAACAACTTCCCAAAGTTTCATGCTTTTGCCTACTCGAGAAATGAGAAAATTAGTGACTTCATATTCTATATAGTCCATATAAGGAAAAAAAGCGTTTTTGGGCCCCGGGCCCCTAACAGTGTGAATTTTAAAATTATTATTCGCCAATTTTCGTTGAGAGAGTGTACTCAGCAAGTTCCCAAAGTTTCATGCTAATACCTACACGGGAAGTTGGAGAATTAGTGATGAGTCAGTTTTTTTATATAAGAAAAAAACTACACTTGGGCCCCCGGACCCCATTAAGTGTTATATTAAATATTTTTTTCGCTTGTTACCATCGCGGAGGTGTGCTTATCAACCACCTAGTGTTTCATGCTTCTACCTACACGGGAAGTAGGAGAATTAGTGATTTTTAGTTTTTATAAAGCTCATATAAGGAAAAAACTTTATTTGGGCCCCCGGCCCCCAGGAAGTGATAATTTAAATATTTTTTCGCCCGTTACCCTCGCGGGATTGTACTCAACAACTTCCCAAAGTTTCATGCTTCTGCCTACTCGGGAAACAGGAGAATTGTTGATTTTAAAATTTTATATAGGCCATATAAGGAAAAAAAAACGTTTTTTGGCCCCCGGCCCCCATGAGTGTTATTTTAAAAATTCTTTTACTCCAATTTTCGTCGCGAGAGGCTACTCAACAACTTCCCAAAGTTTCATGCTTCTACCTACGCGGTAAATCCGAGATTAGTGATGAGTCTGTTTTAATAAAAGAAGAAACTACATTTGGGCCCCCGGCCCCCATTAAGTGATAATTTAAATATTGTTTTTACCTGTTACCATCGTGGAAGTGTACTTAACAACTAACCCAAGTTTCATGCTTCTACCTACACGGGAAATAGGAGAATTTGTGATTTTTAGTTTTTGTATAGCTCATATAAGGAAAAAACTTCATTTGGGCCCCCGGCCCCCAGGAAGTGATAATTTAATTTTTTTTCCTCCCGTCGCTATCGCTGGTTTTTACTCAACAACTTCCCAAAGTTTCATGCTTTTGCCTACTTGAGAAATGAGAAAATTAGTGATTTCATATTCTATATATTCCATATAAGGAAAATAAGCGTTTTTGGGCCCCGGGCCCCCAACAGTGTGAATTTTAAAATTCTTATTCGCCAATTATCGTTGAGAGAGTGTACTCAGCAAGTTCCCAAAGTTTCATGATAATACCTACACGGGAAGTTGGAGAATTAGTGATGAGTCAGTTTTTTATTTAAGAAAAAAACTACATTTGGGCCCCCGGACCCCATTAAGTGTTGTTTTAAATATTTTTTTCGCTTGTTACCATCGCGGAAGTGTGCTTATCAACTACCTAGTGTTTCATGCTTCTACCTACACGGGAAATAGGAGAATTAGTGATTTTTAGTTTTTATAAAGCTCATATAAGGAAAAAACTTCATTTGGGCCCCCGGCCCCCAGGAAGAGATAATTTAATTTTTTTTTCTCCCGTTAACATCGCGGGATTGTACTCAACAACTTCCCAAAGATTCATGCTTCTGCCTACTCGGGAAATAGGAGAATTGGTGATTTTCAAATTTTATATAGGCCATATTGGGGAAAAAAACGTTTTTGGGCCCCCGGCCCCCAACTGTGTGAATTTTAAAATTCTTATTCGCCAATTATCGTTGAGAGAGTGTACTCAGCAAGTTCCCAAAGTTTCATGCTAATACCTACACGGGAAGTTGGAAAATTAGTGATGATTCAGTTTTTTATATAAGAAAAAAACTACATTTGGGCCCCCGGACCCCTTTAAGTGTTATTTTAAATACTTTTTTCGCTTGTTACCATCGCGGAAGTGTGCTTATCAACTACCTAGTGTTTCATGCTTCTACCTACACGGGAAATAGGAGAATTGGTGATTTTTAGTTTTTATAAAGCTCATATAAGGAAAAAACTTAATTTGGGCCCCCGGCCCCCAGGAAGTGATAATTTCAATATTTTTTCTCCCGTTACCATCGCAGGATTGTACTCAACAACTTCCCAAAGTTTCATGCTCCTGCCTACTCGGGAAATAGGAGAATTGGTGATTTTCAAATTTGATATAGGCCATATTAGGAAAAAAAACGTTTTTGGGCCCCCGGCCCCCATGAGTGTTATTTTTAAAATTCTTTTACTCCAATTTTCGTCGCGAGAGGCTACTCGACAACTTCCCAAAGTTTCATGCTTCTACCTACACGGGAAGTTGGAGAATTAGTGATGAATGAGTGAGTGAGTGAGTGAGTGAGGACTTTGCCTTTTATTAGTATAGACTAGCAAAATACCCGCGCTCTGCTGCAGAAGTTAGGATTTTAGTAAGCATTGAAAACCCGTTTCACACCAATTCAAAACACCAATAGATTTCAGTCTGGATCATGATTGATATTTGTCAAGGTCGTTTAAAATAAAATAGGTACTAAAATGACATTACGGGCCCCCGTGCAAAATGGATGCAGGATGTGCATATCTCATAAGGTCTGAGGATTTTAATCTAGGTCATGATAGAGATATGTTTCTATATTTATTTAAATTATTTAAAATCTAAAGGTAACAAAGCTTTAAATGTTTGTAAAAAAATAATTTTGGGTCCCGGACCCGAAGGAACAGACGTTAGAAGTTCATTACCCTATAGAATTGTATTTTATTTTATTTTTAAACATCAAATTTGGCCATAGTTCATCCATTTACCCAGTAGCCACATTTTAAATTACTTTTATATAACTAATGTTAAAATATAGCATACGGGGCCCCAGCCCCGAATAAGTGGTGTTTTTAAAACATTTACTTTTAATGCCAGAAACCTTCGCTGGAATGTACCCAAAAACTTCCTAAAGTTTAATGGCCGTGGGAGGAATAAAATACATTTACAATTAATAGGTCTTTTAAAAAAACTAAAATAAGGGCCGGGGCCATATCTGTGTAATATGTATAGTTCAAAACAACAGCTTATTTCAATTTGGATTATGATGTATATATTTGTTAGTAAACATTTTTTTTTAAATTGAGTGAAATCGAATGGTTAAAATGTCTTAAACGTTTACAAAAAAAAGAGATTAGGGGCCCTCGGCTACAAAATATTGAAAAAATGTAATTTTAATGCCCTAACGAATTTTAATATAGGCCATCAAGTTTTTATCTTCCAAGTTTTGTAAAAATACATTTACACAGTATCCAAAGTTTTTTTATTTGTAATTTAGCTCATATAAGTTAAAAATATTACTTTTGTGTCCCGGGCCCCCAGTGAGTGATAATTAAAACAAAAAAAATCCCCTGTTACCATCCCGGGAGTGTACTCAACAACTTCCCAAAATTTCATTCTTCTAACTAACTACACGGGAAAATGGAGACTCTGTGATGATTAACTTTTTCCATAAGAACAAAAATTGGGCCCTCGGCCCCCAGTGAGTGAAAATTTAAATATTTGTTGGCATGTTACCATCGCGGGAGTGTACTCAATAATTTCCAAAAGTTTCATGCTTTTACCTACACGGGAAATCAGAGAATTAGATTTGAGTCAGTTTTTATATAAGAAAAAGTACATTTGGGCCCCCGGCCCCCATTGAGGGATAATTTAAATATTTTGTTTTGCATGCTACCATTGAGGGAGTGGACTCACCAATTTCCCAAAGTTTCATGTTTCTACCTATACGGGAAAGTGGAGAATAAGGCGATTTTCAGTATAAGGAAAAATACGCTTTTGGGCCCCCGGCCCCCATGTGAGTGAATTTTAAAATTCTTTTACGCCAATTTGCATCGCGAGAGGGTACTCAACAACTTTCCAAAGTTTCATGCTTCTACCTACATGGGAAGTTGGAGAATTCGTGATGAGTCAGTTTTTAATATTAGAAAAAAATTCTTTTGGGCCCCCGGCCCCCAGTAAGTGTTAATTGAAATATTATATTTTTTTTCACCTGTTACTATCGCGGAAGTGTAATTATCAACTACTCAGAGTTTCATGCTTCTACCTACACGGAAAATATGAGAATTTGTTATTTTCAGTTTTTATATAGCTCATTTAAGGAAAAACTTTATTTGGGCCCCCGGCCCCCAGTATTTGATAATTTATATATATATTTTTTTTTGCCTGTTAACATCGCGGAAGTGTACTCAAAAATTCGCAAAGTTTCATGCTTCTGCCTACTCCCAAATTAGGAGAATTAATTATTTTTCATTTTAATATAGCCCATATAAGGGGGGGGAATGGTTTTGGGCCCCCGGCCCCCATGAGTGTGAATTTTATATTTCTTTTACGCTAAGTATAGTCCCAAGAGGCTACTTAACAAACTTCCCAAGGTTACAAGCTTCTACCTTCGGGAAGTTAGAGAATTAGTGATGAGTCAGTTTTTTGTATAAGAAAAAAAATACATTTGGGCCCCCGGCCCCCAGTAAGTGATAATTTAAATTATTTTTTTCGTTTGTTACCATCGCGTAAGTGTACTTATCAACTACTCAGAGTTTCATGCTTCTACCTACACGGGAAATAGGAGAATTAGTGATTTTTAGTTTTTATATAGCTCATATTAGGAAAAAACTTCAAATGGGCCCCCAGGAAGTGATAATTTAAATATTTTTTCGCACGTTACTATCGCGGGATTGTACTCAACAACTTCCCAAAGTTTCATGCTTCTGCCTACTCGGGAAATAGGAGAATTAGTGATATTCAAATTTTATATAAGATCTAAGGAAAAAAAAACGTTTTAGGGCCCCCGCCCCCATGAGCGTTAGTTTTAAAATTCTTTTACTCCAATTTTCGTCGCGAGATGCTACTCAACAACTTCCCAAAGTTTCATGCTTGGAGAATTTGTGATGAATCAGTGAGTCTGTGAGTCTGGGCTTTGCCTTTAGGTGAATTATATATATATATATATTATATCTATACTAATAAAAGGCAAAGCCCAGACTTTAGGTGAATTATATATATATATACTAGCAAAATCCCCGAGCTCCGCTGCGGAAATTAGGATTTCAGTTACTGTTGACAACCCGCGTAACACAAATTCAAAATACCAATTGATTTCAATCTGGATCATGATGAATATAATGTATATTTTAACTTCACCGTCTTGTCTGTCTGTCTGTCGTAGCCCCGCAGAAAAACAAAAACGAAAAGTAAAAAATGACACACTTCCCGTGATCCTATCGAGCTGATAATTTAATTTTTTTTTCGTCTGCTACCATTGCGGGAGGGTACTCAACAACTTCCCAAAGTTTCGTGCTCCTAACTACACGGGAAGTTAGATATTTAATGATGAGTCAGTTATATGTAGCTCATATAAGAAAAAAACTACATTTGGGCCCCCGGCCCCCTAGTGAATAATAATTTTATATTTGGTTGTGATTGTTATCATCGCGGGAGGGTACGCAACAACTTTTCAAAGTTTCATGCTTCTACCTACACGGGAAGATGAGGAATTAGTGTTCATTCAGTTTTATATAGCCCATATACGGAAAAAAACGGTTATGGGGCCCCGGTCACCCATGAGTGAAATTTTAAAATTTTCTTTTCGTCATTTATCGTCATAAGAGTGTACTAATCAAGTTCCCAAAGTTTTAGCTTCTACATTCACGGGAAGTTGTAGAATTAGTGTTGAGTAAGTTTTTAATATTAGAAAAAATTAAATTTGGGCCCCCGGTCCCCAGTAAGTGATAATTTATATACTTTTCTTTACCTGTTACCATTGCGGAATGTTACTTAACAACTGCCCAAAGTTTCATGCTTCTACCTTTACGGGAAATAGAAGAATTAGTGATTTTTAGTTTTTATATAGCTCATATCAGGAAAAAACTACATTTAGGCCCCCGGCCCCCACTATGTAATAATTTAAATATTGTTTTAGTTTTTTACCACTACTCAGAGTTTCTTGCTTCTACCTAAACGGGAAACATACGAATTTGTGATTTTCAGTTTTAATATAGCTCCCATAAAGAAAAAACTTTTTTTGGGCCCCCGGACCCCAGTATTTGAAAATTTAAATATTTTTGCCTGTTGATATCGCCGAAGTGTACTCAACATCTTATATGAGAATTTGTGATTTTCAGTTTTTATATAGCTCATATTATGAAAAAACTTCATTTGGGCCCCCGGCCCCTAGGAAGTGATAATTTATTTATCTTTTCGCCTGTTACCATTGCGGGTTTGTACTCAACAACTTCCCAAAGTTTCATGTTTCTGCCTACTCGGGAAATAGGAGAATTTGTGATTTTCATATTTTATATAGGCCATTTTAGGACAAAAATTTTTTGGGCCTCCCGGCCCCCATGAGTAACAATTTTAATATTCTTTTACGCCAATTTTCGTTGCGAGAGGCTACTGAACAACTTCCCAAAGTTTCATGCTTCTACCTACACGGGAAGTTGGAGAATTAGTGATGAGTCAGTTTTTTTATATAAGTCATTTCGGCCCCGGCCCCCAATAAGTGATAATTTAAATATTTTTTATCCCGTTACCATCGCGGTGTTCTACTCAACAACTTCCCAAAGTTTCATGCTTCTGACTACTCGGGAAATAGGAGAATTGGTGATTTTCAAATTTTATAGAGGCCATATAATAAAAAAAAACGTTTTTGGGCCCCCGGCCCCCATGAGTGTTATTTTTAAAATTCTTATACTCCAATTTTTGTCGCGAGAGGCTACTCAACAACTTCCCATAGTTTCATGCTTCTACCTACACGAGAAGTTGGAGAATTAGTGATGAGTCAGTTTTTATATAAGAAAAAAACTACATTTGGGCCCCCGGACCCCATTAAATGTTATTTTAAATATTTTTTTCGCTTGTTACCATTGCGGATGTGTGCTTATCAACTACCCAGTGTTTCATGCTTCTACCTACACGGGAAATTGGAGAATTAGTGATATTTAGTTTTTATATAGCTCATATAAGGAAAAAACTTCATTTGGGCCCCCGGTCCCCAGGAAGTGATAATTTAAATATTTTTTCTCCCGTTACCATCGCGGGGTTACACTCAACAACCTCTAAAAGTTTCATGCTTCTGCCTACTCGGGAAATAGGAGAATTGGTGATTTTCAAATTTTATAGAGGCCATATAAGGAAAAAAAACGTTTTTGGGCCCCCGGCCCCCATGAGTGTTATTTTTAAAATTCTTTTACTCCAATTTTCGTCCAGAGAGGCTACTCGACAACTTCCCAAAGTTTCATGCTTCTACCTACACGGGAAGTTGGAGAATTAGTGATGAATCAGTCAGTGAGGGCTTTGCCTTTTATTAGTATAGACTAGCAAAATACCCGCGCTTTGCTGCGGTAAATTAGGATTTCAGTAAGCATTGAGAACCCGCGTAACACAAATTCAAAACTTAAATTGATTTCAAAATGGATCATGATGGATATAATACATATATTAACTTCACCGTCTTGTCTGTCTGTCTGTTGTAGTCCCGCAGAAAAACAAAAACGAAAAATAAAAAAACGACACACTTCCCGTGATCCTATCGAGCTGGTAATTTAATTTTACACATATTCAAAACTTAAATTGATTTCAAAATGGATAATGATGGATATAATACATATATTAACTTCACTGTCTTGTCTGTCTGTCTGTTGTAGTCCCGCAGAAAAACAAAAACGAAAAGTAAAAAAATGGCACATTTCCCGTGATCCTATCGAGCTAATAATTTAATTTTTTCCGTCTGCTACCATTGCGGGAAGGTACTCAACAACCGCCCAAAGTTTCATGCTTCCACCTACACGGGAAATAGGAGAATTAGTGATTTTCAGTTTTTATATAGCTCATATAAGGAAAAAAATTACATTTCGGCCCGCGGCCCCCGTTATGTGATAATTTATATAATTGTTCCACCTGTTACCATCGCGGAATGTTATCCAACAACAACCCAAAGTTTCATGCGTCTACCTTCTCGGGAAATAGGAGTATAAGGGATTTTTAATTTTTATAAAGCCAGAATAAGTGAAAAAAACGTTTTTGGGCCCCCGGCCCCCATGAGTGTGAATTTCAAAATTCTTTTTCACCTGTTACCATTGCGGAAGTGTACTTAACAACTCTCCAAAGTTTCATGCTGCTACCAACACGAGACATTGGAGAATTAGTGATGAGTCAGTTTTTTATATAAGAAGAAAACTACATTTTGGCCCCCGGCCCCCAGTAAGTGATAATTTAGATAGTTTTTTAACCTGTTACAATCGCAGAATGTTACTTAACAATTACTCAAAGTTTCATGCTACCTCCTACACAGGAATTAGGAGAATTAGTGATTTTCAGTTTTTATATAACTCATATAAGGAAAAAACTACATTTTGGCCCCTGGGCCCCAGTAAGTGAAATTTTGAATATTTGTTCGCCTGTTACCATCGCGGAAGTGTACTCAACAACTTCCCAAAGTTTCATGCTTCTACCTACTCGGGAAATAGGAGGATTATTGATTTTCAAATGTTTATATTGCCAATGGAAGGGGAAAAAAAGATTTTGGGCCCCCGGCCCCCATGAAGCTGAATTTATAAATTCTTTTTCGCCATTTGTCATCGAGAGAGGCTACTTGACAACTTCCCAAGGTTTCATGCTCCTACATACACGGGAAATCCGAGAATTAGTGATGAGTCAGTTTTAATATAAGAAAAGACTACATTTTGGCCCCGGCCCCCGCAGTAAGTGATAATTTAAATATTGTTTTTACCTGTTACCATCGTGAAAGTGTACTTAAAACTACTCGGGAAACAGGAGAATATTGTTGATTTTAAAATTTTATATAGGCCCCCATGAGTGTTAATTTAAAAATTCTTTTACGCCAATTTTCGTCGCGAGAGGCTACTCAACAACTTCCCAAAGTTTCATGCTTCTACCTACACGGTAAATCCGAGATTAGCGATGAGTCTGTTTTAATATAAGAAGAAACTATATTTGGGCCCCCTGCCCCAATTAATTGATAATTTAAATATTGTTTTTTACCTGTTACCATCTTGGAAGTGTACTTAACAACTACCCCAAGTTTCATGCTTCTACCTACACGGGAAATAGGAGAATTTGTGATTTTTAGCTTTTGTATAGCTCATATTAGGAAAAAACTTCATTGGGGCCCCCGGCCCCCAGGAAGTGATAATTTAAAAAAAAATTTCGCCTGTTACCATCACGGAAGTGTACTTATCAACTACTCAGAGTTTCATGCTTCTATCTACTCGGGAAACAGGAGAATTGTTGATTTTAAAATTTTATATATAGGCCATATTAGGAAAAAAAAACTTTTTTTGGCCCCCGGCCCCAATGAGTGTTAATTTAAAAATTCTTTTACGCCAATTTTTGGCCCCCTGCCCCAATTAAGTGATTATTTAAATATTGTTTTTTACCTGTTACCATCGTGGAAGTGTACTTATCAACTACCCCAAGTTTCATGCTTCTACCTACACGGGAAATATGAGAATTTGTGATTTTCAGTTTTTATACAGCTCATATAAGGAAAAAACTTCATTGGGGCCCCCGGCCCCCAGGAAGTGATAATTTAAATATTTTTCCTCCCGTCGCTATCGCTGGTTTTTACTCAACAACATCCCAAAGTTTCATGCTTTTGCCTACTCAAGAAATGAGAAAATTAGTGATTTCATATTCTATATAGTCCATATTAGGAAAAAAAGCATTTTTGGGCCCCGGGCCCCCAACAGTGTGATTTTTAAAATTCGTATTCGCCAATTATCGTTGAGAGAGTGTACTCAGCAAGTTCCCAAAGTTTCATGCTAATACCTACACGGGAAGTTGGAGAATTGGTGATGAGTCAGTTTTTTATATAAGAAAAAAACTACATTTGGGCCCCAGGACCCCATTAAGCGTTATTTTAAATATTTTTTTTGCTTGTTACCATCGCGGAAGTGTGCTTATCAACTACCTAGTGTTTCATGCTTCTACCTACACTGGAAATAGGAGAATTAGTGATTTTTAGTTTTTATATAGCTCATATAAGGAAAAAACTTCATTTGGGCCCCCGGCCCCCAGGAAGTGATAATTTATTTTTTTTCCTCCCGTCACTATCGCTGGTTTTTACTCAACAACTTTCCAAAGTTTCATGCTTTTGCCTACTCGAGAAATGAGAAAATTAGTGATTTCATATTCTATATAGTCCATATAAGAAAAAAAAATTACATTTCGGCCCCCGGCCCCCGTTATGTGTTATTTTAAATATTTTTTTCGCTTGTTACCATCGCGGAAGTGTGCTTATCAACTACCCAGTGTTTCATGCTTCTACCTACACGGGAAATAGGAGAATTAGCGATTTTTAGTTTTTATAAAGCTCATATAAGGAAAAAACTTAATTTGGGGCCCCGGCCCCCAGGAAGTGATAATTTAAATATTTTTCTCCCGTTAACATCGCGGGATTGTACTCAACAACTTCCCAAAGTTTCATGCTTTTGCCTACTCGAGAAATGAGAAAATTAGTGATTTCATATTCTATATAGTCCATATAAGGAAAAAAAGCATTTTTGGGCCCCGGGCCCCCAACAGTGTGAATTTTAAAATTCTTATTAGCCAATTATCGTTGAGAGAGTGTACTCAGCAAGTTCCCAAAGTTTCATGCTAATACCTACACGGGAAGTTGGAGAATTGGTGATGAGTCAGTTTTTTATATAAGAAAAAAAACTACATTTGGGCCCCAGGACCCCATTAAGCGTTATTTTAAATATTTTTTTTGCTTGTTACCATCGCGGAAGTGTGCTTATCAACTACCTAGTGTTTCATGCTTCTACCTACACTGGAAATAGGAGAATTAGTGATTTTTAGCTTTTATATAGCTCATATAAGGAAAAAACTTCATTTGGGCCCCCGGCCCCCAGGAAGTGATAATTTATTTTTTTTCCTCCCGTCAATATCGCTGGTTTTTACTCAACAACTTTCCAAAGTTTCATGCTTTTGCCTACTCGAGAAATGAGAAAATTAGTGATTTCATATTCTATATAGTCCATATAAGGAAAAAAAGCATTTTTGGGCCCCGGGCCCCCAACAGTGTGAATTTTAAAATTCTTATTAGCCAATTATCGTTGAGAGAGTGTACTCAGCAAGTTCCCAAAGTTTCATGCTAATACCTACACGGGAAGTTGGAGAATTAGTGATGAGTCAGTTTTTTATATAAGAAAAAAACTACATTTGGCCCCAGGACCCCATTAAGCGTTATTTTAAATATTTTTTTTTGCTTGTTACCATCGCGGAAGTGTGCTTATCAACTACCTAGTGTTTCATGCTTCTACCTACACTGGAAATAGGAGAATTAGTGATTTTTAGCTTTTATATAGCTCATATAAGGAAAAAACTTCATTTGGGCCCCCGGCCCCCAGGAAGTGATAATTTATTTTTTTTCCTCCCGTCACTATCGCTGGTTTTTACTCAACAACTTTCCAAAGTTTCATGCTTTTGCCTACTCGAGAAATGAGAAAATTAGTGATTTCATATTCTATATAGTCCATATAAGAAAAAAAAATTACATTTCGGCCCCCGGCCCCCGTTATGTGTTATTTTAAATATTTTTTTCGCTTGTTACCATCGCGGAAGTGTGCTTATCAACTACCCAGTGTTTCATGCTTCTACCTACACGGGAAATAGGAGAATTAGTGATTTTTAGTTTTTATAAAGCTCATTTAAGGAAAAAACTTAATTTGGGGCCCCGGCCCCCAGGAAGTGATAATTTAAATATTTTTCTCCCGTTACCATCGCGGGATTGTACTCAACAACTTCCCAAAGTTTCATGCTTTTGCCTACTCGAGAAATGAGAAAATTAGTGATTTCATATTCTATATAGTCCATATAAGGAAAAAAAGCATTTTTGGGCCCCGGGCCCCCAACAGTGTGAATTTTAAAATTCTTATTAGCTAATTATCGTTAAGAGAGTGTACTCAGCAAGTTCCCAAAGTTTAATGCTAATACCTACACGGGAAGTTGGAGAATTAGTGATGAGTCAGTTTTTTATATAAGAAAAAAACTACATTTGGGCCCCCGGCCCCCGTTATATGTTATTTTAAATATTCTTTTCGCTTGTTACTATCGCGGAAGTGTGCTTATCAACTACCCAGTGTTTCATGCTTCTACCTACACGGGAAATAGGAGAATTAGTGATTTTTAGTTTTTATAAAGCTCATATAAGGAAAAAACTTCATTTGGGCCCCCGGCCCCCAGGAAGTGATAATTTAAATATTTTTTCTCCCGTTACCATCGCGGGGTTGTACTCAACAACTTCCCGAAGTTTCATGCTCCTGCCTACTCGGGAAATGGGAGAATTGGTGATTTTCAAATTTTATATAGGCCATATAAGGAAAAAAAACGTTTTTGGGGCCCCCGGCCCCCATGAGTGTTATTTTTAAAATTCTTTTACTCCAATTTTCGTCGCGAGAGGCTACTCGACAACTTCCCAAAGTTTCATGCTTCTACCTACACGGGAAGTAGGAGAATTAGTGATGAATCAGTCAGTGAGGGCTTTGCCTTTTATTAGTATAGAAGATAAGAAGAAGACTAGCAAAATACCCCCGCTTCGCTGCGGAAATAGTATCTCAGTTACGTTGAGAATCCGCGAAACACAAATTCAAAACACTAATTGATTTCAATCTGGATCATGATGGATATAATACATATATTAACTTCACCGTCTTGTCTGTCTGTCTCTCCTAGTCCCGAAGAAAAAAAAGCTAAAAGTAAAAAATGACACACTTCCCGGAATCCTATCGAGCTGATAATTTAATTATTTTTTTGTCTGCTACCATTGCGGGAGGATACGCAACAACTTCACAAAGTTTCATGCTCCTACCTATACGGGAAGTTATATATGTAATGATGAGTCTGTTTTATAGAGCTCATATCAGAAAAAAACTACATTTTGGCCCCCGGCCCCCTAGTGAATGATAATTTTACATTTAATTTGATTGTTACCATTGCGGAAGTGTACTTAAAAACTCTCAAAAGTTTCATGCTGCTACCAACACGAGACATTGGAGAATTAGTGATGAGTCAGTTTTTTATATAAGAAAAAAATACATTTGGGCCCCTGGACCCCATTAAGTGTTATTTTAAATATTTTTTCGCTTGTTACCATCGCGGAAGTGTGCTTATCAACTACCTAGTGTTTCATGCTTCTACCTACACGGGAAATAGGAGAATTAGTGATTTTTAGTTTTTATAAAGCTCAAATAAGGAAAAAACTCCATTTGGGCCCCCGGCCCCCAGGAAGTTATAATTTAATTTTTTTTCCTCCCGTCGCTATCGCTGGTTTTTACTCAACAACTTCCCAAAGTTTCATGCTTTTGCCTACTCGAGAAATGAGAAAATTAGTGACTTCATATTCTATATAGTCCATATAAGGAAAAAAAGCGTTTTTGGGCCCCGGGCCCCTAACAGTGTGAATTTTAAAATTATTATTCGCCAATTTTCGTTGAGAGAGTGTACTCAGCAAGTTCCCAAAGTTTCATGCTAATACCTACACGGGAAGTTGGAGAATTAGTGATGAGTCAGTTTTTTTATATAAGAAAAAAACTACATTTGGGCCCCCGGACCCCATTAAGTGTTATATTAAATATTTTTTTCGCTTGTTACCATCGCGGAGGTGTGCTTATCAACCACCTAGTGTTTCATGCTTCTACCTACACGGGAAGTAGGAGAATTAGTGATTTTTAGTTTTTATAAAGCTCATATAAGGAAAAAACTTTATTTGGGCCCCCAGCCCCCAGGAAGTGATAATTTAAATATTTTTTCGCCCGTTACCATCGCGGGATTGTACTCAACAACTTCCCAAAGTTTCATGCTTCTGCCTACTCGGGAAACAGGAGAATTGTTGATTTTAAAATTTTATATAGGCCATATAAGGAAAAAAACGTTTTTGGGCCCCCGGCCCCCATGAGTGTTATTTTAAAAATTCTTTTACTCCAATTTTCGTCGCGAGAGGCTACTCAACAACTTCCCAAAGTTTCATGCTTCTACCTACACGGGAAGTTTGAGAATTAGTGATGAATCAGTCAGTGAGTGAGTCAGTGAGGGCTTTGCCTTTTATTAGTATAGATACTGGTGGCCGTGTAGGTAGAAGCATGAAACTTTCGGTGGTTGTTAAGTATCATTTGGCGATGGTAACAGGTTAAAAAAATTATATAAATTATCACTCAGTCTCTTGGGCTTGCTGGTATAGACTTGGAGACATCATGCTTTTCTCATGGACAGTTGTATGTGGCCTGCTCCAGAGTTGGCAAAGAGGAAAATCTTTTTGTACACACTCCAAATGGAACTGCCAAAAATGTTGTCTATCACATTGGTTTAAGTTAAATGTACCCTTTATTGCATGGAAATAAACAGTACTGTACGCTTCTACATGAAACCTTGCCTTAAACCCTGGAAAAGCCGGGTCCTTGCCCCTAGTCACAAATATACCCCATTAGTGCATACAACAAAATATAACTCAATAGTTAATACAATAAAACAAAATCTACCTCACTGTTGAATATCACTATATATACTTCTACTTAACTAGTTTATACCACGCCTCTAATATATCTACCTTTACTAGTGGAAATAACAAATCTATCTCAGTAGGGCAGTCAATATTGTTGAAATAAAACAAACCCGTAAAAACAAAGTTTTCTACTATAAATCCCTTATATTTTAGTCATAATTAAAAGTATTGATTATGTTGCAACGCCACAAATATTTACGGACTGACACCGAGTGATGTCCCCTGTCTTTTAACGGGGGATGGGTCGTGAGGGGGTGTCGGCACGACGGTCGACGTCTAAGCGTCAACTCAAACTCACGTGGAAAAAAACAATAACAAACCGTGAATTTGAATTACATACCTCATATAAGGATAAACTAAAAATGCATTAATTTAATTACGGTGCTTTCGATCAATCTGAAATTTTAATACGATGCATTGTTAGGTTAGACGGGCCCGAGTGCCGAATTTCAGCTCGATCGGATTACGGGAAGTGTGTCAATTTTGGCTTTTTCCGCCCGCCCGCCCATGAGATGACGACAGACAGAGAGACAGAGAGAGAGACGGCAGTGAAGTTAATATAAGGGATTTAATAAAACAAACCCGTAATAAAACAAACCCGTAAAAACAAAGTTTTTGACTATAAATCCCTTGTATATGAGACATAACTAACAGTATTGATTAATTTCAAACATTTACAGACTGAATCTGTCTTAACTCAAGTTTGCTTCATAACCCTGGGGGGGGAGGGTGAGAGGGGAAAAGTCTGGTCACCGATTCGCTTGACCGAGCTCAGCGTGACACGTAAATGTAAACAAAAGTGCCCCGGCGCTTCGACGGGTCGCGTCAACGCATCAACTCAAATCTCACGTGGGGAAAAAACAATAACAAACAGTGAATTTGAATTACAAACCTCATATAAGGATAAACTAAAGATGCATTAATTTAATTACGGTACGATCGATCGATCTGAAATTTTGATACGATGCATTGTTAAGTGAGACGGGTCCGTGTGCCAAATTTCAGCTCGATCGGATCACTGGAAGTGGGTCATTTTTTACTTTTTTTTCCGCCCGCCCAGCCCATGAGATGACGACAGACAGAGAGACAGAGAGAGACGGCGGTGAAGTTAATATAAGGGATTTAAAAACAAAGTTTTTGACTATAAATCCCTTATATATGAGTCATAACTAACAGTATTGATTATTTTCAAACGCGACAAGCATTTACAGACTGACACCGAGTGATGTCCCCTGTCTTTTAACGGGGGATGGGACGTGAGGGGGTGTCGGCACGACGGTCGACGTCTAAGCGTCAACTCAAACTTTCACGTGGGAAAAAAACAATAACAAACCTTGAATTTGAATTACATACCTCATATAAAGAAAAACTAAAATGCATTAATTTAATTACGGTACAATCGATCGATCTGAAATTTTAATTCGATGCATTGTTAGGTGAGACGGGTCCGTGTGCCAAATTTCAGCTCGATCGGATCACTGGAAGTGGGTCATTTTCGACTTTTGTTTTTCCGCCCGCCCGCCCATGAGATGATGAGATGACGACAGAGACGGCCGCGAAGTTAATATAAGGGATTTAAAAAGCTGCCGGGCACCAGTCCAAAACTTGAACGGGTTCCCGGGCAGCGGCGTAGCGTGGGTATGTGCCGCCCGGGCCAGAACCCAGATCTACCGCCCCACGGAAAATATGTTGATACCAAAAGAAAGAAGATGATTTTTAAAATTAGAAATACATCATAAGGACCCTATATTTTATGTTAAATTTAAATAGAAGTGCTTTCCTTTATTTATTGAAATTTAAGTTCTCTATTTTTTCTCATAGCACAATCTTATATGTATAAATATTGTCAGCAATGCCATGCTCAATGTCCAAAATTGCATGTTAATCATAATAAATTTTTCATTAACTTAATTTTAAACAAGCTTATTTCACAGCTGGAATTACTTTTGTGACTTGTAAAGAATATCCATTATGAATATATATTATATTAGGCAGGTTAACTTCAAGCCAAAATATCTTAATAAACTTGATTTAAATTTATTAATTCATTTTTTACCCGCGAGATAAAATAATCCTAGCTGGACAATTTCCTGTGAGATACTGTAATACTCTAAATTATAGGCAAAATTTCAGTTATGTAGATTAGCATGTTTCATATCTGTTTTACGAATTATGTATCTGCCGAAACCTCAAATGATTTTCTACAGTAACCTCATCTTATCAAGAATGAAAATTTTCCGTCAACTGATTTTATTTTCATAACATGACCATATATTCCCCGCTTAAATTTGTTCTCTCGTATTTTGACTGGAAGATTCAAATACAATAAGATCTCCAAATAAAATGTTAGAATAAGTCAAATCATCCTTTATGTATTCAATGAGTTCTTAGTGAGTAATCTTTGAAAATAATTTTATTAGCACTTATTAACTATTAACGTTTATTAATCATTTCGAGCGTCATTGATTTCATAAAATACATGTTTCGAGAGAGTACATGTTTTCAAATCTAAAAAAAATAACAACAACAACAAAAACAAAAGCAGCCTCTCTCTGATTTTCAATCTTTTCACATAGCACGAATGGACTTTCTTGTAACAGAAAAAAAGTTTCTTTTGCGAATTTTTTAGATGCCAAATAACAACGGGTAGTGTGCCGCCCCTAATAAAATGACAGCCGTAACATAAGCTTTTGATTGTCTCATGTTTAAAATTCATAGGGTTCAGTAATTGTTCCTTTTACAACAGGGGCAGGTGTCACATTTGAAGAATCAAATTAAATTACCTGCACATAAGTGTTACGTTCTCATAATACTTGGTGTTTATTGTATTTTGACAAAAGAGCTCCATTTTCTCTTATTTTTTTTTCTTTCAAGCTAATTAAGGACTATGAATTTGCCGCCCCAAAGTGCCACCCCGGGCATTTTCCCCCTTGCCAACCTCTTTCTACGCCTCTGTACCTGGGTTACCTTTTCGAAATGCCTCAAAATTTTCGCCGTTATGCCCTCTATTAGCCTTATACTTCTTTGTTTATTATGTAAATGCCAATTTATATGTAATGAATCAACGATATAAAAATGATGACATTGAAATACTACTATAATTCAGTGGTGTAAAAACAATGAGCAAAGGGGTGCCAAAGTGATTTTTCTTTTGGGGGGGGGGTTGAGCTAAACAAAGTCTTTTAAAGAAAACAACAGAATGTCTGTAAAATCATTGTCAGCCATCAGCAAGCCAATGAGGCCAACTTTCATTCCTACCATTGCTGGAGGACCATCCTCACCACTGGTTGTATTTTTCAAAGGAATTAGTGTCAATATTCTTCTTTAAATGTCTGCCCTTGTCAAACCTAACCCAAACAATGAGTTCGACCGTGTCAGTGATATCACATAATTCATCCAATGCCAGACTGAAAACAGAAGCATTTTTTAAAATCCGTAAGCAACGGCTCCAATATATTCCCGGACATACTTTCAACACGCTTTGCAACAGTCTGGTTGGAAAATTGAAGATAAGATATTTGTTTCTTTATGTCTTCCTTGCTTTTGAACTCAGAAAATAATTAATCAGCGCATTCTTGAAAAAAAAAGTTTAACCGTTTCACCATCCAGATACGATTTTTGTTTCTTTGCTAATAACCAGCAAATTTTAAAAGACTCTTCAGTAGAACAATCACTTGAACTGAAAATCTGACGGGAAATATTTCGCTGGCCATTTAAATTCTTCTTTAAAAAAACTAATTTTTTCTTCTATTAGCTTCGTTCATTTCGGATAATCGTTATAAAAATTGGCATGCACTGACTCGTGGTGACTCTGCAGATTTGCCTTTTGATAACAGAAATAGTAGCCTGACAAATCAAGCACACTGGCTTTTCATTAAACAAAGAAAACAAAATTCGAGTTCCCACGAAGAGTTAAAAGTACGATTCTCTTCTGTAACTTTTCGTTTCCTACTCGTCATATTGGCTTTCTCTTTTTTTTTAGAAACAAATGTCCTTTGAAAAATCGTACCTGTTGTCTCTCAGATTTTCTTTTTGAGTGAATTGCACTACCACAAACACAGCTTTTATTCTGTTTTCTACTCCCAGAATGGATCATATTCTTGAAATAATAACCAACTACTGGTCTTTTTATGTTTAAAAATACAGGATGGACACCCCCTCGACGAACCCAGGCAGGTTTAATTTTAACTCTTTAACATTCCTCATCAGTTATCTACGAATTTTATAGTACCCTTAAGTGTCATTTTGATTACCCTCGTTCTATTATTAACATTCCTTCCAGACGGACCTTAACTTGCCGCGGTTGCCTATCTTTAAAATCAAAACCAATCTTGGGGAGACACAGGCATTTTTAAATGACCAGGTAGCTTCAAACCCTTTGACAATTAGCCATGCATCATTCCAAACACGGTTGCTAATTATAGGCTTTGGTTAACGTCGTGACCCCACCCCCCCCCACCATGTCCAAAGCCGCAAAAGGAGACTGCTACTATCCGATATCACGTTACTGGAAGTTTCACCAATGTTGACATGGGACACCCTGAACATAAATCTACCAAACCACCCCCTCCTTTGCAGCACATACCTTGTCTTATTTAAAATGCCACAATTCTCAAGTAGTCTGTACTAAATTTTCAAAAATACTGAATCAATCACGGTCTTTTTATTTTTTAATTATTTTTTTTAAAACTATTTTTTTTTAATTTCAAAAATAATATTGTAAATTGTACCAAGATCTGGTGGGCCATTTTAGACAGGTTGGATAGCACTGGTGTAGACATTGCATTAAAATTTTCACGGGTACCCGGGCACAATTTTACTACCCGGGTACAGTGGCGTAGCTAGACCTTTTGCCGCCCGGGGCGGTTTCCAATTTGCCGCCCTTTCTAAGTGCTTTATAGGTGGGTTTTTATAAATTAATAAACATAAATAAATAATTGTAAATGAAACAAAGTAAAGGTGGCGAACATTTCTACCATTGAATGCCATATTTAAGTTAGTGGCAATAAAGGAGGCCAAATAAGATGTTATACCTATAAATACATATTTTTATAAAAATACAAGATACTTTTTTTTAAAGGTTACAAGAAAGTTACTGAGGTTGCACCCCCCCCCCATGAGACAAACGTATTCAAATTTACACAAAAAAATTAAATTACCAATTAGTATGCTTTTATTTTGTATTTATAAATAAATGATTTAATTATATTTTTACAAATAAATTGTGTACATTAGTATGTAAACATATTATTCATACATTTATTTTCCTAACTTTCATAGTAGAAAAATCGTGTATTATGCTATCAAAATTTAAATAATTTGTTATATTTTGTTCTATGGACAATATTGCAAGATTTTGTAGTCTTAAATCAAGGGTCGGGAAACTTTTAGTCTGAGAGAGCCATACATTATTTTTAAAACTAAAAATTCAAGTAAATGTGTGCATTTTGTGTAATTTCAACACTAAAAGTACCATAATTATATCTCTTAATTCTTTTTAATATCATTGTTATGCTGTTTATTGTTTATGCAATTCAAAGGAATCTGAATAAACGTTTTTTTTTAAAGAATTGTCGAACATTTGTCTGAGAGCAGGATGCAGCCATCACTAGAGCCACATCTGGCTCGCGAGCCATGGTTTCACAATCCCTGTCTTAAATCATGCACACATTGTGGAACGAAGATAATTTTTTATCAACTTCAGTTTGGAGAAGCTCCTTACACAACTAGCGACACTGATAACAATAATTTTTATAAAAATTCTTAGAATACAAAATACACAAACAAATTGTGCAATGAAAACAATATATTTAAGCTATATTTATAAACTAATACGACAAGCGGGCCTTTTCCTCCATTTTCCCAACGCAATGCCTCTTTTTGTAGTATAGGTACAGCCACAAAACCTGGATCATTTTTCTTTCATTATGGAACTGTTCTTTATCAATGTCAATAAAATCATTTATTTGACATTCAATTTCTTCACTTAGTAGGTTATATGGGATTATACACGAATATTTTCTTACATTGACATGCAACTGATCAAAGAGTTCTTTTAATTCCTTTATAATTCGATCCATGGATTAAAACATTTCTCGTTGTACTTCATGTTCTAAAGATAGGACCACGTCTTGTGAATTTTCCCCACTCACACGTTTTTCCCTTCTAACTTGGCGTTTCCTTTATTTTCTACAAAGTACATAAACGATTCTACAACTTTAACTTCGCCAACATCAATAACTACGTATCTTTTAATTTGACTAGTTTAATATTTTTGGGAAATATCTGGAGATCTGTCAAATGTCATACAAAAGTTTTTAGCTTGCTTTAATTATTGTTTTTCTCGGTGCACCTCTCAATAGGTCTATGACCTATGAAATCATTTTGAATCATTTTCCACAAATAGGAGACACTATATTTATTACCCATCTTAATTTATTCTAAATGTTCACATAATACTGGGAAGCACTTGGCCAACAAGTCCAAAAGCTCTAGAAAATGTCCTATATTTTCAATTGAATTGATGTCTTCCTCGTGAATACTTTCACGATGACCTCTCAACGCCAAATTTTGTTTAACTAAGAATCTAATTATATCAAGTATTGTGAGAATTTCCTTTCATTTTTTCTATTTCTTTATCAATATTCTGTTGTTGTAGATTATCAAAAGTTGCACCATGTCCAATTCTTATTTCTAATTCCTTCCATTGGGAAAATGATCGAATCTGCATTAGACTCAACTCGTGTTGACTTATTCAGTAGACTCAACTCTCAACTCATGTTGACTTATTCAGTAGACTCAACTCTCAACTCATGTTGACTTATTTAGTAGTCTCAACTCGTGTTGACTTATTTTGAGATTAAATTTCCACTATTTGTTAAAACTATTTTCCGTGTTAAAATTTGATTGGAAAAAAATCATCAAACGGTTGACAGCAAAAACAATATATAATTTTCTTCAATGGTGAATACACCATCCATGATCTTAACACATTTTCACCATTATGCAAAATTTGTGGGAAAAAAACAATCGCGATTAATCTTTCTTGTGAAAAATCGTAATAATTTTCACTAAAATAGACTAACTCAAACTATCTAAACATTACTTTAATAGGATATGCATAAAAGTTTTAGTGAATAAACGTATTTTAGTGAAACACACACATTTTGTTTGGGCTACTTTAATGAAAAAAACAAACAAAAAGAAAAACAAAAAATAAATTTTTAATAAATTACCTTAGAATAATTTTCTGAAACTTAAACAGTAATATAAATTACTACTTGTAAGTTAAACACAATATTCGAACGACAATGCCATGTGGGTACTTTTTCGTGTATCATTATGTGCATGTCGAAAATCCACGCAATAACTTTCGCTGCGATATTAATAGTATATTCGGTCCAGCAGTGATGTGTTCTTTGTGTCGTTTTCTTATAAAAAGCGTCATCTGTGATGTATACCGCTTAATTTTCAAAACAAATCGATACAATTTTAAACGATTTTAAATTTCTTAACGGTTATGCGTTAGTTATAACAAACAGTATGTAATAAAAAAATGTCTTGAGAATCCGTTAATTACGACTCGAAAGTACGAATATTTTATTTTCACCCGGGTTTTCCACTTTCAAAAGAAAAAGGGCGGTTGTCCGAAAGGGCTGCACTTTTCAAATGCCCCCTAATGCCGCCCCCAAATCGTGTGCCGCCCGGGGCGGACCGCCCCCACCGCCCCCCTAGCTACGCCACTGCCCGGGTAATTCCTCGGCAACGGGTACCCAGGTTCCCGGGCAGTGATACCAGTTGACAGACCTGCCAGTGATACTCTTCCATGTTCACAATGCTTCTCACGAACACTTTATACAATTGAATATTTTAGTTTGCATATTTATTACAAAAAGTTAAATGAAAGTTGTTTTTTGTTGTTTTTTTAAATTTGAATGAAACTATTAGTTTCTGGTTGGTTTGTGATGTTAACTACTATTTTTCTTGTTATAGTTCCGGTAAAAATACACATTACATGGGATTGGCTATCATCGGTCTGTAAGTCCTACTAAATTTAGTAACATATTATTATTTATAAGTTTACATCAAATATTGCAAACATTTGCAGGAAATACAAATACAGTATTGAAAATGGAAGTTTTGTTTTAGAATGGGAAGAAGACTGCAAATAAATATAATGAGGGTAAGCGAATTTGTCTCATCTGCCAAACATGGCTAGCAAATTACAAAGCCAGCAATTTGAAGCGACACTATGAAAATGTCATGAAGAGTTTGCATCATGGTTATGTGCTGCAATCGGAATTAAGTAAAAGCAAACTTACTGAGTTAAAGTCTGGAATGTGTCAGTAGCAGATACTACATTCTGCTTTCGGCAATGAAGGCGTCACTACAAATGGATCAGGTATACACAAGACAAATTGTACAGAAATGAAATACTCATAAACATACTCGTTAATAGTTTCCACAGGAAACAAACGTCACATATTTTAGACATGTAGCATGTGTTGGACTGAAGTTGCTAATATATTGTCAGTGTATACACATAATCATGCAGTATATAAATAATGACCTTTGTTGGACTGAAGCTGCTAATATAGTCACTGTGTACACATAATCATGCAGTATATAAATAAAGACCTTTGTTGGACTGAAGCTGCTACTATATTGTCAATGTATACACATTATCATGCAGTAAATAAATAAAGCCCTTTGTTGGACTGAAGCTGCTAATAGTGTCAATGTGTACACATAATCATGCAGCATATAACTAATGCCCTTTGTTGGACTGAAGCTGCTAATAGAGTGTCATAGTCATTGTGTAAACATAATCATGCATTATATAAATAATACCCCCTGTACACATTATCATGCAGTATATAAATCAGGCCATTATTTGGATTCAAGCTGCTGATATAGAGTAAATATAAACACATAATCATGCATTTAAAAAAAAATGTCGCATTGAAGCACTATGGGTCACGACCACCCTCGCGATGAACTATTCCTTTAATGAATTTTTTTTTAAATTAAAAAATAATTTTATGTGAGTTAAATGATTTTAACTTTTGAATTTTTTTAACACTACATGAATAGAAACCGTGCTACGTATAGACTCGTGATTTGGTGAACATTAAATGTTATGATTATGATTCTTCTGAGAAGCCTTGATTTGACCTTGCACGTTTCTTTAAATCTGGTTGGTAGCTTGTAGTTGTAGTACGGAGAGGTCCTGTCAGATGCCGATTACTGCTCGATGCTCTGATATTATGAATTCCACCATGAAGTACAAAGATTCATTGTAATTTGTGTCTGGATTCATTTGGAACTATTATTGAAATACTTCCTCGATTCTCCTTTTAATATAGCCCACTTTAGAATAAGTTCGTTAAGCTCCAGCAGTTCTTGCCTCAGTTGAAGTGACACCTTCCTTTCAGCAGTGTCTCCTGTTGACATATTCCAGACTTTAACTTATCATGCTTGCCTTTTGTTAATTCAGATTGCATTTGGATACCGCGATGCAAAATCTTTTTTTTAAATACTTTTTTCATAGTGACGATTCAAATCGCTAACTTAGTTATTTGCAGGTATTTGTCAGGATAGACAAAATGGATTGCCGTCTATATCAATAAAATTTGCTAAGTCCTCTTTTGATTGCTATAGAAAACTTTTATTTTCTTCTTGGATATAAAATTTTTAATAATAAATTAATAATTTTAGTAAAAACTAAACAACAGTAAAGGTCAATACTTCGAAATTCGAATTTATCACCAACCAATCAGAACCAATCGCTCCCTACAACTTTTAAACTTACAATCAATCCTAAATCATTTTCAACCCTTTGTTTGGGTCAAGTTTTTTTTGGACGTTCATTTATTATTTTTTTTTGTTGATATTATAAATTTCAAATGAAAATTTTTATTTCATAAATTGTTCGCTAGGTGCAAAGAGGTCTCATAGTTGATTTGTCAAAAGGATTTTGATAATCACATTTATACAATATTAACTTGTCAAATGCTTAGAGTTAGAGTTAAATTATAAATCTAGGTCTATGTGTAATATTAGTTTTAGTGTAAAACAAAATAAAAATTGAATATCGCACATTTTTTACTATCACATATTTTGTTCAGAGGGAGAGAAAAAAATATAGTTTGAGAGATAGTTTAAAATAAATGTACAAAAATAAACCGCAAAACTTGTTTTTCTATGTTGATAGTTGAGATATCACAATATCGGTCTAGTAATAATTAAATAATAACTTTTAGGTCTGGGAAAACTGCTGGGACAACTTTGCCACCTTCTGGGACAACTTTGCCACCTTCTGGGACAACTTTGCCACCTTCTGGGACAACTTTGTCACCTGCTGGGACAATGCAATTGCGATAATGCGATAATGCACACAAAGTATTTCATAATAATTATAAATCCTCAAATCCTATTTTTACATCGTTCCCTTTTCAAAAATTAAAATATAAGCATAAAACAATGGCGTCATATAATATTTTTATACAAAATCGATCGCAGCGCCATTTTTGCTGAAAATGTTACAGAAATTGTTAAACAACTGGAATATTTAGAACAATCAGTAATGTAATCAGTTATACTTGCAGATATAATTATCTTATCTTATCTTATCTGTTTACAAACGCTCCTTCTATACAGAAGATTATTGGGTCCTACGCTTATCTATGGTTTGTGTTTAGTCCTGCATTTTTATTAGAGATTTAAATGTTGATAAAGTGTTGGTTTTCCTGGATTCTTCAGGCAACCCATTCCACGCCCGAATTCCGGACGGGAAGAAGGAAAACTTGTATGTGTTTGTTCTTGCATACGGAATAAGAAAGGTGTTTTTATCCTTATGTCTATCTGAGGGTTGTATTAAGTTATCTTTGTGTTGTATTTCTAAATTAGAATTAATTGCTTTATGTATTATTACTACTTTGCTTTTGGTTCTTCTATCCTCTAGTGTTTCAAGGTTTAATGATTTAACTAATGGTGTTATTCTTGTCAGTTTCGAATATTCTCCAGTAATGAATTTGGCAGCTCTTTTTGGAACCTGTTATCAATGTTTTCTTTGGTGGATGGGTCCCATACAGAAGATGCATATTCTAGTACAGGTCTCACCAAAGTGAGGTAGCATTTTAGTTTTATATCTCTATTACATTTGTTAAAGTTTCTTTTTATAAAGCCTAAGGTTTTGTTTGACTTTTTAATAACTTCATTGACATTGGGATTCCATAGTTCCTCATTTATTAAGACTCCTAAGTATTTTACATCTTTAGTTTGGGTCAGTTCTTTTCCATGAATGTAATATTTTGAGTTTATTTGTTTCTTTTTCTTTGTTACTCTTAACAGTTGACACTTTTCTGGGTGGAAAGACATACTCCAGTTAGTTTCCCATTTTATTAATTCATCTAAGTCTTTTTGTAAAATTTTGCTGTCTTGTTCTGATTTAATTGTTCTATAGATTATACAATCATCAGCAAATAACCTAACTTTTGTATCTGTTGAGATGTTGTTGGGTAAATCATTTATATAAATTAAAAAGAGTAAGGGACCTAGCACAGTTCCTTGTGGAACTCCTGAGTTAACCTTTATTGGTGCAGATTTAGATCCATTAATTATTACAGTTTGCTCCCTGCCCAAAAGGAAGTCTTGGATCCAGTGATGTAAGGAACCTGAGATTCCAAAGTAGTTAAGTTTTTTTAAGTAAACTAATGTGGTGAACTTTGTCAAATGCTTTTGAGAAGTCTAGTAATATTGTATCTATTTGATCATTTTTGTCTAAGCCTTTTGATAGTTCATCTATTAAACCTATTAATTGTGTTTCACATGATCTGTTTTTTCTAAAGCCGTGTTGATGTGGGCATAGGGCATTATATTTGTCAAGGTGGTTAACTATTCTACTATATATTGTGTTCTAGTAATTTACAGGTGATACTAGTAAGTGATACAGGCCTGTAATTACCAGGGTCTGATTTATCCCCTTTCTTGAAGAGTGGAGTTACGTTAGCTAATTTCCAATCCTGGGGCACTCTACCCTGGTTTAGAGAGGCTTGAAAGAGAACTACAAGGATTGGGGACAGTTCATTGCTTAGTTCTTTTAATAACCTTGCAGGCAAACCATCTGGGCCAGTAGCTTTGTTTATTTTTAAGTTTTTTAGGAGTGAATGTATACCTATCTCATCTACAGTTATGTTACCTATTTCCTCCATTTTATTTAAATTTATTAAAACTTCCTTGTCGCCTGAGGCAGAAAAAGATGATGCAAAATATGTGTTAAGGATATTAGCTTTAGTTTCATTATCATTATAGGTTTTATTATTTGAGCCTTTTAGTGTGGCTATTCCTGAAGGTTCCATTTTTTAAAGATTTGATAAAGGACCATAAGTTTTTATTGTTATCTTTGGTAATTACATTGTTTATATATTCATTTTGGAGGTTTGATTATGTTTGATAAATGTAAACTGTCTTCCATGTAATAAACTTTCAGGAAATTTAGTTCAGTTTTATTGTAACAACTTAAGACATTTTTATGACTTTTTTTTCTCAAATGTAGGGGGGAGGGGAAATGCCCCTCCTTGCCCCCCCCTTTCCCCTACGCCCATGCAAGCAAGGGCTCAGACACCACGAGTTAATATAAAGGATTTAAAAACAACTAAAACGTTTTCAGACAATTGACAAATAAATGATTTAACAGCGCACTCTCAAAATACCCTAAATAATTTCATACAAAATTAACTCATTTCTTTATCCTGCTAGCACTAGAGTTTGTTTCCCCATCCCGTCCAACAGTTCCCACCCAGCCGACAGCGCGCGCGGCACGATCGACGAAATGGGTATAAATTATAGCCCGACCACCCGACAAAGGTTTCATTGGACATGTTTAGATAGATTTTCATTCGCTACATCCTTATTAAATATTCACACTAATAGGTAAAATATTAATTTAAAACTCGTAAAATGCGGATTAATATTTTAAGCTAGTTTTTAAAAATAATATTAAATTAATTATTTCCCCCTTAAAAGGACCATTTTTAAAGGGTGACATTTCAATAAGCAGGCTTCGCGAAAGTGGACCTTTGAACTAAAGAGCTACACGCGCCTACCAACATGGCCGCGTCCAGGCAGCGAAATCGGAATTCAAACGAAAAAGTTGTGGATTTTACTGAACAAGAAGAATCCTCGGATAGTGACGGTGAAACAGAGCCTGCACGGATATTTCATAGGCGTATTTCGACTAATAGGGATATCAAAACAGCCGTAAGTAATTATTTATATTTGTGTAAAAGATGTGTGTATGCCGGTTGCTAATCACAACTTACTTTAAAACTCAAACTTTTCAGACGTCAACTCTTCATCGCAGACATGTCACATACTTATTAAAACTCTTTCTTGTAGATACTTAACGATTCACATACTGAGGTTACTGTCATATTAAATTTAAATGTTAATTATTTCAAAAGTATAGTTGAAAGTGGTGCCGGTGCACAAACTCTGTTTACAATGACTAATGATAATGCCTAACTAATACTAATAATAATCATTAATAATGCAATAATCAATAATACTTAGTTAGGCAAGCGTTATTCACACAGCTGTGGGAATATTGTCCAGCGTTATTCACACTCACACAGCTGTGGGAATATTGCCTAGCGTTATTCCCACAGCCAAAAATAAAAATGTTACAGTATGCTGACTTTAAATTTAAATTAGAAGCATACTAATGTTTAATCTATAGTCTATAGTCATAGAAATAGGTCTATATTTTAAATGTGTAAATTTTAAATAGGCTTATACTTATTACTATAGTTATAGCCTATACATGAACATCGACATCATTATTCATTATGATTATCAAAATAATTTTCCAGAAGAAAAAGGGGGGGGGGCATTTAAACAGAACAGATAATAAAATGTTTCATGAAACTTTGAGCCTGCTTGGGTGCTCATATAATATAACTGCTATCACTCTTATTGTGGGTTGTTCTTTTTGAAAATTAAAATAAATATATTTATTTAAAATTTAAAATAAATTTAGCGACTGCGCTGGGATTCAAACACTGTAATAGCTAAAATACAACATTTAATAAATTAAAAAGTAAGTTACTCACAAGTCAATTAAATTTTAAAAAATACGTGTAGAAACTGTAGGATTACCAGTTACCAGAGTAAATTATCTTCTTATCTATCTATTGCAGACGCTCCTACTCCTTCTATACTATTTTATACAGAAGATTATTGCGTATTGTATGCCATTGAACCATTGCTATGGCTAAAGTAACCCGCGAACGCTGCCGCACTTGCCTCATGACTCATGAGACATCATAGTTTATTAAGGGAACTTTACTTTTTTTATATAGGTAATATATATTAATAAATATAAGTTATATTTATTATAAGGGGCAAAAAATTTGACAATAATTATTTCGTAACTCAACTCAACTTCTATAAAAAAAAGATAGAAAAGACAAGTGCTTTTTAAAAGATTGAGGCAAACCCTTTAGTCTATCTATGGCCGATTATAGGGGGGGGGGCTGAACGGGCTAAATCTAGGGGCCCCCAATGATTTAAGGGCCACCCCCAAACGTAGTATATTTTATAATAAAGATGGACAAATGTTTGCATGAATCCCTGAAAATGTCATACATTAAAAAATTAATTAAAATCTTATCTATCTTATCTATATTTGGACCAGATAGTCTAAGTAATAAAAAAACCTTATCTTATCGGCTTAATAAGAGATAACATTAAAGAATATTGTTTATATTATTTAAATTTATATTCTTCGATAAGCTCTCCTGGTCATGTGGAAGTGGGTAGGCTTGTGGTGCAAGCGATGCAGGTTCTATTTATTCCCAGTGGTGAAATTGTTTTCTCTTTTCATTTGTCTTTTTACACTCAGTTTTAGGATACCTGCAAACAGTTATTTCTTCGTGTTCGATTTTTTCATGAATAATATTTTTTTGGCTGGGAAGGCCGATCCCGTAGTACAGACAAAGCATGAGCAAGGAACCAATGGACTATTTGGTTACAGTTACAGTCTTAAATTAGCTGCTGGCGATCCTTTTATTTAAAGGACGCTGGCTGGATGTGGCCCCAGTTTGAAGTGCAGTCTTATCTGCTACTGCCTTTAATAAAGATAAATTATTTGACCCTTTTGGACAGTATTTAAATCAGTCAAAGAACATAGCATGACTATGATGGTGACAATGGAGAAACATAGTTAATAATTATACATTTTCAACAAAGTTAGATATTTAACAAACTTTCAATACTTTGTAGTTATAGAAGAGAACATTCCTTTATTTATTTTTTGAGATGTGTTAGACATATCTTTAACTTATATATAATCTTAAAAAAATTGACTAGAGGATTCTAAAACATGTTTTTAAAAAAAGAAAATTTAGCCCTTTTATTTACTACCATGGTCATAGTTGATTTAAAATAAGATTACACAGAAAGTTACTTGCAAAAACTACATGAATCATTCAGGCAAAATTATAAAATGCACACAAGTGACCTGTACTTTTGCAATGAGTGTTACACTGATTGCTACCAATCAATAACTGCTATTTGAAGTACTCAAGATGGGCAGTGCGAATAGGCTGGCTATATTCAGGTCCTTGAATATCAAGGCAGTTGTTTATAAGAGACTTCACGATCAGGTGTAATTGAAATGAGCGGATTTGATAAATTTTAAATTTTATTCCATAGGTTAGTGTCAGTGGCATTAATTTAACAATGTGTTCAAAAAATTCTAAATTAACATCTGTTTGTGTGCAAAATAAAATAGACACATTCTTTTTTTGTGCTGATAGCCTAATTAGAATTATAATATGTCAGTTATTATTATAAAACTATTGAATATGTTTATCATGAATTTTTAAAACGCATTATATATTTTAAGATATTTTTTTTTCCAGTATGCTGCCTAGTTTTTATATTAACAGGGGCTATAGGCTTATAATATCAATAAATAGTCTGTTTAAGTAGTAAAATTAATCTTAAAAAGTAAGTTGACCATTGATACTATTATTACAATCGCAGTACTGTTTTTTTTTACATATAGTCATTGTTATGAGTTTAAAATAAGCAAAATAAATTGTAATCTAAGCAAATGATCTCATAAAATATACAGAGAAAGGTAAACCATAAGAATAAAAAATTAGCCAATAATATGCTTAATGTAAGGTGGGTCTATTACATCCTGCATGTAATCGGAGGAACACTTTAGTAACATATCTGCATGGATATTATCTTTAAGGTGTTAAAGTGTGAAAGTTGGAAGGGGGAATGACAATCTTGTCAAATATCATGCCATCATATATTAACGACTCTATATATGGGCTTTCAATGGGTCCATGCTTGTGTTAACGACCCTATATATGGGCTTTCAATGGGTCCATGCTTGTGTTAACGACCCTATATATGGGCTTTCAATGGGTCCATGCTTGTTTACATCATTTAAATACATTATTATTATTTTCCGTCTCATAGTTTCATTATGATTTTCCCATTTTGTCTCAATGAGTATCTATAGGTGGTAACTTCAAATAACAACCAGACAATACAAGAATTACTGATAGTTAAATTATCCATGTACATGTATGTACATTAGTTTTTATTTCAAACAATCTATGGATATTTTAAAAACATCAAAACAACAAAAACATGTTTTAGAATTTACATTAATAAATTAACTAAATAAATATGCTACAATGGGAGAGCAGTCTAAAATATCATTGTCGATATGTGCCTTGCCTCATTTTTGTATATATGATATATGCTTTTGTTTATGTCCTTGGAATATTGAGAATAACTTCTCTGATATCAAAATGTGACACCCCCCCCCCACCCGGACCAAACTATCCCTCAACCGATGCTTTTTAATTTTATAATTAATCCATGTTTTCAGACCAATCGTGAGTTTAAAAAAAACAAAACAACCAGAGCCCGTAAACATCAGAACTGGTTGTCTTGTTAAGTTCCAATCTGACGCAGCACTGAAAACATGGTCCGATCTTAATTTGCTGTAATCCAACACTGAGACCGCTTAGCTGGCAGACCAGCCGTCTGTGATGATTACGTGTATTCATGGGGACGACAGCTTGTTTTTTCATTGAGTCCACGGTCCCCTGGGGCTGGTGGGACACGCTCATCTCAACATGTCACCAGTTGGGCCTCGGTATCAGGGAAGTCGGTTAGCTTGTTAGTGTGCTTCTACTATGATGTTGCCAATCGCACGTTTTTGGTAGAATTGGTAGTGTCGTTTGGCGTTTTCTTTTCATTTGGGTGGGCCCCATCTATCTCAAGCTCCTGAAGATGTCCCATCTATCTCAAGCTCGTGAAGATGCCCTGTCTATATCTCAAACTCCTGAAGATGCCCTGTCTATCTCAAGCTCCTGAAGATGTCTAGTCCAGCTCTAGATCCTGGAGATAACCCGTATGTCCTTTACCCATAGCACTATTTCAAATGCAAACTCGAAAAATCGTATTCGTATGTAACTTTCGACCAACACACGCTTAGAAAATTAGAATATTTTTAAGAAGATGAGTTTGGAGCCCTAAATCGATAATTCAGTCCCAGATCTGTATACTACTGTATCGAACTGTAATGGTAGTTGTATTGAATTGTAATTATACTGTATCGAACTGTAATTATACTGTATCGAACTGTAATTATATTGTATCGAACGAAGCTCGTATATCGGCTCACCTTATAACCAAGCTTATACTCTGACTCATATTTTATAAAATCTCTTACTTAATACCGAGATTTTAAAGATTTTATTTCAAAACTGGGACTCCTGTTTTGTTTTTTTTTGCTTTTTTTTTAAAATTGACCGATTTGTTCCCCTCCCTGACAGGTCTGTTCTGTTTACAATGAAAAATCATTAGCACAACCTGTCTCCTGTTCAAGTTTGGCTCGACGCCCAGGCACGCCCCTCCGCCCAAAATCACGAAATCAATTCGCACGTTCACCTTTCCATTTTACTAAAAAGAAAAAAAAATGGGACGGCTTGACCTCTGTGGTTCAATCAGTGATTGGAATAACAATCTTTGGACTATTAGTTAAGCTTTGGTTTCTGGGCGTCTGGTCATCGCTCAATCAGTCCAGACCTTTATGGTCAGTAGTGTCAAAGGTTTCCCTTGACCACAGATTTTTATTAGAACCCAGAATAGGTGTGGCTAGAAAAAGAAAGGTAAAATTCTTGACATTACTTCCCGAGCAGAGCGAGTGGACTGGTTAAGTTGAAAACAAAATTCTGGGTATGCACCTTCATTCCAGTAGTTTATTCTGCGGCTTGCATCATAACTTTTCTTATCTGTTGAACGTCCAAATAGTGCATCAAATACCCCACTCGGACCCTGGAACTTGGTATCCAGGGCGACGATCATTTTCTAGAGACTGCATGTTCATTGTGCTTCTATTTTCTGTAGATTCTGTAGATTCTGTAGCTAGTTCTTCTTAGTTTCTATAGCTATTTTCTATCTTCTTAGTTTCTGTAGCTATTTTCTATCTTCTAAGTTTCTATAGCTATTTTCTATCTTCTAAGTGTTTCTATAACTATTTTCTATCTTCTTAGTTTCTGTAGCTATTTAATGTGAACACCCGATTTGTGAATGTTCAATCATGTTGAGATCTTCTTTAAAATTGTACTCCAAATCTAGATTGATATCTGTACCATGTTTTACCCTACCATTACATTTAGATCTGTACCATATTTTACCCCACCATTACATTTAGATCTGTACCATGTTTTACCCTACCATTACATTTAGATCTTCACCATGTTTTACCCTACCATTACATTTAGATCTGTACCATGTTTTACCCTACCATTACATTTAGATCTTCACCATGTTTTACCCTACCATTACATTTAGATCTGTACCATGTTTTACCCTACTACCACATTTAGATCTGTACCATGTTTTACCCTACTACCACATTTAGATCTGTACCATGTTTTACCCTACTACCACATTTAGATCTGTACCATGTTTAACAAAGCCACTACATTGACATTTTTATCAAGTTTTACCCCAAAATTAGTTTGAGATCAGTACCGTGTTTTTGTTTGTTGTGTTTCTTTTGTCTCTTTTACTACAAAGGCTTACTAATAAAAGTGTGAGCTGAGTTTTTACGCTTGTCGTTATTTCATCTTCTATATACAATGTATTTCATCTCTTATATATTTCATTTATTTTGAATTTGTCTCAAGATGACAATTCACTGTTACTGACAACATGGTGGATCATGTTTGCACAAAAACTTTCACTACAGGTGTAGAGCTTACAGTCTCATATATATTTGTAAAGGCTTTGTTTTAAAACACACTCTTTTTTACCTTCATGGGAACTTAAAAAAAAACAAAACAACAACAAGAACCTGCTACTCGAGAAAATTGAAACTTTTAAATTCGTAAAATACAAGCGCGGGGCGGGGCTCTCTAATAGCATATAACAAAAGAGCATACAACAAAAATGTTAGTTTAAACTAAGTTTAAACTAACTAACTAACTAACCGAAGACACTATTTCTGGATTATTATTGAGTGATTAGACGTGTCGTCTTCGTAAACGATATGTAGACAGGACTTCAGATCGCTCGGACACTGGGAAGTGGGTAAAATAGTTTTAAACAGATTTACCCCCAAACAGAGTAACAGACAGAGGGACAACAGACATAGAGAACAGGATAAATAAAAGCGTGTAAAATTAAGGGGTGTACCGAATTTCGGCTGCGGCTCCGGTAAATCCGGAATCCGGCCACTTTTAGAAATCCGGCTTCGGCTTCGGCAGAATTTCACTTCCTAAATCCGGCCGAATCCGAGTGGTCGGTTGAGCCATAAAATGAATATATTAATAATAGCTCCTGCTAATCCGGAATCCGGCCATTTTTACGAATCCGGTACACCCCTAAAAAACATTTCTTGTTTGGGTTCACCCACTGATTAACAATTTAACAAGTGATCGAGTTTTTGTGGTTTGCCCCGGGAAAAAAGATGGGAAAACACTGACTTAATTGAAATATTCCCCCCTGTCTGTTGCCCCCGTGTCCAGGAGGTTTAATTTTGTGTGTGTGTGTGTGGGGGGGGGGTGATGGCACTTGCCGATTATAAGATCTTCAGCTAACGTTGTAGGCTTTAAGAGAAATGAATACAATGCCTTACAGAAGACCAATTTAGCCACTAAACATTCAATTTAAAAAAAAAGAAATTAACGGAGTAATCCATGTTGAGTGTGGGAGGACCATATAACAGGGGCTCAGTGTTAGAGGTAGTGCCATGTTTACTTCAGATTAGTGGCAGTGCCATGTTTACTTCAGATTAGTGGCAGTGCCATGTTTACTTCAGGTTAGTGGCAGTGCCATGTTTACTTCAGATTAGTGGCAGTGCCATGTTTACTTCAGGTTAGTGGCAGTGCCATGTTTACTTCAGATTAGTGGCAGTGCCATGTTTACTTCAGATTAGTGGCAGTGCCATGTTTACTTCAGATTAGTGGCAGTGCCATGTTTACTTCAGATTAGTGGCAGTGCCATGTTTACTTCAGATTAGTGGCAGTGCCATGTTTACTTCAGATTAGTGGCAGTGCCATGTTTACTTCAGATTAGTGGCAGTGCCATGTTTACTTCAGATTAGTGGCAGTGCCATGTTTACTTCAGATTAGTGGCAGTGCCATGTTTACTTCAGATTAGTGGCAGTGCCATGTTTACTTCAGATTAGTGGCAGTGCCATGTTTACTTCAGATTAGTGGTAGTGCTATGGTCACCGACGGTTAGGGTTAGGTCAATGTCCACTACAAGCTAGAGATAGTGGTACATTTACCATAGGGGAAAGTTAGGGCTATGTCCACCACAGGTGTCCCCGGAGGATGAAACACGCTGCGACACACAGATCCTACAACCTGAGTTGTGTCAACCGTTGACCCAGTGACTAGACATCGTGATGTTATCATTAGCCTCTTATTCTTTCTTGTTTTCCGTTTAAAGTCGGTCATCTGGGCGGCAAGTTCGATTGGTCTGTCAACCAGGCAGCTAGCTCTTGTGTCGTGACCGTGGGCTTCCTACCAAATGGAAATTTGAAGGCCAAAATCGTGTGCAGAATTCTTCTCATTGCACGCACACATTTTGCATCCCAGCTCCACGCACTCGTATTTCTGTATTCTGTATTCAATATCTAGTTAGTGGAGGGTTGCTTATTTAAGTTATTTTAGTTGAATACCTCAACAGTTCAACGACCAATCAAAATAAAATACCGTATATACTCGTTCTATAGCCCGTTCGTTCATAAGCCGACTTTTCATAAACTTCCCCCCCTAGATTTTGTCCCAAAAAGGTAGGCTTTTGAACGAGTATATACGGTAGGTTAAAAAAGAATTTTTCAAGGGAGAAAAATGCATTGAATAATTAGTTATTAATTAATACTAAAAATATATAATAATAATTGGGGAACTTGGTACTCCAGCTTTCAGCTGGGCTCAACACCAGTGGCGTAGCGAGACTGGGCAGGGGGCAAATGCCCCGGGAGGCACTTTGCCAGGGGTGCCAAATTCCTAGTCTTTAATTAGTTTCTTTAAATGAAAATTTTAAAAGAAAGAGGAGTTTTTTAAAATCGAAATTAAAGAAAAGCCAAATAATAAATTAATAAAAGAAATAAAGGAACTACCCAAAAGCATGTTAACGTTTTAACTGCCAAAACTTCAAACTCCTTATTGGATATAAATTCTTCTGATACTAATACTACTGTAATAAAAAAACAGAGGCTAAATTAGTATGAGAACATGACACTGATGTGGTGATAAATTCATTGATTCTTACAATTTGACAGCCGCCCCTGTCGTAAAATTGGGGGGGGGGCAAATTCATCGTTGTTGATTATCTAATTGTTAAAACGTGAAAATAAATTCTAATAAAAGAAAAGAAAAGCCTAGATAAGTACTCAATAAGTACTCAACATTACCAAGGAATCAGAATTTGGATAAAAATGAATAGACTAATAAATTAATAAAGACCGACATTTAGTTGTTGTAAAAGAGACAACAAAGTGGCAAGAAGTTCTTGTTAGAATATTTGACATTTTTAAATCCTGGCGAAATTGAATGTGACTTTTTGAGGTCACAGAGAGGGCAATACTGTTGAAAATAAAGGCACTATTCTGGAACTAAGTTCGTTCGAGCACTCCGAGAACATAGTGGGAAAATGGGTAAAAAAACGTGTCATCTAAAATTCAAACTGAGCTCATAGCAATTTTAGGAGATACAGTTCACGACAAATAATCTTTCTTCAATAACTAGATACCAAATATTGTTGCATTGTATTTGATAGCTCTTAATAATATATTTGACATACAGATCAAACAACTCCAGTTGTGTGATATGTAAAGATTGGAAATAAAGAAAGTAGACGCTGTAGTATCTTTCAAATATTTCATTCAAGCAAAAGTGAATCTGCTTACGGCATTTCTGAAATGACTTTGAATAAATGATGATCTTAAAATAATGGACTGCACAGGCCCAACGTGTGTAATACTTATTAAAGGCTGGAAATTATACGAGTTCAACAAAGGCGCAAAACATACAATAATCAAGACGTGAGGGAGTTACAATAATCAAGACGTAAGGAAGTACAATAATCAAGTCATGAGGAAGTACAATAATCAAGTCGTGAGGAAGTACAATAATCAAGTCGTGAGGAAGTACAATAATGAAGTCATGAGGAAGTACAATAATCAAGTCGTGAGGAAGTACAATAATCAAGTCATGAGGAAGTACAATAATCAAGTCGTGAGGAAGTACAATAATCAAGTCGTGAGGAAGTACAATAATCAAGTCGTGAGGAAGTACAATAATCAAGTCGTGAGGAAGTTACAATAATCAAGACGTGAGGGAGTTACAATAATCAAGTCGTGAGGAAGTACAATAATCAAGTCGTGAGGAAGTTGCAATAATCAAGACGCTAGGGAAAAAGTGGCGTGACATCGCTTGTAGAAGAGTTGAGTAACATGGCTGATAGAAGAGTGGAGTAACATGGCTGATAGAAGAGTGGAGTAACATGGCTGATATAAGAGTGGAGTAACATGGGTGATAGAAGAGTGGAGTAAAATGGGTGATAGAAGAGTGGAGTAAAATGGCTGATAGAAGAGTGGAGTATCATGGCTGTTAGAAGAGTTGAGTAAAATGGCTGATAGAAGAGTGGAGTAAAATGGCTGATAGAAGAGTGGAGTAACATGGCTGATAGAAGAGTTGAGTAACATGGCTGATAGAAGAGTTGAGTAAAATGGCTGATAGAAGAGTGGAGTAACATGGCTGATAGAAGAGTGGAGTAACATGGCTGATAGAAGAGTGGAGTAACATGGCTGATAGAAGAGTGGAGTAAAATGGCTGATAGAAGAGTTGAGTAAAATGGTTGATAGAAGAGTGGAGTAACATGGCTGATAGAAGAGTGGAGTAACATGGCTGATAGAAGAGTGGAGTAAAACGGACTGGTAGAAGAGTGGAGTAAAATGGCTGATAGAAGAGTGGAGTAAAATGGCTGATAGAAGAGTGGAGTAAAATGGCTGGTAGAAGAGTGGAGTAACATGGCTGGTAGAAGAGTGGAGTAAAATGGCTGGTAGAAGAGTGGAGTAAAATGGCCGGTAGAAGAGTGGAGTAACATTGCTGGTAGAAGAGTGGAGTAACATGGCTGGTAGAAGAGTGGAGTAAAATGGCTGGTAGAAGAGTGGAGTAAAATGGCTGGTAGAAGAGTGGAGTAAAATGGCTGGTAGAAGAGTGGAGTAACATGGCTGGTAGAAGAGTAGAATAACATTGCTGGTAGAAGAGTAGAATAACACGGCTGGTAGAAGAGTAGAATAACACGGCTGGTCGAAGAGTAGAATAACATGGCTGGTAGAAGAGTAGAATAACATGGCTGGTAGAAGAGTAGAATAACACGGCTGGTAGAAGAGTAGAATAACATGGCTGGTAGAAGAGTAGAATAACATGGCTGGTAGAAGAGTAGAATAACACGGCTGGTAGAAGAGTAGAATAACATGGCTGGTAGAAGAGTAGAATAACACGGCTGGTAGAAGAGTAGAATAACATGGCTGGTAGAAGAGTAGAATAACACGGCTGGTAGAAGAGTGGAGTAACATGGCTGGTAGAAGAGTGGAGTAACATTGCTGGTAGAAGAGTGGAGTAACATTGCTGGTAGAAGAGTAGAATAACACGGCTGGTAGAAGAATAAAGGATATTATTCTCAGAATAAATGGAGATATATATTAGGGGGTTACAGAGAGTTGGAAAAAAGTGTTTGTATTTTGTATTTATAATAAATTGATAACTATTGTTAACTTATGGAGGTGTTGTATAAAAGTGAGCGCCACAAGCTGGTATTGGGTGGTGAGATTGTATCATCACATAAGCAATCTAGGAGTAACTAGATATCAGTGATATAACTGTACCTCGCTGTTACTAAAATACAGAGAACCTAATGATGGTTGTGATATGCTTTAAAACATGTTATTAATGATCTCTGTTTCTCTTATTAGTATTTATACACCTGTTTAACCTCTGATTCATATTCACAAAGATGGAGGAAACACAATTTTCTTTGGGGCCTTTTTTGGCTTCGAGAACCATCTCTATTAAAGAATGCAACCTTTCATTGATACCCTTCACTATTGGCGAATACAGAAACTCTTGTTTTAAGGCATATGGTTAACCGCTCTTTAGTATCTTCCACTATTGGGAATGCAACCATTCTGTATTGGAAATAAAACAACTTTTCTTTCTCCCTATACATTCTTTGTAGCTTCCCACTGTTTGGAAATAAAAAAATAAACTCTACCAGTGACCCATCTTAAGGGGGCTTTTTTTTCTCCATCATTGACCCATCATTAGGGGGTCATGTCGGCCGTCTGCCCCCCATCCCCACAGCCACACGTTCCTCAAAGATTCAGTTCGACGTGACCTCGTTCAATTTTCTCCTCACGAAACTCTATATGAGACTTGAAAAATTTCCCCCTGCCTTTGATTGAAAGGGCTTTTCTTGTAAATCCATTCACCACTCAGCCTTTCTCGCCACCCCCCCCCCATTTCCCCTACCAGACCAACCTTGCGCACTTTTCGGGGGCGAATGTCGCATGTCTGATTGGATTGTAAGGTTTCACGGATGTGGAGCTTCCTCTAATTCTGGCGCACTTTGAAGGGGCACAATGGTTTGGAGGACAACCAGGAAGCTGTGATAGGGGTATCTTTACGGGCTGCTAGATCTAGGTCAGGCATACACATAGGGGCAGGGGCGGATTAAGACTGCACGAGGCCCCTGGCTGCAATTCAAACTGGGGCCCAGGCAGCGTCCATTTAAATACACTTATTGCTAGCAGCTAATATAAGACTGTAACCTGTAAGGCAGAGTGTACTAAGACAAAAAATGTAATTATTATAAAGTTTCATGAATCCAAAATTCATTAAAATATGTATTATTATTTATTTCAACCTTCAACTTTCGTTCGCGAACTTTTCTCATGGCGAAGGTATCAATCGAGTCAATAAAGCTAAGTGAGCTTACAAGTTCATTTTCAATGCTTACTAAAGAGAGCGGACTCAGTCTTTGTTGTTCCATGCAACTGCTAACTTCATTTTTTAATTCTTTTCAATTTAAACTTTTAAAATGATCGCTCGCCGCTGCAGTTTGATGTCATCATTGAGAGACAGATGCGAGGTGCCATGCGGGCTTTTGGAAAGGACTGTGTAAAATTGAGCTCATTCAAAAACAGCAACATTTTTAGCTCTGTGTATGTGTTTTGAGGTTTGAATTTTGCTTCTTCCTGTCCCTGACCCTGGTGCCGGGGCTGGATAGTAACTGGTTTAAAGACTTCTAACCATTGAACTAATTCTGAAGGAAAAGAATCTTTGAAATCACTTGACTATTCTTCCATTAACTTGGCTGCTGCCCATCGTATGGCGTCATTGCTGAGCCCTGTTAGGTTTGCAAGAAAGCCAAAATTATCATGGATGTCTGTATATGCGTCTAACCCATGTTGTAATTCTGGAGAAAGTTTGTCAATGATTACTAGAAATACCTCAACCTTGCATTTTTGTCTCGGGGAAAATACTGTTTCGGCTGATGGCCTTTCATCACACTGAAACTTTCTCTGTTTTGATCGTATTGAAGATTGTTTATATTTATATTCTTTCTTCACGGACTTGTCCTTTCCTTTTTCTTCATAGGATTAAAATTCAGATCGCTGTCTTTTAATTAACTCGAGGAGAGATTTCAAGAAATATGGCACTGAATTTAAATATAGTCCCCGCTCTTGAAGGGATATACATGTATTTGTTTTCTGAAATCTTTCTAAAATTTTGTCCCAAATTTCAAGTAAAATAGCGACTCCCAGTTACTTAAGTTTATTCCGAAATCCTTCTTCTTTACGCGGCTGATTTTCGTCTGTTGCCAATTCTTCCAGTGCTGTAATATTTTCATGGTATGATTTTTTAACAGCATAATGTCTGTATGACCATCTTGTGTCAGACAAGGTTTTGTTAACAGGTCATGTCACCCTTTCAGGTGTTTTTGATGTACCTGCCAACGATGAGTAGATGCAACAAGCCAGGTATAAAGATTTTACAGAAGGAAAATAATCTGGCTGCAGCAGGACAAACTTTCGGTGCACTTTTTTCAACCAAATTAAGGGAATGAGCTGTGCACGCGACACATAATGAACAACACTGCACTTCTCACGAAGGATAGCCTGGACTCCGTTATACTTCCCACTCATATTTGCAGCATTGTCGTATGACTGTCCACGGCAATCTTTAATTTGAATGTCATTTTCTTCAAAAAATTAAGAAAGTTTGGGCAATTTCTGATCCAGTGTTGGATTACATTGATAGGAACTTAATGAATCGCTCAACATGGCCAGATTGTGCAACATATCGGATGATCAATGTTAACAGGTCTACATGAAAAACATCTAATCCTATATAATAAAAAGCAATTTTCTGTGCTCTCATCGATAGCGATTGGTCTCTCAAACTCCTACAGCAAATAACTAGCGGAGAAAATTTAGATCTCATATTCATATTGAGCTATGTTCAAAACGAGTTATTTTTGGTGCAGTTATTTCCAAGATTTTATTTTGAGCGGTGCGCGTTCGGATTTGTAGTCAAAAACTTTGTTTTTACGGGTTATTTATTATAACTATAATGTATAGTACTTTTGACGTGATACTGATATCCATGTATGGTAGGTCAAGAAGGCGGGTCTCTCGACAAATCGCGGTGGAGGGGAGGTGGGGTCTCTCGATAGACCGCGGTGTGGGGGGTAGGGTCTCTGGACAGACGGGGGTGGTAGGAGGTAGGGTCTCTAGACAGACGGGGATGGGAGGAGGTAGGGTCTCTGGACAGACGGGGGTGGTAGGAGGTAGGGTCTCTGGACAGACGGGGGTGGTAGGAGGTAGGGTCTCTGGACAGACGGGGGTGGTAGGAGGTAGGGTCTCTGGACAGACGGGGGTGGTAGGAGGTAGGGTCTCTGGACAGACGGGGGTGGTAGGAGGTAGGGTCTCTGGACAGACGGGGGTGGTAGGAGGTAGGGTCTCTGGACAGATGGGGGTGGTAGGAGGTAGGGTCTCTGGACAGACGGGGGTGGTAGGAGGTAGGGTCTCTGGACAGACGGGGGTGGTAGGAGGTAGGGTCTCTGGACAGACGGGGGTGGTAGGAGGTAGGGTCTTTGGACAGACGGGGGTGGTAGGAGGTAGGGTCTCTGGACAGACGGGGGTGGTAGGAGGTAGGGTCTCTGGACAGACGGGGGTGGTAGGAGGTAGGGTCTCTGGACAGACGGGGGTGGTAGGAGGTAGGGTCTCTGGACAGACGGGGGTGGGAGGAGGTAGGGTCTCTGGACAGACGGGGTGGTAGGAGGTAGGGTCTCTGGACAAAGCCTCTGGTTAAAATGACGACTGATGACGTTTCATTTTCATTTTGGAGTCAGTAGATGTGGATGTGGTGCTGTCCTATCATGAACTTCACAGGTCACACTACACTTATTCCCGTCCTTGGGCGGGCTTTGTTGCTAGTATCTAATAGCATACAATCTAAATTTTTGTTTTAAAAATCCTTCAATATTTACTCGCTGTTCCCTACGTAATGATAGTAACAAACATATGATGTCTTATTTAATGATATTTTAAAATTTTAATCTTTATTGTTTTACTGAACTTACAAGTATTTAATTACACTTTTATTCGAATATTTACTTCTTACTGCAGTCTGTCTGTACGTTGAAGTGTCGTAACTCGTGTACAGTGTACTAACTTAGTAGTTGGTTACATTTTCAATTAATTATTGACTTATACAATTTTTATGTCAAAGTTTCACAATCGCTATTTAAATCCTTTATATTAACTCGTGGTTTCTGTTTGGTTGATTGTTTGCTTGCTTTTCGCCAAAACTTTGGATCGATTTTTAACCCACTTTCTCGTAAGCTAGCGTGCTGAAATTTTGCAGGCAGTTTCGTGCCGATGATAAAAGTGATGTATCAAAATTTCAGATCGATCTAATGTACTGTAATTAAATTATTGAATTTTTAGATTATTTTATGTATCTCTATGTATCATGCTATTTTTTGAGATAGAGTGTCGTGGTGCGTATTATATTGAACAAACTTTCTGTCGCACAATAAGGTGCGTATTTTATTGATAACACTTTTTATAAACATATTCCTGATCGGTGCGCATTATATTAAACATGTTTTACGACATAACTGAAAATTTGTATTTTTGGATGGTCTTGCGCTGCGTATTATAATGAACATTCTTTTAGTTACGTCTCGTACATAAAGGATTTATAGTAAAAAAACTTGTTTTTTACGGTTTTTTTAAAATTGTGCAAACTAATAAGAAATCTATTTTTTCCCCTTAGATATCTTTATAAATAAATTATTATAATGTCGATGTTATGTGATGTTAAATCATGTCTGTCCCATCATATAATATGTTTTATTTATACCAGCAAACATGCCAAGTGTGTTATTGATCGGATGGAGTGAACCGAGAATCTCAAACTGTTTTTTTAATGACTGAGAAATAAGGTTCCATCACCAGAGCATGTGCACACACAGGTCCTGTACATTTGACAATGACAATAATGATGCTAGCCATTTAACATAGGATTTATGCCTTGAGTGTGAATAAATGCTGGAAAGCCAGCGGTCCTCACACTTCTCCTTTTGTTACACGAGAAAAAAGCTTGCAAAGTTTAATTTAAAAAAATTTTAAACCATGAAGTTGAAACAAGCCAATCCGAGCGACTGCATGTGATCATGTCAATCTGTCAGATCAAATACGTCACTAAATTTTCAATTGTGGCCGTTACAAAGACCCCCACCCCACCCCAATCCTTACTCAACTTGAAAATTAGACAATGCTAAAATGGAGGTTACGAAAGTGATGTGTTCTTTCGCTGTTGTATTTTCAACTACAATTCTCTTATGTTACATAGATCACTCTTGGGACCTAGTCTTTACATTTCTTTTTCTTAGGTGCTAGCCAATGCCCCCTACCAGGTTCGCTGGTCCATGCTTAAAGTAATAGAACTCGTGATCAAAGCTGCACAGCATCCTTATTTGTGTGCAATACTTTACAAACTTTGTAGTGCGTGGTCAGTCAGATATTTTCACCGCCGCACCGCAGCTTAAAGGGAACGTTGGTCATAGTCTTTGCGTCATTTTCTCAGGTGTCAAATTCATGCTGTCTTTTGTTCAGGTGTCCTAGTGATCACGTCGTTTGTCTAAGTGACTTAGTGGCCACGTCTTTCGTTAAGTCGACCTAGTGGTCACGTCTTCTGTTCAGATGTCCTAGTGATCCGTCTTTTGTTCAGATGTCCCAGTGGTCACGTCTTTTGTTCAGATGTCCTAGTGGCCACGTCTTTTGTTCAGATTTCCTAGTGGTCACGTCTTTTGTTCAGATTTCCTAGTGGTCACGTCTTTTGTTCAGATGTCCTAGTGGTCACGTCTTTTGTTCAGACGTCCTAGTGGTCACGTCTTTTGTTCGGATGTCCTAGTGATCACGTCTTTTGTTCAGATGTCCTAATGATCACGTCTTTTGTCCAGATGTCCTAGTGATCACGTCTTTTGTTCAGATGTCATAGTGATCACGTCTTTTGTTCAGATGTCCTGGTGGTCACGTCTTTTGTTCAGATGTCCTAGTGATCACGTCTTCTGTTCAGATGTCCTAGTGGTCACGTCTTTTGTTCAGATGTCCTAGTGGTCACGTCTTTTGTTCAGATGTCCTAGTGATCACGTCTTTTGTTCAGATGTCCTAGTGGTCACGTCTTTTGTTCAGATGTCCTAGTGGTCACGTCTTTTGTTCAGATGTCCTAGTAGTCACGTCTTTTGTTCAGATGTCCTAGTGGTCACGTCTTTTGTTCAGATGTCCTAGTGGTCACGTCTTTTGTTCAGATGTCCTAGTGGTCACGTCTTTTGTTCAGATGTCCTAGTGATCACGTCTTTTGTTCAGATGTCCTAGTGATCACGTCTTTTGTTCAGATGTCCTAGTGGTCACGTCTTTTGTTCAGATGTCCTAGTGGTCACGTCTTTTGTTCAGATGTCCTAGTGGTCACGTCTTTTGTTCAGATGTCCTAGTGATCACGTCTTTTGTTCAGATGTCCTAGTGGTCACGTCTTTTGTTCAGATGTCCTAGTGATCACGTCTTTTGTTCAGATGTCCTAATGATCACGTCTTTTGTCCAGATGTCCTAGTGATCACGTCTTTTGTTCAGATGTCCTAGTGATCACGTCTTTTGTTCACATGTCCTAGTGATCACGTCTTCTGTTCAGATGTCCTAGTGGTCACGTCTTTTGTTCAGATTTCCTAGTGGTCACGTCTTTTGTTCAGATGTCCTAGTGGTCACGTCTTTTGTTCAGATGTCCTAGTGGTCACGTCTTTTGTTCAGATGTCCTAGTGGTCACGTCTTTTGTTCAGATGTCCTAGTGGTCACGTCTTTTGTTCAGATGTCCTAGTGATCACGTCTTTTGTTCAGATGTCCTAGTGGTCACGTCTTTTGTTCAGATGTCCTAGTGGTCACGTCTTTTGTTCAGATGTCCTAGTGGTCACGTCTTTTGTTCAGATGTCCTAGTGATCACGTCTTTTGTTCAGATGTCCTAGTGGTCACGTCTTTTATTCAGATGTCCTAGTGGTCACGTCTTTTGTTCAGATGTCCTAGTGGTCACGTCTTTTGTTCAGATGTCCTAGTGATCACGTCTTTTGTTCAGATGTCCTAGTGGTCACGTCTTTTGTTCAGATGTCCTAGTGATCACGTCTTTTGTTCAGATGTCCTAGTGATCACGTCTTTTGTTCAGATGTCCTAGTGATCACGTCTTTTGTTCAGATGTCCTAGTGGTCACGTCTTTTGTTCAGATGTCCTAGTGGTCACGTCTTTTGTTCAGATGTCCTAGTGGTCACGTCTTTTGTTCAGATGTCCTAGTGATCACGTCTTCTGTTCAGGTCATTGACACCATTACTCCGAGTTCCTCACTTTCAACTCATTACTTTGTGGTCGATGGTTGACGTCTTCCTCCGTGGCTCTTTTACCTATGTTGAGTTGTCAAAGTCTCTGATTGCGTCTATTCTCAGGATCCCCAGGGTACAGACCGCCCCCGGACCTTACCTGGTCCAGAGAGGACCACCCTTAAACAAAAGAGTCCTTTGCACTCGGTGCGAGAAGCACCACTCCCCGTTAACCAGGAAGCCGTTGGTCCGACTTTGCCATGGCTTAATGGTGTTTATGGTTCTTACACAATCAGGACACATGAAGTCGTGTCGGTTCCACCACTGTGTCGTATTAGTGTGAACTTAGCCTTGCTGGTCACGCACGCGATTAACCCCATATTTGGAGTGGACTGTGGGGAGAGGGGGGAGGGGTGGTAGTTAAAAGGCTTTCACGCTATACCGTAAGCCGTCAAATGACCACGATTCACTATAGACGTGCTCAGAGTTCTCCGTTATTCTCCAACCGTAATAGTTAATTACGGTCAAGTATTCAAGGTCACATGGGACTGTACTTGGTTGTCAAAGTACTCGAAAATAAATCTGCTCAAATTAAGGATTTCTTAAATGTCTCACAGTGCAATAAAAATGAACTACGGCGGTGATAATAAAACTAGATGGTTAACCGAACGTGGATCATCTTTTATATTATTTCCAGAAAAGTTTGTCTTCCGTAGAAAAAAATGATATTGCAAGCTGGTATGATTTTTTTAATGAATAATTCATTTTATGCAGGCAAATTACAACTTTAAATTGCCTACAATTAAATTTATATATAGAAACTCACACGGAACGGCATTTGATGTATGAAGCCATCGGTTAGTACAGAAAACAATGCCAATGTTTGTAAGGTTTGAGATTTAATTTATTTACCTGATGTGCTCAAATAAAGTACGTGATTTTTTTTCTTGGAACGATTGCTCCATGAACTGCCCCAAAGGTATAGATGGATTGAAAAAAAAAGTTGGGAACTGTTGTAGACGAAAATGGATTATATATAGGGACTATATGGACGGGCGTAAGAGTGAAGCTAATAAGTTGAATAGTTATTTTTATATTATTGAGTGTCAATCTTTTTAAAGTACCTTTCATTGGTTGGGGCAAGAGTCAATAATGTCGCCCAACTCTGGGTGGCATAAACACTATATCTTAGCAACTGTTTATTTGCTTTTTGCATAACTTAAACTAAACCAGGAGGGTAAATTTTAAGCCCAAACCTTGCGAAATATATTTAGTGTAAAGAAATATCACGGGAAATACTACTTATATACAAGATCTAACATCAGAACGTGTGTGTTCTGTCGAAAAAACGCACTAACAACTCATATTGTGACAAGCTGTTTTCATTTTATTAGATCAATATTATACAACAAGAATAAAGTTCATTTAAAGACTGATTTCAAAGGTAGATCATATGGTGAACTAAATGGCATTTTTCTTAAAAAATTTATAAACTTTCTTTTAAAAAAGTGTGCTTTTGATTTAAAATCAAATGCGTACACAGTAAATGTTTTAAGGCCTTAAAAATGTCATTTTATAACCTGAAAAAAGCTACCACGAACAAAAACAACAAAAAACAAACAGACAATCTGCCAGTTTAGTGCATTGTTACTTCTAGAATAAAGAGTGGGAAGCCATTTTAAATTACATAATACTTTATTAGAAGATAAATCTCTAATAGATGTATCTTTTAAACAAATAATTATTTATTATTTTCCACCCTCCCCAAGGCACCAATGTTCACATAAATATTTTCTAGGTCAAAAATATATCCTAATCGTCTTGAACTAATTTCATGCTAAGACTATAAAATGGAATTGATGTTTTGGGGAGCTTTTTTCCTAGAACCAAAGGAATCATATGAAAAGATATTGTTTTCATTTTCTGAGTCATGTGAAAAGAAATTGAACCTTACCCATCAGAGTTTTGTATCTGTTAAGGACCTTTGTTATTCTGGTAGAGTATACACAGGAAAGCATTCGTAATTAAAACAGAAATACCAAAATTGATGAGTAATATTTAATTTAATCATACTTTCTATTTATTTTTATTTATCGCTTTCCAAATTTCCTGATGCGTTTATACTCTTGTATAAATTTTTAAGGGGAATTTGAGACCCAAAAACGAAATATATTTATTTTTATTGTGCTTAACCCGTAGCATAGCACGGGCATTGTGCTCGTTATGTATATTGATGATCATCTTGGAAATGGAAAAAGTCATGCAAAAAGTGTCTTTTAAAAAATCGAAAATGTGTCAGAGATTTGACGTATTGCCTATGCCAAAAGTTAACCTGAACAAAAGCTGTTCATCTTCTATCTACAATCTTGTCCATGTGGTAACCTGAAAAAATATACATTGCTGTAGTTATGGCCAACAGCGCCAAGGGCGTACCAATATCTTTGTTGTAGTTATGGCTCGCAGCGCCAAGGCGTACCAATATCTTTGCTGTAGTTATGGCTCGCAGCGCCAAGGGCGTACCGATATCTTTGCTGTAGTTATGGCCCGCAGCGCCAAGGGCGTACCAATATCTTTGCTGTAGTTATGGCTCGCAGTGCCAAGGGCGTACCAATATCTTTGCTGTAGTTATGGCTCGCAGCGCCCAGGGCGTACCAATATCTTTGCTGAAGTTATGGCTCGCAGCGCCAAGGGCGTACCAATATCTTTGCTGTAGTTATGGCTCGCAGTGCCAAGGGCGTACCAATATCTTTGCTGTAGTTATGGCCCGCAGCGCCAAGGGCGTACCAATATCTTTGCTGTAGTTATGGCTCGCAGCGCCAAGGGCGTACCAATATCTTTGCTGTAGTTATGGCTCGCAGCGCCCAGGGCGTACCAATATCTTTCCTGAAGTTATGGCTCGCAGCGCCAAGGGCGTACCAATATCTTTGCTGTAGTTATGGCTCGCAGTGCCAAGGGCGTACCAATATCTTGGCTGTAGTTATGGCTCGCAGCGCCAAGGGCGTACCAATATCTTTGCTGTAGTTATGGCTCGCAGCGCCAAGGGCGTACCAATATCTTTGCTGAAATTATGGCTCGCATCGCCAAGGGCGTACCAATATCTTTGCTGAAATTATGGCACGCAGCGCCAAGGGCGCACCAATATCTTTGCTGTAGTTATGGCTCGCAGCGCCAAGGGCGTACCAATATCTTTGCCACCCACTTTCACAAAAATATACCAACGCCACAACCCAACAACAACGAACAACAATGGCAGTTGGCCGAACATAATGTCTATATCTGATATATAAAAAAGTATGCCACGGACGTCTCTATACGTGCTTGTTAGTTGGCTAACTAGATCGAGTCCATCGTTTATCCCATCTTCATCCCTTGTTTACATCTTCGTGGTCCCAAGGTTTACATAAGGCTAATGAATCTGCATTCAACCTTTTTTTTTCCTTTAACCGCGGAGCATAAAACATTTGATGAAGCTACAGGTGGAACTTTACATGTTTTAGGTCAGATACCCACCTTGCAGTAGATTGTGGAATCATATTCACTTGGTCTGCCATGTACTAGGTTATACACTTTATCCGGAGCGTTGTGGTAGTTATATCATCATTAGCTCTGAGGTCGCGGGGCTATTTATCCATAGGGCTGGTGGCGTCAGTTCACCAGCGCCCTCGGAGTAGAGTGACAGTTCACCAGCAGACCTTGAGTGGAGTGGCTGTCCAACCTTAGCCCATGGGGTGAGTTTCAATTCATTCTTAGCCCCGGGGAAGAGCATCAGTACATCCATAAGTCCTTGGGATAATGGTCATTTAGCTCTGGCGATGAGTGGCACACAGCCTGAGTTTGGGTGACAATTCATCGGTAGCCCCGTGGGTTAGTAGAAAAATGTCCGTGCACCCTATTCGTTGCCACAAACTCCATTTCTTGCACAACACTTATCTTACTTATTATCACCACCTCGTCATTGCCATTCGTTGCCGCTATTTCGCTTCCTTTTCCCACACCCGATTGTATTAACAGCGGCCCATCATTGACATTCCATCCATCCCGTTCTCAACGTTGTCTGTTAACTCCCCTACAACCTTTGTCCCCTTAGATTCCTACAGTGATTCTCAACGTTGTCTGTTAACTCCCCTACAACCTTTGTCCCCTTAGATTTCCACAGTGATTCTCAACGTTGTCTGTTAACTCCCCTACAACCTTTGTCCCCTTAGATTCCCACAGTGATTCTCAACGTTGTCTGTTAACTCCCCTACAACCTTTGTCCCCTTACATTCCCACAGTGACTCTCCGTATAACACTGATGTAACCAGGGAGCGTTGTGGCAGTTAACTCTTTGGTCGGAGTTAATATCTTGTGATGGACGCGATGCTGAAAGGCTTCCCCCCTCTCCCCAATCTGAGGGTAGACATCAGCCAACCATACTTGAAGTTCATAACCAAGTCACAGAGAAACATATGTCTGTCGCGGTTCCATTTGTCTATTGGGTTCTGGGGGTGGGGGGGTGGTGGTGGTTGCCATACAATCTGCCTTTGGTCATCTCTATTTCTTCTCTATTTGATCGTTTTCTCTTTATGGTCATTCTGTGTTATACTTTTTCATGTCTACCACAACCACCGATGAACGCGTTGGAACAATAACAGATGTCACACGTGTTCCGACCTGTAACAGCCAGCTAAGAATGACGTCCCTTACAATAATTCAGTACACGACCTGGTGTCTCACGATGGAACATGTGAAAGCGCCATTTTGTCGCGGAGGGGCGCACCGTTTAAAATGATAACATTCTTTAGTGAACATAACTTTTCATTTCAGAAAAAATATAAATGATATCATAAGATCATAAAAAGTAATAAAAAACCCCAACAAAATTTTTAGTTTTATTAAGCTTATGTTTTGTGGTAAAGTTTTATTAACTTGATTTCTAGCTGCTAGTACATTTAGTTATACAATTAGTTCAATGATGCATGTGCACCCTTACATAGATTTATTTATTTTTTAAATATATTTTTTAATTTTAATTTTCTTTAAGTAAAAGGGAAGTTTCTTGTTGGGAGATGAAGCTAATCTCAGTTCAAGGCGGGTTTTCTAAATGTGTTTGCTGGCCAACAAGTCTTTGGCCGTCCGTATTTGGCCCGCAGACCGCACTTTGCCCACCGCAGACCTATTTTTAGGGTATGGGGATGTAGTTTGATGATGCTTTATTCGTAGTCTCTGCATGTACAGCCACCACAGTTCCCGTTGTCATATTTGTGAATTAAATGGTACCTGCCCGTGGACTAAATAGTACCGGTCAGCTGATCAAATGGTACCTGCCCGTGGATCAAATAGTACCGGCCATCTGATCAAATGGTACCTGCCCGTGGATCAAATAGTACCGGTCAGCTGATCAAATGGTACCTGTCCGTGGATCAAATGGTACCGGTCAGCTGATCAAATGGTACCGGTCCGTGGATCAAATGGTACCGGTCCGTGGATCAAATGGTACCGGTCCGTGGATCAAATGGTACCACTCAGCTGATCAAATGGTACCGGTCCGTGGATCAAATGGTGCCTTCCCGTGGATCAAATGGTACCGGTCAGCTGATCAAATGGTACCGGTCCGTGGATAAAATAGTACCTTTCCGTAGATCAAATGGTAACGGTCAGCTGATCAAATGGTACGGTCCGTGGATCAAATGGTACTTTCCCGTGGATCAAACGATACAAGTCCGTGAATCAAATGGTACCGGTCCGTGGATCAAATGGTACTGGTCCGTGGATCAAATGGTACCAGTCAGCTGATCAAATGGTACGGTCAGCTTATCAAATGGTACCGTTCAGCCGATCAAATGGTACGGTCAGCTGATAAAATGGTACTGCTCAGCTGATCAAATGGTACCGCTCAGCTGATCAAATGGTACCTGTCATTGGATTAAACGGTACATGTCCGTGGATAAAATGGTACCGGGCCTCCCAATGAACACTAAATTGTATTGTGAAGCCACGTTTAAATTAAATTAAAATTCTTAAACCAAAATAATATATATAAATCAAACCATCATCCCCTTCTCCTCCCACCCCCAACCTCAGCAGGGCGCGGTAAAATTATCACAACTTCAACCTGTCCTTGGTGATAGTAAGGTTGGATACCCGGATGTAGTCAACTAGTAATAAGGTATACATTTCTTTTTGGATCATTTTGTGAACATGAAATAATTTATAAATAGCTTAATTATTTGGTCAACTTACAACACGGAATGATTAAAGATAACCCCGATATCACACATTAAAAAAAACAACTTAGAAATGGCGAGCACGGTTAACTGATGAATTAATTCAGTTGTTTCAGAAGAGGGCTCGTTAAATGGCCGATTGTTGTAGTCAGACGTCCTCAACCTGGCTTAAATTGATATCACCTTCCAGCTTCCTGGAGTTACCCACCCATCCATACGTGAGATCTCCCATCCCAGCTTCCTGGTTTGACCCACCCTTAAGTCAGATCTCCCATCTCCAGCTCCCTGGTTTGACCCACCCATAAGTCAGATCTCCCATCTCCAGCTCCCTGGTTTGACCCACCCATAAGTCAGATCTCCCATCTCCAGCTCCCTGATTTGACCCACCCATAAGTCAGATCTCCCATCTCCAGCTCCCTGGTTTGACCCACCCATAAGTCAGATCTCCCATCTCCAGCTCCCTGGTTTGACCCACCCATTTAATCTGGACCTGTGATTACGTTCCAGTGGTCGATGGCGTGTAGCTAACTAATCGATAGTTTAAATGTGTGGAGTTGATTGGAACTGACAGAGTACAAACTATTGCACGCTAACACGCTGCAGGGCGACAAAAGTGAAACTGAGCTACCGGTCCACTGTTGCTGTGGCATCGATGGTGGATTGTAGTATTTCACACGTTCTCGTGTTACGGAGCGCAGGTCTCTGTCGTGTGGGGGGAAAAAGCGCAGGTCGTTAATGTAATTAGAGCCCACCAGACCAAGGATTCTCACACGATGACTTATGATCTTGTCTTTAAATCACGGTTCTGAGGTTGTGAATCTGGGCTTACATGAATACCGCTTACGGTGATTGCTCCAACTGTGGGTATAATAAAATATTTTCAGTAGAACGACCTTAGGATAAGACAACAAATCTGGGGAAAAGCAGCTACCTAATCCTAACCCGTGGATATAAGCAAAAAAATCATTGCCAGTCTGGATCACACAATAGAAACTATAAAAAAGTTACCTTCTTAAAACAATACGCCTATCTTTTGTAAAGGGAACAAAACAAAAGACAAGTATAGTATGATATGTAATTACTTGTTTCTTTGAAGAAAGAAAATGATGTTACGGGGATTTTCTTATGTTTACCGGACCCAGCATCTTCTCGACACCTGGATCATTGACACATTTTGGTGGGTCTCTTTTTCGGTCTTGTCTAGCATGGATTGGAAGTGGTTTTTTGGAGGGGGGCATACATGCCATGTTTGGGATGCATGGGGTGGGTCATCCTCAAATCTGATTGTAATTTATGCTCTCGGCAGATCAGAAGTGATAGTGACAAAAAGAGAGAGAGAGGGAAAGAGAGAGAGAGGGGGAGGGGGAAGGGAGAGAGAAAAAGAGGGAGGGAGGAAGACAGAGAGGGAGAAAGGGGGAGAGAGAGGGACGGGTGGTGGTTTGGAGCTTAAACCCGGGTTGGGGACGGTTCAATAAAAGTTTGAAAGCTGAATCAATACGTAGACTATTTGAGTTTGAATTCATGTTTCAGGCGGTGTCGCGATATAAAGTCACCCCCTAAATAAAGTCGTATAATATATATAGTATACGAGCTATATGACCATGCATAATTGAACTACCAACAATCGTAAGTCTAGCCAGTGGCGGAGCAATTTGAGGGCGAGTGGAGCGCCAGCCCCGAGCGGCACTTTCTTTAGGGGTTAGCTCAAAAAACAAAAAAACTATAAAAAAACAACAACAAAACAACAACTGAAATTAAAAGCCAAAATGCTGAGCAGTTCAAGAACTTGACACTGATGTATGGATTATTATTAGAGTCATCGGTGTGTAGGTTAGTGTGTCTGTGGGTTACTCCCTTGTGCAAGACAATGGTACCAGTGTATCTGCTAGTTGGTAATAGTTAAAGTTGCGATTGTGTCCTTTGGCTACTAATGACTCATAATGCCCATTATATTCTTAGGTTAGTGAGAGTTTATAGTGGCTATGTGTCCATAGGTTAGTTTTTGTTCATATTTGACCATTTGGTATTTACGTTAGTTAGAGTTCATAACGGCCCTGCCAGAAACGCCTTTGTCGAGATCCCTTCCAGATACGCCTATGTGGAGATCCCTGTTAGGGACGCCTATGTCGAGATCCCGGCTAGGGACGCCTATGTCGAGATCCCTGCCAGGGACGCCTATGGGGAGATCCCGGTTAGGGACGCCTGTATTAAGACCTCTCCTGAGGACGCCTGTGTGGACATCCCGGTCAGGCACGCTTTGAATTTAAAATATATGTAAAGCATCTGATTACAGTCCCTCAGTGACCTACTTTTAGAATGAAATCGATTTTTCAAGCATTAACAGATAAACAGTCTTAAACTGGGGGAAACGGAATAGGGTTGAGACTAAGAGGGATAACATGGATGGGGCCTAGTACAGGTTAAGGGTGGAATGTAGGTAGAGTAAGATTGGATGGGTAAACAAAAGGCGAGACAGAAAGGGTTAGTGGTGTGCCTAGAGTTTATAGCTACATCTTTAAATTAGTGGCTCTCAAATCAATCTATCTATCTATCTATCTATCTATCTATCTATCTATCTATCTATCTATCTATCTATCTATCTATCTATCTATCTATCTATCTATCTATCTATCTATCTATCTATCTATCTATCTATCTATCTATCTATCTATCTATCTGTCTGTCTGTCTGTCTGTCTGTCTGTCTGTCTGTCTGTCTGTCTGTCTGTCTGTCTTTCTTTCTGTCTTTCTGTCCAGCCGTCTATCATCTGCCTGCCAGCTAGTCTAGTATACTCTATTCTGACAGCCTGTTAGTCCCTTCGCCCATCTACATAATACCTAACTATTTATCTGTGTATCGACTAATATACCTAGTGATCAACCTATAGATCGTTCGATCCATGCTCCATCCATTCATCTACTGATATATGTGTTTAATTACATATATGTATAATATAATTGTCGGATCAACTTTAACGTTGGAAAAAATTAAAAGGTGTCTAAGCAACGAGGAATATGTACTTATGCTTAGTGAGGCCTGGCCGATAAGTTGTACTGAAGTACCGGCAGCTGGTCAGTCTACTTTTATAGAGTAACCGCCATGTCCAATTAAAAATTAGATTCGCTATATGAACGTTTATTCACTCTAGTGATGCCAATACATGTTAGGGATTAACATCGTTGTCAGTTTACCAACAAGTATATAGACATCTTTGACAAATACTGTCCATGATTGAACAGACTCTCAAAATGACATTTTTTCCTTTCAGTACAGCCGCTAAGTCCAAAGGGAGATTATGCACGAGAAAATGACATCATTAAGATGGAGTGATCGACACATTTACCTACCCCAGGGGGACGTCATAAACATGGTTAATTTTTTAAAAATTAAAACAATATTAACTTGCCAATACTAACAATATTTTTTTCTTGCTTGAAAAATAACATTTTTACAGCTTAATTGACCCAGTCATAAGTAGGCGCATTGATATCTTTCTCTCAGCTTTTGACTACTCTTATATTTTCCCGTCTACCCCTGCGACCCTTCTCTGCCATTACCGTATTTCTCACCGCTCTTCTCTCCGCCTTTTGTTTGGTATCCTATCGAGTCTTTAACATACACATGTGTAACAGACTAGCCTAGCCTCTATGCTTGCCTAGCGATGTTTATAAATTTGATTCGACCTACAACTAACCCAATCCGCTCCACGTGTGCCATTATAACACTTCACTGTTTATCAACGTACGTGACCGTCTGTTCAAATGAAACAGGGACCATTCCTTTGACTGACGTACCAACGAGTTGAATTCTCTAGCAGGATTTGACCCCAGCATTACGATTCAGCGGTAGTTTCTGGCAGTCCAGGTGGTTGTATCTTGTATGAACTCAAAGATTCACTGTTGCCAATGCCCGGGTGTTGATCAAAGAAAACACCTGATTGACCCCTCTCACCGTCCTTGAAATGACCGCACTCACAACACGCCCACCACAACTCCTCGAGATTTCGGATTCGGGGTTTAAAAGTCTGAACTTTAAAGCCACCCATTTCGTGGTCTTGTTTTGTTCACCTCATTTCGCTGTTTGATTCCTTGAGCTGCACCCCTACCCGCCTCGTCAGCCCGGCCAAATCGTGATTTGTTGGTGATTTTTCGATGAGTACGGACTTAGACGAGAATGCCGGTAGTTGCCTTGGAAATCAAGAGTCAACGACAAATTCGTATCAGATGATTCCGACCGAGTCAAGGGCCTGTAACCCCTGGTCCTGTTTACTGGGCTGAGTCATTTTTTAAATCTACTATTGAAGAAACCGAGGTGATGTTTGATCATTAAGTCACTGTGGGGCAAAGGAAAATAAATAAATAAAATATTAGCGTGCGTAAAATTGTTCATGTTTATCCTTACGGTTGTTATTGTTAAATGTTCACCAGTTGGTTTTGGCAGACTCCGTTTGGGTTGCCCATTTCTCAGATTTTCCTCCTTTAAGTCTTAGGAATACAGAGAGTTGCTCACCCCTGGAAACCCTGGGATTAAACTCATCATGAAATGAATTAAAACTTTAGACTTTTGAATATACTTTTCTAGTTGCTTTACAGTTATTGCCTCTTTATGAATTGAAACAAAATCAATAATTAGGTTAGTTTAGGTATTGGTCACCTGCAAATAATGCGACTGTTACCTTGATTTAAATACGTGATTTACTTTATGAAAAAGCAAAAACAGACAAACCAAAAAACAAAACAAAAACAAACAAACTTAATTAGGTTTTCAATCGTTTCCCCGTCATCTTTACACAGACGTTAATTTCTAGTTTTTTTTAAATATGTAACTACATACTTGGAGGGCAAAGGTCATTAGCAACTCTCACGTGTTGACATGCTGCAGCTTATCACTTATAGTCTCATTGTCCAACATTCGCTCTCGAAACCGATTCCCACTAGAAGAGGTTGGTCTTGAGTACTCACACTACAATAACGAGTGTTCCCACTAGAAGAGGTTTGTCTTGAGTACTCACACTACAATAACGAGTGTTCCCGCTAGAAGAGGTTTGTCTTGAGTACTCACACTACAATAACGAGTGTTCCCACTAGAAGAGGTTTGTCTTGAGTACTCACACTACAATAACGAGTGTTCCCACTAGAAGAGGTTTGTCTTGAGTACTCACACTACAATAACGAGTGTTCCCACTAGAAGAGGTTTGTCTTGAGTACTCACACTACAATAACGAGTGGTGCTCAGGAGTTCTCACACTAAAATAGCGAGTGGTGCTCAGGAGTTCTCACACTAAAATAACGAGTGGTGCTCAGGAGTTCTCACACTAAAATAACGAGTGGCGCTCAGGAGTTCTCACACAACAATAACGAGTGGTGCTCAGGAGTTCTCACACTAAAATAACGAGTGGCGCTCAGGAGTTCTCAAACCTGAGCTAGACACATTTGCTGTTCGTGTTGTGGTTCTTAACATTTTCAGATAAGGCCAGAACTCTGCACAATAATTGGATCTTGATTATTCCTTTGACCCGTTCCAAGAGACACGCCTATTTAACTAGCTTGTAATTAGTTTATACAAGTTTATATAATATCAACTTTTTATAGCGTGTGGATCATCAGCTACGTCTATATCCGTCCCTAGTTTAGTATCGCATGTTTCACATTTCTTACAGCAAACACATCTTTTGACCTTTAGATGACCTCTCCATCTCTTGGAGTTGATATTGCTCGACATTAGGTCTGCAAGAGTTATCCCTAGTCCTTTTGACTGTTGAGAGTTCCATCCCGTTGCTTGCCTGTCATACGTCTGATTGTCTTTTTAAATCCCTTATATTAACTTCACCGCCGTCTCTGTCTCTATGTCGTTCTGTCGTCATCTCTGTCTTGGGCGGGCGGAAAAACAAAGTCAAAATTTGGCACACGGACCCGTCTCACCTAACAATGCAACGTATCAAAATTTAAGATCGATCGAACGTACCGTAATTAAATTAATGCATTTTTAGTTTATCCTTATATAACGTATGTAATTCAAATTCACTGTTTGTTCATGTTTTTTTCCCACGTGAGAGTTTGAGTTGACGCGTTGACGCCACCCGTCGATGTACCGGCGGGCTTTTGTTTACATTTTACGTTTCACGCTGAGCTCGGACAAGCGATCGGTGACCAGACTTTTCCCCTCCCCCCTCCCCCCCCCCAGGGTTATGAAGCAAAGTTGAGTTAAGACAGATTCAGTCTGTAAATGTTTGTCGCGTTTGAAAATAATCAATACTGTTAGTTATGTCTCATATATAAGGGATTTACAGTCAAAAACTTTGTTTGTACGGGTTTGTTTTATTAAATCCCTTATATTAACTTCGAAATCTTGTCGTCATCTCTTCGTACGTCGGGCGGAAAAACAAAAGTAAAAAATGACACTTTTTCCGTGATGCGATCGAGCTGAAATTTGGCACATGGACCCGTCTCACCCTAACATTGCATTGTATCAAAATTTCAGATCGATCGAACGTACCGTAATTAAGTTAATGCATTTTTAGTTTATCTATATAAACTATATGTAGCGGTCGCTTTGTTTACATTTTACTGGTCACTTGACTTCACGCCAGCCAGAGGTGAACGCGTCTCGTGCTTTAACCAGTGTACCGGCGTGCTTTTGTTTACATTTTGCGTGTCACGCTGAGCTCGGTACAGCGATCGGTGACAAGACCTTTCCCCTCCCCCCCCCGGGTAAAAAGCAAACGAGAGTTAAGACAGATTCAGTCTGTAAATATTTGTTGCATTTGAACATAATCAATACTTTTAGTTATGTCTCATATATAAGGGATTTATAGTCAAAAACTTTGTTTTTACGGGTCTTTTTTTTTATTAAATCCCTTATATTAACTGCAAAATCTTGTCGTCATCTCTGTCTGTCGTGATCTCTGTCGTTTGCGGGCGGGCGGAAAAAAGAGAGTAAAAAATGACCCACTTTCCGTGATGCCATCGAACTGAAATTTGGCACATAGACTCGTGTCACCTAACAATGCATTGTATCAAAATTTCAGATCGATCGAACGTACCGTAATTAAATTAAGGCATTTTTAGTTTATCTCTATACAACATATGTAATTCAAATTCACGGTTTGTAATTGTTTGAATTTCACGTGCCAGTTGAGTTGACGCGTTGACGCCACCCGTCGATGTCCACACCGCCTCCCGTCCCTTCCCCCCGTTTTAAAGCCAGGGGGTATCACTCGGTGTCGGTCTGTAAATGTTTGTCGCGTTTGAACAAAATCAATACTTTTAGTTATGTCTCACATATAAGGGATTTATAGTTAAAACTTTGTTTTTACGGGGTTGTTTAATTAAGTCCCTTAAATTAACTTCAAAATCTTGTCTGTCGTCATCTCTCTCTGTCGTGATCTCTGTCGTTCGCAGGCGGGCGGGCGGGCGGAAAAACAAAAGTAAAAAATGACCCACTTCCCGTGATGCCATCGAGCTGAAATTTGGCACATAGACTCGTGTCACCTATCAATGCATCGTATCAAAATTTCAGATTGATCGAACGCAATTAAATTAATTCATTTTTAGTTGATCTCTACACAACATATGTAATTCAAATTCACGGTTTGTTATTGTTTTTCTTTCACGTGCCAGTTGAGTTCACTCGTTGACGCCACCCGTCGATGTCCACACCGCCTCCCGTACCTGCCTCCGGTTTTAAAGAAAGGGGATATCACTCGGTGTCAGTCTGTAAATGTTTGTCGCGTTTGAACAAAATCAATACATTTAGTTATGTCTCACATATAAGGGATTTATAGTCAAAAACTTTGTTTTTACGGGGTTGTTTAATTAAATCCCTTATATTAACTTCGAAATCTTGTCGTCATCTCTCTCTCTCGCTCTCTCTCTTTCTCTCTCTTACTCTCTCTCTCTCTCTGTCTGTCTGTCGTCGTTGGACGGAAAAACAAAAGTAAAAAAATTTACCCACTTCCAGTGATGCCATCGAGCTGAAATTTGGCACAGATTCGTGCCACCTAACAATGCATCGTCTCAAAATTTCAGATCGATCGAACGTACCGAAATTAAATTAATGCATTTCTACTTTATCTCTATATAAGATATGTAATTCAAATTCACGGTTTGTTATTGTTTTTCTTTCACGTGCCAGTTGAGTTCATGCGTTGACGCTACCCATCAATGTACCGGTTCCTTTTCAAAAATTAAAATATAAGCATAAAATAATGACGTCATATAATATTTTTATACAATCCATACAGACTACGGGAATCAATATACATAATTAACATAAGTAACTTATCCGTGTTTGATAAATACGAAATATTAAACTTGCTGAAATGTACACAAAGTATTTCATAATAATTATAAATCCTCATATCCTATGTTTACGTCGTTCCCTTTTCAAAAATTAAAATATAAGCATAAAACAATGACGTCATTTAATATTTTTATACAAAATCGATCGCAGCGCCACCTAACATAACCTAAAAATATTACATGACGTCATATCCGTCACATCCACACATATATACTTACATACAGACAACGGGAATTATGTATATTGATTTGCCACAGTTGTTACGACACAGATGATTTCATCATCGAAATAAAAGCTCTAACTATTAAACATCCGTGCCAGGAAAAAAAACCCATTTTAAACACCATTTTAATTGATAGTTAATGCGCTGATTGGACCTGGGGCATAGATTGCTCCACGAACACAACTTTAGAACCGCCGGTTTAACGAGTAAATAGTAGGTTAACGTTGGGAGCAGATTGGAACTGGCAGCCCGGGGACAGGAATGAGGAATTGGTCTGAACTCCGTCGCCTCGTCCAATAACCAGCGGACACTGCTGCCGTGCTCACTGGGGACCTCAATGGGAGCGACCACCCTGGGGACTGGGTGTAAGATGTGGCAGTTATTCTAATCCCATCAAGGTGGGGCTCTAGTTCCAAGCCCCTGGTAGTTTGTAAGGAAAGGTCTTTGTTATGGAGAGAAATGACGCGTGGATGGGTGGGGGCTCAAGGTATCGTTTTTTGGAGAGAAATGACGCGTGGATGGGTGGGGGCTCAAGGTATCGTTTTTTGGAGAGAAATGTCGCGTGGATGGGTGGGGGCTCAAGGTATGGTTTCGTTGTAGACAACAAAACCCAAATAAACAAAAATAATTTTGCTCCTGGCCCTCTGTTACCCCCCCCCCACTCCCTTCTTTGCTCCTGGCCCCTCTGGTTCATCACGTGGCACAATTATAACTTGGTGAAATGTATGGCTCAAAAGTGCTAAGATTTTTTTATTTTTTTTAAAATTCAAGTCTAACTGTCTCCACTGTCTCCTCTCCCCTCGCACAATCCATGCGTATACCAGAAATTCGCGAGGCACGCTAAAGACGATGGCTTCTTTTTAAGGCCGGTTCCTAGTTAATTAGCGCAGGCTCGCGACAGGGCTTTTTACACTTCCGGGATCTGGGCTGGCAAGACGGATTGCTGGAAGACCGTGAGGGGCGCCATGAGAAGCCCTTGGCTCGAGGGTGGGCTCAGATGCTAATGACAACTGGAAAAATCAGGGCTTCTCAATCGGTCTGTGGGCCGGACGTTTCTCAACTCACGCAATCGGTCTGCGGGCCTGTGGGCCGGACGTTTCTCAACTCACGCAATCGGTCTGCGGGCCTGTTGGCCGGACGTTTCTCAACTCATGTGGCTAGAGACGCCGTATTTACAACCGTTTGGAGTCATACTCATACATCTGCGTACCTCTTCGATGCTTTTTAGAGATAGTAGAATGGCCTGAGATTAATTTTAGAAACGCATGGTGGCGTCAAATGGCGTCAAGACTTTTTTATATAGATATGTGCTGGTTCCATTTCTAAATTTGTGTTTTATTGATTACCTCTCATGTCTATACATTATTTTGAAAACAAGAGTGAAATGCTGATACCAACAAATGAAAGTTCACTTCAGCTGCGTAAGGCTGTGCTAAATGCTGTTCATATTGCTCAGATAATACTCAGATCACGGCGATATCTTATAATTCGCGATAGGCTGCTGTTCACCCCACTCAAATTACGCCCTATTATGCGCACTTGCGTACTGCTCCCTCCACTTTTTTTGTGCGCATGATCTAGAGGGGGGGGGGCGCACACCATAGGATATCTAGATTAAATTTGATGCTCATCCCGAGTGTCCTTTAAAGGTCTAACAGTTATAGTTATTGTATTGGAGATGCTATCGTGGAAATGTCAGGAATTTCAAATACGCGGCGTGGTTTCGTTGTCCCGTGACAACTTGGTATTTATTGCAGTGGGGGTAAACAAGAGCATTTCATCTTCATATTTTTTGCTATGTTTTGTTTCGCTTTGGTGAAAAGCTGAAATATTTTTGGGCTTGTGGCATAGATTTGGTGTTAGGGAAGAACTGCACCAGGACGGTATCAGGTGGTGGGGACGGTACGGTGTAGTGCAGACGGTTCGGTGGTGAGGATGGTGTGGAGTGGTGAAGAGGGTATGGAGTGTTGAAGAGGGTGTGTAGTGGTGAAGAGGGTGTGGAGTGGTGAGAACGGTGTGGAGTCGTGAGGAAAGTACGAGTGTGGACGATGTTATGTAATGATGACTAGGGTACTGGGTGGTGACGATGGTAAGGTTAGGAAAGGGGGGCACGATTGTTCGTGTCATTACGGTTAGTTGAGAGAAAAGGGAAATATTCTTAGACCAGCGGTTGGTAAGGGGGTCGCGACGGGTTTTCTGGGGGTCGCCAACTGTCGACTAAAAATATTCACTATAATGCAAATTTGCTATATTTTGTAAAAAAAACTTTATTGAAAATGACTAATTTAAATTTCATGGGGGTGGCGGGTCACATAGCTTATATAAAAAGGGGTCGCCACCCAATAAATTTTGGGAACCGCTGTCTTAGACGATGTGAGGAAAGTTTGATTCCCGTAATACTCTTGTTTAAAAGAAATAGATAAATACATGAATTGTAAATAAAACAAACCCGTAAAAACAAAGTTTTTGACTATAAATCCCTTATATATGAGGCATAACTAAAAGTATTTACAAATATTTACGGACTGAATCTGTCGTAACTCAACTTTGCTTCATAACCCTGGAGGGGGGGGGGTGGTAGAGGGGGAAAAGTCTGGTCACCGATCGCTTGACCGAGCTCAGCGTGACACGTAAAATGTAAACAAAAGCACGCCGGTACTTCGATGGGTCGCGTCAACGCGTCAACTCAAACTCTCACGTGGGAAAAAAACAACAAACAGTGAATTTGAATTACATACGTTATATAAGGATAAACTAAAAATGCATTAATTTAATTACGGTACGTTCGATCGATCTGAAATTTTGATACAATGCATTGTTAGGTGACACGCATCTTTGTGCCAAATTTCAACTCCATCGCATGACGGGAAATAGGTCATTTTTGACTTTTGTTTTTCCGCCCGCCCAAGACAGAGATCACGACAGAGAGAGATGACGACAGAGACGGCGGTGACGTTAATATAAGGGATTTCTAAAAAAAAAGATACTTTTATTTCCTGCACGTATCTGTCAGTCATGTTTCAATCAAATTCAGGGTATATGTTTGTTTACAGTACTGGCACAGTACTGAACAGTACTGACACAGTACTTAGGTAATACTTAATGTTGGCGTATCGGGAATTAGATTAGATATAATATAATTCTCTTCATGGGACCATGCCAGGCAAGTAAGCAGCAAAAATATGTGCAACCGAGCATGACGAATGACCCTCGCTCGGGTCAACTAAACACAGTTAACGGTTGGCAAGCGAAGGTAGTGGAGGAGTGGGGCATGTCTTGAGACAGCAATGTTTTTTACATTCACTTTCGAAGTTCCTGCACAGTGTGTATGTATTTCGTAGTATATTGGTTATTACATCCGCCTAACATGCGGAAGTTCTTAGGTTCAAGCCCAAGTGGCAACATATGTTTTTTTTAATTTTTAAAAATGTCAATGCCTATTCTTTTCCCCCCTTTCTTAGCAAACATAAACACCGCTTCGCATGTCACGGAAAAAAGCTTTGTTCAATGTTATATCAATTCCTTCACCAGGTACCTGTCTGTTTCTAATGGTCGCATATTTCGTTCATGGACGAAGTTGTTGCTCTCCAACTTGGCTTCATGGCTGTAATATTTGTTTATATATTGTGGCGATGTGCTAAATACCTACCAGAAATGCTTCGGTGGTCCCCCATCGTTCACCCGCGTTGTTCCCATTTGTTCGTGCTACTGTTTGTGTCCGTTCTCCCCCTCCCTTTTTTTCTTGCACTATCTATGAGCAAGTCTGCGGCGTATGCTACGCCGCGGGGCGTCTAGTTAGATATAATTAGTATGTCTACTGTAAAAAGATTTAGCGCTGCTGTAATGATGTTGTTAAATTCTGTGCTTGTGGTTGGATATTTTTGACGTCACTGTTACCAAACGCACACACACACGGGGGATGCCCCAAGTAAATATGACGTGGATTGGTCATGCGCCGAGCCCGATTTTATGGTTTATAGTTTACAGCTTTATAGTTTATAGTTTACTAAGTAGTCACACAGGGGACTCAGAACTTTTGTGTTAGTTGATCAAATTTTATATCTCACATTAAATCCCACAATCCATCACAATAAATATCAATAAAACTTAGAGTTCCGAGTCACCCTGTGTGACTACTTAGTTTGTGACTAAAAAATTATTTTCAGCTTTTTCATGCGAGATTCTTCATTCCTCAATGCAGCTGAGCCTCATCTTTAAAAAAAAATGTGTGTTCATTTTATTTTGCAATATGTTACAAAATTTGCTGCGTGGTAACTCTAAGCCAATGCGTTGCGTTGGTCAGATATCTGCATGGCCAGGTAGCTTCAAGGGAATTTCGAAATCAATATATAAGAAATCAATCTGGTATCACCGCGGGTGGGGGGGGGGCGGAGGATCTTGCAATGTTCTCCCGTATACTAAGGTCTTCGTTTTGATCATCTATTTAAAAAAAAACAACACATTTCCACCTACACACAGACCTCCTCGGTCCTCTTTAAGTCGGTGTGCCCCCCCCCCGACATGCACTCTCTGAACCAAGCTTAACCATTTGGGGATGTTTAAATTGTAATGAACACGAAATGATATTTGAATAATAATAATAAATGATATAACAGTTAATTAAACCTAAAAACGAATGGACTGCTAAAATATAAATGTACATTTTGAACTGAAATATTTTTAAAAATATTCTGTTGCTTTCTAATAAACATCACGGCTCACTAGCGCGTTAGAATATTTTTTTTATAATTACAAAATCCGTTAACCTCACATTGCCAGTTGCCCTATATACATTGAGGGGAGAAAACCCAGACCAAATGAGATGTTGCCCCTGGGCCTTGGATGACATGTTTATTAGTGGACGAATTATAAAGGAATATTGGTAGGTAGCAGAAATGATCTATCGCTACTGAGGGATCATAGCGTATTCGTCGCTCTTTGGCTCACTACGGGTAAGCTGAACCCGCTCGACCTCTGATACGAGTTAATTAAAACGGTGATGAGATATGTACTGGCTGGTTGTGACGTCGTGTCCCTGCTGTGGGTGGGGGTGGAGGGGGCATGTACTGCCCCTGGGTCTAAAACTAAGCCATTTTAAGTCTTCCTTTAATTGGATACAAGACATTCGTGATAGGGTTTTGATGGACTGGAGATATTCTTGTTATGGATTGCTTAGCGTCAAGTGTTGAGAAAACGGGTCGTATGTGGATGTGTAGTTGTTGACTTCGTAGAATTCGCACAGCTTTGGTGTGTCATCCGGTGCAATGACGTCACTAACTAGGGATAAGGGTGTTTTCATGGGTGGCATGTATTGTCATTTTGATAAGTGCCAGTAGACATTGCTGATATATGGCGGTTTGGATCTGTACACATACATTTTGCTGAGATATGGGCTTGTGTCCGCTAGTACACATTATATTGCTGATATATGGGACATGTGTCAGTACACATAACATTGCTGAGATATAGGCTTGTGTCAGCTAGTACACATTAGATTGCTGATATATGGGGCATGTGTCAGTATACATAAGTTTGCTGATATATGGGGCATGTGTCAGTACACATAACATTGCTGATATATGGGGCATGTGTCAGTACACATAACATTGCTGATATATGGGGCATGTGTCAGTACACTTAACATTGCTGATATATGGGGGCATGTGTCAGTACACATAACATTGCTGATATATGGGGCATGTGTCCGTACACATAACATTGCTGATATATGGGGGCATGTGTCAGTACACATAACATTGCTGATATATGGGGCATGTGTCAGCAGTACACATAACATTGCTGATATATGGGGGCGTGTGTCAGTACACATAACATTGCTGATATTTGGGGCATGTGTCAGCAATACACATAACATTGCTGATATATGGGGCGTTTGTCAGCAGTACACATAACATTGCTGATATATGGGGCGTTTGTCAGCAATACACATAACATTGCTGATATATGGGGCGTGTGTACGTACACATAACATTACTGATATAGGGGGCATGTGTCAGTACACATAACATTGCTGATATATTAGGCATGTGTCAGTACACAAACATTGCTGATATATAAGGCGTGTGTCAGTACTCTTAACATAGCTGATATATGGGGCGTGTGTCAGTACTCTTAACATTGCTGATATATGGGGCGTGTGTCAGTACTCTTAACATTGCTGATATATGGGGCGTGTGTCAGCAGTACACATAACATTGCTGATATATGGGGCGTGTGTCAGTACTCTTAACATAGCTGATATATGGGGCGTGTGTCAGTACTCTTAACATTGCTGATATATGGGGCGTGTGTTAGTACTCTTAACATTGCTGATATATGGAGCGTGTGTCAGTAAACATAACATTGCTGAGATAGTGAGCTTGTAACAGTACACATACATTTGCTGAAGTACTGGTCTTGTGTCAGTACACATTAGAATTAGAATCCAAAGGTATGGGGCATGTGTCAGTCAGTGCACATTACTACACAATAGATTGCTTATATATGGGGCTTGTAATAGTAAACATAACCTTGCTAAAATATTGCTCAAAACTTTATATCTATATCTAAATATATATATATAAATACTAGCAAAATACCCGCGCTCTGCTGCGGAAGTTAGGATTTTAGTAAGCATTGAAAACTCGTTTCACACCAATTCAAAACACCAATAGATTTCAGTCTGGATCATGATTGATATTTGTCAAGGTCGTTGTGCTAATAAAATAGGTACTAAAATGACATTACGGGCCCCCGTGCAAAATGGATGCAGGATGTGCATATCTCATAAGGTCTGAGGATTTTAATCTAGGTCATGATAGAGATATGTGTCTATATTTATTTAAATTATTTAAAATCTAAAGGTAACAAAGCTTTAAATGTTTACAAAAAAATAATTTTGGGTCCCGGACCCGAAGGAACAGACGTTAGAAGTTCATTACCCTATAGAATTGTATTTTATTTTATTTTTAAACATCAAATTTGGCCATAGTTCATCCATTTACCCAGTAGCCACATTTTAAATTACTTTTTATATAACTAATGTTAAAATATGGCATACGGGGCCCCAGCCCCGAATAAGTTGTGTTTTTAAAACGTTTACTTTTAATGCCAGAAACCTTCGCTGGAATGTACCCAAAAACTTCCTAAAGTTTAATGGCCGTGGGATGAATAAAATACATTTACAATTAATAGGTCTTTAAAAAAACTAAAATAAGGGCCGGGGGCCCTATCTGTGTAATATGTATAGTTCAAAACAACAGCTTATTTCAATTTGGATTATGATGTATATATTTGTTAGTAAACATTTTTTTTTAAACTTGAGTGAAATCGAATGATTAAAATGTCTTAAACGTTTACAAAAAAAGAGATTAGGGGCCCTCGGCTACAAAATATTGAAAAAATGTAATTTTAATGCCCTAACGAATTTTAATATAGGCCATCAAGTTTTTATCTTCCAAGTTTTGTAAAAATACATTTACACAGTATCCAAAGTTTTTTTATTTGTAATTTAGCTCATATAAGTTAAAAATATTACTTTTGTGTCCCGGGCCCCCAGTGAGTGATAATTAAACCAAAAAAAATCGTCTGTTACCATCCCGGGAGTGTACTCAACAACTTCCCAAAATTTCATTCTTCTAACTACACGGGAAAATGGAGACTCTGTGATGATTAACTTTTTCCATAAGAACAAAAATTGGGCCCTCGGCCCCCAGTGAGGGAAAATTTAAATATTTGTTGGCATGTTACCATCGCGGGAGTGTACTTAATAATTTCCAAAAGTTTCATGCTTTTACCTACACGGGAAATCAGAGAATTAGATTTGAGTCAGTTTTTATATAAGAAAAAGTACATTTGGGCCCCCGGCCCCCAGTGAGGGATAATTTAAATATTTTGTTTTGCATGCTACCATCGAGGGAGTGGACTCACCAATTTCCCAAAGTTTCATGTTTCTACCTATACGGGAAAGTGGAGAATAAGGCGATTTTCAGTATAAGGAAAAATACGCTTTTGGGCCCCCGGCCCCCATGTGAGTGAATTTTAAAATTCTTTTACGCCAATTTGCATCGCGAGAGGGTACTCAACAACTTTCCAAAGTTTCATGCTTCTACCTACATGGGAAGTTGGAGAATTCGTGATGAGTCAGTTTTTAATATTAGAAAAAAATTCTTTTGGGCCCCCGGCCCCCAGTAAGTGTTAATTGAAATATTATATTTTTTTCACCTGTTACCATCTCGGAAGTGTACTTATCAACTACTCAGAGTTTCATGCTTCTACCTACACGGAAAATATGAGAATTTGTTATTTTCAGTTTTTATATAGCTCATTTAAGGAAAAACTTTATTTGGGCCCCCGGCCCCCAGTATTTGATAATTTATAAAAAAAATTTTTGCCTGTTAACATCGCGGAAGTGTACTCAAAAATTCGCAAAGTTTCATGCTTCTGCCTACTCCCAAATTAGGAGAATTAATTATTTTTCATTTTAATATAGCCCATATAAGGGGGGGGGAATGGTTTTGGGCCCCCGGCCCCCATGAGTGTGAATTTTATATTTCTTTTACGCTAAGTATCGTCCCAAGAGGCTACTTAACAAACTTCCCAAGGTTACATGCTTCTACCTTCGGGAAGTTGGAGAATTAGTGATGAGTCAGTTTTTTGTATAAGAAAAAAAATACATTTGGGCCCCCGGCCCCCAGTAAGTGATAATTTAAATTATTTTTTTCGTTTGTTACCATCGCGTAAGTGTACTTATCAACTACTAAGAGTTTCATGCTTCTACCTACACGGGAAATTGGAGAATTAGTGATTTTTAGTTTTTATATAGCTCATATTAGGAAAAAACTTCAAATGGGCCCCCAGGAAGTGATAATTTAAATATTTTTTCGCACGTTACTATCGCGGGATTGTACTCAACAACTTCCCAAAGTTTCATGCTTCTGCCTACTCGGGAAATAGGAGAATTAGTGATATTCAAATTTTATATAAGATCTAAGGAAAAAAAAACGTTTTAGGGCCCCCGCCCCCATGAGCGTTAGTTTTAAAATTCTTTTACTCCAATTTTCGTCGCGAGATGCTATTCAACAACTTCCCAAAGTTTCATGCTTGGAGAATTAGTGATGAATCAGTGAGTCTGTGAGTCTGGGCTTTGCCTTTAGGTGAATTATATATATATATATATATATATATATATATATATATTATATTATATCTATACTAATAAAAGGCAAAGCCCAGACTTTAGGTGAATTATATATATATATATATATATATATATATTAGATATATACTAATAAAACGAGTATGTGATAGTAATTACATAAAAACTGCTTCTCATGTATTTCACGGAAAATAGCTTCGTTCAATGTTGTACAAATTCCTTCATCAGGTACATGTAACTGTGTTTCTATCGGTCGCATATATCTGGGGAAAAAAATTATAGACGAAGTTGTTGCTCTCCAACTTGGCAACATGGCTGTAAACTTTGTTTCTCAACATTGAGATAACTTCGGCTCTCTTTTCTTCTCAGTGACGGAAACGTAGTCATCCTTTCTCCTCAACAATACGCTCAGTACATGAATACGGTGGTTCATCCACTCTCATATGTGTGACATCACGGTGTTTTATATTAAATTGTAATTATTTTGTTAGTAAAAATAATAATATTCTTCGAAAGTGTGACGTACTTTAGGGGGGGGGGTGTCCGAGATTTGTGACAGGGGGCGTTTAAAGTGGTCAAAAATAGCGTGACGTACTTTATGGACGGCCCTTAGTGATGTGTCGAGAAACATTTTTGCTGTATGGAATGTGTCGGTGTACACACCTAAAATATATTGTAAAAAATATATTCCCGTGCACAAAATAAAATTAAATAATTTCAGTACACCATTGCAGACGAGTGCACAATTGTTGCACCGCTCCAGATGTAACCAGCTATAACTCTAGAACCATGCCATTATAGAGGAGCATTCTAGAAGCTTTATCTTATTGTTTTTCCGTGGAGCTAACGGGGTTTACCTTGTAAGCCTATCTGCTAGGCGTGGTTATACAATACTCAAGTGTTGTTTTTTTTTATTGCTCCACCTGATCTTGTTAATGTTTCAGAGATGACGTCAGATGACCCTCGCAGGCCACTGTACAGGGTTGGGACGGGGGAGGGGTCTTTTGTTTAACCTATCCTGTTAGGATTTTATTCCTAAGCACTGAAGCACGGGGCAGGCTGGTTGTAAAGAGCAGATAGCTAGATGTTGGCAGAGTGCAAGGTGGAATCAAAGAGCTGGATTGGGGCAAAGAGCAAGATAGTGGCATTTTGCAAGATGGTTGGAGATGTTTGCAGAGTTTTAGATAGTGTTAAATAGCTAGATGGGGCCAGGACGCAATGTGGAATCAAAGAGCTGGACGCGGACAAAAAGAAAAATGGGGACAAAAAACTGGATGATGACAAGAGTGCGAGAGTGCTCCACATTGCATGAAAACTATAGACGTCAGGAGCGAGTTATGTTAAGAAAGATATTCTAGTATTCATTTCGCTACTCTCCATATAGTTCGATCATGATTTGGGGGAGGTGAATGTTGGGGAGAGGGGGTTTGAATGGTGGGCTATGATGGTTGTATAATGTGGGACAGTGGTCTGTAAGGGCAGCGGGTATGTTGCATAATGTGGGACAGTGGTCTGTAAGGGTCAGTATGTTGTATAATGTGGGACAGTGGTCTGTAAGGGCAGTGGGTATGTTGTATAATGTGGGACAGTGGTCCGTAAGGGCAGTGGGTATTTTTATAATGTGGGGCAGTGGTCTGTAAGGGCAGCTGGTATGTTGTATAATGTGGGGCAGTGGTCTGTAAGGGCAGTATGTTGTATAATGTGGGGCAGTGGTCTGTAAGGGCAGTATGCTTTATAATGTGGGGCAGTGGTCTGTAAGGGCAGTATGTTGTATAATGTGGGGCAGTATTTTGTAAGGGCAGTGGGTATGTTGTGTAGCTGAGCTTTGGGAGATGTTGTTGTGAGCAGTGACGGTGAGGGCAAGGTGGTAGGGGCGAATATGTTGGGTAAGGATTGTTGTGAATCGGGGTTGTTTCGGGGAGGGATGAATGTTAAGAAGGTGTGAGGTCACTGTTTGGATTGATGGCAGGGGTTTGCTATTGGTCAAAAGAGGTTGGGTTGGGTTGGCCGATGTGGCTCACACTCAGACAGTGGGTGTAGTTTGGTGTGGGTTCAAGTTCTTACATGTTGTATAGCTACATAACATTGATCAGATCAACTGCCTCTGTTTCTTACATGGTGTATAACCACAGACACAGGGCAACATTGAGGCTATCAGACACAGGGCAACATTGAGGCTATCCACCACAGAAACAGGGCAACATTGAAGATATCCACTACAGACACAGGGCAACTTTGAAGCTATGCACCACAGACACAAGGGAACATTAAAGCTATCCACCATAACCACAGGGAAATTTGAGGCTATTCACCACATATAAGAGGGAACAGCTCTGATACGCTTTGTCTGTGAACCAATTTACACCTCCTGTTTGCAATATCGAATACTCGTATACGTGTATACAAATCCAGAACTCGTATGAATGAATATATATCGATGCTGTTCATACTCCCATTTGTTGAGAAATACTCGGCTCATTCACGGAAATACATTCATAAATGTTATCAATGAACAAGTTCATGGGATAGCCATCTTTCTTGCCAACTATACATGACTGGCAATAGAGGGCGCACATTTTATGATTGAGGTTTGTGATACTTGTTCAACTGCAAACATAATCCTGGAGCAGTGGTTATCAGATACACGGGGTTCGTTGGCATTCGATACCGAGTCACGGATATGTTTTATCTGTTGCGATTTGTTTTGACACAAGCCAATTAGCCCAGATTGTCTGAGTATTCGGGTCATGCCATTCATTGTTCAATCGAGTCTGAGTCATCCCTCCCCCCTATTCTTAGTTCACTGACCTGTGAGTCACTCCTTTCACACTCCCCAAACTCGACAAGCCACTCCATTCATACTTCCCTCCACAGTGTGTCATTCCATCCACAGTGTGTCGTTCCATCCACAGTGTGTCATTCCATCCACAGTGTGTCATTCCATTCAGTTTTCTGATTTAAAGTTTTGTTTTTCAAGGTCCTCATCCAATTAGAACATAATGAGATTTTTTATGTGTGTCTCTATGGCAATCAAAGGATGTGTGCCTATTGTAACCAATACTGGACAGTTTCTATGATAATTAATTCAAGACAATGGCCTGACAGTGTGTCTTAAGACATTACTTTCTGGGTGTCTGTGGTCATCAATGTCATTGTGTGCCCGTGGTAATACATGTGTGACAGTGTGTCTGTGTCATTCAATGTATGACAGTGTGTCCGTGTCATGCCACTCATGAGATGACGAACTGGTAATAAAACCATTAATGTGGATGTAGACCTATGGAAAGCAACTCTTACTATTTAACTGATGCTTTGAAGGGTTTTATTATCTTATCTGTTACAGACGCTCCTTACAGAAGAGTATTGCGTCCTGCGCCTAATTAAATAAACATCAACTACATCCATGTCGCGTGAATGTAATAAATACATCGAAGCTGAGATTTGTATAAGTTATGAGCTGGTTGACCTTTGTCTAATGTCGATCAAATTTAGTAACAGCACAACTCTACAAGAGCGACTATGGAGAAACAAGCATACAGAGTGAAGGGCCATTGACGTTATTACACTTTCGTATCTATCATTGGTCCATACTAATGGAGCGACTATGGAGAAACAAGTATACAGAGTGAAGGGCCATTGACGTTTTTGCACTTTCGTATCATTGGTCCATAATAATGTAATCATGGATTGAATGGACGATTAACGAAAATTAAAACGTGGACTTGCAATAGATAAAACTTAAATTAAATTTTTAAAATTAAAATAAAAAAATCAATCTTGCTGGTTGTGACGTCATGCTGGCTAGTTATACTCGTCAGTCCCATTTACATGAATGCTCTAGACCAGGGGTCGGAAACCTTTTTTTAGGAGGAAGAGCCAAAAGTTACAATTTACAATATTTACCAGTTTTTTAAAAGAGCATCTAACATGAGCTTTGAAAATAAAATAATAAAATTATTACTATTTGCGCATGGAACTGGGGATCCGCATCTTGATATAAAATGAGCGACATGCGGCTCGCGCGAGCCGCAGGTTGTCGACCCCTGCTCTAGACTCCCCCTCCCAACCCACTCGCATGTTCTATAAACAGAATATATAATACATAAGCTGCCATCCCCCATCCCCGCGTTCCCCCCTCTTCAGGATCAGTCTCACAGTGGGCCAACAAAAGCCACTGTCGAGATATTATACTCAGAGAAGTGTGTGCACATCTTCGATGCGAGCTGGATTCGCTCACATAACTTGGACCGTTGTAAGACTAAGGGTGGTTGGGGAATTTGAAGGAATCATGCTGGGGGAGGGGGGATTGGGGTCATTGTGGATGGATAGATCAGGGGAAATAGAGCGGTGTTTTGCGAGATAGATGGGCTGAAAGTGAGTGATTCGGGCGCGATCTATACACTATTGCTATTGGAACTGATAGTTAAGAAAATGGATGCAATGTTTTGACTCTTCTGTTGGTCTGTGAATATTATGAAATCCCGGGATATAGTCCCTTCATTCGTGGGAACCCAGGTACATTTGTGTCGATGGCCTTTTGTGAGGGGCACGGTGAGGGAGGGAGAGAGATGTGGTGGGACTTGTAGGGAGTTGAACGGCAGTCGATGAGACAGTAACAGACTGTCGTAGCGTGACATCCTCTGGTGGGACTTGTAGGGAGTTGAACGGCAGTCGATGAGACAGTAACGGACTGTCGTAGCGTGACATCGTCTGGTGGGACTTGTAGGTAGTTCAACGGCAGCCGGTGAGACAGTAATAACAGGCTGTCGTAGCCTGACATCCTCTCCATCCTACCTTTGGGAAGATTGGTGATTTTGGTTATATTCACTCTCATCTTCACTACCACCAAATCCCCTTCATGTCCTTTCTGCTATCTTCGACACATCTCCCTTTTCCATCTCAAATTTCACACCTCCAGGTCTCCCCGTAAATCTTCCACATCTCCCCTGTTACCGCTTCCCCACGTCCCCTCCTCCTCCCCCACCAAGCTGTCCCGAGCTCTCAACTCCCCCCCTTCTACACCTACCCCGTACCACCACCCAAACCTCCCCTCCCCCGTCCCCACATCCCCTCGCCACTACCCTACCTCCCCTCCTCCCCCTCACCCCTTCCCCATCACCAACTCCCCGTTACCAACATCCCATTGAATGCTCCTGATTTGTCACACAACAAACTGAATAATTTATCTCGTGAAAGGGCCGCGAAGGTTGCACTTGTTGGAGCAGATTGTCAGGGTCAGAACGAGCCTTCGGGGAGGGCTTACACGCCGAGGTTATCAAGGGAACAGAATGCCAAAGGCTGACATGCACCTTCGCGGTTCCAACGGGCGTGATCCATCGGGTTATCTCTTGCTTTTCAACACTCGTCTTCCCTGGGATTGTTGTATCAACACTCGTCTTCCCTGGGATTGTTGTATCAATATTCGTCTATCCTGGGATTGTTGTATCAACATTCGTCTATCCTGGGATTGTTGTATCAACATTCGTCTATCCTGGATTGTTGTATCAACATTCGTCTATCCTGGGATTGTTGTATCAACATTCGTCTATCCTGGGATTGTTGTATTAATATTCATCTATCCTGGGATTGTTGTATCAATATTCATCTATCCTGGGATTGTTGTATCAACATTCGTCTATCCTGGGATTGTTGTATCAACATTCGCATATCCTGGGATTGTTGTATCAACATTCGTCTATCCTGGGATTGTTGTATCAACATTCGCATATCCTGGGATTGTTGTATCAACACTCGCATATCCTGGGATTGTTGTATCAACATTCGTCTATCCTGGGATTGTTGTATCAACATTCGTCTATCCTGGGATTGTTGTATCAACATTCGCATATCCTGGGATTGTTGTATCAACATTCGTCTATCCTGGGATTGTTGTATCAACATTCGCATATCCTGGGATTGTTGTATCAACACTCGCATATCCTGGGATTGTTGTATCAACATTCGTCTATCCTGGGATTGTTGTATCAACATTCGTCTATCCTGGGATTGTTGTATCAACACTCGTCTATCCTGGGATTGTTGTATCAACATTCGTCTATCCTGGGATTGTTGTATCAACATTCGTCTATCCTGGGATTGTTGTATCAACATTCGTCTATCCTGGGATTGTTGTATCAACATTCGTCTATCCTGGGATTGTTGTATCAACATTCGCATATCCTGGGATTGTTGTATCAACATTCGCATATCCTGGGATTGTTGTATCAACACTCGCATATCCTGGGATTGTTGTATCAACTCTCTTTTACACAGGAGTCATTGCACCAACACTTGTCTTTTCTGGGATCATTGTACGAAAACGTTTGCATACTTAAGTAATGAATCGTTTTATTATCTTACGAGTACTAACACTAACATTTAGAAACGCCTCGTTATAGCAGATGCAGCCTCTTTCTGAAACTCGGGTTTACGTAATATTTGGTACTAGACGCCCCGCGGCGTAGCATACGCCGCAGACTTGCTCATGGAGAGTGCAAAGAAAGTGGAGAAAGAAAGGACACAAACTACAGCACGAAGAAATCAAAACAACGCGAGTGAACGTCGGTTAAGGGGGGGGGGCGCGGGGGACTGCCAACTCATTGTTGGTTTCGAGACATTCGAGGCGAAATTCGGTACACCCCTAACTTCTATGAAGTCGGCTATAAAACGATAATCGGTTTAAAATCGGAGTTACATAATCGATAATCGGTTTTCCAAAAAAAAACACAAAAAAAAACACGCAATTAACAACCCTAAATATGACTAACCCTCACTAGGGTCGGCCAATCACAGTTTATGTTTAAGGGATGGTAGTATTAAATGGGAGGCGGGTAACAAAAACCCCAGTGTGCATGTCTTCACGTTTACTCGCCATTTTTTATTTACTTAGTGCTGCTTTATTGTGTCTGTACTCTCACCCCCCCCCCAAACCGTTCTTTGCACTGTCTGATGAGCAAGTCTGCTGCGTATGCTACGCCGCGAGTCTCTCCAGAGTTCCTTCTTTTCATTCACTCACAGTCGTTTGCCCAAACCCACCCCATTTTGACAATTTTGTCTTTCAGGAAGTCTTCACCCGTCACTAAATCATTAGCGGCGTATGCTACGCCGCGGGTCAGCTAGTGTTGGCAATAAAGGGGTAAAAGAACGGGAACAAACATACATTTTTAAAAATTAAAAAAACACACAATGTTTTCGCTGGGGCTTGAACCCAGGACCTCCCGGTCCCATGAAGAGATTTATATATATATATATAGATTCGCCTGCAGTTCTTGTATATATATTCTGTGTCCTACACTTTTACATAATTCTGTGTCCTACACTTTTACATATATTCTGTGTCCTACACTTTTACATATATTCTGTGTCCTACACTTTTACATACATTCTGTGTCCTACACTTTTATATATATTCTGTGTCCTACACTTTTACATATATTCTGTGTCATACACTTTTTAATCTGAAACCCAAATACACCCACCTGTTCTAAGCCAGTGGTATTGTGGTCTGCCTGGTGGTCGTGATTCTTGAAGGTCCGTAGCTGGTACCTACCCAGTCATATTTTGTGTCGCCGCCTTATCTGTCCACTGGTATCGTTTTTGCCTTCTCACTTGATAATATTTTTTTTTCTGGCACTTGATTTTTTTAGGATTTTCGACTTTGACCATTTCACCAAAAAAACAACAACAACAACAACAATATTTTGATAGTTTATGCCTAGTTAGTACGAGGTCCTTGGAGAGGGCACCAACGGCCAGCATGGTCCGTACCTTTTACTTACAATATATGTAATGGAGAACGTAGGTCGCAATAATATTCTATATAGATTGAGCTTGTGTAATGTGATAAAAAGAGGACACCGACTCGTATGTTACTGCGTCTTCTTTTTTTTTCTTTTTTTAAGTGTGTTTCACCCGTTGAGACAATGGTTCCTTAAATGTTTGTAGCTTCTGGTCACCATCCCTAATTCAAAATTCAATTGACACGGCTCACGATCATAGCAATGTTCACAAACAATGAACAATAACATCAAATCTGATTTTTTAAAAATAGATAGATGGGAAAAACTGTGTGTGTGTATGGGGGTGGGCTTCCCGGCCTATAGGAAAGTGAACCTGCACCTCCACCCTAACTAGTGGTCATCTCTCGCTACCAGTTCGTGAAAAAAAAACTTTTGGATGGTCAAGTGTTCGCTTGTATTCCTTGTCACGTATGGCCACAATGAAGTACTGATCTCCTTGCTGAAGGGAGCGCCACTCCCGGGTCAGACTGACCTACTCATCAGACCAATGGTGCTCTGGGAAGTGTGTGTGTGGGGGGGGGGAGATGTGTGTGTGTGTATAAAAGCTTGTCCCCCACAGTGCTGCAGAAGTGAGACAGTTAGACTCAACAGAGACCTTTCCGTTTGTCCTTGTAACCCAACATTTTGCACATGCTCTCTGTAAGCCAGCAATAATCAGGCAATTGTCGGCGACAGCCCTCGAGAAGATCACGAGCAGGTCTTGTTAAGTTATGAGGCGCTGGCGTGACTGGAAACCATTACAGGTGCCATCAAACAGCGGTGACACAACACGTCTGGAGTATTGGATGAAATCATTACAGGGGCCATCAAACAGCGGTGACACAACACGTCTGGAGTATTGGATGAAACCATTACAGGGGCCATCAAACAGCGGTGACACAACTCGTCTGGAGTATTGGATGAAACCATTACAGGGGCCATCAAACAGCGGTGACACAACTCGTCTGGAGTATTGGATGAAAATACATGACTGCTCTCTTCTCAAGTGTTCTTTCTCGGGTTCATTAAAAAAAATTGACGCCATTCGCTCGCTACCCGATGATTTCAGTCTACGTGAGACTCAGTTTGTCTGCGTTATTATTGGCTGGACGTTTTTGTTAAGAAATCCAGGACATTTTTGTTAAGAAATCCAGGACATTTTTGTTAAGAAATCCAGGACATTTTTGTTAAGAAATCCACGTGGACATAACACAAATTATCGTGGCTCGAGGAGGTGGGGATGGGTAGGGCTGATTCAATCGTCTTTTGATTGATTTATTGCTTCGATTTCATGACTGAACATGAGGAAACAAACACATTCGCATAAACGTTAATAGTTAATATATTAATTGTATTTTAATGCGCGCTAAAATGTAGATTATGCTTTTAATTAAATAGTTATTAAAATGCATTCCGCAGACAATAATGATCAGTGTCGGAGTTTTTTGGTTGAAGGGACTGGGCATTTTAAAGGAAGAACATTGAAAAATGTCACATATGATAACATATCGGCTTCTTATTTTTAAAACACATGGTAACAATGTATTGGTGTCAATTTTAAGATTTGTGGCTGGCAGTGTCACATGTGTCGCTGTCAGTATGAATTATGTCTCTATAGTCTTACATTGGAATACCAGATCCATGTCAGAATTACAGTCTTACATTGGAATACCAGATCCATGTCAGAATTACAGTCTTACATTGGAATACAAGATCCATGTCAGAATTACAGTCTTACATTGGGATACCAGATCCGTGTCAGAATTACAGTCTTACATTTGAATACCAGATCCATGTCAGAATTACAGTCTTACATTGGAATACCAGATCCATGTCAGAATTACAGTCTTACATTGGAATACCAGTTCCATGTCAGAATTACAGTCTTACATTGGAAACCAGTTCCATTTCAGAATTACAGTCTTACATTAGAATAGCAGTTCCATGTCAGAATTACAGTATAGATGTACTTGTAACTTGGTGAAAATTTAAAAATCTCAACTTAAAAATATGCTTTCATCATCAAAACAAAGTTGACCCGACTGAGCAAAAGTTTTAAGTGAAAGACACGTTTGAATGAAACAGGAAACTTCAGAAAAAATCACTCATACAAAGTTTTAATCAATGCCATAGGCTAGACACCCAAACATGGTTGTAAATTATTCCCTAATTATTTAGATTATTTCCACCATGTAGAGCTTAATGCCACAAGAATTAAGCATCAAAAATAAAAATCTAAAATAGCATCAAGCATTTAAGTCAATTACCCCAGTAAGGGGGGGGGGACAATGCTTCCATCTAGAATTTTTTATCTGAAAATTCTCTTTCGAGGAAACGGAGAAAAAGAGAATAGAGATGTTTTTAGATTCCAAATTAACAATTATGTTTGAACTTTTTTCTTTTTCTCCCACTGTTACTGGTAGATAAATGAGTCTGTGATATTCGATATCTCTCTGAGCTATCCGCTAATGCTTCGATAGAGAACGGGGCGTTGGCTGTAGTCTGGTTTAGGTTTTACAATTCATGTTGTTGGGTATAGATGTGTGAATCTGTAATGAAGTCAGATTGAACGTGAGACGCGAGGCATTATTCTCATACATTTTGAAAACATAACTTATTTTGGAAATAAAACTTGTACATCATTTACTAGATATGTGAATCTGCTCTTTAGGGCAGTGAAAATCAAAAGACTTCCGCGGAGATAAAAAGAAAGAAGGTATCAACAAGACAGTCACCTAGTTTTAACTGTATTGCAAAGGAGTTTTTAAATGACAATCGGGTATCGAAATCTTGGCTGTTGTAAGATGAAGCTTCAATTGTAAAAAATTAGCGAAAATTTATGAATCATAATTACACGTATTTTTTTTATTATACACCACTCCCATCGCAAACATGCACTCATAATAATAAAATTTTCCATAGTGGAAGTATATGTCTTTTGGTTTTGTTTCCTGAAACTTTCTCCATTTGTTCATACAACCACATATAATCTAAACCCCATTCAATACATGTACTTTGAACAGAAGAAGAGATTACAAAAAGAAACAGCCTACCTTTTCTAAAATAAAAATAAGATTAAAAAAAAACTACCCAGAATTAAGTGTCTTTTCGGCGCACTCACTCAATGATAAACAGCACTGCCTGCCTACACGTGACGCGCTATGTAAAGGGTTATAATCTGATGGAGATAAGACCCCCACACACAAATCTCGGCTTTTGTAAATACGACTGGTGGTGGCTCAACATTGGTCGGTCGGTAAAATCAGCTGAGAGTGAATTAAAAGTGGTTTGGATATTCGTCTATTGTACAGTCGGTTGGAGTTCTATCTGTTGATGGTTTAGTTATTTGTTATTTTGTAATATTGTGGAAAAGTCGGTCATTCGGTTTGTTTGGGGGGGGTGAGGGGCGGCGGATCTGGTCTGACGGCATAATTGTTTGACTCGGATTGTTTGTGTTCAGATCATATTATTTTTATGGGATTCTGTTCAGAAACTCGTTATTGAATGTGTTGTGTTCAGTGACAGTTTTTATTATACAGGCGATTAGAGGAGATGAGTTTGATGAAAGCCTCTCAGAACATTTGAGTTGTAGATCAGATATGGACGGCCTGTGTTATAGAGACAGTTGTGGTCAGAATGGCATTGGTGCCATGTTCTCATAGTGGACGGCCTGTGTTATAGAGACAGTTGTGGTCAGAATGACATTGGTGCCATGTTCTCATAGTGGACGGCCTGTGTTATAGAGACAGTTGTGGTCAGAATGACATTGGTGCCATGTTCTCATAGTGGACGGCCTGTGTTATAGAGACAGTTGTGGTCAGAATGACATTGGTGCCATGTTCTCACACCTCGGTGTGCCAATAAGCTACTCAATGCTTAATGTTAAAATCTGCAGCCGTTTCAACCAATATTTTAGTTGTCTTTGTTATTTTGAATTATTTCCTTTATATGAAGACCTACAGGATTATTACATTTTATTATAGGAACGATGTCCAAATAGGATTTGAGGATTTATAATTATTATGAAATACTTTGTGTGCATTATTCTATACATACATACGGACGGCCCGTCACTAAATCATTAGCGGCGTATGCTACGCCGCGTGTCAGCTCAAATCCTATTTGTACATTGTTCCCTTTTCAAAAATTAAAATATAAGCATAAAACAATGATGTCAAATAATATTTTTATACAAAATCGATCGCAGCGCCACCTAACTTACATCCATACAGACAACGGGAATCAATATACATAATTCCCGTCGTCTGTATGTATGTATGTATGTGTAGATGTAACGCTACTATAATTTTAGAAAGCAGCGCACCAAATTACTGCATCAAAAGGTGTGCAAATTAAAGATGCCCTGTAAAAAATATTATATGACGTCATTGTTTTAGCTCATATTTTAATTTTTGAAAAGGGAACAATGTAATAAGAAAAACCCGTAAAAAACCAAGTTTTTGACTATAAATCCTTTATGTACGAGAAGTAACTAAAAGAATGTTCATTATAATACGCAGCGCCAGACCATCCAGAAATACAAAATTGAAGTTGTGTCGTAAAACATGTTTAATATAATACGCACCGATCAGGAATATGTTTATAAAAAGAGCTGTCAATAAAATACGCACCTTATTGCGCGACAGAAAGGTTGTTCAATATAATACGCACCGCGACGCTCTATCTCAAAAAATAGCATGATACATAGGAATAAAAAAAATAATCTAAAAAATCAATAATTTAATTACGGTACATGCGATCGATCTGAAATTTTGATACATTGTTTTTATCATCGGTACGAAACTGCCTGCAAAATTTCAGCTCGCTATCTTGCGAGCAAGTGGGTTAAAAATCGATCAAAAGTTTTGGCGACAAGCAAGCAAGCAAGCAAGGTCCGCCGCAGACACCACGAGTTAATATAAAGGATTTAATAAGAAAAACCCGTAAAAAACCAAGTTTTTGACTATAAATCCTTTATGTACGAGAAGTAATTAAAAGAATGTTCATTATAATACGCAGCGCCAGACCATCCAGAAATACAAAATTGAAGTTGTGTCGTAAAACATGTTTAATATAATACGCACCGATCAGGAATATGTTTATAAAAAGAGCTGTCAATAAAATACGCACCTTATTGCGCGACAGAAAGGTTGTTCAATATAATACGCACCGCGACGCTCTATCTCAAAAAATAGCATGATACATAGGAATAAAAAAAATGATCTAAAAAATCAATAATTTAATTACGGTACATGCGATCGATCTGAAATTTTGATACATTGTTTTTATCATCGGTACGAAACTGCCTGCAAAATTTCAGCTCGCTATCTTGCGAGCAAGTGGGTTAAAAATCGATCAAAAGTTTTGGCGACAAGCAAGCAAGCAAGCAAGCAAGCAAGGTCGGTCGGTCGGCCGCAGACACCACGAGTTAATATAAAGGATTTAAAAAGAGGATTTGATGATGGTTAATTATAAAATAAAAAAAATAAAGGGGGCGCCGTAGGCGCCCTATAACCCCTATTATAAAATACTTTGTGTGCATTTCAGAAAGTTTAATATTTCGTATTTATCAAACAAGGACAAGTTAGTTGGGCTTTTGAAAAAGTTGGGCGCCGTAGGCGGCCTAAAAAAAGTGTATTTTTTCAAAATAAATAGATTTCACCTGAAAACTTCCGTCATTTTTGACGGTAATACACTAGTATATATATATTTCTTGATGTGACAGAGCAATGACATTCTTATACTAAATCTAATATGTATTAGCTGTCATGAATAATTAATGATTTGTTAGTAAAAAAAATCTTTATGATTCATAGTTAGATAAAAAAAATTAAAAATGTAATCGCCTATCTCCCTTCAACATTCTTTCTTTTATAATTTTATATAACTCATTTTATTAAAATGTTACCTGCCCTCAATACCACCACCCATAGAGCTGCAACTATTTTTCTCGACGCTAATAATAAGAAATCACCTACTCTAAGCAAGCGTTTTTTAACGCAATTTCCCTTGGGAAAAATTTCGTTTATATATTTAAAATGTCTATCCTGTCCGAACTTTCAACAGCAACTCCTCCTGAACCATACTAGATAGAGGTTTTGTGTATTTTGAAAATACGTTGAGGAAGTCCCAAGGATGTGCACGGGCCAAACAAAAAATACCGAAAAGGTTTACTGGATTTCCTGGGGAAAAAAAAGAAAAAAAAAGTATTTTGTCAATTTCTCGGCAAACATAACAGCTACCGGGTTGAAACTAACGCCAAACGATAGCTGCTAATATTTAGAACAATGGGGCCGTCCATACTGTACGCCACGCTATTTTTGAAAATTTTTAACTCCCCCCCTCCCTCCTGTCACAAACTGTCACACATCTCGGACCCAACTAAAGTACGTCGCACTTTAGAACAAAAATTGTGGGTTTTTTTTAGTAACAAAATAATCAAAAATTAATATAAAACAGCGTGATGTCACACATGGCCGGACCCCCCCCTCCCCCCTGTCACAAACTGTCACACTTTCTTACACCCCCTCCCCCTTCTGGAGCGTGACGTACTTTATGGACGGCCCCAATAGAGGAGAAGGACTTTTTCAAAAATCTCTTTTGGTTCGACTCTCGTAATTTTAGCAGCAATTTGTAGATAAAAATTGTGTTAATTACTTTCAGAATTATTGCTTTGAAATGCTTTGCCTTGAATAAAAAAAAGTCGGAAATTCTTTGTTGGAAATTGCGTTTAAGAACTCAGTCGAGTTTTTATTACTTGTTTCTTCTTTTTCTGGTCACGTGTGGTTCTAAGATGACTGTTTTAAAATGTACATTGAAATGTTATCATAGTAATTCAATGTTCCCTCTAAGGTTCGTTAGTCAGTGTGCAAAGAGTAAATACTCGTGTGCAAAGTTGCACAGCATCCATATTTTTTGCAATATTTAAAAAATTTTGCTGCTCGTTAATTCTAAACTGCTGCGCGACTTCGGTCAGACATCGGCGCGCAGCTCAAAGGGAACATGGCATAGTATTCCTTTTTTTGAGATCATATTGTATCAGACATTCTTCAACGCGCACTCCGCCCACCTGCAGCCCTGCTCTCCGTTTGAAAACATAACCCACCCCTCCAGCTCCGCCTCTCTTGTCTTTGACGACCAACAGAGATAAACCGGCCATCGCTTTCAACTAGAATTACATTTAATGTTTTGTTTTTTATATATATAAATTGAGTTCGAGGACTAGCCTCGTGCGTTATCCCAGTATCTGTCTCTCAAATGGAATCAACTGCCGCGGCTGCTTGTTGGGGTGATAATACCGTGTTCAGGGTTAGGTTTCGTGGTGTACTGTGGTGGGGTCGAACCCTAGATCCCAGGGATCAATCAAGTGGTTTTTGGCCGGTGTACTGTGGTGGGGTCGTGACCTAGATCCCAGGGATCAATCAAGTGGTTGTTGGTCGGTGCGGCCGTCTTTAAACCCGTGCGGTAAAACGGTTTAACGGTGTTTTGTTTCCTGGGCCGGAATTCAATACGTATTAGTATTATCTCGTGTCTCACCGCGGTACACGGTCTACAGCGGTTCTTAAACAACACACGTGATTGGACTCGAGGATATATTAGTAATTATTGGAGAAGTTCTCAAGGCCCGTCCGCACGACCGCTGCTCGTTGTTATTAAAGACTTTCGTTCTGTTTTCTTTCCGTTCTTATGGGTGGTCCGGTGTGGAACAAGTCAAATCTTTGTTGAAAATGGACATAGGTCACATGGGTGTCAGTGAGTGAGCTGGACAGGTCGTTTGATTATACATGTTAACGAATTTTTTAGTACAGTAATACAGGGGGGGAAAAAGGAAAATAAAACCTGTACGATCTTTTTGAATAATGAATTTCTATTAACAGCCCACTAAATGTTAGAGCAGATTTGATTAAAACGGATTACACAAAGAAGTCTGAGCAGACATCAGTGAAATAGGGGAATATTTAACCTCCGTTTGCATCTAACGCAGTTGGTTTGATTAAATTTGATGCTCACTTCAACTTCTGCACCGTCGTCATGTAACATGTAGTCTGCTGGGTAGATTAGTGATTAATATTTTCATTTTTCTTGGAGGCTCAAAAGCAAAATTCTAACTAGGTGAAATCCCCACTAAGATTGGCTGACACAAAACAAAACAATGAAAGTCGTCTGCTGGCTTCACTTCGTCATTATTTGCACAACACATATACCCCCCCCCCTTGCAAAAAAAGCCCCTCCTCCCTCCCAAAGAAGAAAAAATAAAATGACCACCGACATCCGTTTTGAGACCTGCGGCTTTCTCCCGATCGAAATTGCTAGTCAAAGGTTTATTCGACGAATGTAATCCCTACCCTAAACATGTAACACGAAATCTTTCAAATCTCAACTTTATCCCCAACAATCGTGTAACAGTGGTTACAGCTGAAACATGGCAACCAAAGGTTAACGACAACAACGCAAATATGCCGTTTGAGCATGAATATTTATTGATTCCTGTGTGCTGTTGGGCGTCTTACGTCAAAGTCAGCCTGAGTCGTTCTATTGTTTCTCTCAATGTTCACCCATCAAGCAGTCCGTTTTATTGTGATTAGTAGGGATTTCTTTTATTACACTTACAGTGAGTTTTTTGTTTAAAATGTATGTCCTACACAGGGTTGGATATAGAAGTGAGGGGAGAGCAGTCTCAAGTGTATTCAGAAGCCGATGATATTCTTTATGTTGTGTCTTGTTATCACCACGCTCCCACACCTCTGAAGTCAGAGTTGAACAAACTTACTTTATTTATGTGTAAACATTTCAGCATGGTTACCCCTTCATAGTTATTTGTACGTGTTCTCCAACTTAAATGTCATATTCATATACGTTAATGACTCCTAGCCATATCAGAACGTTAAATAGAGGGGACGTCATCTGAAAAACTAGTTGTGTTAATGTCGATACTAACGATGAAACATGTCTGAGTTACATTCTTGCTTTACTTGAGCGCTTTCGAAATCAAATAGAAACAACGATCAGAGTAAAGGCTACAGATTCTTGATACAGCCAATGTGATAACGGGGCAAAAAAAGGGGGGGGGGAGGATTCTGAGCACTTTCCTAGAATTAATTACAGATTCTGACCATAGCCATAGAATTTAGGGCGCTCGTTCTGACCACAGCACTAGAGTTTAGGGCACTAGAGTTCAGGCGCTAGTTCTGACCATAGCACTAGAGTTTAGGGATCTAGTTCTGACCACAGCACTAGAGTTTAGGGCTCTAGTTCTGGCCATAGCACTAGAGTTAAGGCGCTAGTTCTGGCCATAACACTAGAGTTAAGGCGCTAGTTCTGATCATAGCACTAGAGTTTAGGGCGTTAGTTCTGACCATAGCACTAGAAGTTAGGACGCTAGTTCTGGCCATAGCACTAGAGTTTAGGGCGTTAGTTCTGACCATAGCACTAGAAGTTAGGACGCTAGTTCTGGCCATAGCACTAGAGTTTAGGGTGCTAGTTCTGGCCATAGCTGTAGACTTAAAGGCGCTAGTTCTGACCACAGCTCTAGAGTTGAGGGTGAACTTTTTTAGAAATCTTCGCCGGGGCTAAATGTAAGAAAAACGCCGAGTCTTTGGAGAAAACTGAATTAAGAACTCTTTTAGAGCTGTCATATTTTAAGCTCGTGTTTTAAAAGTGCATCAGTCCAAAAGACGCTTTAGTAAAACCTAATCAAGGCAGCTGAACTTAGCAAAGTTGCTCAATTTAACATGATTGGTGTTCGATTTCTTGCACGCCCCTTGTCTTGATACCAAACGCCATGTGCTTTAACAAACGTCCCTTGTGTTGTAATAACAAACGCCCTTTGCTTAATAACTAACACCCCTTGTGTTGATAAAAAATGTCCCTTGTGTTGATAACAAACGTCCCTAGTGTTGCTAATAAACGCCCTTTGCATGATAACAAACGTCCCTTGTGTTGATAACAAACGTCCCTTGTGTTGTAATAACAAACGCCCTTTGCTTAATAACTAACATCCCTTGTGTTGATAACAAATGTCCCTTGTGTTGATAACAAACGTCTCTTGTGTTGATAATAAACGCCCTTTGCATGATACCAAACGTCTCTTGTGTTGATAATAAATGCCCTTTGCATGATACCAAACGTCTCTTGTGTTGATAATAAACGCCCTTTGCATGATACCAAACGTCTCTTGTGTTGATAATAAACGCCCTTTGCATGATAACAAACGTCCCTTGTGTTGATAACAAACGTCCCTTGTGTTGTAATACAAACGCCCTTTGCTTATAACTAACATCCCTTGTGTTGATAACAAATGTCCCTTGTGCTGATAACAAACGTCTCTTGTGTTGATAATAAACGCCCTTTGCATGATACCAAACGTCTCTTGTGTTGATAATAAACGCCCTTTGCATGATACCAAACGTCTCTTGTGTTGATAATAAACGCCCTTTGCATGATACCAAACGTCTCTTGTGTTGATAATAAATGCCCTTTGCATGATAACAAACGTCCCTTGTGTTGATAACAAACGTCCCTTGTGTTGTAATAACAAACGCCTTTTGCTTAATAACTAACATCCCTTGTGTTGATAACAAATGTCCCTTGTGTTGATAATAAACGCCCTTTGCATGATACCAAACGCCCTCTTGTCTAAATAAAGAAACCATCTTATTTGTGTTGTTTTCTTAACGCCCTTGTTGGGGTCGCAAACGCCTCTTGTGTTTTTAACAAATGTCAATGCGATTGTCTCTGCCTTTGTGTTTATGATTGTGATAATTTTGTAATGACAGCACCATGAACGGGAACGATGGGGAATTGAGACTAAATAGACGGAGTAGTGTTTTATCAATGGAAGCCGTAAATTGTCAGATAACTGATGACCGGGGAGTGGGACAAATTACGGGTTGGGCGTGTTGTCGGGGGGGGGGCGGCAATTGTTGATGTTGGATATGGAATATCAAGCGTTCATTTAGTACAGCAATCTAAAAAGTGGGGAGTCGGTGGAATGATTATTGCTTGTGATTGTTTTATGGTGGAGGGTACTGGAGATAGGCATCTTTTATTGTGGAGGGTACTGGAGAGAGTCATGTTTTATGGCGGAGGGTACTGCAGAGTCACGTTTTATGTGTATCTCATAGTGGTTACTTCGTGTTGGACTATGTATTTTATGAATGGTATCTGTGTGTTATGTAATGGTACTTGTAGGAGGAGGGTTTCCACATGGTATAGCTGTGTTCTGTGTCAATGTTAACTTTAGTTACACAATGGTTACTGTGTGTTAGGTAATGCTGGCTGCGCTCAAAGAAATATTTGTTTTTTTTTAGTTATTTGATAACGATTTCGCCGTCCTGAAGTAACGACTATTGCGTTATACGACTCACTGAACACATGTGAACCGGAAAGTTCAATTAGTAACTTCCTGAGAGCAACAGCTCTAAGCAAGTCGACTCGCTTATTGGCAACAGTCCTGAAGTGTCGAGACTCGACACAGAAAAGATCATAATACAATGTGGAGCCGTGTAACTTTGATCAGCGGGGACCACATACTTTCACTAAACGGGACGGCAATTTTGCTATCTGTGTCATGGGCGTAGACACGACGGATACATGATCGGCGAACAAGTTCCACGGACAGCGTCGGCTCAATGGAAGGAACGATTGTCCCGTGGTACTGTCTTCTGGTGAAACACGTGTGGGAACTCTTGATCATGGTGAGTCTCTAGAACACTTTTAGTTCATGACGTCCACATAGGAACACTTTTAGTTCATGACGTCCACATAGGACGACCATTAGTTCATGACGTCCACATAGGACGACCATTAGTTCATGACGTCCACATAGGACGACCATTAGTTCATGACGTCCACATACAATAGGACGACCATTAGTTCATGACGTCCACATAGGACGACCATTAGTTCATGACGTCCACATAGGATGACCATTAGTTCATGACGTCCACATAGGACGACCATTAGTTCATGACGTCCACATAGGACGACCATTAGTTCATGACGTCCACATAGGAAGACCATTAGTTCATGACGTCCACATAGGACGACCATTAGTTCATGACGTCCACATAGGACGACCATTAGTTCATGACGTCCACATATGACGACCATTAGTTCATGACGTCCACATAGGACGACCATTAGTTCATGACGTCCACATAGGACGACCATTAGTTCATGACGTCCACATAGGACGACCATTAGTTCATGACGTCCACATAGGACGACCATTAGTTCATGACGTCCACATAGGACGACCATTAGTTCATGACGTCCACATAGGACGACCATTAGTTCATGACGTCCACATAGGACGACCATTAGATCATGACGTCCACGTAGGACGAACATTAGTTCAAATATCAACACTCGTTCATACCGATCACAAAATAAGTGTATGTAACTAATCGATGAATATTGATTTTTTTCGAAGCTAGTGACTGAATAATGGTGATCATTATTGATCAACGCATGTGAAGATTGTTTAAGAGTGGTGCCTGGTCATTGGTTACTAACTGCACTTCTGCAGCCTTCCCGGCGCCGTTCTCTTGTGGGTCTATTCATGTCCACCGCCGATTCCATGTTTCCCCCCTCTATAAACTTAACCTGGGGGTATAACAAAGAACAACAAAGAAACAAAAACTCATTATGTGATTGGAATAGGTGCGTAGTTCAAAGGTTGTTCATTTGTATCTAAGAAATCACGTTATTCTTCTGTTTAAACCGCGTTTTCTCATAGAAATATTTGTTGTACTAACTTCTGGATATCTCCAGATAGTGCTCAATGGCTTTCTTTACTCGGACAAGATTCGTTAGGTTGATACACTGCACAACCCATACAGGATTCGTTAGGTTGACACACTGCACAACCCATACAAGATTCGTTAGGTTGATACACTGCACAACCCATACAGGATTCGTTAGGTTGATACACTGCACAAACCATACAAGATTAGTTAGGTTGATACACTGCACAAACCATACAAGATTAGTTAGGTTGATACACTGCACAAACCATACAAGATTAGTAAGGTTGATACACTGCACAACCCATACAAGATTCGCTAGGTTGATACACTGTACAACCCATACAAGATTCGTTAGGTTGATACACTGCACAACCCATACAGGATTCGTTAGGTTGATACACTGCACAACCCATACAAGATTCGTTAGGTTGATACACTGTACAACCCATACAAGATTCGTTAGGTTGATACACTGCACAACCCATACAAGATTCGTTAGGTTGATACACTGCACAAACCATACAGGATTCGTTAGGTTGATACACTTCACAACCCATACAGGATTCGTTAGGTTGATACACTGTACAACCCATACAGGATTCGTTAGATTGATACACTGCACAACCCATACAAGATTCGTTAGGTTGATACACTGCACAACCCATACAAGATTCGTTAGGTTGATACACTGCACAAACCATACAATATTCGTTAGGTTGATACACTGCACAACCCATACAAGATTCGTTAGGTTGATACACTGCACAACCCATACAGGATTCGTTAGGTTGATACACTGCACAGCCCATACAAGATTCGTTAGGTTGATACACTGCACAACCCATACAGACCAAACATCCTTCACAGCTAACTTGTATATTTTGTAATTGTTTAATTGTATTGTTGCTTGTTTCCTGGCGATATCTTCTTGCTGACACGTTTTTTGTTGATTTTTCGTTATGTCCACGTCATTCTGACGTTGAACTAACACTGTTTTACTAATTTCTATATAAAAACAAGGATCATACACTCATACACAGGCCATGTGCACAAGTGTAAATTTACTGTATAAAATGTTAATATAACCTTTTCCATTTGCTTTTTACATGATTTAATGTACCGGTACATGTATAAACAGAGGCGTAACTAGGTTTTTGGCGCCCTTGGCTAATTTATTTTTGGCGCCCTTGATAAATTGGCAAGTTTCAGCTTTGCGATTTTTCATTTGTTAGACAATAATTACATAGTCTGACAGTGACAGTCATACAACGTGAATATAAAAAAATGCATAAGACAAGAACAATACTAATTAGCAGTTTATTATTTACTAAATAATAATACCAAATAAATTGGTGGATAAAACGGGATATTGTTGCGTTAATAAAGAATACAGCAAAACTTGAAGTAACGCGTATTATACATAAAAACAATAGGGTTAATGTGTCATACTCGTAGTCTCATACATAACGATAGAAACTCACAATTAAAAGTAAATTTAAGTAACATTCAATCGATCCACTCCTATGTCCTATATCAAAGGTTCAAAGCTTAACTTTTCTTGCTTTAATGTTTTCAAAAATTGGTGATTATTTCATTGAAGTTTCTTTGACTGGTAAGTTCACTTTCGATGGAAAGAAGAGCTGGAGATGATGTGAAGAGCTAGAGATGATGTGAAGAGCTAGAGATGATGTGAAGAGTTAGAGATGATGTGAAGAGTTAGAGATGATGTGAAGAGCTAGAGATGATGTGAAGAGCTAGAGATGATGTGAAGAGCTAGAGATGATGTGAAGAGCTAGAGATGATGTGAAGAGCTAGAGATGATGTGAAGAGCTAGAGATGATGTGAAGAGCTAGAGATGATGTGAAGAGCTAGAGATGATGTGAAGAGCTAGAGATGATGTGAAGAGATAGAGATGATGTGAAGAGCTAGAGATGATGTGAAGAGCTAGAGATGATGTGAAGAGCTAGAGATGATGTGAAGAGTTAGAGATGATGTGAAGAGCTGGAGATGATGTGAAGAGCTGGAGATGATGTGAAGAGCTGGAGATGATGTGAAGAGCTGGAGATGATGTGAAGATCTGGAGATGATGTGAAGAGCTAGAGATGGTGTGAAGAGCTAGAGATGATGTGAAGAGCTAGAGATGATGTGAAGAGCTAGAGATGATGTGAAGAGCTAGAGATGATGTGAAGAGCTAGAGATGATGTGAAGAGCTAGAGATGATGTGAAGAGCTAGAGATGATGTGAAGAGCTAGAGATGATGTGAAGAGCTAGAGATGATGTGAAGAGCTAGAGATGATGTGAAGAGTTAGAGATGATGTGAAGAGCTAGAGATGATGTGAAGAGATAGAGATGATGTGAAGAGCTAGAGATGATGTGAAGAGCTAGAGATGATGTGAAGAGTTAGAGATGATGTGCGTTGTTGACCTGACGTCGATCTCAAGTAATTTTTGATCATTTTTAGTTTGCTGAAACTCCTTTCAGCAGTGGCTACTGTGGTTGGCATTGTAAGAAATGTTTTTAGAGCTCGTTCGAATTTCGGGTACGATTCTTGGCATTCCCATGTAGCGAGAACATTTAGAAGATCTAAATGAAATATGTCATCGGGTTCTTTGTTTTGCAATAGCAGGAGCGGCCTTTAGGGGTGGCAACTGGGGCATTCGCCCCAGGCCCCGCGCTTAGGGGGACCCCGCGTTTCAGACTTGAGAATATTTCTTCCAAGTTATATTCACCGTAAAAAAAACAAGCACTAAATACACTAAACACAAAAAGAAACCATTGTTCATAAAACACGAGCATAAATATATTTTAGTAACAAAATGGCCGGCAGATATTGCATTACTGAGTTTGTGCAAGAATTGATCTACTCAAGATATTATGACCTTCTGGGCATAGGGGTAGTTCGCGATCGTTACCAGTACTCTGGCCCCCGGGGTCATTGTTGCACCAGGCCTCGCGCGTACCTAACGCCGCCTCTGTGCAATAGTTCAATCATTTGGTGCTTAAAGCATTTTATTTCAATTATAAATTGCTCTTTATTTATTTCAGGATATTTGCCAGATAATAGAACAGCTTTAGATTCTAAATCTGCCATTGCAAAAGATTGAAACGCTTTGCCAGTCAGAAAGTTAAAGTCTTCTGCTATATTTTTCAGAGAAAGAAATCTGTCTTTTAACTGCATCATTATTGAATCAATAATTGCAACAAAAAAAAAGAAATTTTGAATTTATCCAAGTTAGGTCCTTCATCTTCAGCATGCTCTCCTGGCATTCTTTTTCGTTTTGCTTTCCTTTTTTGAACTGGCTCGATTTTCATTTTAATACATGATATTTCTTCAATTTTGGCAAATTTTTTTAGATTTCGTTAGTTCTTAGATCTTCAAAGTCATTTAAAAGTCCTTTTATTAACAACGGTGATCGATAAATATGTGGATTCTCTTTTTGAATGGTTGCTTGAATTCCATTGTAATTCCCTGAAATGTTGGCCCTATTATCATAACCTTTGCCACGTACATCTTCAAGTTAATAAACTATTTTGAATTAATGCTGCTTTATTTTCCAAGGCAATTCATTCTCCCGTTTTTTCTGTTTTGTTTATGAAACCAACGAACCTCTCTTCGATGGTATATTCTTTATCTAACAATTTTAAATATCGAATAATTTCAGTTAATGGGCCTTTGTGAGATACATCCGGAGTGCTATCAAATATTATCCGATAATATTTAGCTTTTTGAATTTCTTTTATTATTTCACTTTGTACTTTCGCTGATAACAAATTAATAAATTGATTCTGGATTGTTGGCTACAAATAGCTAGTGTGATTTTTAATATTCAATTCAAGGGAATTTTTAAAACCAACATCAAACTGACTCACAAATTTTATCAGATTCAAAAGTATACCGCCATCTTGTTCGTGTTCACGAAAAGCTAGGTTGTTTTCAGCACAAAACAATTCACATTTTAATATAAAAATTAGAGATTTAGTGGCGCCCTTCTGAGCTGGCGCCCTTGGCAACTGCCCCGAAGCCAACCCGTTGTTACGCCACTGTATATTAATGGAGTAATCCGTCAACGGCCATATAAATCTATACACAACTGTTTATTTTCCACTTATGTATTCGAATACTAGATATAACTGTTTATTTCCATTTGTGTGTGCGAATACCGGCAAACTTTGAGTGATCAACTTGGATTCTGTAAGTCTGTGATACATCGGATTCCTGGATATTGTGAGGAATCGAATACTCTATACTGTGAGTAATCGAATGATATATACTGGGAGTCATCGAATTCTTGCATTTTGTATGGGGTGTCATTCCGGCATACTTTCAGAGGTCGACCACCGGGTCACTGTGGGGATCATATACCGGGATACTGTTGGGGATCAGATACCGGGATACTGTGGGGATCATATACCGGGATACTGTGGGGATCATATACCTGAATAATGTTGGGGATCATATACCGGGTCACTGTGGGTATCATATACCGGGATACTGTGGGGATCATATACCGGGATACTGTGGGGATCATATACCGGCATACTGTGGGGATCATATACCGGGATACTGTGGGGATCATATACCGGGATACTGTGTATCATATACCGGGATACTGTGGGGATCATATACCGGGTCACTGTGGGGATCATATACCGGGATACTGTGTGGATCATATACCGGGTAACTGTGGGGATCATATACCGGGATACTGTGGGGATCATATACCGGGATACTGTGTGGATCATATACCGGGATACTGTGGGGATCATATTCCGGGATACTGTGGGGATCATATACCGGGTATACTGTGGGGATCGTATACCGGGATACTGTGGGGATCATATACACGGGATACTGTGGGGATCATATGCCGGTATACTGTGGGGATCATATACCGGGATACTGTGGGGATCATATACCGGGATACTGTGGGGGGATCATATACCTGGATACTGTGGGGATCATATACCGGGATACTGTGGGGATCTTATACCTGGATACTGTGTTGATCATATACCGGGATACTGTGGGGATCATATACCGGGATACTGTGGGGATCATATGCCGGTATACTGTGGGGATCATATACCGGGATACGGTGGGGATCATATACCGGGATACGGTGGGGATCATATACCGCTATACTGTGAAGAATCAACATACAGTTGTCGTTTGAAATCATACTGTTTGTTTTAATGTCTTCTCTGTTTGACGGAAATGTGAGTTCTTCTCTCTCTTCCCTCCTGCCAGCCCTCCAGCACGGAGTGAGTCACGTATTTCACGAATTGACCCTCCCGCTGACACTTGCATTTCAGATTCGAACACCAAGCCTTTACGGCACTCCATTATTTATGGCTGCCTCGCTGGGGGTCTACGCGCTCCAAGCATGCAGTTCTGACACCCTGTGAGTTGGCATGATGGCATCTGTACATAGTTAATGCCATCACGTCACACTGACGCCCAGAGATCTGACATGCCCAACACCCCCCCACCCTGTCAGTTGGCATGATGGCATCTGTACATAATTAATGCCATCACGTCACACTGACGCCCAGAGATCTGACATGCCCAACACCCCCCACCCTGTCAGTTGGCATGATGGCATCTGTACATAATTAATGACATCACGTCACACTGACGCCCAGAGATCTGACAGGCCCGACACCCCCCCCACCCTGTCAGTTGGCATGATGGCATCTGTACATAATTAATGTCATCACGTCACACTGACGCCCAGAGATCTGACAGGCCCACCCCCCCCAACCTGTCAGCGACAGTTTCAATGACAAAACATCAACTTGGTTGTCATAATGTATCGTGGTCCACTTTGGCTGGTACTTGAGCAATACTTTCTGTAGGTATGGTAGTACTCAAACAACATTTTTAGCAGGTGGTAGGTATCGTACTCAAACAAAACCTTCAGTAGATGGTAGATATCGTACTCAGACAATTCGTTCTTAAACTGTGGTACTCAAACTCTCCAATAACCATCGTACTCAAACAACGGCTTTGTTGGTATCGTGCTTAAACGATAATTTAGGTTTATATTGTAATCATACAATACTTTCATAAACAATCGTTTTATTCAATAACCATCAAATTCAACCAACATCTGCTGTAGATATTGTACTTAAACATTGATTTCATAAACCATCGTACTCAAAGAAAAACTTGACTAGGTATCGTACTCAAAGAAAAACTTCACTTAGTCACATACTCAAAGTAAAACTTAACTAAGTATCCTTCCTACTCAAAGCAAAACTTCAATAAGTATCGTACTCAAAGTAAAACTTAACTAAGTATCCTTCCTACTCAAAGCAAAACTTCAATAAGTATCGTACTCAAAAAAAAATTTCACTAGGTATCTCACTCAAAGAAAAACGTCACTAGGTATCGTACTGAAGCAATACTTTCAGTAGAAACAATACGTTAATGGGTTTCGTGCTCAAAACTCTCATTGTTTATTGTACTAAATATTTACTCTTACTTTTAGAACCTATCATACTCACGTGAGTTGTGTTGAGCGAATCATCATTAGTATCAAGTAGATTGACCGAATCATCATTAGTATCAAGTAGATTGAGTGAATCATCATTAGTATCAAATAGATTGAGTGAATCATCATTAGTATCAAGTAGATTGAGTGAATCATCATTAGTATCAAGTATATTGAGTGAATCATCATTAGTATCAAGTAGATTTGCAGTTATAAATCATATAGAATAGGACTGCGATAAAGCTTTTAAATAAATACAAAATTCACAAACAAATTGTGTAATGAAAACAATGAATTTGAGGTTTAATAACAAACTAATACGACAGGCGGCTGGATAGCGAAGTCAATAGTGCGCTCGCCTCACAAGCTGAGGGGCGTGGGATCTAGCCCACGTTATAGCCACAATGAAAATGTTGATGAATGACTATCGCTATAAAAGTCATCCGCTGACCTGGAGGGGATAGGCGCCGCCAAGGTCTACCAAATGGGACACAAACATAAAAATAAATAAAAAATACGACAGTATACATTTCGGCTAATGCCTTCATCAGTACAATTAACATAAAGAACGTACTTACATAAGTAATAAAATTATCTTTAAATTCTAACGACATGCTATATCATACAATAGTTATGTAAGATAAAAAGAAAGGAAAAATAAAATTTTTACTCATTTCCTGTGTCATTGATTGTTTGTCGCGAGCGTGCGTGCGTGTCTGAGTGAGTGAGTGAGTGAGAGGGAAATGCCTGCATGCGTGGGTGTGGGAGAACAAAAGGCAATGAAATGACAAGTAAGCTTTTTTTTTACAATTAAAATGTTGAGATGGTAACGAGATTAAGGTATTAAAGTGCATTGTACTTTATACGTACACTGACATAAAATAGGGTCAACCGGATGATCTGGAATAAGGCCATGTCAAGCAAATCGGTCCCTTACAAATAATATAAAACTTTACTCTTACTGGACTGTGTCCATCTATAGGTCACCAGGTTTTTTTCCTTTAAAAAAAATACATTTTCGAGGAGCTGTTTAAAGTAAATGTGAGCTCGTGTGAATATTCTGTCGTCATGTCGGAGTTTTTAAGGCACTCTGGTACACTTTATTTGTCTTTGTTTCAACCTTTATTTTGAACATAAAAAGGGGGGACAACTATTGCTACATGAGATTCAGGCCAGGAGCCCTTAGAAAACCTTGTATTATTAAACCATACAGGAATCTGATCCATTGCTTCCTCCCTACCCCATACCGAAGCCTCAGAAGATCTTTTGTGACGTCCAAATTGTATTGGAGATGCTGGTCAACTCAATTCCGAGACGCAGTGACGCTGTCGAGTTGTTGATGATACACGGCCTTCACCTTGCACTCACTCCGCTTGAAAGGGAGTCTTTGAGGCCACGGTTCTCTGAGGTATCACCAAGTCTTTGAGTCGGTGTATTAATCCAACGGACGTAGGTGAACGTTAAGCCAAGGTGTATAATCACCGTGTGTATTATAATTAACACGCCACACTGTGGTCTGATTGGGTCAAACAATGTCGTCACCGATACGAGATCTTTCAGTCAGCTCCACTAAATAAAAGACATTCAAGTAACGTACTTGTATACCAATCCGAATTAGATTGGCGCTGATATTACACAGGGAACGTCATAGTCATTTTTTAATTGATATGTCTTTTAGCTAAGGAGTCGGTCATTTTTAATGGGTTGTTTATTATAATAGACGATCCCTTAAGGAATATGAATATGTATTTCAAGTCATGCCAGTCTATAAACAGAAACTTGCTCACAACTTATGTATGTCTGACATATTTAATTGGGCTAATAATTAATTTTCGGTGCACATGTACAAACCCATCTTAAAGTTTTGTTTGACGTTGAAGTTAATACACCAATAACATCGTCTCGAGTGTGGGACCTGCGTGTCTTAAATAAAATAGCCATCTTATTTTTCCTCTAAAAAAAATTCTACTATGATAATCTTGATAAGCTGAACGAGCTGATGTCGCCTCTTGTATATTTTAACTAACATGTAATATCTATGTAGATACAGATGTAACATTGTTGGTGGACTCGCTTCAATACTTTGCAAGATAATAAATAATGACAGTTTGATCATGAAAGAAATAAGCCTTCTCTCAGTTCTTTATACGAACAATATCAGAATCACATGTTCTATATCCACTTATGAGAACTCCGACTTGTAGGACATTTCATAACCAAATAACGTCATCAAAGCCTCCAAAGAAAGAAGCTCCTTTCTCCGTCTCACTGTTCTTGTTATTCCACTCGTGCGTTCCTCGGTCATGTTTATCATCCCTTGTGTTCACGAGACTGTTGTGGCTCCACACAATTCAGTTAGCGGCATACAGTTCAAGAACAGGGATTCTCGCCCCGTGGGTTGGCTAGACTCATGATAATCCCTATACATATTGCGCATAAGCGCGTCTGAAGCCGCTATGTCCGGTAACTCTGGATTTTTTTTTAAATTTAAATTGAAAATATAGACGTAAAATCATATTAATTTTGGTTTTGAGATTAACAGAGCGTGTTGTGTTTCTCGCCGTAAAATAATATATGGCATGACCTCATTGTTTTAGTTTATAATAATTTGTGAAAAGGAAACGATGTAAACAAGATGAAATTTATGCACTGGGTTAAGATTGAGACTAATTTCGGATCTTTTATTTTAGCGTATAGAGGGGTACCTCTGTGAACTTTTAAATGTTACTTTTCATTGGTAGTGGCAGTCATTAATATCATCACTCAACCTGGGTAATATATATGAAAGTATTGATATTTTTATTATGCTGACCCCGTTTCGTAGCACGGGTATTGCGCTTGTTTTATATTGCTAACCCTGTAACTGCCAAGAACTTTCTACAGCGCGGTCAAACAATTTCTGAACATTTTCATGATCAGTCAAAATGGCATTATCTTATGCTAAAGAATTCAGATTCACTTAATAAAATAGTATGCACTTGCTTAATGGACATTAATCAAGCTATCTTGTTAAAAAAAAGATTTAGCTCATCCTTATTACTGCATAAGTTCCCAAGACTTTTATAAAACCATGTTGTTAGATACTCTTTTGTTTTTAAATGTATAGTTACATTTAGTTTTTTTAATGAATTTTTCATTCACCTCCTGCTAATTTCAAACGCAATATTAAAGTCGTTCAATTTTTAACGCAATTTCCCTTGGAAAAAATGCGTTTATATAGTTGAAATGTCTGTGCTGTATGTTTGAGCTTGTGAAAGCAGCTCCTCCTGAACAATACTAGATAGAGGGTTCGGGTGTTTTGCAAATATGTTAAGGAGGTCCCAAGGATGTGCATGGGCAAAAAAATACCGAAAAGGTTTACTGGATTTCCTGGAAAATATTTAAAATATAAAAAATCAACAAATAAAAATCAGTATTTTGTCAATATCTCGCCAACCATAACATCTATCGGGTTGAAACAAACGCAAACTATAGCTAATAATATTTAGAAAAATGTTGGAGAAGGAATGTTTGAAAGATCTCTTTTCGTTCGACTCCCGTAATTTCAGCAGCAATTTGTAGATAGCTATTGTTTTGTTTAGTTTCAGAATTATTGATTTGAATTGGCTTTTAATGTAATCTAGAATGATAGTTAATGGGGTTTTCCCGCTTTGTGAATGCTTATGTTAGATTATTGCGTGGTGCGCAGTATATTGACACATTCTTGGTGTGTTGTAGCGTGAGGGGATATGACGTCATAGTGAAAAATATTCCTTCAATTTCTTAAATTTCATAAATAAACATTTTTTACTGTTAGGGATTATTAAAATTATGTATGATCGTTATTTACCTGCTGAACACTATTTAGTGATTTGTCTCGAAAATTGTTATGGACAATTTGTTGGAAATTGCCTTTAAATACTCATTCGAGTTCTTACTAGTACTTGTTTTTCTTTTAAAGTAACACTTCAGAACATGCAGAACAATACCACAAACAACTGGTAATCTGACCTGCGTGAGAAGCAGATTTCAACAGACAAGTGCTTAAGTTGATACTCAGAGTTTAAAACAAAAGTTTTTATGCTAAAACAGCAATTTATGAAGGGCGCTTTTGTTGGAATGAATTTATTCCCAGTGCTGGAACGTTAGAGCTTTCATTGTCGCTATTACGAATGGGGAATTAGCCCGTGTTTTGGCTGTGAAAACTAAACAATGTTTCCACACAAAGATTGAACAGATGTTTCAACAATTAACTAAAAGCAAATGTTGCAAAGGTGAAATAAAGCCGATTTATATTAAAATGTAACCTAAAATCTAATCGTACGCTGTCCGACCCGCTCCTCAAAATGAGATCCTCCCTTAACAACACACTCTTTGGCAACCCCACCCCCTACTCCATCCCTGTCCTTGATACCGTATCAATTTCCCTCATCTCTTTTTTAGGCAAATCCCCCCCCCCACTCCGGGTGCTAAAAAAATGAAAACATTCACACTCCCCACACAGGCGTCACTAGGGTTGGTGTCACCCGGGGCGGTAGCTCATGGTGTCACCCCTTCAAGACTGAAGGGGCCGACCATAAATGTCGTCACGTGATGTTGCCGATTTTTACCCCACCCTCCCCCAGGTTCATACTTTGTCACAAAAACTTAGACCCCCGCCCTTTCTTTTACGACATGACGTCACAAAGCTTTGATCACCCCCCCCCCAAGCCATATTTTCTCCAAAAAAATTAGCATGTTGCAAATTATTTTTTGTCATTTAAATATGTATTTAGTGTAAGTCTGCACTCTAATATCATAACATGCGTGAAGCCATTGAAAATGCAAATAAATAAATGGTAAATAATCAAATATTTAATTGGAACTTTTAAAACTTTTTAAAGTTGCGCCTTTTTAATGTGACGTCACATTTTTAAAACGCACCCTCCCCCTCGTCACACATCGTCACAGATGCGTGTCCCCCCCCCTATAGCGGATTAAATGGCGGTGCTGAACGGGCTAAAGCTAGGGACCCCCAATAATTTAAGGTCCCCCCAAACTTATTATAAATTATAGTGTATAATAAAGATGCAGGCAAATGTTTGTATGAATCCTGCACATTCCTTGGACAGTCATACGGCAATGCGGCAAATATGAGTAGGAAGTACATTGTATAACGGAAACCAGGCTATTCTTTATGAGAAGTGCAGTGTTGCTCATTATGTGTCGTGCACAGCTCATTCCATATATTTGGTCGGAAAAAGTGCAGCAGGTTGTCCTGCTGCAGTCAGATTTTTTTGTCTTCTGCAAAATCTTTATACCCGGCTTGTTGCATCTACTCATCGTTGACAGGTACTTCAAAAACATATGAAATTGATACATGTTAACAAAGCCTTGTCTGACACAAGAGGGCAGCCTGACATGATGCTGTAAGGTCTGTTAATAACTCATACCATGAGAATATCGCAGCACTGGAAGAATTAGTAATAAACGAAAATCAGCCACGTGACTGTCGACTTGAAGCAGAAGGATTTCTAAAGGAACTTGAACAACTGGAAGTCGCTATTTTACTTGAAATTTGGGAAATTTTTTTAGAAAGGAAGTCTCTCATTGAGTTTGTTAAAAGACAACATTCTTAATTTTATTACTATGAAGACAAAGGAAAGGACAAGTCCGTGGTAAAAAAGAGTATAAACAATCTTCAATGCTATTTTTTTTAAAGAAAAAAAAATTAATTAAAAAAATAATAAAGCGTCAGTTTGATAAAGGGACATCACTTAAACAGTATTTCTGGTAATCATTGACAAACTTTCTTAAGCCCTGCAACATTGGTTAGGCGCATATAAAGACATCCATGAGAAATTTGGCTTTCTTCCAAACCTAACTGAGCTCAGCAATTTCGCCATCCGATGAGCAGCAGCCAAGTTAATGGAAGAATATTCAAGCGATTTCGAAGACTGCTTACCTTCAGAATTAGTCAAATTTTCAGAATTCTTAAAAAACATATTGTCCAGACCCAGGCTCAGGGTAAGGAAAAGGAAGTAGCCGAATGCTAACTCAAAACACGTGCACAGAGCTAAAAATTTTGCTGCTTCTGAATGAGCTAAATTTCACACAGTCCTTTATAAATGCACACATCGCACTTCGCATCTATCTTTCAATGATGACATCAAACTGCTGCTGAGAGCAATCCTTTTCAAAGTTGAAAAGAATATAAAATGAGTAAAAATTTGCATGGGACAACAAAGACTTAATATGCTCTCTCTAATGAGCTTTGAAAAGGAACTTTTTTGTAAGCTTTCTTAGCTTTACTGACTTGATTGAAAACTTCGCCATGAGAAAAATTCGCAAACGAAAGTTGTAGGTTGAAATAATAAAAATACATATTTTTAAATAAATTTTTGATTTCAAATAGAGAAAACCATTCGTTACCCCCATGAAAAACTAAAGTTTAAAGAAAAAAATATTTAAAAATACGGAATAACGCGTAACATTTTTTTTTAAAGCGGGCTCGTTCGTAACCACAAGACAGCGTAAGTCGCGATGGGGCCATCGTAACCGGAGGACTACCTGTACATAAACATGTCCATGCTTTCACGCCTTTAATAAATATAGATATAACGAAATATTAACTCCAAGACATTGAATTCATATTTTCCTCTAGAAAAACATAAACCAAAAAAACCCATCCTTTGATTTTTTTTTAAAAAAATTTGAGGGGGGGGGGATAAAAATCATATTCCCCCCATCCCACTGTGCTGTCGGTGTGTCCAAGCCCAAATGGCTTTATATCTTTTAAAACATAAGACACTGCCTCCTTAATGTCCAGCCTTTTTTAAAAGATCTCTCTGCTGCGACTGTTTCTTTTCTTTTTTTCCTACTTTGTTTTAATGTTGTTTGTGTGTTGGGACTGTTTCATTATAATTATTGCAAGTTAACTGATATTTTTAAAATAAAAGTTTCGCGTTTAACGTATTTCATTGTATTTCTTAATTTCTTTCTAGATGAAAAATGTGTCCTCTTTTTTTTCTGTCACTGTAAAATTTTAGGCTCGGGTGTCACCCCCTGATGGGTGTCACACGGGGCGGCTCGCCCCCCTAGTGACGCCACTGCCCCCACACACACACCAATTTTTTTCCTAAAAAATTATAATCATACCCTAAATTTCCAAAATATCCTTCTATACTTCTCCAATTACACCCCTCCTATTCTAAATACACCTCCACAAGTCCCCCACCCCCGGTAAATCAAAACGACGTGTCTGACACCAAGGGAAAGGAATCTTTATAACTAGAGAGTGCTCGCCCCTAGAGAGCACATATGGAACTCTCTCCCTCTATCCAGGCACCATTAGTTCCACGGAATTGCTTTTTGTCCCGCTGTCCAATAACTCTTTGCGTCATGGTTTCAACTCCAGGAGAGTTAGCTAAAGAGTTGGGCGGGAGGGGGGCAGGGGATGTGTTTTTGATATGTGATCCTCACATGACAGGGCAAAGATGTTTGATAATGGACGGCCGTGATGTCACTTCCTTGACCTTTTTAAATGACGTAGCGCGAATTGATGGGGGGGGGGCATTCGAGCTCTAATATCGTCACTTCCTGTTCGGCCAGAAAGATATAATGCCATTGTTTTTAGGGTGGTGTTTATGGGCTGGGTTGGTGATGCGTCACAGCATGTATACTAGTGGTCTACCGATATGCCTTTTAGCGTCGCAGCATGTATACTAGGGGTCTACCGATATGCCTTTTAGCGTCACAGCATGTATACTAGGGGTCTACCGATATGCCTTTTAGCGTCACAGCATGTATACTAGGGGTCTACCGATATGCTGGGGTGGTGATACGTCACAGCATGTATACTAGGGGTCTACCGATATGCCTTTTGACGATACCGATATTTTGTTGTTGCCGATATGAGTATTTGTTAGGACAAAAACCAGCGGTCATAATGCTGACACCATTCTTAAATTTATCACTCGTAATTATTTATAAATAATATATGTTAGGCTACTGGTTTAATTACGATAAACGTAAATTAACAAACAAATCGTACAACTTTAAAGTTATGAATTTTTAAAGTGTGGTTCAATTTTTCCCCCTCCCCTATGTATTTTACCTCCACATTTTGTGACCCCAGTTCCACTGTTCGCGTCACGCATTTTGTCCCTCGTTTTAATAATGATTTCATTTTCACGGTCAATGCTATAAATACAATTATTATTTCATTTTTTTTAAATATTCTTTATTAATAAATCATTTAATTTGGTATAAACAGTAAAATGTATATTTAAATGAAGTTTCTGATGTGTTTACAAGTTCCATTCATACATCTATCATGACCTACATATTACTCATGACAAAGCGAACTGTCCTCTATAAAAATGTACAAATAAAATTAGGAACTCCTTTTGAACCTTCAACTTTTACTCATAATTAATTCTAACCAATAGTTAAATGGCTTTTGCACACGGCCACCTTTTATGAATGAAACAATGAGAACAAAGCAATAGTCAAAATGAGGTTGAAGGATGAATGGTTCCAATGACAAATTTGCACACCATACATTTTTTTAAAATTCCATACGAAACGAAATGTTTCAGACATCTGCGATTCTGTGTGCATCTTTGCTATTAGAGCAATTACGGTATACGCGGCATCGGCGTCACTTACAGAGTATTTCCGAGTATACGAAAATCGGCCGATACCTAAACAATATCATAACACATGGCACACTGTATCGTGGATGTACATAGGACTCTTTAGTTCTTTCAATATCGGTATCGGGATCGATATATTAATTTGTTGAGATATTTATAAATCTAAATGATAATTTAATTAATCTAAATATTAAAAAAATTCTTGTTAATTTCCTTTCGTCAAAATCAGTGGCGTAGCGAGGGGGCAGGGGGGGCCGACTGCCCCGGGCGGCACTTTGCCAGGGGCGGCAAATTCCTAGTAGTGTTTATATATAATTTCTAACAATTAAAATTTTATAAGAAAGTGGAGCTTTTAATCGAAATAAAATAACAGCCAAATAAGAAATTAATAAAAGAAATAAAGGAAATAGCATCAAGCATGTGAACGTTTCAACTGCCAGAACTTCTTAAATTCTTCTTATACTAATGCTACTGTTCTGAAAAACCAGAGCCTGATGTGGTATCAACTTAATTGGTTCTTAAAATTTAACAGCTTTTCCTGTATTAAAAGCACATCTTACTGTACCCTATCAATTTGAAACATGAGCCAAGCGAATTCTCCGAGCGGCACTTTGTGGTGAGGGGGCGGCAAATTCCTCTATGTTAATTAGCTTCTAAAAATAAATAACGTTATTATAAAGTTTAACAAAATAAAATAAAAAACAAGATACTTCTTTTTTTTAAAGGAAGAAACTATATTAAAATACGTAGACGTTTCTAATGCCAAAATTTCAAACTCCTATTCTTTTATTAATATAAAGACTTCTAAAACTAATGTCTAATGCCACTGAGCTGAAAAAACATTGGGGCTGAAGTAGTGTACCAACATAACAATTATGTGCTGGTACATTTAATCGATTTTAACCTAGGTAAACTACTGCAACAAAGTTGTTGGCGTAGGTACATAGTCTTTTCTTTCAAAGCAAAATTATTTTAATGTTAATGTCTTTATTTTGTGGAATAAATAAAAATGATAAATAAAATTGCTTATCTAATGGAATCAAAACTTGACACACACAAACACAAAAGTAGCCACTCATGAACAAGTACTCAACATTACCAATTTTTTTGCAATTGGAAAGAATCATAGATTGGATAAAAAGACTAAAACTATTAATAAAGAACATAACAAAGGTGCTAGATGTTCTTACGACATTTCTAAAAATATTTTAAATAATTGATGATCTTAAAATAATGGACTCCGGAGACCCAACGTGTGTTAATATTTCTACATGGCTGAAAAGTATCCAGGAGTTGAAGAAAAATGCAAAACATTAAATGTCAATGTCAAGTCTCGCACAAAAAGTTCATTTAACCAAATTTGTTTACATGATACTCAAACTGAAACGAACTCTCTAACTATTTTAGTGCACTAGAACGTTGTTACGCATTCCTTTCCATGTCTATACTTCGTTTGGAATATCAAATTGCGTCTACAAGCAATGCATTAAACAGAATTCAGGATACAAAATAGTGAATATACCATAGAGCTATTTTGAGGTTATTTTTAAAGCTTTAGAAGAATTGATAGATGCAGACAAAAAGCTGAACACACGAACAGACGCAGGAACTTTGATAGTCACAATGAAATCTTTTTATTTTCTAATTTATAATTTATATTAAAGATGCCCGAAATTATTTACAAACGTATAGTGTTCAAAAATGCTTAACAGAGGCTTCTCACAGAGAAACCAATGTAATACTAAAGGGTGCTTTGACAATTAATAAAATTTTATGTGGAAAGTTTTATTCTTCATAATAATAACATGAGATTACTGTAGAAATTCATGTGAGTTTTTGGCAGTTATATCGAATTTAGAAAACAGATAGATTTTCCTACACCAGCTATTATACTGGACTTTGAAATTTTGCCTTCAAAATTGTCAAACAAGGAATATTTGATCCCCACTGGTAAAAAAAAGGAATAAATGAATTCAAGACCAGTTAATTTATTCAAGTTTTTTAAAATGATATTTAGGCCTAAAATAATATCATTAATTCGAACAATGTCTTAAATAATGCAATTTGTTCAAATGGATTCTCTAAAATTAAGTAAATAAAAAAATTAATTAAGATCAATAATGAATACACCAAGATTATCTAATCGATATTTTGGCTATTGAGCATGGTGTGGCTGAAAACATTGATACATGAAAGATTGTTAAATGAGAAAAAACATAAAACTTCAATTTTATTCAAGAAATGAAGCTTTTCTCTTGATCTATAACACAAAAATGTATTGTTTCATTATTTTTATTTTCTAATAAAGACTACCTGGTATCTTTACTTTAGGGGCCGTCCATAGATGACGTCACGCGATTTTTGTCGATTTTTAACCCCCCACCCCCTCGTCACACTTCGTCACGAAAACTTAGACCCCCCTTCCAATATGACATCACAAAGCTGTGACCCCTCCCCCTAAAAGCAGTATTTTCTATTTGAAAATGAGCATGTTTCAAAACAATTTATTGTCATTTTAGTGTGTATTTAGTGTAAGACTGCACTGTAGTATCGTAACACGCGTGAATCCATGTAAAACGTCATAAAAAATTGTAAGAAATCGATTATTTAATTGGAACTTTGATTTAAAGTTTCGTGTTTTCACGTGACATCACAATTCTTAACCCCCCCCCTCCCCCTCGTCACACATCGTCACAAATTTAGGTGCGTGACGTCATTTATGGACCGACCTTATAGGATTAACATATTTTTCGGGGGTGGCGGCAAATTTGGGCGGGCGGCACATATCCACGCTACGCCGCTGGTCAAAATGTCACTCATTTTAAAATATCGGCGACGTCAATATCGGGACCTTTACAATCTACCGATACCAATATTGCCGATATCCTGAAATCGGGGCCGATATCGGTACACCCCTAATATATACACAATACTTGTATGTGTGAGCTAATGTGACAGCATGTATACACTACTTGTATGTGTTAGCTAATGTGACAGCATGTATACACTACTTGTATGTGTGAGCTAATGTGACAGCATGTATACACAATACTTGGATGTGTGAGCTAATGTGACAGCATATATACACTATACCTGGATGTGTGGCAACATTTTCAACGAAAAATTATGTCGAAAACATTATCTGAAACTTCACTTGTGTCTCTTCCTCTTTTGACTCCATCCTGCATACTGAGAGTGGATGAGGGCTACCGTCGGTGGACGGTGTGGCTAGTCCGTATAGTTGAGCTGCGTTCAGGGATGAGGGCTACTGTCGGTGGACGGTGTGGCTAGTCCGTGTAGTTGAGCTGTGTTCAGGGATGAGGGCTACTGTCGGTGGACGGTGTGGCTAGTCCGTGTAGTTGAGCTGTGTTCAGGGATGAGGGCTACTGTCGGTGGACGGTGTGGCTAGTCCGTATAGTTGAGCTGCGCTCAGGGATGAGGGCTACTGTCGGTGGACGGTGTGGCTAGTCCGTGTAGTTGAGCTGTGTTCAGGGATGAGGGCTACTGTCGGTGGACCGTGGCTAAGTAGTCCGTGTAGTTGAGCTGTGTTCAGGGATGAGGGCTACTGTCGGTGGACGGTGGCTAGTCCGTGTAGTTGAGCTGTGTTCAGGGATGAGGGTTACTGTCGGTGGACCGTGGCTAGTCCGTGTAGTTGAGCTGTGTTCAGGGATGAGGGCTACTGTCGGTGGACAGTGGCTAGCTAGTCCGTGTAGTTAAGCTGTGTTCAGGGATGAGGGCTACTGTCGGTGGACCGTGGCTAGTCCGTGTAGTTGAGCTGTGTTCAGGGATGAGGGCTACTGTCGGTGGACCGTGGCTAGTCCGTGTAGTTGAGCTGTGTTTAGGGATGAGGGCTACTGTCGGTGGACGGTGGCTAGCTAGTCCGTGTAGTTGAGCTGTGTTCAGGGATGAGGGCTACTGTCGGTGGACGGTGGCTAGCTAGTCCGTGTAGTTGAGCTGTGTTCAGGTATGAGGGCTACTGTCGGTGGACCGTGGCTAGTCCGTGTAGTTGAGCTGTCTTCAGGGACGAGGGCTACTGTCGGTGGACCGTGGCTAGTCCGTGTAGTTGGCTGTGTTCAGGGATGAGGGCTACTGTCGGTGGACGGTGGCTAGCTAGTCCGTGTAGTTGAGCTGTGTTCAGGGATGAGGGCTACTGTCGGTGGACGGTGGCTAGTCCGTGTAGTTGAGCTGTGTTCAGGGATGAGGGCTACTGTCGGTGGACCGCGGCTAGTCCGTGTAGTTGAGCTGTGTTCAGGGATGAGGGCTACTGTCGGTGGACCGTGGCTAGTCCGTGTAGTTGAGCTGTGTTCAGGGATGAGGGCTACTGTCGGTGGACGGTGGCTAGTCCGTGTAGTTGAGCTGTGTTCAGGGATGAGGGCTACTGTCGGTGGACCGTGGCTAGCCCGTGTAGTTGAGCTGTGTTCAGGGATGAGGGCTACTGTCGGTGGACGGTGGCTAGCTAGTCCGTGTAGTTGAGCTGTGTTCAGGGATGAGGGCTACTGTCGGTGGACCGTGGCTAGTCCGTGTAGTTGAGCTGTGTTCAGGGATGATGGCTACTGTCGGTGGACGGTGACTAGCTAGTCCGTGTAGTTGAGCTGTGTTCAGGGACAGCGGCTAGACAAACCTAAACGACTCCAGTTCTCATATCTGGTTGTCTTTTCATTTTTTAAATCCCTTATATTAACTTCACCGCCGTCTCTCTCTCTGTCTGTCATCATCTCTCTCTCTCTGTCTTGGATGGGCGGAAAAACAAAAGTCAAAAATGACCCACTTCCCGTGATCCGATCGAGCTGGTTGTCTTTTCATTTTTTTATTATTATTTTTTTTTGTAGATTTACTTTTTTTATATATTTTTTTTTAAATTATAAATTTTTATATAGAGTTCTTTCAGATGTAACTATTATACCGTGATTAGACACTCCAAAATATATGAGCTCTTTCCCAATGTTACAGCAGAAATATTTGAATACGACAATGGTATTTATGTTACAAATAGATCCCCGACGTCGCCCCACCCCCAATGGTTAGTAGATGTGTACAATTATAATTAGAGTATGTACACAAATTTACAGTCTCGTGTAGATGTGTACAATTATATGCAGAGTATGTACACAAATTAACAGTCTCGGGTAGATGTGTACAATTATAAGTAGAGTATGTACACAAATTAACAGTCTCGGGTAGATGTGTACAATTATAAGTAGAGTATGTACACAAATTAACAGTCTCGGGTAGATGTGTACAATTATATGCAGAGTATGTACACAGATTAACAGTCTCGGGTAGATATGTACAATTATAAGTAGAGTATGTACACAAATTAACAGTCTCGGGTAGATGTGTACAATTATAAGTAGAGTATGTACATAAATTAACAGTCTCAGGTAGCTGTGTACAATTATATGCAGAGTATGTACACAAATTAACAGTCTAGGGTAGATGTGTACAATTATAAGTAGAGTATGTACACAAATTAACAGTCTCGGGTAGATGTGTACAATTATATGCAGAGTATGTACACAAATTAACAATCTCGGGTAGATGTGTACAATTATAAGTAGAGTATGTACACAAATTAACAGTCTTGGGTAGATGTGTACAATTATATGCAGAGTATGTACACAAATTAACAGTCTCGGGTAGATGTGTACAATTATAAGTAGAGTATGTACACAAATTACTAGTCTCGGGTAGATGTGTACAATTATATGCAGAGTATGTACACAAATTAACAGTCTCGGGTAGATGTGTACAATTATATGCAGAGTATGTACACAAATTAACAGTCTCGGGTAGATGTGTACAATTACATGTAGAGTATGTACACAAATTAACAGTCTCGGGTAGATGTGTACAATTATAAGTAGAGTATTTACACAAATTAACAGTATCGGGTAGATGTGTACAATTATAAGTAGAGTATGTACACAAATTAACAGTCTCGGGTAGATGTGTACAATTATAAATAGAGTATGTACACAAATTAACAGTCTCGGGTAGATGTGTACAATTTTATGTAGAGTATGTACACAAATTAACAGTCTCGGAAAACCCAGGGCTAAACGCCACCCCTGCCGAAGTCATAGTCTCTTCATTTAATTCGTGGAGGGATTCTCAAAATTTGTTAGTTAATTCCAACCCTAAAGTGTGCTGGCAAACGGTTTCAGAACTAAACATTTTGTCGCTTGTTGATGCTATCTGTCTTTGTTTTGGCCGTTTTGTTGTATCTCTAGGTTTTAATGGCGGTACCTCGAGGTGTCCTGTACCACTTACACCGCAGTTTGAGAATGTCGTAACTTGATTGTTGTCCTCTGTACAAATATGGGCGATGGGAACTAATTGTATGTATCGATCTGATCTCTGACAGTGGTGCAGTTATTTTTGTGTGAACTTCTGTCACTGTCTATTAGATTAGCAGCGAAACTATGTTTTATTGGAATTGAAGCTTTTACTTAAAAAGGCGCCGAACATAGGAAAAAAAATCAGGATCGAAATTCTCTGAACCAACAAATCGATAGAACAATCGTACTGAAACTAAGGGCCCCCAACAGTTTTGATGGAATTATCGATTACCAACAGTTTGATGGAATTATCGATTAGCGACACTGTCTGGCCAGATAATTTCTGTCTCCCCTCTTACTTCCTTTCGTTTAACCCTAACACCCCCTCTCCTCAGCCCAAATCTTCGTGGTTTGGCTCAAGTCATATTTATCATCGATGTCATCAAATGTCATGTCGTGACAGATGTCAGCACTTGATCTGAGTGATCGTGATCTGACATTGTGGTTCTCTCTGTCTTCCTTTCTCACTCTCTCTCTCTCTCTCTCTCTCTCTCTCATCTCTCTCTCTCTCTCTCTCTCTCTCTCTCTCTCTCTCTCTCTCTCTCTCTTTCTCTCTCTCTTCCTTTCCCTCTCTCTTCCTTTCCTCCCAATTTCCTATTCACTATTCACCCTCTTTCACTTTCAATCTCTCACACACGTGGTTTACGCTCTTTTCGGCTCCCTTCTACTTCCGACATGGTTTGTTCTTTATACCCCTACTGCCACTTCGAACTGTTTTGTCACCACTGCTGCCACCATAATCTGTTCTTGACGCCATTACTGCCACCACAAACTGATCTTGTCACCATCATGGCCGCCATGATGTATTCTTAACACCACTATTGCCACCACAAACTGTTCTTGACACCACTATTGCCACCACAAAATGTTCTTGCCACCATTACAGCTGCTGTGTATGTCCTTTACTAAAATGTATTTTCTCAATAGATTTTTAAATAAACTTCTAGTCAGCTTAAATAGTATCATTAAATACAGGCATCACCAACACTAACTCCTACTCCGTTTTCAGCTCCTCTACCTCTAGCCTCCTCGTTCTCTCCTCCACCTCAGCCTCCCTTTCCCTCCTCTACATCTAGCCTCCTCGTTCTCTCCTCCACCTCAGCCTCCCTTTCCCTCCTCTACCTCTAGCCTCCTCGTTCTCTCCTCCACCTCAGCCTCCCTTTCCCTCCTCTACCTCTAGCCTCTTCGTTCTCTCCTCCACCTCAGCCTCCCCTTTCCCTCCTCTACCTCCCTTAACCCGTTACTCCCTGCCCTCTACCCTACTCCCGCATTTATTATCACCACTAAAATGCGTTGATCCTCACGTTTCTCGTGACGTCACTTCCGTTTAACCTTAAACTTGACCCTGTTCTCAGAACCCTAGAAAGCCATCAGTCTTTGGGGGCAGCATTACCTGACCGTTGGAAGATCTCATGTGGGCTTCACATTTCCCACCAGAAACACATTGTCCTTATTATTTTATAAAAAGGGGGGGGTGAGACGGAAAACGTACTCTCCATTCTTTTAATACGTTTCATCTCATCTATAACAAAAACATTAGAGTATTAGCCTCGATTTGGAACTGTAATATTTTAAACTCTGTGTCAACCAGATCATGTGTTATGACCGGCTGATCAGTGCTGACCTACCACTGGTGTTTTCTCCCATATCTCAATGTCTTAACAACCACATTTCTTAGACTCATCACCATCAACCATCTATCTCCCTTACAAACCGCTAATTATAATCTGTCATTTGCCTTCTCTGTTCCAGACTTGTATAAAAGACGGGATGCTCTTCAAACAGACCAGTTCGTTTAACGTAAGTAACACTAACTGTTGCCGATGTCTTGAGCAGCGGTTCTCAACCTTCTAACCCCTTTTCAAAATATTGTGAATGTTTCTCAAAGTCGGAGTAATCAGCATTATGTTTATGTTTAGTTATAGATTTTAAATGCATAATAATAATATCCGACTTAACCAAAATGTCACGGGGTCTTCTGGTTGAGCAAGTCTTTTAATGATGTAATCGTCTGTCTGACTTCCTGCATTAAAAAAAACAATTTATTTAAAAATGTATAAAAAAATAATGTATACTATTAAAATAGTTGACATTCCAATGGTGTGTATTTCTTTAAGAAAACGTATTTATTTTTGCCTTCATTTTTTTTTCTTCGGTGCTAATAATTAAATTGTCTTAGACTGATAAAAATCTTGGATTTATTTAAATTTATGTTATCTAGATTCGAGATCAACAAGAGGATTGAATAACAGGGGTGTAGCTGGACTGTTTTAAACAGAGGGTAAAAAATTTCGTCATCCCCCCTCCCCCAGTAGTATATTTTGCGGCCTGGGACAATATATAAAAATGATGACTACCTGAACAACCATGTTTAATTAAAATCTTGCCCTTGTTCGTTCATTCAGATTCATATTATAATGTAACGTTATAAGCCTCATTTACTGTGCCCTTCTACTTCGGCGCCCGGGGACATGCGCACCCCTGCCCCTCTCGCAACGCCTCTGCTCCCTTCAATACCCCCTCTCCCCCCCCCCGCAACCTCAAATCTGAAGCTGATATTTCCATTCATAAAATACAACTAACTGCTTTATTATCACCACTAATTGTCCCATCTACGTCAGTGGGACATTTAGGAGATGAATTAAACGTGTAACAAACGATCGCATTAATAAGAGCCTCTCCAAAACGGGCAAGGTACACAACCGAACTTTTCTTGGCCAATCAAATTCCTTACAGGGTTACCTTATAGCTGTAGCATAAAGAGAGACAGTTAAGATTTTAATAAAATATTTTATTTATTTAGTGTCATTATTTTCAATTTATAATTATTCTTTTATATATATATATATATATATATATATATATATATATATATATATATATATATATATATATATATGATATATATATATATATATGATATATATATATATATATATATATATATGATATATATATATATATATGATATATATATATATGATATATATATATATATATGATATGATATATATATATATATGATATATATATATATATGATATGATATATATATATATATGATATATATATATATATGATATATATATATATATGATATATATATATATATATATATATGATATATATATATATATATGTTCGTTCGTCCGTCGATACGACGAGGACCACTCTAGTCATCCGAGGGTTTTCTGTGCGTGCGCAGATGGCTGATTAGGCCGATCCTTGCACGGCAGGTTCGGGAACAGAAGGGACAGGGGACGAGTGCGACATCTCCTGGAGGGTTGACAGCATGGGCCTTTCGGGCTTGCCTCTTCTTTTCTGCGGCGGTAATCCGGTTTGCCTCGCATGACCTGGCACCTTCGTGGATGGAAGAGCGCCAGGTGGATCGGTCCATTGCAGCTCGTTCCCACGTGTCTGGATTGATGGCAAACGCTTTCATTGAGGCTTTCAGTGTGTCTTTGAAGCGTTTCTTTTGCCCACCGTGGGACCGCTGGCCATACTGGAGCTCACCATAGAAGATTCTCTTTGGCAGTCTCTCGTCTGGCATTCGGACAACGTGCCCTGCCCAGCGAAGCTGGGACTGCATCAGGAGGGTGAAGATGCTGGGGAGACCTGCCTTGGTCAGTACCACTGTGTCTGGAATTTTGTTCTGCCACTTTATGCCGAGAATCTTCCTGAGGCTTGTTATATGAAAGTGGTTCAGCTTTCTTGCATGGCGCTGATAAACAGTCCAAGTTTCACCACTGCCCTGTACACTTTCAGCTTGGTCTGGATGGTAATGCCTCTTCTGTTCCAGACATTAGGGTACAACCTGCCAAAAGTGGAGCTGGCTCTGGCAATTCTGACGTTCACTTCGTCATCGATGGTGACATTTTGAGACAGTGTGCTGCCTAGGTATGTGAACCGGTGCACTGCATTGAGTCTCTGGCCGTTGACAGTGATGTTGGGCTCTACGTAGGGCCTTCCAGGCGCAGGCTGATGGAGGACCTCAGTCTTCTTGGTGTTGATTGACAGACCAAAGTTTGTGCAGGCACTGGAGAACAGGTTTACACTGCGTTGCATGTCGGCTTCTGAGAGAGCGTTGAGGGCACAGTCATCAGCGAACAGCAGGTCTCTGATGATGTCTGTCATAACCTTGGATTTTGCCTGGAGCCTCCGAAGGTTGAACAGCTTGCCATCTGTGCGGTATTTCAGGTTGACACCAACATCCTCGTCTCTGAAGGCCTCTGTCAGCATGGCGGAAAACATGAGGCTAAACAGTGTTGGTGCCAGGACGCAGCCCTGCTTGACTCCGTTTGTGACCGGGAAAGGATCAGAAAACTCCCCGCTGTCCTGGACTCTGCATGGCCTGCATGCCTTCATGGAATTGTTGCACCAAGACGATGAATTTCCTTGGGCAACCATACTTGGCCATGATCTTCCACAGACCCTCTCTGCCAACAGTGTCAAAGGCCTTGGTCAGGTCGACATAGGTGGAGAACAGGTCAGAGTTCTGCTCCTGACATTTCTCCAGCAGCTGCCTGGCAGCGAACACCATGTCGATGGTTCCTCGCTCTTTTCGGAATCCACACTGACTTTCAGGCAGGAGTCCTTGGTCAAGGTGCACTGTGAGGCGGTTGAGCAGGATTCTGGCAAGGATCTTTCCTGCAATAGAAAGCAGGGATATGCCTCTGTGGTTGTCACAAGCCTGTCTACTTCCTTTTCGCTTATATAGATGTATGATGGTGGCATCTTTGAAGTCCTGCGGGATCGTCTCTTGCTGCCATATTAAGAGAAACAGCTCATGGAGCCTTTCAGTCAGGGCTGTTCCCCCCTCCTTGTAGACCTCAGCTGGTATGGCGTCAGAGCCAGGTGCTATATGATATATATATATAGTCATTTTTAAAAACGTATTTCCCCCTTCACTTCTATAATTTTAGTTTGAATCTTATCTTTTTACTAGCAAAATACCCGCGCTACGCTGCGGAAAATAGGATTTCAGTTACCGTTGAGAAACCGCGTAACACAAATTCAAAACACCAATTGATTTCAATCTGGATCATGATGAATATAATACACCGTCTTGTCTGTCTGTCTGTCGTAGTCCCGCAGAAAAACAAAAACGAAAAGTAAAAAATGATACACTTCCCGTGATGCTATCGAGCTGATAATTTAATTTATTTTTCGTCTGCTACCATTGGGGGAGGGTACTCAACAACTTCCCAAAGTTTCGTGCTCCTAACTACACGGGAAGTTAGATATTTAATGATGAGTCTGTTATATATAGCTCATATAAAAAAAAACTACATTTGAGCCCCCGGCCCCCTAGTGAATAATAATTTTATATTTGGTTGTGATTGTTATCATCGCGGGAGGGTACTCAACAACTTTCCAAAGTTTCATGCTTCTACCTACACGGGAAGATGAGGAATTAGTGTTCATTCAGTTTTATATAGCCCATATACGAAAAAAAACGGTTTTGGGGCCCCGGCCACCCATGAGTGAAATTATTAAATTTTCTTTTCGCCAATTATCGCCATAAGAGTGTACTAATCAAGTTCCCAAAGTTTTAGCTTCTACATTCACGGGAAGTTGGAGAATTAGTGTTGAGTCAGTTTTTAATATTAGAAAAAACTATATTTGGGCCCCCGGTCCCCAGTAAGTGATAATTTATATAATTTTTTTTACCTGTTACCATCGCGGAATGTTACTTAACAACTGCCCAAAGTTTCATGCTTCCACCTTTACGGGAAATAGGAGAATTAGTGATTTTTAGTTTTTATATAGCTCATATCAGGAAAAAACTACATTTGGGCCCCCGGCCCCCACTATGTGATAATTTAAAAATTGTTTTAGTTTGTTACCACTACTCAGACTTTCTTGCTTCTACCTACACGGGAAACATAAGAATTTGTGATTTTCAGTTTTTATGTAGCTCACATAAAGAAAAAACTTTATTTGGGCCCCCGGACCCCAGTATTTGAAAATTTAAATATCTTTTTGCCTGTTGATATCGCCAAAGTGTACTCAACATCTTCCCAAAGTTTCATTCTTCTATCTACTCGCGAAATAGGAGAATTAGTTATTTTAATTTTAATATTGCCCATATAAGGAAAACAATGGTTTTGGGCCCCCGGCCCCAATGAGTGTGAATTTAAAAATTATTTTATGCCAATTTTCGTCACGAGAGGCTACTTAACAACTCCCCAAGGTTTCATGCTTCTACATACACGGAAAGTTGGAGAATTAGTGATGAGTCAGTTTTTAATATAAAAAAACTACATTTGGGCCCCCGGCCCCATTAAGTGATAATTTAAATATGTTTTTTGCTTGTTAACATCGCCCAAAGATTTAGCTTCTACATTCACGGGAAGTTGGAGAATTAGTGTTGAGTTAGTTTTTAAATATAAAAAAAACTACATTTGGGCCCCCGGCCCCCATTAAGTGATAATTTAAATATGTTTTTCGCTTGTTAACATCGGGGAAGTCAACTACTCAGTGTTTCACACTTCTACCTACACGGGCAATATGAGAATTTGTGATTTTCAGTTTTTATATAGCTCATATAAGGAAAGAACTTCATTTGGGCCCCCGGCCCCCAGGAAGTGATAATTTAATTTTTTTTCACCTGTTACCATTGCGGGTTTGTCCTCAACAACTTCTAAAAGTTTCATGCTTCTGCCTACTCGGGAAATAGGAGAATTTTGTGATTTTCAAATTTTATATAGGCCATATAAGGAAAAAAACTTTTTTGGGCCCCCGGCCCCCCATGAGTGTAAATTGTAAATTCTTTTACACCAATTTTCGTCACGAGAGGCTACACAACAACTTCCCAAAGTTTCATGCTTCTACCTACAGGGAAAGTTGGAGAATTAGTGATGAGTCAGTTTTTTTATATAATAAAAAAAACTACATTTGGGCCCCCGGCCCCCATTAAGTGATAATTTAAATTTTGTTTTTGCTTGTTATTTTCGCGGAAGTGAACTTAACAACCACCCCAAGTTTCATGCTTCTATCTACACGGGAAATAGGAGAATTAGTGATTTTTAGTTTTTATATAGCTCATATTAGGAAAAAACTTCATTTGGGCCCCCGGCCCCCAGGAAGTGATAATTTAAATGTTTTTTCTCCCATTACCATCGCGGGGTTGTACTCAACAATTTCCGAAAGTTTCATGCTTCTGCCTACTCGGGAAATGGGAGAATTGGTGATTTTCAAATTTTATATAGGCCATATAAGGAAAAAAAAACGTTTTTGGGCCCCCGGCCCCCATGAGTGTTATTTTAAAATTCTTTTACTCCAATTTTCGTCGCGAGAGGCTACTCGACAACTTCCCAAAGTTTCATGCTTCTACCTACACGGGAAGTTGGAGAATTAGTGATGAGTCATTTTTTTATGTAAGAAAAAAATTACATTTGGGCCCCCGGCCCCCATTCAGTGATAATTTAAATATATTTTTTGCTTGTTATTTTTGCGGAAGTGAACTTAACAACCACCCCAAGTTTCATGCTTCTATCTACACGGGAAATAGGAGAATTAGTGATTTTTAGTTTTTATATAGCTCATATAAGGAAAAAACTTCATTTGGGCCCCCGGCCCCCAGGAAGTGATAATTTAAATGTTTTTTCTCCCGTTACCATTGCGTGGGTTGTACTCAACAATTTCCCAAAGTTTCACGCTTCTGCCTACTCGGGAAATGGGAGAATTGGTGATTTTCAAATTTTATATAGGCCATATAAGGAAAAAAAACGTTTTTGGGCCCCCGGCCCCCATGAGTGTTATTTTTAAAATTCTTTTACTCCAATTTTCGTCGCGAGAGGCTACTCGACAACTTCCCAAAGTTTCATGCTTCTACCTACACGGGAAGTTGGAGAATTAGTGATGAATCAGTCAGTCAGTGAGTGAGTCAGTGAGGGCTTTGGATAATTTCAATGTTTTTTCTCCCATTACCATCGCGGGGTTGTACTCAACAATTTCCCAAAGTTTCATGCTTCTGCCTACTCGGGAAATGGGAGAATTGGTGATTTTCAAATTTTATATAGGCCATATAAGGAAAAAAAAACGTTTTTGGGCCCCCGGCCCCCATGAGTGTTATTTTAAAAATTATTTTACTCCAATTTTCGTCGCGAGAGGCTACTCGACAACTTCCCAAAGTTTCATGCTTCTACCTACACGGGAAGTTGGAGAATTAGTGATGAATCAGTCAGTCAGTGAGTGAGTCAGTGAGGGCTTTGCCTTTTATTAGTATAGATATGTCTGCATTAAGAAAATAGCTAGGGAAAATGAATTGAACATCTGTCATCGAATGGCAGCTTTAAAATAAAAGAATTACAAAAAAATCAAGAAACACTGTTCAGTACCAACACCCAATCCTCGCACTTTGTTCTACTCATTTTTATACTTTATGTTTCAAATATGAACTAAAGATTTTGTTTTGTTCTGTGTTGTGTAACATGAATGCGTCATTTAAAATAATAATTTCATCGATGTTTACAGAGATGGAAAAAGAGATATTTCAAGCTCAAAGGGAGAAGACTGTACTATGCCAAAGACAGACAGGTGTGTTTTTTATTATGCTCTTCTCTCCCTTGTAAAGTTTTGTCGAATGCCGTTGATAAGGAAACTTGTTTATATTTATCGGCCGCCATTTTTTTTTACTTTATGACATCCAATACATTTATAAGTGATGGGTCGATCAATAAAAAAAAATACAATAGTTAAAAATTAACGCTTAAGTAATCGTCAAATCGCAGCCCTACTTTTTACCAATGATTGCTATTCAAAGTCAAGGTCTTGCTTGCCGTGTTAATTAAATCACACTCCAAACCACGGAAATGCCTATTTAAGTATCAGTCAATGGGATATGTGATTTGAGCACAATAGGTACAGAGCCTCACTGTGCAATAGAGGCACATGGATCAGTATGTTAACCAAGTCCTTGAAGAAGATACCTAATTATTTGGATTCGGCAAGAACAGTTTGCTTCAGACATAACTTCCTGTCGATGAGACCTGGTCTTTTATATAGGGCCCAACTTTCTCCTGAGTAGGTTGTTTGTTACAGTGGTTCTCATGCAAGGTGGCTTGGTCCTTCACATCAGGTACCACTTTCTCCTGATAAGTTGTCAATCTTTATTATAGTGGTTCTCATATAAGGGAACCTGATCCTTCACATTAGGCCCAACTTTCTTCTGTATAAGTTGTCAATTTTCGTTGCAGTGGTTCTCATGCAATGTCACATTGTCCTTGATGTTCGACCCGTTATTTCCTAAAGGAGAAGTCAATCTTTGTTGCAGTGGGTCTCATGTAATGAGACATGGCCCTTCAAATCAGGTCCAACTTTCTCCAATGTAAGTTTTCAATTTTCGTTGCAGTGGTTGTCATGCAATAAATCTGACCTGGTCCCTGACATCAGGCCCATCTTTCATTGATAGCAGTTACCAGTCGTTGGTACAGTGATTGTCATTCACACTTGTGGCCTGGTGATTATAATAATCTTTTAGCACTAGAAAGACTTGCTTGTAATGCTTTCAGTCTAAACCTAAACAGCCAAACGCCTGAATACAACTAACATCACTCTATACTTTCCGTCCAATGTGACGTCCAAAGTGACGTCCAAAGTGACGTCCAAAGTGACGTCCAAAGTGACGTCCAAAGTGACGTCCAAAGTGACGTCCAAAGTGACGTCCAAAGTGACGTCCAAAGTGACGTCCAAAGTGACGTCCAAAGTGACGTCCAAAGTGACGTCCAAAGTGACGTCCAAAGTGACGTCCAAAGTGACGTCCAAAGTGACGTCCAAAGTGACGTCCAAAGTCTCCTTTCTGTATTAGAAGTAGACTAACGTACGCGAGTGATCATTTCAATATCTGACATACGGTTACGTGTGCTTAGTAAAGACTTGATAACGCATTTAAGCAGATTTTAAGGACACACAAGATTTTTTTTTAATTTTAAAGAAATATTCTTAATGTTTAATGACGGTCTTCACTGATGAAATCCTCTTTCTATCTATACTTAAAGAATTTGGTTTTGTTACGGATTTGCGCTCATTTTTAAATCCTTTATATTAACTCGTGGCGTCTGCTTGATTGCTGGATGCCTTGCTTGATTGTTTGTTTGTCGAAAAAACTTTGGATCGATTTTAACCGACTTCCCCGTAAGCTATCGAGCTGAAATTTTGCAGGCAGACTCGTGCCGACGATAAAAATGATCTATTAAAATTTCAGATCGATCGAATGTACTTTAAATTAATTAATGCATTTTTAGATTATCTCTATGTAGCATGTTGATTTTTGTGCTAGAGTGTCGCGGTGCGTATTATATCTAACAACCTTTTTAATACTTTCCTTTCGCGCGGTGCGGTGCGTATTATATTGACGATACTTTAAAAAAATATATTCCCGAAAATGTAAATACTAGTAATTGCTAGTCTGTCATGCGGTGCGCACTATATTAAACATGTTTTTATAACCCTTTTCCCGTTGATCAAATGTAGCTGAAATTTAGCAGGCAGACTGTAGTGTTTTTTTTGTTTTTGTTTTTACTATAAATCCTTTATATATTTAAGAAATAACTAAAATTTTGGATTGTCGTGCAATATTACAATAAACATTCTTTTAGTTGTGTCTCGTATATAAAAGATTTATAGTCAAAAACTTTGTTTTTACGTTTTTTAAATTTAAAAATTCCTTTTCTTAGTTTGAGTGAGGGTAAACGTTTAGTTTGTTTGTTAGTTCCCATGAAGGCATTTACCGTAACATACTTTAGAGCTGTATTTCTTCTATAATTTCTGTTTATTTTACTAGACACGGGGTTTTCAATGTGTGTATTGTGTTATATTTCAGTCGGCACTCTTCAATGAAATTGACATATCTAATCTGAGTGTAGCGGAATGCAGCACCAGGAATATCAACCACAGCTTTCAGGTAGGACCACTTTGTGTACATCGCCCTGTGCGTTGGTTATACATATATTTATGTATAAAAAAGGTGAAAATAATGTAGCGAGGGGTTTAGAAGATGACACATGAGCAGGGTCAAAGGCAATGTTCCCTCTAAGGTTCGTTTGTCCGTGTGCAAAGTAAAATCAACAACTCTTGTGCAAAGTTGCACAGCATCCATTTTTTGTGCAATACTTTTTTTTTAAATTTGCTGCGCGGTAATTCTAAACTACTGCGCGGCGTCCTTTCCAACATCGAATAGAGATTGATCTTCCCTGCCAGTAGCGGACTATGGTGATTCTCCCTGGCAGTAGCGGACCAATGCTGATCTTCCCTGCCAGTAGCGGACCAATGCTCCTTGCCAGTAGCAGACCAATACTGATTCTCCCTGCCAATAGCGGACCCATTCTCTCTGACAGTAACGGGCCCATATTCCCTGCCAGTAGCGGACCCATGTTCCCTGCCAGTAGCGGACCCATGTTCCCTGCCAGTAGTGGACCCATGTTCCCAGCCAGTAGTGGACCCATGTTCCCTGCCAGTAGTGGACCCATCTTCCCTGCCAGTAGCGGATCCATGTTCCCTGCCAGTAGTGGACCCATGTTCCCTGCCAGTAGCGGACCCATGTTCCCTGCCAGTAGCGTACCGATGCATATTCTCACTGCCAGGACGCTTTGACTTAACCGAGATTTGAACTTATCAGCAGCGTACTTTCGACCCAGCCCGGGGCCAGCCAGCGGTTGATGTCGTGGGCGCGAGTGAGTACTCGTCATCTGCCCGTCCACTGATAAGCCACTCGTGGCGCTTATCTCCTCGGGGGTTTCCCCTCTCTTTGCCGTGATGATAAAGGTCAATTATTCCCAGGGGTTTCAAATAAAAATAAATAGTATTTTAAAAAAACAACCGGGGAATTCAAAACGGAAACTGAAAAAGTTGACCTGGAAGAACTTAATTGAACTGATTGTGTCGAGGGTTTCTATTGGTCCACTTACAAGTGATTGATCTGAGGCGACAAGGCTTCTTATCCTACGGGAGCTACTGAACTTGGGTGAGGAAAGGAAGTGGGGGGTGGCTGGGGGGGGTGTGGCGAGCGGCTTTGATCTCTCTACTGAGTTCAAAGTTTTAATCGAACTGTTTGGTTAATCTCTTGGTGGTTTTTAATTGAGTCGCTGTAAAATGTAGTCTGGGTAGTGTGAGAATCTGGATTAATAATTGGAGTGTGGATTTGTGGACCTGATTTTATGTGACTATCGTGTGCGACTGGATACGATAGTGGATAAGTGGACCTCATTTTATGTGACTATCGTGTGTGACTGGATAAGATAGTGGATTGATGAGCCGAATTAAGCTTGTAAGAGACTATAACATGTAATGAATGTTTGGAGGATCATTGGATGGTGTTAGGATAACTATACAGGATAACACGGTGCCGTCATTTTCAACATTGCGGGTTGTGGTAAAGACAACAAACTGCAACTAGCTGGAAACATTTGATTAACTGATTATAAAAGTCTTCTAATGAAAGGTAAAATGAGATTATTCAGGAAATTTAATGGAAGTTAAACTTTGGTTATAAAAGCAATTAAATGGTTAGAAGGCTACTCAAAGGGGTGGCCTCTATGTGGCACGAGTAGGACACGCGGACCTGACTGCAGCCCGAAACCAACAACCACTGGCAGGCAATGCCGAAGTCCGGTTAGATGTTAGGTGATAGGTGCTAGTCACATATGATTACAGTCACTGTACGGATGTTAGAGGCAGATCATCAGATGCAATGCCGATGATTAAAACCCGTGAAGAGCACTAGGCTCGGGGCTGCTGATTTTCTTCCACATGTATGTTCATTAGTGGAAATTGTACTTTGATCATAAAAGTAATTTTACTGAAGTTAAACTTTGGCTATAAGAGAAATTTAGTGTTAGTTAAACTATGATTATAAAAGTAATTTAACTGAAGTTAAACTTTGACTTTAAGAGAAATTCGGTGTTAGTTAGACTATGATTATAAGTGTAATTTAATGGAAGTTAGTCTTCAATTATTAGAGTAAATTCATCAAACCTTGATTATAAAGACACTATAAATACCGGTAAACATTAATTCAATTGGTGTCATTAGTCCCATGTCGTCAGATCCGTGGATTCCCATGTCGTCAGATCCGTGGGGTGGGGGTAGACTTTGATCGGGGGGGGGGTTGGCATGCATACTAGCGTAAGCAAGTATTTACTGTTACGGGGGCGTCGAGGTGACACCATAAGAACCTCTGAGAGCTCCCTGTGCCCATGACGACCCACATACAATTACAGCAGTAACAACACTCGTCCTAAACAAGACTGAAAACCCACTGAAAACCCTTTCTTTAACTGGCCTTTCAAACCTGGAGAATCTCGTATTTCAATTGTCCACCCAGAAGAAATGGTTTAATTTTTGTTTTCAATTTTAACGAGATCTCCGGGACCAGAATAAAGTAATATCAACGTTCAAATGGCAGTTCTCTGCCCTGTACAGTCTCATGAAATAATAATATATTCACATTTAAATATTAGGAAAAAAAACGTATTAGTTTCTACATCAATGCAGACGTCTTTGGTGACAGGAAGCAAAGAGACAGGAAGGCAGATAGAAAGGGAGGCACAGAGACATGGAGGCAGAGAGACATGGAGGCATGGAGGCACAGAGACAGGGAGGCACAGAGACAGAGAGACAGGGAGGCAGAGATGCATGGAGGCAGAGAGACAGGGAGGCAAAGATACAGGGAGGCAGGGAGACAGCGAGGCAGGGAGGCAGAGAGACATGGAGGCAGAGAGACAGGGGGGCACAGAGACAGGGAGGCAGAGAGTCAGGGAGGCAGAGTGACATGGAGGCAGAGAGACATGGAGGCACAGAGACAGGGAGGCAGAGAGACAGGGGGGCAGAGAGACAGGGAGGCAACGAGACAGTGAGGCAGAGAAATAGGGAGGCAAAGGGACACGGAGGCAGACAGACATGGAGGCAGAGACACAGATAAAGAGAAGGGCGGGGAGACCGAGTGAGAGACATACAGAAGACACAATAGTGTAGAGAGAGAGAGAGAAAGAGAGAGAGAGAGAGAACAAGAGCAAAGTTAGTTCACAAAGTAAGGGAGAGAGGACAGCGCTTTATAGAAAACGATACGTCATGTAACAGACAGGCGCTGAATGCTATTAAAGAGAGAGAGAGAGAGAGAGAGAGACGTTTGATAACTCGTCTAACAGGTGCACTCCTGCCTAGAGAGAAAGAAGAAGAAAGCGGGAGAAATAGTGAGAGAGTCAAATTATTCTATCAACAGCTTCACATGAAAGTCATTAAAAAAAGGTTGTGACATCTCCGGGAAGCACTTCCAAGTTAATTCAGTGCTTCTCAACATGTTAACTAAGTGCGCTTTACAATTTATATAGCAATGTTTTGAAGGGGGTGGGGGGGACAACACTTCCTCTCTACGCCCATAAACAGTCGTAAATCGAATAGGCGGAGCGGAGTTGTGTATTTACCACCAAACGATCGCCCTCAGCCGATGCCGGATAACCTTTTCCCTGACTGAGAGAAATCCTAGAACCGGAAGCCGTGCGATGACGCCAAACGCTCTGACGTCACCGCACAACGTCCACAAAGTTTTGGCGGGAGTTGGGAGGGGCGCGGGGAGGGGACGGTGTCGTCATGGTAACGAACCACCCCGGGTGTTTCCCAGCGTCCTACAGCGTGTCTGTGTGGACTGTGATAAGAGACGTGGGGAAGGCGAGCCCGAGGTGAACCTGTGCTTTTAAAGCCTAAAGGGATGTGTCGGGAGATCTATTTCAAAACGTTTTCAGACAAGATGACTTCGTGATGTGTGCTTACATGTACATCTCACTGCGGACCTCAGCGTCTTAGTGGATCGGTTCCTACGCTGTCGTGATCGTAAGCGACTTTAAGCCAATTGGAATATGACTCGGAGTCATTGCGTGGTTAGGTTGTGAGATCGCGCCTTATAATTGGGGATAAAAAAGCTGATCCACTCATATATTTCATTTATTGCTGTTTATCCATAATCGGTACGTGCATACAAGTTGTTAATTACAGTTGTATTTTTAAAATAGCTTTCTGGTTATGTATTTTTACAGAATTTGGTTGCGTAGGTTATATTTCACCGCTAGCTGTATCATTATACTGGCTAACTTGTGTCAGAGTACTTGGTCATTAGTAATTTATTCCTGGTTTACAGGGGGGGGCCTCAGGACTTTTGTGTTAGTTGATCAAATTTTATATCTCACATTAAATCCCACAATCGATCACAATAAATATCAATAAAAATGTAGAGTTCTGAGTCTGACTACTTAGTTTGTGACTAAAAAATTATTTTCTGCTTTTTCATGCGAGATCCTACATTCCTCACTGCAGCTGGCCCTCATTCTTTTTAAAAAGTTTTTTTGTTCATTTTTCCATATTGGAATTTTTTCTAAAATTGAAAAACGTATATTTTGTTATATACTCATCTAACCAATCACAGCATGATGGCCTCCAGTTAAACTGGATCTCAAGCCAACAGAAAGCCACTTATCTCGGTTTCGCAATCAGCGCTTGAAAACGAATTGTTCTTCTTTCAAAGTTGGCGTAGTTCCCCCGCTTGTGTTGGAGGCCATGTTTGTTGACAACAACCGGTCGTGTTGCCATGACGCCGGCCATCAAACGCTGAATGCCCGCGTTTGGGTATGAACGGAGTCACGGTGGGTCCGCCTATGGTCTAGTCGTGTCTTTGAGAGCATTCTGTCACGGAGTCGTAGCAGATCGACATTTGGTATGAACGGAGTCATGGTGGGTCCGCCTATGGTCTAGTCGTGTCTTTGAGAGCATTCTGTCACGGAGTCGTACCAGATAGACATTTGGTATGAACGGAGTCATGGTGGGTCCGCCTATGGTCTAGTCGTGTCTTTGAGAGCATTCTGTCACGGAGTCGTAGCAGATAGACATTTGGTATGAACGGAGTCATGGTGGGTCCGCCTATGGTCTAGTCGTGTCTTTGAGAGCATTCTGTCACGGAGTCGTACCAGATAGACATTTGGTATGAACGGAGTCATGGTGGGTCCGCCTATGGTCTAGTCGTGTCTTTGAGAGCATTCTGTCACGGAGTCGTAGCAGATAGACATTTGGTTTGAACGGAGTCATGGTGGGTCCGCCTATGGTCTAGTCGTGTCTTTGAGAGCATTCTGTCACGGAGTCGTAGCAGATAGACATTTGGAATGAACGGAGTCATGGTGGGTCCGCCTATGGTCTAGTCGTGTCTTTGAGAGCATTCTGTCACGGAGTCGTACCAGATAGACATTTGGTATGAACGGAGTCACGGTGGGTCCGCCTATGGTCTAGTCGTGTCTTTGAGTGCATTCTGTCACGGAGTCGTACCAGATAGACATTTGGTATGAACGGAGTCATGGTGGGTCCGCCTATGGTCTAGTCGTGTCTTTGAGTGCATTCTGTCACGGAGTCGTAGCAGATAGACATTTGGTATGAACGGAGTCACGGTGGGTCCGCCTATGGTCTAGTCGTGTCTTTGAGTGCATTCTGTCACGGAGTCGTAGCAGATAGACATTTGGTATGAACGTTTCTTCGTTTGTGTGGTTATTAAAACCGATTGAACTCATTTATATGAACTTGCTAACAGTCTCTTTTTAAATCCGCTAAAAGTCTTTAGTGAACTGAGTTTAGCCACAAAGGGCTTAACTCAATTAACTGTATAAGTTATAAGCTCTCTGGAATGTCCGGAATCAATTATTCACGACTCTGATACATTGTAAATCTCGTGATAGCAGCTTTCCATTTCAAGAATTTTTGAACCGGTCAAAAAGTTATAAACGGGCTAAATTATAAATGCCGTGTTAGTGGTTAGTTAAAACATTATATAAATTATTATGTTAATTTTTTGGTGGTTGTAACATTCCATAAATGGTCACTTTTGTTTGATTGTTGTAAAAATCTATAAATGGACACGTTTGTTTATTGATAGTAATAGCATTCTATAAATTGTTATATTTTGAAAATGTTCTTGATGGCATGTAGTGAAACCATTTTTTAATGGCGGGAATGTTATTTAAAATAATTTGTTCATCTACGGTCATAATCTGCCAGGCCGGTTGCTTTTGTTATAATGAAAACTTTATTTTTTTAAAAATCATTTGTAAAATTAGGCGTTCAAATCAGTCCGTGAAGCGCCTCCTCGCGGAATAACTTCTGCCCTGTTTTAACAGAACTAAAAGTTTGACCTTTTCACTGATGGTCATCATCTGCCTCTTGGGGAATCTTTGGCAGGGGAACGCCGCTGAGAGGACATTGTAAGAGCTTAACGAAAAGTTTATTGCCAACACAACACTAAGATACGCGAGACACAGTTGACAGCGTGAACGAGAGTAGAGTGGCGAGACACGAGGTAAGAAGTTGAATGTGGACAAAGAACCTGAGACGGAAACCACTTCTTTCTAGCATCGCAATGAAACAACGCTGCTTTCCGTAATACGGCTTCAGATATGGCGGTATTTTTAAATCCCTTATATTAACTTCGCGGCCGTCTCTGTCGTCATCTCATCATCTCTCTCATCATCTCATCATCTCATGGGCGGGCGGAAAAACAAAAGTCGAAAATGACCCACTTCCCGTGATTCGATCGAGCTGAAATTTGGCACACTGACCCGTCTGACCTAACAATGCATCGTATCAAAATTTCAGATCGATCGATCGAAGCTTAATTAAATTAATGCATTTTTAGTTTATTCTTATATGAGGTATGTAATTTAAATTCACGGTTTGTTATTGTTTTTTTCCCACGTGAAATTTTGAGCTCACGCATTGAGGCGACCCAACGAAGCGACGGGGCGCTTTTGTTTACATTTTACGTGTCACTCTGAGCTCGGTCAAGCGAATCGGTGACCAGACTTTTCCCCTCTCCCCCCCACCCACCCCTCCCCCCGCTAGGGTTATGATGCAAAGTTGAGTTAAGACAGATTCAGTCTGTAAATGTTTGAAAATAATCAATACTGTTAGTTATGTCTCATATATAAGGGATTTATAGTCAAAAACTTTGTTTTTACGGGTTTGTTTTATTAAATCCCTTATATTAACTTCGCGGCCGTCTCATCATCTCTCTCTGTCTTGGGCTCGGCGGGCGGAAAAACAGAAGTCAAAAATGACCCACTTCCCATGATCCGATCGAACTGAAATTTGGCACACGGACCCGTCTAACCTAACAATGCATCGTATCAAAATTTCAGATCGATCGAACGTACCGTAATTAAATTAATGCATTTTTAGTTTATCCTAATATGAGGTATGTAATTTAAATTCACGGTTTGTTATCGTTTTTTTGCCACGTGAAATTTTGAGCTGACGCATTGAGGCGACCCAACGAAGCGACGGGCGCTTTTGTTTACATTTTACGTGTCACTCTGAGCTCGGTCAAGCGAATCGGTGACCAGACATTTCTCTTCTCTCCCCCCCCCCACCCACCCCTCCCCCCCCTAGGGTTATGATGCAAAGTTGAGTTAAGACAGATTCAGTCTGTAAATGTTTGAAAATAATCAATACTGTTAGTTATGTCTCATATATAAGGGATTTATAGTCAAAAACTTTGTTTTTACGGGTTTGTTTTTAAATCCCTTATATTAACTTCGCGGCCGTCTCTGTCGTCATCTCATGGGCTGGGCGGGCGGGTGGGCGGAAAAACAAAATGCGAAAATGACCCACTTCCCGTGATCGGATCGAGCTGAAACTTGGCACACGGACCCGTCTAACCTAACAATGCACCGTATCAAAATTTCAGATCGATCGAACGTACCGTAATTAAATTAATGCATTTTTAGTTTATCTATATAAACTATATGTAGATGTCGCTATCGTTTACATTTTACGGGTCACTTGACTTCAGGCCAGCCACCGGTGTGAACACATCTCGTGCTTAAACCAGGTAAACAGGCGTGCTTTTGTTTACATTTGGCGTGTCACGGAGAGCTCGGCCAACGAGCGGGGACAAGACCTTTCCCCTCTCCCACCCCACCCCCTTTTTTGGGTTAAAAGCAAAGGGGATTAAAGACAGATTCAGTCTGTAGATATTTGTAAATACTGTTAGTTATGTCTCATATATAAGGGATTTATAGTCAAAAACTTTGTTTTTATGGGTTTGTTTTATTTAATGTTTATTTTTCGATGAATATTTTTGAAAAAGTCAGCGATGCACTGAGACCGCGATACTTGAACCGTGAAGTGGCGAGACCGGGGGGGTACTAAAAAAAACTTCTTAATAAGCATGGGAAAACGGCTTTGTGACATCGCAGAAAACATTTAAATACACCGGACAAATTATCTATCAGTAGATCATTTAAGACTCAACTAAAAACCAAAGTCGCCTATGACCTATGACCTGTTCAGACGTAACAGTTTGGTGCGAGTTTCTATTAAAAAAGAAGATTGCCGTCAATACACATGATCGTCGGATGGTAGATCTATGATCTGTAGATGTGGTGTTTGTGCCATGCAGTAGTCACTACGGTGGCTCCACAGATCTACACACACCCGTCTTCCCTTGCCGGGCACTCGGTCTCCCGGCCAATCGATTCATTCGTTAATTATTAACAGTTGATCTTTGTCCGGCTTTGTTGCGCGTATCATCCATTTGAAGCGTTCTGTACACTGACAACTAGTGTCTATGGCTTTTATCACTAGTCAAATACTGACTATGGCGTTTAAAACTAGTCAACTACTGACTATGACTTTTAACACTGGTCGACTACTGACTATGGCATTTAACACTGGTCAACTACTGTCAACGGTGTTTAACACTTGTCAACTACCAATTATGGCGTTTCACACTGGTCAACTACTGACTGTGGCGTTTAATACAGGTCAAATGTTGTCTATGGTGTTTAACACTGGTCGCTATTTCTTTGGCGTTTAATAAGGGTCAACTAATGTCCAATCTGTTAAACACTGATCAGTTATTGACCCTACCTTTTGATCTTTAATTTTAGTGTTCTCTTTAAGCTTGACGCCAAAGATGTCGTTTTATTTTGTATCTTTAACGTTTATTGTATGATTCTTCTAAAGAGACCCACTTGTATGAGATCCCTTGTAGATGCTCCTTTAAAAAAGTCGTTCAAAAACTATTTATGACTTCTTGTTGGAAAGTTGTGTTGTTTTATTTTTCCCCACACAGAATTGTCTGAATTTGTATCGTCGTTTCTACCCGTATGAGTTATGTCAACATTTCTACCCTTATGAGTTTCTCACCTCTCCGTCTGTGTTGTGCAAGTTTCTCTTGGTATATGTTAAGTCACCATTTCTCCCCTTATGTGTTATGTCAATAAATGTGATATTTCATCCGTGTTTGCGATTAGCCGTTCCCCTCACTGCCAACTTTCCGGTGTCGGGTTTAACATAGAAATATGTGGATTTCTGCCACCGCTCTAGAAGTACTGCTAACCGGTCACTAACACGTCTGTATGTCCTAGAAGTACAGCTAACCGGTCACTAACACGTATGTATGTCCTAGAAGTACTGCTAACCGGTCACTAACACGTCTATATGTCCTAGAAGTACTGCTAACCGGTCACTAACACGTCTGTATGTCCTAGAAGTACAGCTAACCGGTCACTAACACGTATGTATGTCCTAGAAGTACTGCTAACCGGTCACTAACACGTCTGTATGTCCTAGAAGTACTGCTAACCGGTCACTAACACGTCTGTATGTCCTAGAAGTACAGCTAACCGGTCACTAACACGTGTGTATGTCCTAGAAGTACTGCTAACCGGTCACTAACACGTCTATATGTCCTAGAAGTACTGCTAACCGGTCACTAACACGTCTGTATGTCCTAGAAGTACAGCTAACCGGTCACTAACACGTGTGTATGTCCTAGAAGTACTGCTAACCGGTCACTAACACGTATGTATGTCCTAGAAGTACTGCTAACCGGTCACTAACACGTGTGTATGTCCTAGAAGTACTGCTAACCGGTCACTAACACGTATGTATGTCCTCGAAGTACTGCTAACCGGTCACTAACACGTGTGTATGTCCTAGAAGTACTGCTAACCGGTCACTAACACGTGTGTATGTCCTAGAAGTACAGCTAACCGGTCACTAACACGTGTGTATGTCCTAGAAGTACTGCTAACCGGTCACTAACACGTCTATATGTCCTAGAAGTACTGCTAACCGGTCACTAACACGTGTGTATGTCCTAGAAGTACTGCTAACCGGTCACTAACACGTATGTATGTCCTAGAAGTACTGCTAACCGGTCACTAACACGTGTGTATGTCCTAGAAGTACTGCTAACCGGTCACTAACACGTCTGTATGTCCTAGAAGTACAGCTAACCGGTCACTAACACGTGTGTATGTCCTAGAAGTACTGCTAACCGGTCACTAACACGTGTGTATGTCCTAGAAGTACTGCTAACCGGTCACTAACACGTCTGTATGTCCTGGGCTCGATATTGTTGGGGTCATCGTTGTGTCTCATGAGACAAGTATGAGTACTATGACATTTGCAGATGTCAAAGTGGCTGTAGCTGAGTTAACTTATATACATATGTACTGTCACATAGCTTAAGTTACCTTATATGTATATGTACTGTCACATAGCTGAGTTAACTTATATGCATATGTACTGTCACATAGCTGAGTTAACTTATATGTATATGTACTGTCACATAGCTGAGTTAACTTATATGCATATGTACTGTCACATAGCTGAGTTAACTTATATGTATATGTACTGTCACATAGCTGAGTTAACTTATATGTATATGTACTGTCACATAGCTTAAATTAACTTATATGTATATGTACTGTCACATAGCTGAGTTAACTTATATGCATATGTACTGTCACATAGCTGAGTTAACTTATATGCATATGTACTATCACATAGCTGAGTTAACTTATATGCATATGTACTGTCACATAGCTTAAATTAACTTATATGCATATGTACTGTCACATAGCTTAAATTAACTTATATGCATATGTACTGTCACATAGCTGAGTTAACTTATATGTATATGTACTGTCACATAGCTTAAATTAACTTATATGTATATGTACTGTCACATAGCTTAAATTAACTTATATGCATATGTACTGTCACATAGCTGAGTTAACTTATATGCATATGTACTGTCACATAGCTGAGTTAACTTATATGCATATGTACTGTCACATAGCTGAGTTAACTTATATGCATATGTACTGTCACATAGCTTAAATTAACTTATATGCATATGTACTGTCACATAGCTGAGTTAACTTATATGCATATGTACTGTCACATAGCTGAGTTAACTTATATGCATATGTACTGTCACATAGCTGAGTTAACTTATATGCATATGTACTGTCACATAGCTGAGTTAACTTATATGCATATGTACTGTCACATAGCTTAAATTAACTTATATGCATATGTACTGTCACATAGCTGAGTTAACTTATATGCATATGTACTGTCACATAGCTTAAATTAACTTATATGCATATGTACTGTCACATAGCTTAAATTAACTTATATGCATATGTACTGTCACATAGCTTAAATTAACTTATATGCATATGTACTGTCACATAGCTTAAATTAACTTATATGCATATGTACTGTCACATAGCTTAAATTAACTTATATGCATATGTACTGTCACATAGCTGAGTTAACTTATATGCATATGTACTGTCACATAGCTTAAATTAACTTATATGCATATGTACTGTCACATAGCTTAAATTAACTTATATGCATATGTACTGTCACATAGCTTAAATTAACTTATATGCATATGTACTGTCACATAGCTTAAATTAACTTATATGCATATGTACTGTCACATAGCTTAAATTAACTTATATGCATATGTACTGTCACATAGCTTAAATTAACTTATATGCATATGTACTGTCACATAGCTGAGTTAACTTATATGTATATGTACTGTCACATAGCTTAAATTAACTTATATGTATATGTACTGTCACATAGCTTAAATTAACTTATATGCATATGTACTGTCACATAGCTGAGTTAACTTATATGCATATGTACTGTCACATAGCTGAGTTAACTTATATGCATATGTACTGTCACATAGCTGAGTTAACTTATATGCATATGTACTGTCACATAGCTTAAATTAACTTATATGCATATGTACTGTCACATAGCTGAGTTAACTTATATGCATATGTACTGTCACATAGCTGAGTTAACTTATATGCATATGTACTGTCACATAGCTGAGTTAACTTATATGCATATGTACTGTCACATAGCTGAGTTAACTTATATGCATATGTACTGTCACATAGCTTAAATTAACTTATATGCATATGTACTGTCACATAGCTGAGTTAACTTATATGCATATGTACTGTCACATAGCTTAAATTAACTTATATGCATATGTACTGTCACATAGCTTAAATTAACTTATATGCATATGTACTGTCACATAGCTTAAATTAACTTATATGCATATGTACTGTCACATAGCTTAAATTAACTTATATGCATATGTACTGTCACATAGCTTAAATTAACTTATATGCATATGTACTGTCACATAGCTGAGTTAACTTATATGCATATGTACTGTCACATAGCTTAAATTAACTTATATGCATATGTACTGTCACATAGCTTAAATTAACTTATATGCATATGTACTGTCACATAGCTTAAATTAACTTATATGCATATGTACTGTCACATAGCTGAGTTAACTTATATGCATATGTACTGTCACATAGCTTAAATTAACTTATATGCATATGTACTGTCACATAGCTTAAATTAACTTATATGCATATGTACTGTCACATAGCTGAGTTAACTTATATGCATATGTACTGTCACATAGCTTAAATTAACTTATATGCATATGTACTGTCACATAGCTTAAATTAACTTATATGCATATGTACTGTCACATAGCTGAGTTAACTTATATACATATGTACTGTCACATAGCTTAAATTAACTTATATGCATATGTACTGTCACATAGCTGAGTTAACTTATATACATATGTACTGTCACATAGCTTAAATTAACTTATATGCATATGTACTGTCACATAGCTTAAATTAACTTATATGCATATGTACTGTCACATAGCTTAAATTAACTTATATGCATATGTACTGTCACATAGCTTAAATTAACTTATATGCATATGTACTGTCACATAGCTGAGTTAACTTATATGCATATGTACTGTCACATAGCTTAAATTAACTTATATGCATATGTACTGTCACATAGCTTAAATTAACTTATATGCATATGTACTGTCACATAGCTTAAATTAACTTATATGCATATGTACTGTCACATAGCTGAGTTAACTTATATGCATATGTACTGTCACATAGCTTAAATTAACTTATATGCATATGTACTGTCACATAGCTTAAATTAACTTATATGCATATGTACTGTCACATAGCTTAAATTAACTTATATGCATATGTACTGTCACATAGCTTAAATTAACTTATATGCATATGTACTGTCACATAGCTGAGTTAACTTATATACATATGTACTGTCACATAGCTTAAATTAACTTATATGCATATATACTGTCACATAGCTGAGTTAACTTATATGCATATGTACTGTCACATAGCTTAAATTAACTTATATGCATATGTACTGTCACATAGCTTAAATTAACTTATATGCATATGTACTGTCACATAGCTGAGTTAACTTATATACATATGTACTGTCACATAGCTTAAATTAACTTATATGCATATATACTGTCACATAGCTGAGTTAACTTATATACATATGTACTGTCACATAGCTTAAATTAACTTATATGCATATGTACTGTCACATAGCTGAGTTAACTTATATGCATATGTACTGTCACATAGCTGAGTTAACTTATATACATATGTACTGTCACATAGCTGAGTTAACTTATATACATATGTACTGTCACATAGCTTAAATTAACTTATATGCATATGTACTGTCACATAGCTGAGTTAACTTATATACATATGTACTGTCACATAGCTGAGTTAACTTATATACATATGTACTGTCACATAGCTGAGTTAACTTATATGCATATGTACTGTCACATAGCTGAGTTAACTTATATGCATATGTACTGTCACATAGCTGAGTTAACTTATATGCATATGTACTGTCACATAGCTGAGTTAACTTATATGCATATGTACTGTCACATAGCTGAGTTAACTTATATGCATATGTACTGTCACATAGCTGAGTTAACTTATATGTATATGTACTGTCACATAGCTTAAGTTAACTTATATGTATATGTACTGTCACATAGCTGAGTTAACTTATATGCATATGTACTGTCACATAGCTGAGTTAACTTATATGTATATGTACTGTCACATAGCTGAGTTAACTTATATGCATATGTACTGTCACATAGCTGAGTTAACTTATATGTATATGTACTGTCACATAGCTGAGTTAACTTATATGCATATGTACTGTCACATAGCTGAGTTAACTTATATGTATATGTACTGTCACATAGCTTAAGTTAACTTATATGTATATGTACTGTCACATAGCTGAGTTAACTTATATGCATATGTACTGTCACATAGCTTAAGTTAACTTATATGTATATGTACTGTCACATAGCTGAGTTAACTTATATGTATATGTACTGTCACATAGCTTAAGTTAACTTATATGTATATGTACTGTCACATAGCTGAGTTAACTTATATGTATATGTACTGTCACATAGCTTAAGTTAACTTATATGTATATGTACTGTCACATAGCTGAGTTAACTTATATGTATATGTACTGTCACATAGCTTAAGTTAACTTATATGTATATGTACTGTCACATAGCTGAGTTAACTTATATGTATATGTACTGTCACATAGCTTAAGTTAACTTATATGTATATGTACTGTCACATAGCTGAGTTAACTTATATGTATATGTACTGTCACATAGCTGAGTTAACTTATATGTATATGTACTGTCACATAGCTGAGTTAACTTATATGTATATGTACTGTCACATAGCTGAGTAAATTTAGGTTTACGTACTATGACTTAGCTGAATAACTTTAGACATATGTACTCTCACTTAAATGAGTTCATTGTAAACATATGTACTTTTATGGAGTAGATCGGTTAACCTTAGGAATATTTACTCTCATAAAGTTCAATTAACATTATGTATTTGTACTCTCATACACTGTTACTCGCCTATTTCTGAGTTAACATTATTTAATACTAGTCGCAAGTAGCCGAATTAAGAGTAGGTATTGTTACCGAAGCTTAGCACCAAACATTATAGTCTCGGTGCAGGCTTAGCACCAAACATTATCGTCTCGGTGCAGGCTTAGCACCAAACATTATCGTCTCGGTGCAGGCTTGGGACTGATCTCGGGTCCTTAGGGTGCCCCTGAGTCCACCCTGATCAGATGGGTACCCGGCGTGAGTTGGGGAAAATAATGCGGTCTTGCTTTGTGCTAACCACACAATCCCCTAGTATGCCGTGGCTAACTGAAACGTTTGAACTCTACTTCACTATTGCCGAAACAGATCTTCTTCAATATTGCCTAAACAGATCTTCTTCACTATTGTCTAAACAGATCTTCTTCACTATTGCCTAAACAGATCCTCTTCACTATTGCCTAAACAGGTCGTCTTCACTATTTCCTAAACATATCTTCTTCACTATTGCCTAAACAGATCTCCTTCACTATTGCCTAAACAGATCTTTTTCACTATTGCCTAAACAGATCTTCTTCACTATTGCCTAAACAGATCTTCTTCACTATTTCCTAAACAGATCTTCTTCACTATTGCCTAAACAGATCTTCTTAACTATTTCCTAATGAGATCTTCTTCACTTGCCTCAACAAATCTCCCATGTCTGAAATGGGGGATTTTTTTAATGTGTTACTTGCATATAGCTAACATTAGGTATCTGCACTCTTATATATTTAACAGTTAAGGATGTTACTCACATAAAGCGTAGTTAACGTCAGTTATTTTATATAATTGTGCTCAGCATGTAGTGTGCTCTAAGTTTTCTTTATTATTACGTCATAGATAGTTGTTTCTCTTGCGTTACCTGCATAGGTACTTAAGGTTTTTGTCAGATTTCGAACTTTGTGTGTTTCAAACGCAATTCACTTCTGGGTGAAAACACCCATCCTGGCCCTTTCCAAGATATCAAGCCAACAGCCGGCCAAGGAAGTAACGTCCTTACGTGACCCAGATCTCTTCTTAAAGCTACATTCAAACAAGTCGCTGAGTGTTCTCCCCCTCTTACTCTAGCGTTTAACTTCCTTTATCGATAATACGTTTATTTCTTCAGTCTCACTATATCCTTTCTCTCTCCCACTCTCCCTGCCACTCTCTTTCCTCCTCCCCGCTCTTCCTTTCTATTTCCATCTCTGTATCTCTCCCTCCCTACTCCCCCTCTTCCTTTCTATTTCCATCTCTGTATCTCTCCCTCCCTACTCCCTCCTCTCTGCATGTCTAGAGTTGATGTCTGGCATCGATCCCAAGATTGTGTCCAATAACTGGGGAAAGAGATTGTTGTTGATTTGGTAGATGACAGGCTGGCGCATGTCATTTATGTCAACACGGCGTGTAATGATGTCATTTCATGGTTTAATGTGGTGGGGAAGGGTAAACACAGCTGTGTTAGGGGTGTGTACTGTTATACAGGAATGTGTGTACTTTTATACAGGGTTGTGTGTACTGTTATACAGGATTGTGTACTGTTATACAGGATTGTGTGTGCTGTTATACAGGAATGTGTGTGCTGTTATACATGATTGCTTTCGATATATATGATGTAAACTTTGTGATTACGGGTGCTGCTGCTTATGATAGTGTAAAAATTGTGGTATAGTATTGGCGACGCTGTTATATAGAGTTGTGTGTGTGCTAATATCGAGGCTGAGATCAACAATGATTTTTTTTTGTGGTACGCTGTGACAGATATTCGGAATTTCATAACCTTTCAAACCTCTTCATTATTACCCCTGTGGTCTGATTGGTCAACAAAATGAATACTTGAATCCGATTGGATAACTCCTTCCGAACAACTATGAACTAACAGTTTTCATGTTATAAATATTTGGGATATCCAATATCCTGGTATTTGGTACCCAATACAATTTCCTTGTTTCATTGCAAACATCTCGGACATACAACAAGTGACTTTCATAGAACATATTTCTCGAATGGCTTCCAACAATGAACTTGAAGACAAGAGCCTCTGCCGTTGCTAGTTGAATGGTTCAATGTCCTCATCACCTCATCCACTGGCGTCCTGAGGTGGACCTTCGCTTTACGACTGGAGTTGGACGCCTCAGATGGAATTGGTAGGTCAATATGGTTTTTTTGTTGACTTGTGTTTGTCTGTTTGTGTATGTATCTGTGCATAACTGTGTTTGTCTGTTTGTGTATGTATCGGTGCATAACTGTGTTTGTCTGTTTGTGTATGTATCCGTGCATAACTGTGTTTGTCTGTTTGTGTATGTATCGGTGCATAACTGTGTTTGTCTGTTTGTGTATGTATCCGTGCATAACTGTGTTTGTGTATGTATCCGTGCATAACTTTGTTTGTCTGTTTGTGTATGTATCTGTGCAAAACTTTGTTTGTCTGTTTGTGTTGGTTTGCGGAGCTCTAAACAGTACATTGGTGGGACATGAAAGTAAATGACGTAATGTGTGTATTGTTTGTAGGAGTGTGCTCATTCGTCATAGGCGTGTCGGTACAAGATGTGTGTCATTGACGTGTCGATACAGCATCTGTGTCAGGGGTGTGTTCAAACGACACCCGAATCAAGGGTGTTTTGATACGACATCTGTGTTAAGGGTGTGCCAATACCACAGCTGTTAGTGGCGTGTCGACATGGCAGCGTTTCAGTGGCATGTCAATATCGATACCCCAACTGTGTCAGAAGGTTGTGTTCGTGTCGGCGATGGGTCGATGCGATACTTGTATGAGTCACGGTATCGTGATTGCTCCGCCCTGGTTTGCCTGTCGTGAGCTGGTGTTTAAGATCGATACTCTGATCTTTAAGTATACAATGAGAGATCGCTTTGATGGGCAGGGGAGTTAAATGAGTTCTCATTATCTGACAGGGTTGTCGTTAATTTTTTACACTGATTTTTTTTTAAATGTTGAAAGGTAATCTTGCCGCATTGCATATTTTCAAAGTTATTCGTGCCTTTTTTTAAACCACGTTTTTATTAACTCGCTTTCGTTCCTGTTTGTCTGTCCACAATTTTTCAAATCTGTCAAGGTAAAATTAAACCACTTCTGATGGTCCTAGAGTTCTCAAAATTTTACCACAGATAGATCTTATATGACAATGCATTGTATCAAAATTTCAGATCGATCGACCGTTATTAAATTATTGAACTTTTTAGTTTATCTATAAATAAGCATGTGTATTATCCATCCGCTCGTGTTTACATTACATTCACGTACCGAGTTCACACCAACCCCGACCACATCAACTTGTTTAACATCAAGGGGAGATCAGTCATTTCCAATCTGTAAATGTTTTTTGGGCAATGCGTATTATATTTGAACATAATCGATACTTCAAAACTCACCATAGCATACACTTAGACTAAAAAGAATAAAATAAATAGACGTAAAAAAAAGATTTTTAAAAACCACGTTTTTATAAGCGGACTAAAGAGAAGAAAATAATTTAAAACTTATTATTTCGAGTACTAATTTAATATGACTAAAAACGTGGGGCGGGTGTTTGGTATAAAAATTAAAGATTTATAATTTAGAAGGCAAAAGAGAGATCTATAAGTGAGAGAATGAATGAACTGCATATGTTAAACTTCATAAGTGCCCGTCCCACATTTTTAGTCATATTAAATTAGTACTTGAACTTATGTTTTTAATTATTTTCTTCTTTTTAGTCCGCTTATAAAAATGTGGTGTTTAAAAATCTTTTTTAAAAATTCTATTTATTATTACCACGTTTTTATTAACTTGCTTTCGTGTCTGTCTGTCTGTCCGCAATTTTTCAAATTTGCCAACGTAAAATTAAACCACTTCTGATGGTCCTAGAGAGCTCAAAATTGTTACCACAGATAGATCTTGAGTGACAATGCATTGTATCAAAATTTCAGATCGATCAAAATACCGCAATTAAATTATTGCATTTTTTTAGTTTATCTCTGTATAAGCATCTGTATCCGTCTGTTGCAGTTCAATTTCACGTGCCGAGTTCACCCCGTGACCTCATCGCCGTCGGGCGGGCGCTGATGAAGTGTTTCGTAAAATAAATAGAGGTAAAAAAAGATTTTAAAAAAACACGCTTTTATAAGTGAACTAAAAAGAAGAAACTAATTTAAAACTTATAACTTCAAGTACTTTAATTTAATGTGACTAAAAACGTGGGGCGGGTGCTTATGAGGTTTTACATATGCAGTTCAATCATTCTCTCACTTATAGAATTCTCTTTTGCCTTCTAAATTATAAATCTTTAACTTTTATACCAAACACCCGCCCAATGTTTTTAGTCATATTAAATGAAAGTACTTGAAGTTATAAGTTTTAAATTATTTTCTTCTTCTAGTCCACTTATAAAAACGTGGTTTTAAAAACTCCTTTTTTTACTGTTATTTATTAATTTACACGCTTTTATTTAAGTCACACTTTGTGTATGTTGTATGCGTCGAATCTTGTAACGTAAATTTAACCACTTCTAATGGTCTTAGAGATGTCAAAATTTTACCACAGATAGATCTTGGATGACAATGCGTTGTTTTAAAATTTCAGATCGATCGAATGTACAGTAATTAAATGAATGCATTTTTAGTTTATCTCTATATAGCATCTGTATCCGTCTGCTATAGGGTTGGTCATTATTTACCGGAAGTCTAATAATAGACTCGATCTATAACTAGGTCACCGCCTGAGGTGCCGTAAGGTCAAGTAGTGAATATTTATTCATAACTATTAGAGGGAATGCGCTCATTGAAATTATCTAAAACTTGTTCAAAAGCTTGATTTTATAGAATTTTAAAGAAAAATATAAGGTCATATTATTTGATATATTATATAATGCGAAATAGAGCTTCCTTGCGAGAGTGAATTTAATATTAATATGTAAATATACAGACTATACTTTTTTATTTTTAGTTCATTCGCTCATTCGTCCGAGAATTTTATTCATTCATACTATTTACTTCTAAAACGTATGATGTAATTATAATTAAAGTCATAATCTTAGTGTAAGTTTATTACTAATAAATACTAAGGCATATATAATTTATATGAACCAACGAAAACAATTTATATTAAATATAAGTTTGTTAGCACTAGTCACTAGTACTAGTGGCGACTGCCGGAACGACCGCTTACACTTTCACTCATCTTAAATAAATGCTTAGGCTTATTTATTTAAATTAAAATATCAATAGATGGTTATATTATGTAATATTATATTATGCGAAATGGAACGTCCTTGCGAGCATGAATTATGTAAATGAATTAGTGACTCTGCATCTGCTCTGACTGAGGCTCTGGCTCTAGTAATAAGTTAGTAGTAACTAGTTCTAGTTGCTCGTTCGTCCATGAAGTTTATTCTTTCATACTATGATGTAATCATAATTAAAGTCATAATCTTAGTGTAAGTTTATTACTAATAAATACCAAGGCATATATTTTTATAAGGCAAGGACCAAGGAAAACAATATTAAAATAACTATATGTTAATAATTGACTACGCTAGAACTAGTGTTTACCGTAGTTCCGACTATCGAACGAACGCTTACACTCATCTTTAAATAATTTAAAATATGTTAAGGCTTATTTATTAAAGTTTTAAGTCTTCAACATTTTAATAATTTTCTCGGCTGCAAAAATAAGTGTAAAGAAATATTTTTTGCACAAAAAATTGCACCTAGAAGATTGTTTTTTAGTGAGATCAATGTATCAAAATACACTGTTGTAATGGGCATTTCTGAAATTTTTGACCTGAATCTAAAATTAGCCCAATGACCAAATGGTTTATGACGTTTTCCGGTCTTAGAAATAATCAAGTCTATTGTTGACTTCCACGTGCTGCCACCGGAGTTCACCCCAGCCATAGATGACCGCATTCCTCGTGTTGAACAGCTCAGTAATACGAAACTAAATCTAAATTGACATGATAGTGATAGTGCAAGAGGAGCAACATGAGTTTTTATTATTCAAACATTCCCTTTATCAATTATGCCCCTACTCACACCCACATTTTTAAAATAAAAACTTCCGTCAGTTTTAACTTAAAGCTCAAGTGTATTGAAATACGTTTTCGTTTAGTCTCTTTATGGTAATGCTTCCGTCGGTTCTAACGTAAATCTCCAGCTACCACGTTAAATGATTTCTAATGAAATACAGTACACATAAATATCAGTTTCTATTAGGGCTGTATCGGATTCAATTTTTTTTTATCCAACCGCATTAAGCCGGATTTATGCAGTGAGATCCGGTACATCCCAAGTTTGTATGAATGGCGAATTCGAGCAGATATGCTGAAATTATGACCAGTTAAAGAAACCGTCCTTGAAGTAACTTTGTTTTTCACAGATTGTCTTTCCCTCAATTATTTATTTATTACCACAGCGGCTAACTCAGGAGATTTATGAATATCTGATTACGTCCCTTGTCTCATCATAGGCGTTTCAAGCCGTGTGAAATATGACGGACGACAGCTAATCCGAGATTATGGAAAGAGTTATCATGGCTAACACTCATTTACCGCCCCTGTCAGAATCATACAGCATAACACATGACAACACGCCCTTGTCAGAAATCATACTTTACACAAACTTATGACCCTACCACAACAATGTGAGAATCCCCTCCTGTTGGTTCAATTACAAAGCTCGTTCATATTACAGGCACTACTTACCACTCCATGGCTATTTCGTCTACCGCTGAAGCAGCACTCACCTACCGCCCCCCCCCCTTTTTCATCACAAACTACTCGGCATATACTGATGTGTCCATATTAGAAAGAATAATCCAATATTGAGATATTCATTCGGAGGCGTCCCTGAAATAGGGCCCCTGTATTGTATCTCAGCTGGGGGCGTCCCTGAAATAGGGCCCCTGTGTTGTATCTTCAAACAGGCGTTTCTAACTATAATAATCATAAACTATATGCAGCGCCTTACATATTCTGGGTTCCCTCGCTCCCTCTATCTGTCTCCTCTCTCTGTCTCCTCTCTCTGTATGCTCTCTCTGATCCCTCTATCTGTTCCTCCTCTCTCTCTCTCTCTCTCTCTCTCTCTCTCTGTATATTCGAATGGGGCGAGTTTGGAATGGGTAAATGGGTTATATGTTGTTGTTTTTTTTAAGATAGATAGATCCACTGGATAAGCATTTGTCCACTAAGCTGTGTCTATCGAATATCCGAGAAGTAAAATTAGAGGACACGGGTAAGGACTTAAGAAGCAGACAGTAGACAACCTACAGTTGGGCGCAGTTCTTGCTGTGGCGTTATTTCGATACTACGTGTATGTATACGGCAATAAGAAATGCGAGATGGGAGTCTCCATTATGGGCAGATACTTTATTGCTGATTAGCAAAAATACTATTACACTCGAAGGTCTATACTGCTCTCTAAAGTTCTGACAGGGAGAGTACGGTTTCTGCTTTAATAAGCCCCGGCATGGAAAATATATAATTATACTAAACTTCTAAATATTCCTAGCGCGGGAGTGGAGAGTTGGTAACTATCGTGAGTTCACGGGCATACGCACGTTTGGATTATGATTTAATAATGTGCTAAAAGTGTCACACATACGAAAGGTTTATGAATGCCGAGATTGCGATAGGCAATTATTCGGCCAACATCCATTCATACCTGCGGCGCTACAGCTCATGCAGGGCTTTGGCCTGCCTCACCAATTCCTTCCAGTTAAACCTAACCAATTCGTTTGTTTCTCCAAGATTGGATACCCAGTTGCTGTAGATCTTTCTCTACATTATCTGTTCATCTAAGCCGCTTTACTCCTGGGGTTTCGGTTGTGCATCCTCTTTGCTCATCTATCATTCGTCATTCTAAGTATCCAGTCCAGCTTAGTCTGCCCTTAGTTATTTCTGCTACTATCTTGGGATCATGGTATAGTTCGTCCATATATTTTCCCTATGAACTTTCCTCTCCCATGTTTTGAACTGGTTTTTTGCAGTTTTCGTTAGGGTCCAAGTTTTACTTGCATTTGTTACAACTGGTTTACATTCGCCCAACAACTTCGAGAAAGTCGACATTTAAAACAGCCTACATTTACACCTTGTCTTGGTCCTACACAGACTCCCTGTCTTGGTCCTACATTTACTCCCTGTCTTGGTCCTACACAGACTCCCTGTCTTGGTCCTACATTTACACCTTGTCTTGGTCCTACACAGACTCCCTGTCTTGGTCCTACATTTACTCCCTGTCTTGGTCCTACACAGACTCCCTGTCTTGGTCCTACATTTACACCTTGTCTTGGTCCTACATAGACTCCCTGTCTTGGTCCTACACAGACTCCCTGTCTTGGTCCTACATTTACTCCCTGTTTTGGTCCTACATTTACTCCCTGTCTTGGTCCTACATAGACTCCCTGACTTTGTGTTACACAGTGTCTCACAGATTGAGAAGCCCTGTCCTGAACCTACACAATAAAAGTGTTCAAATAAAAACACTTGATGTCCAAAAATAGCCGGGGGCCAGTTGCCACGAAAGACTTCCATGCCGGAAACCTGGCTGCCGTTGGTCTCAACTTAGCGGCTATCTCCTCATCAGCTGGCTGCCAGCATCTCTTGACTGAACGTTCGAGTGTCCAGTCCGGTCACTGGCTGGGCACTCCTCCAGCCAATTGTTTCCATCTCTGGTCTGTTCGTTCCAGCACAAGTATCAGCATAAAAGCCAAACTGGAAGTCTTAGCTTAGATCGCGGGTTCCCAGCCGATGGCTTATATCACGGGATCCCAGCCTATGACTTAGATCACGGGTTCCCAACATATGGCTTAGATCACGGTTTCCCAACCTATGGCTTAGATCACGGGTTCCCAACCTATGGCTTAGATCACGGGTTCCCAACCTATGACTTAGATCACGGGTTCCCAACCTTTGACTTAGATCACGGGTTCCCAAACTATGACTTAGATCACGGGTTCTCAACATATGACTTAGATCACGGGTTCCCAACCTATGACTTAGATCACGGGTTCCCAACCTATGACTTAGATCCCGGGTTCCCAACCTATGACTTAGATCACGGGTTCCCAACCTATGGCTTAGATCACGGGTTCCCAACCTATGACTTAGATCACGGGTTCCCAACCTATGACTTAGATCACGGGTTCCCAACCTATGACTTAGATAACGGGTTCCCAACCTATGGCTTAGATCACGGGTTCCCAACCTATGGCTTAGATCACGGGTTCCCAACCTATGGCTTAGATCACGGGTTCCCAACCTATGACTTAGATCACGGGTTCCCAACCTATGACTTAGATCACGGGTTCCCAACCTATGACTTAGATCACGGGTTCCCAACCTATGACTTAGATCACGGGTTCCCAACCTATGACTTAGATCACGGGTTCCCAACCTATGACTTAGATCACGGGTTCCCAACCTATGGCTTAGATCACGGGTTCCCAACCTATGGCTTAGATCACGGGTTCCCAACCTATGACTTAGATCACGGGTTCCCAACCTATGACTTAGATCACGGGTTCCCAACCTATGACTTAGATCACGGGTTCCCAACCTATGACTTAGATCACGGGTTCCCAACCTATGACTTAGATCACGGGTTCCCAACCTATGACTTAGATCACGGGTTCCCAACCTATGACTTAGATCACGGGTTCCCAACCTATGACTTAGATCACGGGTTCCCAACCTATGACTTAGATCACGGGTTCCCAACCTATGACTTAGATCACGGGTTCCCAACCTATGACTTAGATCACGGGTTCCCAACCTATGACTTAGATCACGGGTTCCCAACCTATGACTTAGATCATTATATCGCGTGGATTTTAACCGCACTTCCTGTTTATTGTAAAGTTTATGTGTTAATAACATAAATGTTCATATATATATATAAGGGTTATTGTTTTTCAATCATCAGCTTTTTTTTGGAGATTTTCTACATGTTTTTCTTTACAATTTGTGCTCTTGCGTTCTATTAATAATTGTCGCCTGGCATGAATCCGCTCTTTATAATATGTATATGTGTATACAGATATCCAAATACACATATATAAATGGAGTATAGTTTACTTTTCCGTACTAAAAATTGTATGATATGTATAACGTATAAACCCTTTTAAAGGACATTCGCTCACTGCATCATATTTGATCCTCGAGATAAGGGTTTCTCAAAACCCATCTGTCGGCACAATTATATTGGAGCGAGAGTTTAGACGGAAAAAAAAATTGATATTGAAATGTTTTAGATTTTAGAGACTTCAACGTTGGTCCTCCGACCTGTAGGACATGGTTGCATACCAACTACTCCTGCTAAACGTTGGTCCTCCGACCTGTATGACATGGTTGCATCCCCACTACTCCTGCTAAACGTCGGTCCTCCGACCTGTATGGCATGGTTGCCTACCCACTACTCCTGCTAAACGTCGGTCCTCCGACCTGTATGGCATGGTTGCCTACCCACTACTCCTGCTAAACGTCGGTCCTCCGACCTGTATGGCATGGTTGCCTACCCACTACTCCTGCTAAACGTCGGTCCTCCGACCTGTATGGCATGGTTGCCTACCCACTACTCCTGCTAAACGTCGGTCCTCCGACCTGTATGGCATGGTTGCATACCCACTACTCCTGCTAAACGTCGGTCCTCCGACCTGTATGGCATGGTTGCATACCCACTACTCCTGCTAAACGTCGGTCCTCCGACCTGTATGGCATGGTTGCCTACCCACTACTCCTGCTAAACGTCGGTCCTCCGACCTGTATGGCATGGTTGCCTACCCACTACTCCTGCTAAACGTCGGTCCTCCGACCTGTATGGCATGGTTGCCTACCCCCTTCTCCTGCTAAACGTCGGTCCTCCGACCTGTATGGCATGGTTGCCTACCCACTACTCCTGATAAACGTCGGTCCTCCGACCTGTATGGCATGGTTGCCTACCCACTACTCCTGCTAAACGTCGGTCCTCCGACCTGTATGGCATGGTTGCCTACCCACTACTCCTGCTAAACGTCGGTCCTCCGACCTGTATGGCATGGTTGCCTACCCACTACTCCTGCTAAACGTCGGTCCTCCGACCTGTATGGCATGGTTGCCTACCCACTACTCCTGCTAAACGTCGGTCCTCCGACCTGTATGGCATGGTTGCATACCCACTACTCCTGCTAAACGTCGGTCCTCCGACCTGTATGGCATGGTTGCATACCCACTACTCCTGCTAAACGTCGGTCCTCCGACCTGTATGGCATGGTTGCCTACCCACTACTCCTGCTAAACGTCGGTCCTCCGACCTGTATGGCATGGTTGCCTACCCACTACTCCTGCTAAACGTCGGTCCTCCGACCTGTATGGCATGGTTGCCTACCCCCTTCTCCTGCTAAACGTCGGTCCTCCGACCTGTATGGCATGGTTGCCTACCCACTACTCCTGATAAACGTCGGTCCTCCGACCTGTATGGCATGGTTGCCTACCCACTACTCCTGCTAAACGTCGGTCCTCCGACCTGTATGGCATGGTTGCCTACCCACTACTCCTGCTAAACGTCGGTCCTCCGACCTGTATGACATGGTTGCCTACCCACTACTCCTGCTAAACGTCGGTCCTCCGACCTGTATGGCATGGTTGCCTACCCACTACTCCTGATAAACGTCGGTCCTCCGACCTGTATGGCATGGTTGCCTACCCACTACTCCTGCTAAACGTCGGTCCTCCGACCTGTATGACATGGTTGCATACCCACTACTCCTGCTAAACGTCGGTCCTCCGACCTGTATGGCATGGTTGCCTACCCACTACTCCTGCTAAACGTCGGTCCTCCGACCTGTATGACATGGTTGCATACCCACTACTCCTGCTAAACGTCGGTCCTCCGACCTATATGACATGGTTGCATACCCACTACTCCTGCAAAAATCCGTTTCACATCTTCGTGGCTCTGAGCACTGGAAATTTCCGGCATTGACATCAAAATAAGCACTTTTGAAACTGCCGATAGCTTGTCCTTAGTTGGGATCTTGATTTACTTTGAATCGATTAGTTCACAAAAGCAGACTCACCCGTTCACTCTACCGAATTCGATAAATTAATTATTATTTTAATTTTTTAAATTTTTGTTTAATTTGTTCTTTAACACGTTTGAGATTTTTTTATTGGGTCGTGAAAATGTTGTTTTTTTTAGTTCGCCACCAGTCAAAGAACAAACAAAAAACTTTTATCTTTGATACAGGTACTTAGTTGATCAAGCGCACGACATGAAAAAACTGCGAAATGAAAGCGCATCTTTGTGACATGTGTGTACGGGAGGTGGACATGGTTTTAAGGTTTCCCACACGCCACCCTGTCTCCTACCTCCCTCTCTTCCCCCACCCCCAGACAACAATCATCATTTCTGAAGTAAAGCCGTCCATCAGCAAAGAAATATTTTCTCTGACGTAGCAATACGGTTATATTCCAATCCTCTTACTCGTTGCCATGGCGACCATAGATTCTAGTCGGGTTACACTCTGGTATTTATAGATTTTAATCTTTGAATTACAGAAATCCATAGATGAAAGAAAGAGCGTCTTCTGGTGTCTGTGTCCTTACAATCGAATGGTGTCTGTGTCCTTACAATCGAATGGTTTCATATCGAGCTTCTGACTAGCAACATTGGTCTCAACTGACAGACAAATGACACCATCTTCGTGTGACGTGCATTGGTCTCAACTGACATCAGACAAATGAGACCATATTCGTGTGACGTACATTGGTCTCAACTGACATTAGACAAATGAGACCATTTTCTGTGACTTATATTAGTCTCAACTGACATTTTGAATGATTGAATTCCTCTTCATCAAAACGCCAATTGGTATTCCTATATGCGTGCCTCTGCCCACTTTCTATCTACAGTCTACACTCTTCCTGTGTATTTACACTACATCTCCCATGGTACAATGTGCTACCACTTTCTATCTACAGTCTACACTCTTCCTGTGTACTTACACTACATCTCACATGGTACAATGTGCTATCACAGTATAGCTTGAAGATGATCATCACTGAGATTTGACATGTGCTTGGATTTATTGAAGTTCATGGTGGAGAACAGCTTTTCACACATATATGTGCTCCCAAAAAGGCACATAGTCTGGCTGAACATTCTTGAAAGTTCAGGGCAGGTTGGGGACGATTCTCTCAAAAATTGTCCAAGCTTGTCTGCTTTCCATTCACCTCCATGAAATTAGCTTTCAGATGAGAGTTGCACTGCAAGTCGATGAGTTCAAACTGCAACACAGGGGTGGGGGGCATCTTGGACATCGAAAAAGAAGGGGTCAGCAAATAGTTTAAAAGTTGTTTTGTGATTCTTAAAGTCTGCAAATCGGTGATCAAATTCTTCCTGTAGCTTTTCAATGGCATCAATATATTCCTCACCATCGAATGGCATGTCCACATCCAAGAGTCGTGCATGCTGGGAAATGGCTGAGGTTTTTCTGAGAGAGCTGGGCTTTCCTTAAAATAAGTTTTGTGGAAAATGCTCTCACATTTTCATAGGCAGCACTGACAAGCTGCTCCTGTCCTTGTAACTTCTTGTTTAGTACATTCAGCTCCTGTGTGATGTCAACAAAAAAGCTAAGTCCATGAGCCATTTTGAATCACTTAACACAGGAACATCCATCCCATCGTTCTGCATGAAAGCGTTCACTTCTGTTCTCAACTCAAAAAACCTCTTCAAGCAGGTTCCCCTGCTGAGCCAACGCACCTCAGTAAAGCAGAGCACATCTTTATATGTAGACTCTATTTCCTCCAAAAAGCTCGAAATTGCCTGTGCTTTAAGCCCCTGGATCTAATACGGTTGATGCATTTCACAATGACAAACTTGAGGCATTTGCTGCACAGGAAATGCTGCTGGATAATACAATGTAGAGCGATAGCCTCCTCCACACCCTCGTCTTCTAGTTGTTGTTTTTTTAATAAGTGCAACCAGTCTATTTTTCCTCCATGTCATTGAAGGTGCTCCGTCTGTTGTTATCCCCGCAAACTTCTGCCATGGTAAACCGGCATCCACAATGGCATTACACAGCTGTCGGAATATGTCCTGAGCAGTGGTCTGACCATGCATTGGCATCACTGTGAGCAACTCCTCTATCACTTCAAAATTGTCATCAATACCACGGGTACAGATTGCCAGTTGTGCAGTGTCAGTGATGTCTGTGATGTCAAGAGCGACTGAGTACGCACTGAAATTTTTGTCCATCTATTGCAGTTGATTGTATATGTTTCTTGACAGCTCGATAGTGCGCTCTGCCACTGTGTTGGCTTGAAGACTGATGCTGCTAAACATAAATTAGCTACTTAAAAGGTTGGATCGGCTCTGCAAACGAAACAACCCAAAATTGGCAACGCTCAGCGTTATAAGAGTCTACCGATATAAGGCGACGCGCTGAGACTCCAAGGGGGAAATGGTTAAAAAAAATTAGATAAAAACTTCTAATCAATAAAACTTCATTGTCTTAGAAAAAAAAGAGTCCAAAGAAAAAAATTCCAATTACAGTTTAAAATATCTTATCTTATTTTAATTTAATTTTTAAAAATTCTTTTCTTCGTTATCGCCACAGCGGGCCGCACTTGCACTGAACTTGGATATCAAGTTGGGGCCACAAAATATCATCAAGCGGGCCGCAATTGGCCCGCGGGCCGCGTGTTTGAGACCCCTGAATGTAAAACAACATTATATATTCCATGACTGATAGCACCTAAGATGGTATTTAATTAGTAGAAAAATCATCTTCGGTATAGAAGGAGCGTATGTAACAGATAAGATAAAAAGGATTCAGATACTATTTTATTTATTGTCAGTTATTTTTATCAATAATAATAAAAATGGGTCATAATTTTATTATTGTATATTAAACCTTGCGCGGACCTCTTGAATGGTACCGGGGACCCCCATGGGGCATGTAGGTACCACTTTGGGATGACACCAACCTCAGATGTGACAGATCAAGTGACAGTGTGGCATAGCGGGGTACGTGATAAAATAAGATCAATATTTCAGTTGTCACTAACCTCAGATGTGACAGATCAAGTGACAGAGTGTGGCATAGCGGGGTACGTGATAAAATAAGATCAATATTTCAGTTGTCACCAACCTCAGATGTGACAGATCAAGTGACATAGTGTGGCATAGCGGGGTACGTGATAAAATAAGATCAATATTTCAGTTGTCAATAACCTCAGATGTGACAGATCTAGTGACAGTGTGGCATAGTGGGGTACGTGATAAAATAAGATCAATATTTAAGTTGTCACTATCCTCAGATGTGACAGATCTAGTGACAAAAATTTGCGACATACCGGGGTACGTGCTACATGTCCTTGTGATCTTTTTGGTTTAAGGCCGGCGTATTTATCTATGATTTAGTGGGTCACGGCTGTAAGGGATCGAGGTGGTTCTATGATTTAGTGGGTCACGGCTGTAAGGTATCGAGGTGGTTCTATGATTTAGTGGGTCACGGCTGTAAGGTATCGAGGTGGTTCTATGATTTAGTGGGTCACGGTTGTAAGGTATCGAGGTGGTTCTATGATTTAGTGGGTCACGGATGTAAGGTATCGAGGTGGTTCTATGATTTAGTGGGTCACGGCTGTAAGGTATCGAGGTGGTTCTATGATTTAGTGGGTCACGGCTGTAAGGGATCGAGGTGGTTCTATGATTTAGTGGGTCACGGCTGTAAGGTATCGAGGTGGTTCTATGATTTAGTGGGTCACGGCTGTAAGGGATCGAGGTGGTTCTCTTGTCGCGCTAGACAGCGTTTGCTCCTGGTCAGCCTTAAGAATGACGCGCAGAGGGTGGACTCTGAGAAACACTCTTGCAGTCCTTGTGGCTCTCCGAAGCATGGATTGGGAACCACTCCCTCGGCGTCCGAGTGAGATATCGATAGAGCCATCACCTCTAAGAGAGGTGAGATTCATTGACTCGCTGGGATAGCAAAGAGTCGTGTCATGCAGTAACGGCCGGCACCCCATGTACCTGTAAGTGTCTTACTCACACGGTCTTCGATGTCTTAATGTAAACATGGAAGTCATGTAGTAACGGCCGGCACCCCATGTACCTGTAAGTGTCTTACTCACACGGTCTTCGATGTCTTAATGTAAACATGGAAGTCATGTAGTAACGGCCGGCACCCCATGTACCTGTAAGTGTCTTACTCACACGGTCTTCGATGTCTTAATGTAAACATGGAAGTCATGTAGTAAACCGAAGACTAACAAATGTCCTAGACACGTGTCCATAATGTAAACACGGACCGGACATGAACAGGCTTCTTTGAAATAAGGTCAACAATTGAGTTTATCCCATACATCAATTGACCCATCTATAATGGACATACTTTGACTTTGACCCGTGTATAACTTAAATCAATCGACCCTTTATAACTAACCTCATTGGACAAAGTCTATTACTAACATTTTAGTCTATTAATAACATTTGACTCATCTATAACTAGCATCATTGGACACGTCTAGAGCTAACATTATTCTATACGTCTATAACTGACATCATTCGACACTTCTAGAACTAGCATCATTGGACACGTCTAGAGCTAAAATTATTCTATACGTCTATAACTGACATCATTCGACACTTCTATAACTAGCATCATTGGACACGTCTAGACTAGAGCTAACATTATTCTATACGTCTATAACTGACATCATTCGACACTTCTAGAACTAGCATCATTGGACACGTCTAGAGCTAACATTATTCTATACGTCTATAACTGACATCATTCGACACTTCTATAACTAGCATCATTGGACACGTCTAGACTAGAGCTAACATATTCTATACGTCTATAACTGACATCATTCGACACTTCTAGAACTAGCATCATTGGACACGTCTAGACTAGAGCTAACATTATTCTATACGTCTATAACTGACATCATTCGACACTTCTAGAACTAGCATCATTGGACACGTCTAGAGCTAACATTATTCTATACGTCTATAACTGACATCATTCGACACTTCTATAACTAGCATCATTGGACACGTCTAGACTAGAGCTAACATATTCTATACGTCTATAACTGACATCATTCGACACTTCTAGAACTAGCATCATTGGACACGTCTAGAGCTAACATTATTCTATACGTCTATAACTGACATCATTCGACACTTCTAGAACTAGCATCATTGGACACGTCTAGAGCTAACATTATTCTATACGTCTATAACTGACATCATTCGACACTTCTAGAACTAGCATCATTGGACACGTCTAGACTAGAGCTAACATATTCTATACGTCTATAACTGACATCATTCGACACTTCTAGAACTAGCATCATTGGACACGTCTAGACTAGAGCTAACATTATTCTATACGTCTATAACTGACATCATTCGACACTTCTAGAACTAGCATCATTGGACACGTCTAGAGCTAACATTATTCTATACGTCTATAACTGACATCATTCGACACTTCTATAACTAGCATCATTGGACACGTCTAGACTAGAGCTAACATATTCTATACGTCTATAACTGACATCATTCGACACTTCTAGAACTAGCATCATTGGACACGTCTAGACTAGAGCTAACATTATTCTATACGTCTATAACTGACATCATTCGACACTTCTAGAACTAGCATCATTGGACACGTCTAGAGCTAACATTATTCTATACGTATATAACTGACATCATTCGACACTTCTAGAACTAGCATCATTGGACACGTCTAGACTAGAGCTAACATTATTCTATACGTCTATAACTGACATCATTCGACACTTCTAGAACTAGCATCATTGGACACGTCTAGACTAGAGCTAACATTATTCTATACGTCTATAACTGACATCATTCGACACTTCTAGAACTAGCATCATTGGACACGTCTAGAGCTAACATTATTCTATACGTCTATAACTGACATCATTCGACACTTCTAGAACTAGCATCATTGGACACGTCTAGACTAGAGCTAACATTATTCTATACGTCTATAACTGACATCATTCGACACTTCTAGAACTAGCATCATTGGACACGTCTAGAGCTAACATTATTCTATACGTCTATAACTGACATCATTCGACACTTCTAGAACTAGCATCATTGGACACGTCTAGAGCTAAAATTATTCTATACGTCTATAACTGACATCATTCGACACTTCTAGAACTAGCATCATTGGACACGTCTAGACTAGAGCTAACATTATTCTATACGTCTATAACTGACATCATTCGACACTTCTAGAACTAGCATCATTGGACACGTCTAGAGCTAACATTATTCTATACGTCTATAACTGACATCATTCGACACTTCTAGAACTAGCATCATTGGACACGTCTAGAGCTAACATTATTCTATACGTCTATAACTGACATCATTCGACACTTCTAGAACTAGCATCATTGGACACGTCTAGAGCTAAACATTATTCTATACGTCTATAACTGACATCATTCGACACTTCTAGAACTAGCATCATTGGACACGTCTAGAGCTAACATTATTCTATACGTCTATAACTGACATCATTCGACACTTCTAGAACTAGCATCATTGGACACGTCTAGAGCTAACATTATTCTATACGTCTATAACTGACATCATTCGACACTTCTAGAACTAGCATCATTGGACACGTCTAGAGCTAACATTATTCTATACGTCTATAACTGACATCATTCGACACTTCTAGAACTAGCATCATTGGACACGTCTAGAGCTAACATTATTCTATACGTCTATAACTGACATCATTCGACACTTCTAGAACTAGCATCATTGGACACGTCTAGAGCTAACATTATTCTATACGTCTATAACTGACATCATTCGACACTTCTAGAACTAGCATCATTGGACACGTCTAGAGCTAACATTATTCTATACGTCTATAACTGACATCATTCGACACTTCTAGAACTAGCATCATTGGACACGTCTAGAGCTAACATTATTCTATACGTCTATAACTGACATCATTCGACACTTCTAGAACTAGCATCATTGGACACGTCTAGAGCTAACATTATTCTATACGTCTATAACTGACATCATTCGACACTTCTAGAACTAGCATCATTGGACACGTCTAGAGCTAACATTATTCTATACGTCTATAACTGACATCATTCGACACTTCTAGAACTAGCATCATTGGACACGTCTAGAGCTAACATTATTCTATACGTCTATAACTGACATCATTCGACACTTCTAGAACTAGCATCATTGGACACGTCTAGAGCTAACATTATTCTATACGTCTATAACTGACATCATTCGACACTTCTAGAACTAGCATCATTGGACACGTCTAGAGCTAACATTATTCTATACGTCTATAACTGACATCATTCGACACTTCTAGAACTAGCATCATTGGACACGTCTAGAGCTAACATTATTCTATACGTCTATAACTGACATCATTCGACACTTCTAGAACTAGCATCATTGGACACGTCTAGAGCTAACATTATTCTATACGTCTATAACTGACATCATTCGACACTTCTAGAACTAGCATCATTGGACACGTCTAGAGCTAACATTATTCTATACGTCTATAACTGACATCATTCGACACTTCTAGAACTAGCATCATTGGACACGTCTAGAGCTAACATTATTCTATACGTCTATAACTGACATCATTCGACACTTCTAGAACTAGCATCATTGGACACGTCTAGAGCTAACATTATTCTATACGTCTATAACTGACATCATTCGACACTTCTAGAACTAGCATCATTGGACACGTCTAGACTAGAGCTAACATTATTCTATACGTCTATAACTGACATCATTCGACACTTCTAGAACTAGCATCATTGGACACGTCTAGAGCTAACATTATTCTATACGTCTATAACTGACATCATTCGACACTTCTAGAACTAGCATCATTGGACACGTCTAGAGCTAAACATTATTCTATACGTCTATAACTGACATCATTCGACACTTCTAGAACTAGCATCATTGGACACGTCTAGAGCTAACATTATTCTATACGTCTATAACTGACATCATTCGACACTTCTAGAACTAGCATCATTGGACACGTCTAGAGCTAACATTATTCTATACGTCTATAACTGACATCATTCGACACTTCTAGAACTAGCATCATTGGACACGTCTAGACTAGAGCTAACATTATTCTATACGTCTATAACTGACATCATTCGACACTTCTAGAACTAGCATCATTGGACACGTCTAGAGCTAACATTATTCTATACGTCTATAACTGACATCATTCGACACTTCTAGAACTAGCATCATTGGACACGTCTAGAGCTAAAATTATTCTATACGTCTATAACTGACATCATTCGACACTTCTAGAACTAGCATCATTGGACACGTCTAGACTAGAGCTAACATTATTCTATACGTCTATAACTGACATCATTCGACACTTCTAGAACTAGCATCATTGGACACGTCTAGAGCTAACATTATTCTATACGTCTATAACTGACATCATTCGACACTTCTAGAACTAGCATCATTGGACACGTCTAGAGCTAACATTATTCTATACGTCTATAACTGACATCATTCGACACTTCTAGAACTAGCATCATTGGACACGTCTAGAGCTAAACATTATTCTATACGTCTATAACTGACATCATTCGACACTTCTAGAACTAGCATCATTGGACACGTCTAGAGCTAACATTATTCTATACGTCTATAACTGACATCATTCGACACTTCTAGAACTAGCATCATTGGACACGTCTAGAGCTAACATTATTCTATACGTCTATAACTGACATCATTCGACACTTCTAGAACTAGCATCATTGGACACGTCTAGAGCTAACATTATTCTATACGTCTATAACTGACATCATTTGACACTTCTAGAACTAGCATCATTGGACACGTCTAGAGCTAACATTATTCTATACGTCTATAACTGACATCATTCGACACTTCTAGAACTAGCATCATTGGACACGTCTAGAGCTAACATTATTCTATACGTCTATAACTGACATCATTCGACACTTCTAGAACTAGCATCATTGGACACGTCTAGAGCTAACATTATTCTATACGTCTATAACTGACATCATTCGACACTTCTAGAACTAGCATCATTGGACACGTCTAGAGCTAACATTATTCTATACGTCTATAACTGACATCATTCGACACTTCTAGAACTAGCATCATTGGACACGTCTAGAGCTAACATTATTCTATACGTCTATAACTGACATCATTCGACACTTCTAGAACTAGCATCATTGGACACGTCTAGAGCTAACATTATTCTATACGTCTATAACTGACATCATTTGACACTTCTAGAACTAGCATCATTGGACACGTCTAGAGCTAACATTATTCTATACGTCTATAACTGACATCATTCGACACTTCTAGAACTAGCATCATTGGACACGTCTAGAGCTAACATTATTCTATACGTCTATAACTGACATCATTCGACACTTCTAGAACTAGCATCATTGGACACGTCTAGAGCTAACATTATTCTATACGTCTATAACTGACATCATTCGACACTTCTAGAACTAGCATCATTGGACACGTCTAGAGCTAACATTATTCTATACGTCTATAACTGACATCATTCGACACTTCTAGAACTAGCATCATTGGACACGTCTAGAGCTAACATTATTCTATACGTCTATAACTGACATCATTCGACACTTCTAGAACTAGCATCATTGGACACGTCTAGAGCTAACATTATTCTATACGTCTATAACTGACATCATTCGACACTTCTAGAACTAGCATCATTGGACACGTCTAGAGCTAACATTATTCTATACGTCTATAACTGACATCATTCGACACTTCTAGAACTAGCATCATTGGACACGTCTAGAGCTAACATTATTCTATACGTCTATAACTGACATCATTCGACACTTCTAGAACTAGCATCATTGGACACGTCTAGACTAGAGCTAACATTATTCTATACGTCTATAAATGACATCATTCGACACTTCTAGAACTAGCATCATTGGACACGTCTAGAGCTAACATTATTCTATACGTCTATAACTGACATCATTCGACACTTCTAGAACTAGCATCATTGGACACGTCTAGAGCTAAAATTATTCTATACGTCTATAACTGACATCATTCGACACTTCTAGAACTAGCATCATTGGACACTTCTAGAGCTAACATTATTCTATACGTCTATAACTGACATCATTCGACACTTCTAGAACTAGCATCATTGGACACGTCTAGAGCTAACATTATTCTATACGTCTATAACTGACATCATTCGACACTTCTAGAACTAGCATCATTGGACACGTCTAGAGCTAACATTATTCTATACGTCTATAACTGACATCATTCGACACTTCTAGAACTAGCATCATTGGACACGTCTAGAGCTAACATTATTCTATACGTCTATAACTGACATCATTCGACACTTCTAGAACTAGCATCATTGGACACGTCTAGACTAGAGCTAACATTATTCTATACGTCTATAAATGACATCATTCGACACTTCTAGAACTAGCATCATTGGACACGTCTAGAGCTAACATTATTCTATACGTCTATAACTGACATCATTCTACTTGTGTATTACTGACATCATTCTACTTGTGTATTACTGACATCATTCTACTTGTGTATTACTGACATCATTCTACTTGTGTATTACTGACATCATTCTACTTGTGTTTTACTGACATCATTCTACTTGTGTATTACTGACATCATTCTACTTGTGTATTACTGACATCATTCTACTTGTGTATTACTGACATCATTCTACTTGTGTATTACTGACATCATTCTACTTGTGTATTACTGACATCATTCTACTTGTGTATTACTGACATCATTCTACTTGTGTTTTACTGACATCATTCTACTTGTGTATTACTGACATCATTCTACTTGTGTATTACTGACATCATTCGCCCCCTCTTCACATGACGCCACTAGGCCCTACATTAACCGCACGAGCCCAGACGGTGAATGCTCTCTAGTCTCAATGCTTTACCTGTGAGAGATTCCTGGCCAGTAGTCTAGTTTCGTAAACAAGTAAAACACGTGCCGCGATTTAAACACCAATTATCCAGGACTGTCTTATCCTTTCCGTATCCATTTATCTGTGTACTCCTTTATTGTCTAACCATCAATGCACCAACATCCTTTTATACGTTCCACCCCACCCCCCCCCCTCCCAAACCGGTTGTTCCAACCCTTTATCCATCCCTATTTCCATGCAATATCTTTCATCTATTTATGCAATGCACTCATCTCTATATTTTCACCTATTTATCCAATGCACTCATCTCTATATTTGCATCTATTTATCCAATGCACTCATCTCTATATTTTCATCTATTTATCTTATCTGTTTACAGACGCTCCTTCTATACAGAAGATAATTGCGTCCTACGCTTATCTATGGTTTGTGTTTAGTCCTGCATTTTTATTAGAGATTTAAATGTTGATAAAGTGTTGGTTTTCCTGGATTCTTCAGGCAACCCATTCCACGCCCGAATTCCGGACGGGAAAAATGAAAACTTGTATGTGTTTGTTCTTGCATACGGAATAAGAAAGGTGTTTTTATCCTTATGTCTATCTCAGGGTTGTATTAAGTTATCTTTGTGTTGTATTTCTAAATTAGAATTAATTGCTTTATGTATGATTACTACTTTGCTCTTGGTTCTTCTATCCTCTAGTGTTTCAAGGTTTAATGATTTAACTAATGGTGTTATTCTTGTCAGTTTCGAATATTCTCCAGTAATGAATCTGGCAGCTCTTTTTTGAAATTTGTTCTAGTTTATCAATGTTTTCTTTGGTGGATGGGTCCCATACAGAAGATGCATATTCTAGTACAGGTCTCACCAAAGTGAGGTAGCATTTTAGTTTTATATCTCTATTACATTTGTTAAAGTTCCTTTTTATAAAGCCTAAGGTTTTGTTTGATTTTTTAATAACTTCATTGACATGGGGATTCCATGATAGTTTCTCATTTATTAAGACTCCTAAGTATTTTTCATCTTTAGTTTGGGTCAGTTTTTTTCCATGAATGTAATATTTTGAATTTATTTGTTTCTTTTTCTTTGTTACTCTTAACAGTTGACACTGTATCCAATGCACTCATCTCTATATTTTCATCTATTTATCCAATGCACTCATCTCTAAATTTTCATCGATTTATCCCATGCACTCATTTCTCATGACTCCATGCACCGATCTCTCTATCATTTCATGTTTCGATCCCATTCACCCAAATCTCTACTCGTCACGTCACCTTTAGGTCCATGTGCAGTGAACCTTTTAGCCGGGAAAACCAGAGGGGATTGTTTTGAGTAGGGGTTTACAGGATTCAACATTTTGAAATCCGGACGGATTTAGGAAATGAAATCCGACAGAAGCCGGAGCCGATTTGTAAAAAATGGCCGGATTTCAGATTTGCCGGAGCCGGAGCTATTATATATATATATTTGTAAAAATGACTGGATTTGCCGGAGCCGGAGCAGAAATCCGGTACATCCCCAGTTTTGAGTCTATTCCTAGTTATTATAGTAATAATATAACAACTTCCTTATTCCAGCTGGTTGCGGTTTTCTCAGTGGACTGAAGTAAACAAGGTCTTTCTTACCCCTTTGTTATTTTTTTGCCCCTAATGTAATAATTTATTTCCTGTGTGATTTCATGCCAACAGTGGATTCTCCAAGAGGAACAACTTGTTCGTGTCTTTTCTTCTCGAGATTCCCCGGCTTATCTCCCATGATAGCACCGTTCGACCCGCACAGATCGAAGCACTTAGATATGGAAGTGGGTTGAAACTAAACTCTGAATCTCGATTAGCTACCTCACAACTAGTGTGTCCTTGACATTGGCGCGACCCGAGTTTCAGTATCAGAGCTCACGACTAGTGTGTCCTTGACATTGGCGCGACCCGAGTTTCAGTATCAGAGCTCACGACTAGTGTGTCCTTGATATTGGCGCTACCCGAGGTTCAGTCTCAGAGCTCACGACTAGTGTGTCCTTGATATTGGCGCTACCCGAGGTTCAGTCTCAGAGCTCACAACTAGTGTGTCCTTGACATTGGCGCGACCCGAGTTTCAGTATCAGAGCTCACGACTAGTGTGTCCTTGACATTGGTGCGACCCGAGGTTCAGTATCAGAGCTCACGACTAGTGTGTCCTTGACATTGGCGCTACCCGAGGTTCAGTATCAGAGCTCACGACTAGTGTGTCCTTGATATTGGCGCTACCCGACGTTCGGTCTCAGATCTCACGACTAGTGTGTCCTTGATATTGGCGCTACCCGACGTTCAGCCTCAGAGCTCACGACTAGTGTGTCCTTGATATTGGCGCGACCCGAGGTTCAGTATCAGAGCTCACGACTAGTGTGTCCTTGATATTTGCGCTACCCGAGGTTCAGTCTCAGATCTCACGACTAGTGTGTCCTTGACATTGGCGCGACCCGAGGTTCAGTCTCAGAGCTCACGACTAGTGTGTCCTTGATATTGGCGCGACCCGAGGTTCAGTCTCAGAGCTCACGACTAGTGTGTCCTTGATATTGGCGCTACCCGAGGTTCAGCCTCAGGCCTCAGAGCTCACGACTAGTGTGTCCTTGATATTGGCGCTACCCGAGGTTCAGCCTCAGGCCTCAGAGCTCACGACTAGTGTGTCCTTGATATTGGCGCTACCCGAGGTTCAGTCTCAGAGCTCACGACTAGTGTATCCTTGATATTGGTGCTACCCGAGGTTCAGTCTCAGAGCTCACGACTAGTGTGTCCTTGATATTGGCGCTACCCGAGGTAGAGCCTCAGAGCTCACGACTAGTGTGTCCTTGATATTGGCGCGACCCGAGGTTCAGTCTCAGAGCTCACGACTAGTGTGTCCTTGATATTGGCGCGACCCGAGGTTCAGTCTCAGAGCTCACGACTAGTGTGTCCTTGACACGGGCACTGTGTCTCTGATTTGCTGTAATTCCATGCAGGGCGGGGATCCTGACATCACGACACAGCTTTGTTGCCTCACATTCAGTTGTTAATGAGCGGCCCTGACCCTGGGTTTCGTGACTGCTTGATCCTAAACAGTATTGGAATTTGTATGGCCCCTCCCCCACGCACAAAAAAATATGTGTTATATGTTTCACCTATCTATCTATCTATCTATCTATCTATCTATCTATCTATCTATCTATCTATCTATCTATCTATCTATCTATCTATCTATCTATCTATCTATCTATCTATCTATCTATCTATATATATATATATATATATATATCTATTTGTCTGTCTGTCTGTCTGTATGTCGATCTATCTATCTATCTATCTATATATCTATCTATATATATATATATATATATATATATATATATATATATATATGTTCGTTCGTCCGTCGATACGACGAGGACCACTCTAGTCATCCGAGGGTTTTCTGTGCGTGCGCAGATGGCTGATTAGGCCGATACTTGCACGAAAGGTTCGGGAACAGAAGGGACAGGGGGCGAGTGCGACATCTCCTGGAGGGTTGACAGCATGGGCCTTTCGGGCTTGCCTCTTCTTTTCTGCGGCGGTAATCCGGTTTGCCTCGCATGACCTGGCACCTTCGTGGATGGAAGAGCGCCAGGTGGATCGGTCCATTGCAGCTTGTTCCCACGTGTCTGGATTTATGGCAAACGCTTTCATTGAGGCTTTCAGTGTGTCTTTGAAGCGTTTCTTTTGCCCACCGTGGGACCGCTGGCCATACTGGAGCTCACCATAGAAGATTCTCTTTGGCAGTCTCTCGTCTGGCATTCGGACAACGTGCCCTGCCCAGCGAAGCTGGGACTGCATCAGGAGGGTGAAGATGCTGGGGAGACCTGCCCTGGTCAGTACCACTGTGTCTGGAATTTTGTTCTGCCACTTTATGCCGAGAATCTTCCTGAGGCTTGTTAAATGAAAGTGGTTCAGCTTTCTTGCATGGCGCTGATAAACAGTCCAAGTTTCACAAGCATAAAGCAGTGTGGGGAGCACCACTGCCCTGTACACTTTCAGCTTGGTCTGGATGGTAATGCCTCTTCTGTTCCAGACATTAGGGTACAACCTGCCAAAAGTGGAGCTGGCTCTGGCAATTCTGACGTTCACTTCGTCATCGATGGTGACATTTTGAGACAGTGTGCTGCCTAGGTATGTGAACCGGTGCACTGTATTGAGTCTCTGGCCGTTGACAGTGATGTTGGGCTCTACGTAGGGTCTTCCAGGCGCAGGCTGATGGAGGACCTCAGTCTTCTTGGTGTTGATTGACAGACCAAAGTTTGTGCAGGCACTGGAGAACAGGTTTACACTGCGTTGCATGTCGGCTTCTGAGACAGCGTTGAGGGCACAGTCATCAGCGAACAGCAGGTCTCTGATGATGTCTGTCATAACCTTGGTTTTTGCCTGGAGCCTCCGAAGGTTGAACAGCTTGCCATCTGTGCGGTATTTCAGGTTGACACCAACATCCTCGTCTCTGAAGGCCTCTGTCAGCATGGCGGAAAACATGAGGCTGAACAGTGTTGGTGCCAGGACGCAGCCCTGCTTGACTCCGTTTGTGACTGGGAAAGGATCAGAAAACTCCCCGCTATCCTGGACTCTGGCCTGCATGCCTTCATGGAATTGTTGCACCAAGACGATGAATTTCCTTGGGCAACCGTACTTGGCCATGATCTTCCACAGACCCTCTCTGCCAACAGTGATATATATATATATATATATATATATATATATATATATATATATATATATATATATCATCTGTCTGTCGGTCTGTATGTGTGTATGTCGGTCTATCCGTTCCATCTACCACCGTACCTGCCTCGCCTCTCTTCTCCACTTTCTCCCTCTCTATCACTCTCTCTCTATCACTCTCTATTACTCCTCTCTCTCCCTCGCTATTACTCTCTCTCCCCCTCTCTATTACTCTCTCTCTCTCTCTCTTCCTCTCTATTACTCCTCTCTCTCCCTCTCTATTACTCTCTCTCTCTCCCTCTCTATTACTCTCTCTCTCTCTCCCTCTCTATAACTCTCTCTCTATCTCTGTTTTACGCACCACTCATTGGGTCAAGCCGCCGTTGGCTGTCTGTGTTCTGTTCTGATCTCTCAAACATATTACCAGCTAGCGCTAGTGGACGACTGGGGTCATGTACTCCCAAACCATCATCGTGGGCTCCACCTACCACATGGCTCTAAGACCCCCAAGCTGATCTAATGTTTTAATGGGGTTTGTAGACTGTCAACTTAAGATCCGTCATTTCAAACGACGCGGCAGTCTTCCTTCGAGTTATAAAAACAGTGGCCAATGGTCAGTATTAAAGCGCAGTACACTAGCGTCACTTTAAAGAAAATGTGCCCCGCCTTAGAAAGGTCATAACCCGACAGCGCCCTCTAGCATCCTGGCAATCTAACAGTGTCTCCGGAATGTTAGACAAACGACCAACTGTGTCCAAACCCCGGCCCTTCTGTGTTCATATTGTGGCTCTAGAACAATTTTAGAAATTTAATCTTTTCGTTTGGAATATTTGAACAAATAATTGAAATAGTTTGTTTTTTAAATTGACCGAAACAAATGGTTGAAAATAATTTCGACTTGATATAAATTGTAAATATAGACAGCGTGGGGCATATAGAAAATATAGACAGCGTGGGGCATATAGAAAATATAGACAGCGTGGGGCATATAGAAAATATAGACAGCGTGGGGCATATAGAAAATATAGACAGCGTGGGGCATATAGAAAATATAGACAGCGTGGGGCATATAGAAAATATAGACAGCGTGGGGCATATAGAAAATATAGACAGCGTGGGGCATATAGAAAATATAGACAGCGTGGGGCATATAGAAAATATAGACAGCGTGGGGCATATAGAAAATATAGACAGCGTGGGGCATATAGAAAATATAGACAGCGTGGGGCATATAGAAAATATAGACAGCGTGGGGCATATAGAAAATATAGACAGCGTGGGGCATATAGAAAATATAGACAGCGTGGGGCATATAGAAAATATAGACAGCGTGGGGCATATAGAAAATATAGACAGCGTGGGGCATATAGAAAATATAGACAGCGTGGGGCATATAGAAAATATAGACAGCGTGGGGCATATAGAAAATATAGACAGCGTGGGGCATATAGAAAATATAGACAGCGTGGGGCATATAGAAAATATAGACAGCGTGGGGCATATAGAAAATATAGACAGCGTGGGGCATATAGAAAATATAGACAGCGTGGGGCATATAGAAAATATAGACAGCGTGGGGCATATAGAAAATATAGACAGCGTGGGGCATATAGAAAATATAGACAGCGTGGGGCATATAGAAAATATAGACAGCGTGGGGCATATAGAAAATATAGACAGCGTGGGGCATATAGAAAATATAGACAGCGTGGGGCATATAGAAAATATAGACAGCGTGGGGCATATAGAAAATATAGACAGCGTGGGGCATATAGAAAATATAGACAGCGTGGGGCATATAGAAAATATAGACAGCGTGGGGCATATAGAAAATATAGACAGCGTGGGGCATATAGAAAATATAGACAGCGTGGGGCATATAGAAAATATAGACAGCGTGGGGCATATAGAAAATATAGACAGCGTGGGGCATATAGAAAATATAGACAGCGTGGGGCATATAGAAAATATAGACAGCGTGGGGCATATAGAAAATATAGACAGCGTGGGGCATATAGAAAATATAGACAGCGTGGGGCATATAGAAAATATAGACAGCGTGGGGCATATAGAAAATATAGACAGCGTGGGGCATATAGAAAATATAGACAGCGTGGGGCATATAGAAAATATAGACAGCGTGGGGCATATAGAAAATATAGACAGCGTGGGGCATATAGAAAATATAGACAGCGTGGGGCATATAGAAAATATAGACAGCGTGGGGCATATAGAAAATATAGACAGCGTGGGGCATATAGAAAATATAGACAGCGTGGGGCATATAGAAAATATAGACAGCGTGGGGCATATAGAAAATATAGACAGCGTGGGGCATATAGAAAATATAGACAGCGTGGGGCATATAGAAAATATAGACAGCGTGGGGCATATAGAAAATATAGACAGCGTGGGGCATATAGAAAATATAGACAGCGTGGGGCATATAGAAAATATAGACAGCGTGGGGCATATAGAAAATATAGACAGCGTGGGGCATATAGAAAATATAGACAGCGTGGGGCATATAGAAAATATAGACAGCGTGGGGCATATAGAAAATATAGTCAGCGTGGGGCATATAGAAAATATAGACAACGTGGGGCATAGAGAAAATATAGACAGCGTGGGGCATATAGAAAATATAGACAGCGTGGGGCATATAGAAAATATAGTCAGCGTGGGGCATAGAGAAAATATAGACAGCGTGGGGCATAGAGAAAATATAGACAGCGTGGGGCATATAGAAAATATAGACAGCGTGGGGCATATAGAAAATATAGACAGCGTGGGGCATATAGAAAATATAGACAGCGTGGGGCATAGAGAAAATATAGACAGCGTGGGGCATATAGAAAATATAGACAGCGTGGGGCATATAGAAAATATAGACAGCGGGGGGCATATAGAAAATATAGACAGCGTGGGGCATATAGAAAATATAGACAGCGGGGGGCATATAGAAAATATAGACAGCGTGGGGCATATAGAAAATATAGACAGCGGGGGGTATATAGAAAATATAGACAGCGGGGGGCATATAGAAAATATCGACAGCGGGGGGCATATAGAAAATATAGACAGCGTTGGGCATATAGAAAATATAGACAGCGGGGGGCATATAGAAAATATAGACAGCGTGGGGCATATAGAAAATATAGACAGCGTGGGGCATATAGAAAATATAGACAGCGTGGGGCATATAGAAAATATAGACAGCGTGGGGCATATAGAAAATATAGACAGCGTGGGGCATATAGAAAATATAGACAGCGTGGGGCATATAGAAAATATAGACAGCGTGGGGCATATAGAAAATATAGACAGCGTGGGGCATATAGAAAATATAGACAGCGTGGGGCATATAGAAAATATAGACAGCGTGGGGCATATAGAAAATATAGACAGCGTGGGGCATATAGAAAATATAGACAGCGTGGGGCATATAGAAAATATAGACAGCGGGGGGCATATAAAAAATATAGACAGCGGGGGGCATATAAAAAATATAGACAGCGGGGGGCATATAAAAAATATAGACAGCGGGGGGCATATAAAAAATATAGACAGCGGGGGGCATATAAAAAATATAGACAGCGGGGGGCATATAAAAAATATAGACAGCGGGGGGCATATAAAAAATATAGACAGCGGGGGGCATATAAAAAATATAGACAGCGGGGGGCATATAGAAAATATAGACAGCGGGGGGCATATAGAAAATATAGACAGCGTGGGGCATATAGAAAATATAGACAGCGGGGGGCATATAGAAAATATAGACAGCGTGGGGCATATAGAAAATATAGACAGCGGGGGGCATATAGAAAATATAGACAGCGGGGGGCATATAGAAAATATAGACAGCGGGGGGCATATAGAAAATATAGACAGCGGGGGGCATATAGAAAATATAGACAGCGTGGGGCATATAGAAAATATAGACAGCGTGGGGCATATAGAAAATATAGACAGCATGGGGCATATAGAAAATATAGACAGCGTGGGGCATATAGAAAATATAGACAGCGTGGGGCATATAGAAAATATAGACAGCGTGGGGCATATAGAAAATATAGACAGCGTGGGGCATATAGAAAATATAGACAGCGTGGGGCATATAGAAAATATAGACAGCGTGGGGCATATAGAAAATATAGACAGCGTTGGGCATATAGAAAATATAGACAGCGTGGGGCATATAGAAAATATAGACAGCGTGGGGCATATAGAAAATATAGACAGCGTGGGGCATATAGAAAATATAGACAGCGTGGGGCATATAGAAAATATAGACAGCGTGGGGCATATAGAAAATATAGACAGCGGGGGGCATATAAAAAATATAGACAGCGGGGGGCATATAAAAAATATAGACAGCGGGGGGCATATAAAAAATATAGACAGCGGGGGGCATATAAAAAATATAGACAGCGGGGGGCATATAAAAAATATAGACAGCGGGGGGCATATAAAAAATATAGACAGCGGGGGGCATATAAAAAATATAGACAGCGGGGGGCATATAAAAAATATAGACAGCGGGGGGCATATAGAAAATATAGACAGCGTGGGGCATATAGAAAATATAGACAGCGTGGGGCATATAGAAAATATAGACAGCGTGGGGCATATAGAAAATATAGACAGCGTGGGGCATATAGAAAATATAGACAGCGTGGGGCATATAGAAAATATAGACAGCGTGGGGCATATAGAAAATATAGACAGCGTGGGGCATATAGAAAATATAGACAGCGTGGGGCATATAGAAAATATAGTCAGCGTGGGGCATATAGAAAATATAGACAGCGTGGGGCATAGAGAAAATATAGACAGCGTGGGGCATATAGAAAATATAGACAGCGTGGGGCATATAGAAAATATAGTCAGCGTGGGGCATAGAGAAAATATAGACAGCGTGGGGCATAGAGAAAATATAGACAGCGTGGGGCATATAGAAAATATAGACAGCGTGGGGCATATAGAAAATATAGACAGCGTGGGGCATAGAGAAAATATAGACAGCGTGGGGCATAGAGAAAATATAGACAGCGTGGGGCATAGAGAAAATATAGACAGCGTGGGGCATATAGAAAATATAGACAGCGTGGGGCATATAGAAAATATAGACAGCGTGGGGCATATAGAAAATATAGACAGCGTGGGGCATATAGAAAATATAGACAGCGTGGGGCATAGAGAAAATAGTTTACAAGAATTACTGGAAGATTTCCAAGCCATGTGTAATGACTTGCGTCCACAAAAATTCTGTTCCGCTTTTTTCATAAATTCATTCTCAAAAGAAGTAATCAAAAAGGTTTCAATTTCCCATGAACTTTGTTTTGTAACCTCCCGCTGAAATGAAGCTGTTAGATTTTGGCGACGATTCACAAGTCACAAATATGTGATGGATTTCTGGGAGCTCGTGCCAGAAGTAAAATATTCTCAACCTAAGAAATATAGTTGCCGACTTATAGCCACTTTTGATACAACCCACTGGTGTGAATCTTTTCATTCTACAATGAAGTTCATAAAATCAAAGCATCCAGCAATAATGACCAACAAATGACAGAACTTCTTCGCGCCACAACTATTAGCTGCCAACCAGATTTCAAAGGCTTAACGGGAGATTCATGACAATTAGTGTTAACTACAATTATGAGTTTATACGCAGTGTCAGTATACAGTGATACCTCGAGATACGAGTTTAATTCGTTCCGTAACCTTGCTGGTATCTCAAAGCAATTTTTCCCATTGAAATTAATTGAAATGCCATTAATCCGTTCCAGCCCAAAAATTTGCTACCCCTAATTGTTTTTGTTACGTGTTTTTTAATAAGAAAAATGTATTTATAGATGATAAATATGGTATAAAAACATAAAAGAGAATGTAAAACAACAAAAAAATAATAAAAACTGTTTTTAAAAAGTGTATATACATATTTGTATTTTGGTCATTTAAATGTAACTTACACACAACTTAAATGCTACTGTATGCTTAATTTTAGTCACTGCTTTTCTCTTCACTGGTCTTTGCCTTTTTTCCGGATAAAAAATAAAAATGAAAAGAAATAAATAAATTTATTAAAAACTGTCCAAGGAGGTTTGATTCTTCCTCCCTTTCAGAATGCTGCGGAAATGATTTAGGCTAGTGCCATTAAAAAGCTCCGATGCACGATCAGTTGCAACTTTTTCGGGGTGTTTCTATTCCACGAACTTTGAAAATTTCTCCCTCATTCCCAAGATCTCTTTTATCTCACTTGTAGAGATAACCTCCTCCACCTCTGGCTCTTCCTCAAAACCAATTTCTTGCAGACCCCCCCCACCCACCCCCCTCCCATGCTGCTGCGACTGTAACTCTTGTAATTCATCGGTCGTCAGTTCCTGAGAGTGCTCGTATCTCAAATTTCGCTCGTATTTCAAAACAAAACTTCGCTTGCTCAACAGCTCGTATCTCAAATTACTCGTATGTCAAGGCACTCGTATCTCAAGTTACCACTGTATTTATATTCATGAATTTTACATACTTAAATAATTGTTAACGCAAATTTTTCTTCAACGCAAGGCTAGTATTAAAAAAATAGAAATGTTTGAATCAACTACTTCAAATAAAAATTATTAGATACGACTCGTGGCGTAGCATACGCAGCAGAATTGCTCATAGATAGTGCAAAGAAGGGGGGGATCGAACGGACAAAAACTACAGCACAAAGAAATCAGAACAATGCGAATGAACATCGGGGGAGGGGGGTGACATCGCTGACGTATTGATGGTCTCGAGACATGCGCACTGTCGTTAGCTACTTGCCCCCACCCTGCACCAACCTAGCTTGCCAACCATAAACTGTGATTGGCCGACCCTAGCGAGGTTCAGCTATGTTCGCAAAAAAGGGGGAAAAGAACGGGCACAAACATTTTAAAAATTAAAAAATTAAAATAATGTTTCCGCTAAGGCTGGAACCCATACCTTCCGCGTGTAAGGCGGACGTGATAACCACTATACTACGAACCACATGTTAATCTGAGAAGAAAGAACAAATGTGAACGCAAGAAGCATTGTTTGTCTCGAGACTTGCCCACCCCCACTTTTGAACCCACTTTATTTGATTGGTCGACCCCAGTGAGGGTCATTCGTCTTGCCTATTTGCACACTACTCGTTCGTGATCTTGTCCTATAATGTATTACTTGAACTTGAACTATCCCTTAACCCGTTGTTGCGTCTTTGGGGCACCATCGTGAACTGCTCACTAACACACGCCATTTGTCACGGTCCTGTGCTGCCCTTTGAGAGTCGCTGAATGACAGGCCGGTCCACTCTTTGATATCGTCCTCCCATCTCTTCTTTTGTGTGCCTCTTGTCCTTCCTCCCTGGACTGTGCCTTGTAATATGGTTTTTGCGAGACCTCCAGTTCTTGTCACGTGTCCGTATACCATCGTAATTTCCTCTTCTTAATTGATGTGAGAAGTTCCTCGTAGGGGCCAATGACAGTACTTATTGTGTTGCGGACCGCTTCGTTTGTGATGTGCGCTGTGTAGGATATTTCAATATCTTTCTGAAACATCTCATCTCAAGCGCATTGATTCTTCTTTGGAGGTCTGCAGTGAGCGTCCAAGCCTCACAACCATACAAAAAGACCGACATCGCTAGAGAGCGCATTAGCCGGATCTTTGATCTCAGGGAGAGCTTCTTACTTTGCCAGATGTGCTTTAATTTGCTCAATGCTGCCACTGTTTGGGCTACTCTGGCAAGAATTTCCGGATTTGATCCTTCGTCGGATATTATGGCCCCTAGATATTTGAAGGTGGAGACTTCTGCGAGTTTTTGGCCGTTTATCCGAATCTCGCTTGTGAATTTACTATTTGCCATGACCTTCGTCTTTTCTGCATTGATTTCCATGCCGTACGCTTTTGCTGTTTTTCTCTAGCTTTGCGAGGAATTCTTTTAGTTCGTCCTCGCTACCAGCTAGGCCGCCAATGTCATCGGCGAAGCGTAGTTTGGTTATACTTCTCCCTCCGATGCTGACTGTTCCGACATGGTCTTCTAGCACAGTGTTTCTCAAACTTTTTAGTATGGCGGACCGGCAGGAATTTTCCCATAGCTCCAGGGACCGGTGCACTATTTTCCCTGTACTGACATGGTAGTGAAATGTAATTAATTTTATTTTATGTGTTTCATTTGATGTGCTTATTTCCAAAAATCGACACATTCTTTTGGTTGCTTGCAAATGGAATACTATAATTACATTTTCTGTCCTTTATTGATAACTTTTGAGGACCGGCGGCATATGTTCCACGGACCGGCACCGGTCCGCGGACCACCACTTTGAGAAGCACTGTTCTAGCACATCTGTCATGATCCTTTCAAGGAAGAGGTTGAAGAGGATGGGGGAAAGTAAACATCCTTCTCTGTCACCAACAGTGGTCTTGAACAAATCTCCCAGCTTGCTGTTGAAGAGTACTGCGCTGGTTGCTCTGTTGTAAAGGTTCTTGATCACTTCAATGATGTTTGCATTTATGTTGAATTATTTGTGCATCGTTGCCCACAGCGCCGCATGCCACACTCTGTCGAACGCTTTTTTAAAGTCTATAAAGACATGATAGAGGTCACTCTGGTGTTGGAGATCTTTTTCACAGAGAATTCGCAGGTTAAAGATTTGCTCCGTTGTGCTTCTTCCTGTTCTGAAGCCCGCCTGCTCTTCTGAAATGATTTGCTCTGCTTGTGGTTTCAGTCTGTTCAATATGATCATAAGCATGACTTTGCTTGGGTGACTATGTATTGCATATATAGTATATAGATTATTTTTTAAAATAAATCATGAAAGGAACTGTTCATTGCGAGTGGGTTCATGACTCATAGTGCTTTAAATGAGGCTTTCATACAATTTTTGTATATTTTTTAAACTGGCTCTGTTACTAGAGGTCTGGCCACACCTGTGTTAGACTGTGACGACAGTCATGTTGGTCCATCCCATAACTATGTCGTCATCGTGTAGTCGATCGTCGGTGTCAGAATGTGATTCGGATCTATCAAAGTCATCCGTGACGTCAGATGGCGAGCGTCATGCGTAGAATTCACGAGCCTAAATGAGTAGCTGGATTTAAAAGGGATTTTATTGATTGTTTAGGGCGGTGTGAATTTTCTCCCTGTCCGTAGTGGTATGTACGGTCACATCGTCATTAGGCATTACGATCACAGCGTCATTAGGCATTACGGTCTCAGAGTCATTAGGCATTACGGTCTCAGAGTCATTAGGCATTACGGTCACAGAGTCATTAGGCATTACGGTCTCAGAGTCATTAGGCATTACGGTCTCAGAGTCATTAGGCATTACGGTCACATCGTGATTAGGCATTACGGTCACAGCGTCATTAGGCATTACGGTCACAGAGTCATTAGGCATTACGATCACAGCGTCATTAGGAATTACGGTCACAGAGTCATTAGGTATTACGGTCACACAGTCATTAGGCATTACGGTCACAGCGGCATTAGGAATTACGGTCACAGAGTCATTAGGCATTTCGGTCACAGCGTCATTAGGCATTACGGTCTCAGAGTCATTAGGCATTACGGTCACGGCGTCATTAGGCATTACGGTCACAGTGTCATTAGGCATTACGGTCACAGCGGCATTAGGCATTACGGTCTCAGAGTCAGTAGGCATTACGGTCTCAGAGTCATTAGGCATTACGGTCACAGAGTCATTAGGCATTACGGTCACAGCGTCATTAGGCATTACGGTCACAGAGTCATTAGGCATTACGATTAGATATGGTTAGAGAATTGAATTATCTTCAAATTAAGTTAACGTTAATTGAAGATTTCTGTGTTTTGTTTTAGCGGGAAGATTTAACACTTATAAACACGATTTCGATGTAAAGGTTTTCAAAATAATAATAATAATACTGTATATACTCGTTCGCAAGCCGACCTTTTTTGGACAAAATCTAGGGGGAAGAGTTGGGGGGTCGGCTTACGAGGGGGTCATTAACGTATTTCTGCATGGATATTGAATATCGGTCGTGTTATTGTGGATCATCAAGGTTCTTGTCTACATTCTACAAGATTCGACTGCTCTACTAGAAGCTATAATATGTTAATAAACATCCGCACTTATCTTATTTAATCATTTTATTTATTTTTATGAACGTTTTAATAAATTGTTTTACAAATTTTGTTTTCAACAACGAATTTTAATGTACGCGCTTTCGTCACTGTTTGCCAAAGAATTTTTTTTAAAATACCGGTAACTCTTGCCTAACAAAGAACACAAAGACAAAGATAGGGAGTACAAATTAAACAATCATAATGACCGATTTAGCTTGTAGTTTTTAAAAAAATGTACCATTTTGTTTAAACTGTCCTATTATTTCTGGGGGGGGGGTCGGCTTGCGAGCGGGTTATACACGTTTAATACTTTTCTCTTCCAAAAGTGAGGGGTCGGCTTATGAACGAACGGGCTATAGAACGAGTATATACGGTAATAATAATAATAATACAATTTAAAAAAAATTAAAGCTTAAATTCAAATGATAAATAATTCTTTTTCTTATATTAATTTTTCATTTTCTCTTGTGTTTACTCTATTTGAAATAAAACCAACTGCGATTGGTTGAATTGGGCAGCTCAAGCTGCATGTTGACTCTATTTGAAATAAAACCAAATCTGATTGGTTGAAATGGGCAGCTCAAGCTGCATGTTCCGTAGCGATGGCTCAATCCGCCACACCTAAAACCGTCTCATGCATTGGTTGTTATAGGTAAATGGTATCCAAAGTCGGCCCTCGTGCCAAAATACGGCCCGTGTTCAAAGTTTTATTTGCCCGCCAATAAATCTTATATAACTACATGACGCGTGGTTTTTATCAGAAACGACGACAAATTATGTCAAGATCGATTAAATTTTATTGTTTACCAACACAGAATATTGATCTTAAAAAAGTCGATGAAGTTATGTGTACGAAATTCCATGGTCCATGGCAAAATCGGTGACGTAGTATCTGGTTGTTTTTTTTTGTTGTTATTTTTTTTTGTTCTTGTTGTTTTTCCCGCTAACTCGGAAAGGGAAATGAAGGTGACTTTGGTATACTTCTTATTTTTATAAAAATGTTGACAAAATATATGTCTCTTGTTGTATTTCAACATCATTTATATACTTTAAGGTACATAATATATATCAACGGTGGCCAAATCGCGGCTCGCGAGCCGCATGCGGCCCTTTTGTGTTCACATTGCCGCTCGCGTACAATTTATGAAATATATATTTGAAGGATTACTCGAAGATTTCCAAGCCAAGTTAATGACCCATAGTGCTGCAATGAGGCTCTCAAAATGTTTTTAATATTTTAAAATGTCTCCCAATTACTACAGGTCTGGCCGCCCCTGATATAAATAAACATTTTTATTCCTTAACTAAGCCATTATTTATCTAATTTTAAAATTTTCTAATGACGGTATGAGACGAGATCAATGACGGTATGAGACTTGATAAAGTCTTTAAAAAACGCGATTGACTTATTCACTTCTCAAAAAAAAATTACTCTTACCAAATATTTATATCTATATTATTTAAAAATCGAACTCATTCTCACTGCATTACAACGTAGGCCTATTGCCTATGTCATTTTTGTTTATTATCTTAATCCGGCACACAATATATTTACTTATTGGAATACGGCCTTCTTTGCAACAACAACAAACCACAAGTATGAATACCCCCGCTGTAGGTGTACCTGCTTGGCGCCAACAACAACAAACCACAAGTATGAATACCCCCGCTGTAGGTGTACCTGCTTGGCGCCAACAACAACAAACCACAAGTATGAACACCCCCGCTGTAGGTGTACCTGCTTGGCGCCAACAACAACAAACCACAAGTATGAACACCCCCGCTGTAGGTGTACCTGCTTGGCGCCAACAACAACAAACCACAAGTATGAACACCCCCGCTGTAGGTGTACCTGCTTGGCGCCAACAACAACAAACCACAAGTATGAACACCCCCGCTGTAGGTGTACCTGCTTGGCGCCAACAACAACAAACCACAAGTATGAACACCCCCGCTGTAGGTGTACCTGCTTGGCGCCAACAACAACAAACCACAAGTATGAACACCCCCGCTGTAGGTGTACCTGCTTGGCGCCAACAACAACAAACCACAAGTATGAACACCCCCCGCTGTAGGTGTACCTGCTTGGCGCCAACAACAACAAACCACAAGTATGAACACCCCCGCTGTAGGTGTACCTGCTTGGCGCCAACAACAACAAACCATAAGTATGAACACCCCCGCTGTAGGTGTACCTGCTTGGCGCCAACAACAACAGACCACAAGTATGAACACCCCCGCTGTAGGTGTACCTGCTTGGCGCCAACAACAACAAACCACAAGTATGAAAACCCCCGCTGGAGGTGTACCTGCTTGGCGCCAACACCTACTTCGTAAATCAGCGTCAGGGATTCTCAGCTTCTGCTGGCTGACCACTTAGCTTTACGTGTGTTACTTACCAACGTGTGCGCGTAGCTTAAGTCTGCACCTGTTTGGCAGAGGGCTAATGCCATTAATAAAATGTTTAAATTAAAGATGTAAAAGGAGAAAGTTGACTTATAGGGATTTTTTAAAATTAATTTTTTAAACTATTTGTTTAATAGAGAGATTACATATTTTGTAAATAGAATGTAGGCCAGTATGACCATGACTTACACTATAATAAAACATCGTTCTGTATTTCAGACAGTGGATTTTAAGACAAAATAATATAAATAGAATGGCTCCCACTACCCCCGCGCCTTGACCCCTCCCTGTCACTCATCCCCCCCACCTATCTCCCACCCTCCCCCATCTCACAACCGTTTTCAGTCCTCCTGGTAAAGATGTGGTTCAACAGTATTTCATCCTAATGCCTAGTGGCCACCAACAGGAAACGATAGTAATACAGCTCGACCCAAACTGATTGTCCGCCTCTGACATGCCCACCCCTTCCGAGCTGGAGACAACGCCTTTTCCCCCATCCTGTCCCCTCTCGACATCAACATCATTTCCTGGCTTTTTCTACCAGACACTAAGGCAATGGGAAGGGGGTCCATTTGGAAGCTGGGGGGGTGGGCACTGCGCAAAATGACGCCATTTCCTTTAGTCGTCTGCATGAACTGGAAATTAATTCCTCAGACCCCCCCCCCAATGCCTCTCTCTCTATCCCTCTCTCTCTCCCTCTCTCTCTCTCCATCTAAACTAGTTAGCCCGACTCTATACTCGTATGGCGCGCGCTACAACCCAACATCTGTCCTGTTGCCACAAAATTTAGGAGAGTGCGGGCTGCTGCTGGCGGGCTGCTGCTGGCGGGCGCATGCTCACTGTTTCGTCAAGTTATGCCCTTATCAAACAAGACAATAATTGATTGGGTTGTGATTGTGGCTTAGGGAAGATTGTTAATCGCCGCGAATTTCACGGTTAGTTGGCTATGGCGATAGTTGGTAGGCATTAGCGGAGCAACTGTCAAACAATCCAAAGAAATGAACTTTCTCTGAGTCGTAGTCAGGACAAACGAATAATCTTTGGAGGAATTTTAAAATTGATTTCTCTGGTTTATTTGAATGTGAGGTCACGTGATTTCGAAATAGGATACGGAATCATGAAGCATACAGGTAAGTTGGACTTTGTGGGTGGGTGTGTGGTGAGTGAGTGAGCGGATGTGTGTGTGAGTGTGTGTGTGGCGGGAGGGGCGTGGTTCTTGTTTCGTTTTCAGCGGATACTTGCCACGTGACCTTAGCTATGTAGTTATAATACTGGTGCTTTGACATAGTGCTCATGTGTTTAGCGGTCATTTGAACATTGGTCGGTGTGATCAAATGTTCATGGTTAGGTGTGGTAAAGTGTTTATGGTTAGGTGTGGTAAATTGTTTATGGTTAGTGTGGTAAATTGTTTATGGTTAGGTGTGGTAAAGTGTTTATGGTTAGGCGGTTAGGTGTGGTAAATTGTTTATGGTTAGGTGTGGTAAAGTGTTTATGGTTAGGTGTGGTAAAGTGTTTATGGTTAGGTGTGGTAAAGTGTTTATGGTTAGGTGTGGTAAAGTGTTTATGGTTAGGTGTGGTAAAGTGTTTATGGTTAGGTGTGGTAAAGTGTTTATAACTAGATGTGGCAAAATGTTTATGGCTAGTTATAAGACCAAAGAAATGAAATACCAAAGAAAACTTGGTGTTATGGTGACTCCAAGCCCCGGTGTATGTGTGACTAAAGTGGCGTATGGTGACTCCAGGCCCTGGTGTATGGGTGACTAAAGTGGTGTTATGTTGACTCCAAGCCCTGGGGTATGTGTGACTAAAGTGATGTTATGGTGACTCCAAGCCCTGGTGTATGTGTGACTAAAGTGGTGTTATGGTGACTCCAAGCCCTTGTGTATGTGTGACTAAAGTGGTGTTATGGTGACTCCAAGCCCTGGTGTATGTGTGACTAAAGTGATGTTATGGTGACTTCAAGCCCTGGTGTATGTGTGGCTAAAGTGGTGTTATGGTGACTTCAAGCCCTATTGTATATTAGATTTAAGAACCCTATTGATGTGTCTGAAATCATGTCTGTATGAAGAAAAGCCCTTAATTTTTTAGGCCCATGCTTAATGGGGAAACGACAGCTTGCATAAAAGGAAAGGCCCAAACCTGTGAGGTCAATACACGCTGGTGGTACAACAGATTTCCTATACCCCCAATGTCATCGCTAACCCTAACCCAATGTCATCACTAACCCTAACCCAATGTCATCACTAACCCTAACCCTAACCCAATGTCATCACTAACCCTAACCCTAACCCAATGTCATCACTAACCCTAACCCAATGTCATCACTAACCCTAACCCAATGTCATCACTAACCCTAACCCAATGTCATCACTAACCCTAACCCAATGTCATCACTAACCCTAACCCTAACCCAATGTCATCACTAACCCTAACCCAATGTCATCGCTAACCCTAACCCAATGTCATCGCTAACCCTAACCCTAACCCAATGTCATCGCTAACCCTAACCCTAACCCAATGTCATCACTAACCCTAACCCAATGTCATCACTTACCCTAACCCAATGTCATTGCTAACCCTAACCCAATGCCATCACTTACCCTAACCCAATGTCATCACTAACCCTAACCCAATGTCATCACTAACCCTAACCCTAACCCAATGTCATCACTAACCCTAACCCTAACCCAATGTCATCGCTAACCCTAACCCAATTTCATCGCTAACCCTAACCCAATGTCATCGCTAACCCTAACCCTAACCCAATGTCATCACTTACCCTAACCCAATGTCATCACTTACCCTAACCCAATGTCATCGCTAACCCTAACCCAATGTCATCGCTAACCCTAACCCTAACCCAATGTCATCACTAACCCTAAACGTTAAATACATGTTTAAAAATGTTTGGAAATAATCCTCGAAAATAACGACAAGTTAATGTAGACTGGTCGTTAGACCACATTTGTACATAACTGTAGACTGGTCGTTAGACCACATTTGTACATAACTGTAGACTGGTCGTTAGGCCACATTTGTACATAACTGTAGACTGGTCGTTAGACCACATTTGTACATAACTGTAGACTGGTCGTTAGACCACATTTGTACATAACTGTAGACTGGTCGTTAGACCACATTTGTACATAACTGTAGACTGGTCGTTAGACCACATTTGTACATAACTGTACACTGGTCGTTATACCACATTTGTACATAACTGAACACTGATCATCTAACCACATTTGTACATAACTGTACACTGGTCATCTTACCACATTTGTACATAACTGAACACTGATCATCTTACCACATTTGTACATAACTGTACACTGGTCATCTTACCACATTTGTACATAACTGTACGCTGGTCGAATTACCACATTTGTACATAACTGTACACTGGTCATCTTACCACATTTGTACATAACTGTGCACTGGTCATATTAGCATATTTGTACATAACTGTACACTGGTCATATTAGCATATTTGTACATAATTGTACACTGGTAGTATTACCATATTTGTACACAACTGTACCCCACAACGAAACGAAACCGTTTGAGAAGCGCTGATGTCATCCTTGCAAGGAACAGACGAGGAATTAGTGTCTGTTTAAGCTAAGTTGATCTAATTTCAAACTGCGCGCTAAGAAGGAGACTCGTCTCTAGCAGACGATAGACCGAAGGTGAGGCTCGTCTAGCAGACAATAGACTGAAGGTGAGACTCGTCTCTAGCAGACGATAGACTGAAGGTGAGACTCGTCTCTAGCAAACAATAGACCGAAGGTGAGACTCGTCTCTAGCTAACAATAGACCGAAGGTGAGGCTTAAAAGGTGATTTGAGACGTAATGAGAAATATTTAATGTGACTCCAATATTTTTTTAAAAAATGGGGGTGGGGGGTATGGCTGGAAAATTGGGGGCTTAAATAGATGATAAATAAGCGATGTGTAGTGGGACTTGCTAGTGTGTCTGGGAGACTGTGCAAGATTGTTGGGACTTGCTAGTGTGTCTGGGAGACTGTGCAAGATTGTTGGGACTTGCTAGTGTGTCTGGGAGACTGTGCAAGATTGTTGCGACTTGCTAGTGTGTCTGGGAGACTGTGCAAGATTGTTGGGACTTGCTAGTGTGTCTGGGAGACTGTTAAAGATTGTTGGGACTTGCTATTGTGTCTGGGAGACTGTGCAAGATTGTTGGGACTTGCTAGTGTGTCCGGGAGACTTGCAAGATTGTTGGGACTTGCTAGTGTGTCTGGGAGACTGTGCAAGATTGTTGGGACTTTGCTAGTGTGTCTGGGAGACTGTGCAAGATTGTTGGGACTTGCTAGTGTGTCTGGAAGACTGTGCAAGATTGTTGTGACTTGCTAGTGTGTCTGGAAGACTGTGCAAGATTGTTGTGACTTGCTAGTGTGTCTGGGAGACTGTGCAAGATTGTTGGGACTTGCTAGTGTGTCTGGGAGACTGCAAGATTATTGGGACTTGCTAGTGTGTCTGGGAGACTGTTAAAGATTGTTGGGACTTGCTAGTGTGTAATTAATAACTTGTAGTGTGTAATTAATAACTTGCAGTGTGTAATTAATAACTTGCAGTGTGTAATTAATAACTTGCAGTGTGTAATTAATAACTTGCAGTGTGTAAGTAATAACTTGCAGTGGGTAATTAATAACTTGAAGTGTGTAATTAATAACTTGCAGTGTGTAATTAATAACTTGCAATGCGATTATGAATGGCAGTAGTAATAGTCACAATGAAATGTAGGATGAAGTAAGTTATTTTGTGTGGTTGCGTTGTGAATGTTTCCCGGTCCACTCCTAGTGACGTGGCATGGATGCTGTGATGCATGACGACATGAAGTGCCGCATGCGACAAGACCAGTGCAGTAGCATCGCCGTTTCTAACTGCACTGTTCTGAAGTACGAGCATTCGGAGAAGTATATATAGAGCCAGTTGCAGCATGTTTGACGTGAAACATAAACAACACCATTAACATTTGTTAGGATTTTATGTGGCATCGGGACAATTCATTAACATGGAACACCGGAGCTGTGGGGGGGGGGTTGTTGAATGATAACGAGGCGTGTCAATAGAAGTGCTGGAGACCTCCCGATAAGTGGCAGAATGACAGATGGCGGGTAAGCTATGCCGTCAATTCGTCACGTGGTCTGATGACGTCATTAGAGCCTGGGAGTAATTGTGGGAACACGATCGACTTCTCCTTGGGGGCCCTCCAAACTCCAATCACTTAATGCAGAACTGTGTTTATTTTAGGATTTGGGTGTGTGTGTGTGTCGGGGGGGGAGGGGGTTCTTCTGTCGACCCCTGTCCATCCACCGTCAAGCTTGGGGTGACAGCGGCGTATACGAAGATGGAAACGACACGCCCCGCTTATTATGGTTGTATTGACACGCCCATGTAGCCGAGTCGATGGAATAGCTGGTGTCCCGGCATGGCTCCTGTTCCGGGCATAGCTGGTGTCCCGGCATGGCTCCTGTTCCGGGCATAGCTCGTGTCCCGGGCATGGCTCGTGTTCCGGGCATAGCTCGTGTTCCGGGCATGGCTCGTGTTCCGGGCATTGTTCGTGTCCCGGGCATGGCTCGTGTTCCGGGCATAGCTTGTGTTCCGGGCATGGCTCGTCCGTGGGTTAATGCCTCCTGCTGCGGCTGGCAAGATTAGAGGCTCACTTGCCATGCACGCTCACTGATTGCTTTCAAGTGAGATGGAGTAGTTTCCCCTCTTAGTCTACCTTCCCGCCTCTGAGTGTTGTTGCAGTTCGTGGTGACATAAAAACAAATTTCACTGTGTGGCCCAAGGCTACCTGCCCCGCGTGAGTCTGATAGCAGTTCGTGAGTCTGGTATTAGTTCGTGAGTCTTGTAGCAGTTCGTGAGTCTGGTAGCAGTTCGTGACCATGTAGAACACTTACGTTATTTTGCCCAAGGCCATGACGCTAAAAGTATACTGTATACCTTTTGAAAGGTTAGTTTCAGTGCAATGTTTAGTTGATGTAAACTAATGGCGAGCATATAAACAAATATGTCAAAATCCATCGAGAAACTTTGCTAAAGAACATATTCCACATCGCCCCACGGTAGTTTCATTTATTTCAAGCTTACTCTAACCGTGCTGCGCCTGTGATTAGTTAAAGTGAAGCCATACTTGACCAGCTCCACTGCTTGCATTTAATGTTGAACCAATATTCTCTCTCTCTCTCTCTCTCTCTCTCTCTCTCTCTCTCTCTCTCTCTCTCTCTCTCTCTCTCTCTCTCTCTCTCTCTCTCTCTCTTTATCTGTGTGTGTGCGCGCTTACGTCTCTGACTCTCTCTTTCTCTCCCAAAGAGTATTGGTACTCTCGGACGAAAATAGGTGCCATTGAAAACAAAAAGTTTTTATCTCAACCGCATTGGGGGGGGGGTCGACACGATCACCCGTTGCTCTTTGTGCAATAAAGTAACTTGGATATTTATGAAGATTCTCATGCTTCAATGCATATTTCATAACCACATAGTTATCAATGAGTTTTAAAAAAATATTTTGAGGACCACTGATCCGCATTTGTAAATCTTCAGTGTTGCACCTAGCTGGCAAATATTCCCCCTCCCCCCACTTCCCACAATTTCCCTTACATCCTCAGCAGAAGAGGGAGAAATTCTGTCGAGATGTCCGAAAATTGTGACCCTCAATGTCAAGAACAATTGCCTGTTAGTAAAAACCCTTACACCCCCCCCCTCCCCAACCACCACATTTTCCCAAAAACATTTTGTTCTCGGCACCGCAACTTGTTATTTTCATTTTCTTTATTACAACTGTATATTTGTAACTTTTGGGAGACAAATAGGAGGAAACATCTATGGGGTCAACTTTCATCGAATGTGATGTGATTGATGGATTAGACGAACGTTGCAGAAACAAGAACCAGTAACCGCCATGATGCCGGTGCATGAAAGTGACAGTGAGAAAAAACGAACGTCAGCCGAGGGTTAGCGACTGAGACAAGTCGTGTTTGTGACAGCACCTACAAGGACAATAGTGGTGTCATGTATTGGTGGGGTCGTTCTAATAGTGGGGTCGTGTATTGGTGGGGTCGTGTATTGGTGGGGTCGTTCTAATAGAGGGGTCGTGTATTGGTGGGGTCGTTCTAATAGGGGGGTCGTGTATTGGTGGGGCCGTTCTAATAGTGGGGTCGTGTATTGGTGGGGTCGTTCTTATAGTGCGGTCGTGTATTGGTGGGGTCGTTCTAATAGTGGGGTCGTGTGTGTATTGGTGGGGTCGTTTTAATATTGGGGTCGTGTATTGGTGGGGTCGTTTTAATAGTGGGGTCGTGTATTGGTGGGGTCGTTTTAATAGTGGGGTCGTGTATTGGTGGGGTCGTTCTAATAGTGGGGTCGTTTTAATAGTGGGGTCGTGCATTGGTGGGGTCGTTTTAATAGTGGGGTCGTGTATAGGTGTGTTTCAGTGAGTGTTTCTGATGTCTTTTCATGTCCGTGTTTTATAGTCGTCAATGGGTTGCACCTGTTGTGTAATTCTGTTGTTCACGTGTCTGTAATAATGTGTGTGACTCGTGGCTTCCAAATCTTTTTATCAAAGAAGACTTAACTGTGTCTGTGTTGGTGACTGTAAAAGTAGTTTTTAGTGGTCAAGAGAGAAAGAGACTTAACTGTTTATATGCGTGTGCCTACGAAGTCAGTCAAGGGCGTGAGTGTTCTGTGTTGGTGACTTAGAAGCTAGTAAGTCAAGGCGTGAGTGTTCTGTGTTGGTGACTTAGAAGCTAGTAAGTCAAGGCGTGAGTGTTCTGTGTTGGTGACTTAGAAGCTAGTAAGTCAAGGCGTGAGTGTTCTGTGTTGGTGACTTAGAAGCTAGTAAGTCAAGGCGTGAGTGTTCTGTGTTGGTGACTTAGAAGCTAGTAAGTCAAGGCGTGAGTGTTCTGTGTTGGTGACTTAGAAGCTAGTAAGTCAAGACGTGAGTGTTCTGTGTTGGTGACTTAGAAGCTAGTAAGTCAAGGTGTGAGTGTTCTGTGTTGGTGACTTAGAAGCTAGTAAGTCAAGACGTGAGTGTTCTGTGTTGGTGACTTAGAAGCTAGTAAGTCAAGGCGTGAATGTTCTGTATCTGTTTGGGTGCCCGGCGTGAGGTAATCACTCCATCTTGGGAGAATTGTTTGGAAAGGTCCCAGATTTTCTTGGCATTCCTCTTTCTTAAATACTCGTATGGAACAATGTGTCTGGTTAATTAAGTTAAGTTAGTGGTAGGGTTAGGTGAGTGGGTTAGGTTAGTGGGTTAGGTTAGTGGGTTAGGTTAGTGGGTTAGGTTAGTGGGTTAGGTTAGTGGGTTAGGTTAGTTTACTATTTATTGTTATGTTGATATGAGAAGTTGAGTCTACGCATGCTTGCCTGGTGAGATTGTACGTTTAACCAGGATTATCAATGGGTCGAAAAGGGGGGGGGGTCCATTGGGGGTGTGGTGAGTCGTTCGATCAACGGACCTTTCAGGAATGTCACAGTTAAAGTGGGACCTTTGAAGCAGGACAGCACCGTAATCATGTGGATCCCTGGGGCTCTATAGCATCGATTAAGTAAGATTCGCGTAGATCAATATGACTAAAAGCACTGTGTTTTTAAATTGAGCATTAGTTGTATTCGAACATAGACACGATGGTCCAGCACCCAAAAGTCATCCACCGCTAGGACACACCTACCCGCTTGGACACACCTACCCACTGGGACACACCTACCCGCTTGGACACACATACCCACTGGGACACACCTACCCCTTTGGACACACCTACCCGCTTGGACACACCTACCAACCTGGACACACCTACCCACTGGGACACACCTACCCGCTTGGACACACCTACCCACTGGGACACACCAACCCACTGGGACACACCTGCCCACTGGGACACACATACCCACTGGGACACACCTACCCCTTTGGACACACCTACCCGCTTGGACACACCTACCCACTGGGACACACATACCCACTGGGACACACCTACCCCTTTGGACACACCTACCCGCTTGGACACACCTACCCACTGGGACACACCTACCCGCTTGGACACACCTACCCACTGGGACACACCTACCCGCTTGGACACACCTACCCACTGGGACACACCTACCCGCTTGGACACACCTACCCACTGGGACACACCTACCCACTGGGACACACCTACCCGCTTGGACACACCTACCCACTGGGACACACCAACCCACTGGGACACACCTGCCCACTGGGACACACATACCCACTGGGACACACCTACCCTTTGGACACACCTACCCGCTTGGACACACCTACCAACCTGGACACACCTACCCACTGGGACACACCTACCCGCTTGGACACACCTACCCACTGGGACACACCAACCCACTGGGACACACCTGCCCACTGGGACACACATACCCACTGGGACACACCTACCCCTTTGGACACACCTACCCGCTTGGACACACCTACCAACCTGGACACACCTACCCACTGGGACACACCAACCCACTGGGACACACCTGCCCACTGGGACACACCTACCCGCTTGGACACACCTACCAACCTGGACACACCTACCCACTGGGACACACCTACCCGCTTGGACACACCTACCCACTGGGACACACCAACCCACTGGGACACACCTGCCCACTGGGACACACATACCCACTGGGACACACCTACCCATTTGGACACACCTACCCATTTGGACACACCTACCTATTTGGACACACCTACCCACTGGGACACACCTACCCACTGGGACACACCTACCCATCTGGACACACCTACCCACCTGGACACACCTACCAACTTGGACACACCTACCAACCTGGACACACCTACCAACTTGGGCACACTTAGTCATTATGGAACATCTAACCATTTGGACATATAATTTTTTTATTATGACACATTTTGGATATTAGGACACATTTACCCATTAGAATTCGCTTTCTCATTAGCACATTTCCACCCACTAGGACACACTTAGTCATTAAGACACATCTACACACTTGGACATATGGACTCACACTTCCATTATTGCACACGCCCCTCATGATGACACACACTCACCCCCCCCCCTTTAAAAAACACCCTCGAACTCACCCACCCATTATGGCACACCCGGAGACTTGAACACACCCATTCACTAGGGCCTATAATCCCTAGGACATACCCAGCCGCTGGGGCCTATAATCCCTAGGACATACCCAGCCTCTGGGGCCTATAATCCCTAGGACACACCCAGCCTCTAGACATATAGTCCCTAGGACACACCCAGCCTCTAGTCCTATAGTCCCTAGGACACACCCAGCCTCTAGACCTATAGTCCCTAGGACACACCCAGCCTCTGGGGCCTATAATCCCTAGGACACACCCAGCCACTAGGGCCTATAATCCCTAGGACATACCCAGCCACTAGGGCCTATTATCCCTAGGACATACCCAGCCTCTGGGGCCTATAGTCCCTAGGACATACCCAGCCTCTGGGGCCTATAGTCCCTAGGACACACCCAGCCTATGGGCCCTATAGTCCCTAGGACACACCCAGCCGTGAGGGGGGGGGGCTATAGTCTCTAGGACACTCTTCATCTCCTACAAGTGCACACACTCTGTCACACAATTTTCAATATCGATTTTGTTCAGCATTCCGGCCCAATGTTGTTAGTGTTACGCAATGCCATGGAGGGGGTGGGCGGGGGGAAGGGGACTTTCTCTTTAATGCGTTTCGACTTTCAACCGATTCTCGGACGATCCAAATATCAATTGCCGTGGTAGCCATCCATGACACTAATGGGCTACCATCCTTGAAACTGACATGTTACCATCCTCGAAAATAATGTGCTACCATCTTTCTTACTAATGTGCTACCATCCTTGAAAATATCTTGAAATTAATATGCTGCCACCCTTTGTTGTAATAGGCTACCAGTCTTCTTGAAATTAACGGGCTACCATCATTTATTGTCACGGGCTACCATTCTCGACACTAAAATACTCTCATTGCTAATAACTTTGATGGAATCTTCCACAATTACAACAGAGTGTACGTCCTCTGCCCACACCAGCAGCTGTACTTATACCATCCACTCTCAACTGTAACAAAACCACACCAGCTTTACTTATACCATCCACTCTCAACTGTAACAACACTATACCAGCTGTACTTATACCATCCACTCTCAACTGTAACAAAACCACACCAGCTGTACTTATACCATCCACCCTCAACTGTAACAACACCACACCAGCTGTACTTATACCATCCACTCTCAACTGTAACAACACCATCCAGTGCCTTTGCCGTACCCACCCCATCAAAGGTCTCAGCAGATTGATGGTATGATGGTATTGATTCGTGTCATTTGATGGTATGATGGTGTTGATTCGTGTCATTTGATGGTATGATGGTGTTGATTCGTGTCATTTGATGGTATGATGGTATTGATTCGTGTCATTTGATGGTATGTATGATGGTGTTGATTCGTGTCATTTGATGGTATGATGGTATTGATTCGTGCCATTTGATGGTATGATGGTGTTGATTCGTGTCATTTGATGGTATGATGGTGTTGATTCGTGTCATTTGATGGTATGATGGTGTTGTTTCGTGTCATTTGATGGTATGATGCTGTTGATTCGTGTCATTTGATGGTATGATGGCGTTGATTCGTGTCATTTGATGGTATGATGGTGTTGATTCGTGTAATTTGATCATATGATGTTGTTGATTCGTGTCATTTGATGGTATGATGGTGTTGATTCGTGTAATTTGATCATTTGATGTTGTTGATTCGTGTCATTTGATGGTATGGTGGTATTGATTCGTGTCATTTGATGGTATGATGGTGTTGATTCGTGTCATTTGATGGTATGATGGTGTTGATTCGTGCCATTTGATGGTATGGTGGTATTGATTACTGTCATTTGATGGTATGATGGTGTTGATTCGTGTAATTTGATGGTATGATGTTGTTGATTCGTGTCATTTGATGGTATGATGGTGTTGATTCGTGTAATTTGATGGTATGATGTTGTTGATTCGTGTCATTTGATGGTATGATGTTGTTGATTCGTGTCATTTGATGGTATGGTGGTATTGATTCGTGTCATTTGATGGTATGATGGTGTTGATTCGTGTCATTTGATGGTATGGTGTTGTTGATTCGTGTCATTTGATGGTATGGTGTTGTTGATTCGTGTCATTTGATGATATGATGTTGTTGATTCGTGTCATTCGATGGTATGATGGTGTTGATTCGTGTCATTTGATGATATGATGTTGTTGATTCGTGTCATTCGATGGTATGGTGTTGTTGATTCGTGTCGTGTGCGTCTATTCGATTATTTAAACTTAAACCTATTTAGTCGGATAAAACGACTTACTATTAATGTAACTGGTATTTGCACATAACTCGTGTTGGCTCGCGTGGTGACGTGATGAGAATGGTTAGCCCGGCTGTCTCGTTAATCAAAACCTTCTCTCTACTCTCATAGCCATCTTGTTGGTCCTAGTTTTATCGTCACATGTTAGTTACGCTCTGTGGTCATCTGTCTCATGCAGTGCTCACCTGGGAGATGAGGACAGAGATGGAAGGTACCGGCACGGCATACGACAGCTCGACTTTGGTTGTGGAATGTTTGGTCCAGGTTGGCAGTTGGCTGTGGGGAATGCCATTGTGCTTTTTAACATAAAATTATATATTTGAAGACTTACAAGTAGAAATGAACACGTTATCATATTCATCTATCAAATCACATGCATCATGTCACTGCAAGCTTATCCTCATGTCCACAGCTGCATCATGTCACTGCAAGCTTATCCTCATGTCGACAGCTGCATCATGTCACTGCAAGCTTATCCTCATGTCGACAGCTGCATCATGTCACTGCAAGCTTATCCTCATGTCGACAGCTGCATCATGCCACTACAAGCTTATCCTCATGTCGACAGCTGCATCATGTCACTGCAAGCTTATCCTCATGTCGACGTCATCTTACAAACCGCATCAAATCACAACTTCTTTCTTCGTGTCCCTTTGCCTGGCCGTCTCTCTACCTTACCGTCTCTCTACCTTACCGTCTCTCTACCTTACCGTCTCTCTACCTGCCCGTCTCTCTACCTGCCCGTCTCTCTACCTTACCGTCTCTCTACCTTACCGTCTCTCTACCTTACCGTCTCTCTATCTTACCGTCTCTCTACCTTACCGTCTCTCTACCTTACCGTCTCTCTATCTTACCGTCTCTCTACCTTACCGTCTCTCTACCTTACCGTCTCTCTACCTTAGCGTCTCTCTATCTTACCGTCTCTCTACCTGCCCGTCTCTCTATCTTACCGTCTCTCTACCTTACCGTCTCTCTACCTTAGCGTCTCTCTATCTTACCGTCTCTCTACCTGCCCGTCTCTCTATCTTACCGTCTCTCTACCTTACCGTCTCTCTACCTGCCCGTCTCTCTACCTTACCGTCTCTCTACCTTACCGTCTCTCTACCTGCCCGTCTCTCTACCTGCCCGTCTCTCTACCTTACCGTCTCTCTACCTGTCCGTCTCTCTACCTTACCGTCTCTCTACCTGCCCGTCTCTCTACCTGCCCGTCTCTCTACCTTACCGTCTCTCTACCTTACCGTCTCTCTACCTTACCGTCTCTCTACCTTACCGTCTCTCTACCTTACCGTCTCTCTACCTTACCGTCTCTCTACCTTACCGTCTCTCTACCTTACCGTCTCTCTACCTTACCGTCTCTCTACCTTACCGTCTCTCTACCTTACCGTCTCTCTACCTTACCGTCTCTCTACCTTACCGTCTCTCTACCTGCCCGTCTCTCTACCTTACCGTCTCTCTACCTTACCGTCTCTCTACCTTACCGTCTCTCTACCTTACCGTCTCTCTACCTTACCGTCTCTCTACCTTACCGTCTCTCTACCTTACCGTCTCTCTACCTTACCGTCTCTCTACCTGCCCGTCTCTCTACCTTACCGTCTCTCTACCTTACCGTCTCTCTACCTGCCCGTCTCTCTACCTTACCGTCTCTCTACCTTACCGTCTCTCTACCTTACCGTCTCTCTACCTGCCCGTCTCTCTACCTTACCGTCTCTCTACCTTACCGTCTCTCTACCTTACCGTCTCTCTACCTTACCGTCTCTCTACCTTACCGTCTCTCTACCTTACCGTCTCTCTACCTGCCCGTCTCTCTACCTGCCCGTCTCTCTACCTTACCGTCTCTCTACCTTACCGTCTCTCTACCTGCCCGTCTCTCTACCTTACCGTCTCTCTACCTTACCGTCTCTCTACCTTACCGTCTCTCTACCTTACCGTCTCTCTACCTTACCGTCTCTCTACCTTACCGTCTCTCTACCTGCCCGTCTCTCTACCTTACCGTCTCTTTACCTTACAGTCTCTCTACCTTACCGTCTCTCTATCTTACCGTCTCTCTACCTTACCGTCTCTCTACCTTACCGTCTCTCTATCTTACCGTCTCTCTACCTTACCGTCTCTCTACCTTACCGTCTCTCTACCTTAGCGTCTCTCTATCTTACCGTCTCTCTACCTGCCCGTCTCTCTATCTTACCGTCTCTCTACCTTACCGTCTCTCTACCTTAGCGTCTCTCTATCTTACCGTCTCTCTACCTGCCCGTCTCTCTATCTTACCGTCTCTCTACCTTACCGTCTCTCTACCTGCCCGTCTCTCTACCTTACCGTCTCTCTACCTTACCGTCTCTCTACCTGCCCGTCTCTCTACCTGCCCGTCTCTCTACCTTACCGTCTCTCTACCTGTCCGTCTCTCTACCTTACCGTCTCTCTACCTGCCCGTCTCTCTACCTGCCCGTCTCTCTACCTTACCGTCTCTCTACCTTACCGTCTCTCTACCTTACCGTCTCTCTACCTTACCGTCTCTCTACCTTACCGTCTCTCTACCTTACCGTCTCTCTACCTGCCCGTCTCTCTACCTTACCGTCTCTCTACCTTACCGTCTCTCTACCTTACCGTCTCTCTACCTTACCGTCTCTCTACCTTACCGTCTCTCTACCTTACCGTCTCTCTACCTTACCGTCTCTCTACCTGCCCGTCTCTCTACCTTACCGTCTCTCTACCTTACCGTCTCTCTACCTTACCGTCTCTCTACCTTACCGTCTCTCTACCTTACCGTCTCTCTACCTTACCGTCTCTCTACCTTACCGTCTCTCTACCTTACCGTCTCTCTACCTGCCCGTCTCTCTACCTTACCGTCTCTCTACCTTACCGTCTCTCTACCTGCCCGTCTCTCTACCTTACCGTCTCTCTACCTTACCGTCTCTCTACCTGCCCGTCTCTCTACCTTACCGTCTCTCTACCTTACCGTCTCTCTACCTTACCGTCTCTCTACCTTACCGTCTCTCTACCTTACCGTCTCTCTACCTTACCGTCTCTCTACCTTACCGTCTCTCTACCTTACCGTCTCTCTACCTTACCGTCTCTCTACCTGCCCGTCTCTCTACCTTACCGTCTCTCTACCTTACCGTCTCTCTACCTGCCCGTCTCTCTACCTTACCGTCTCTCTACCTTACCGTCTCTCTACCTTACCGTCTCTCTACCTTACCGTCTCTCTACCTTACCGTCTCTCTACCTTACCGTCTCTCTACCTGCCCGTCTCTCTACCTTACCGTCTCTCTACCTTACCGTCTCTCTACCTGCCCGTCTCTCTACCTTACCGTCTCTCTACCTTACCGTCTCTCTACCTGCCCGTCTCTCTACCTTACCGTCTCTCTACCTTACCGTCTCTCTACCTGCCCGTCTCTCTACCTTACCGTCTCTCTACCTTACCGTCTCTCTACCTGCCCGTCTCTCTACCTTACCGTCTCTCTACCTTACCGTCTCTCTACCTTACCGTCTCTCTACCTTACCGTCTCTCTACCTGCCCGTCTCTCTACCTTACCGTCTCTCTACCTTACCGTCTCTCTACCTGCCCGTCTCTCTACCTTACCGTCTCTCTACCTTACCGTCTCTCTACCTTACCGTCTCTCTACCTTACCGTCTCTCTACCTGCCCGTCTCTCTACCTTACCGTCTCTCTACCTTACCGTCTCTCTACCTTACCGTCTCTCTACCTTACCGTCTCTCTACCTGCCCGTCTCTCTACCTTACCGTCTCTCTACCTTACCGTCTCTCTACCTTACCGTCTCTCTACCTTACCGTCTCTCTACCTGCCCGTCTCTCTACCTTACCGTCTCTCTACCTTACCGTCTCTCTACCTGCCCGTCTCTCTACCTTACCGTCTCTCTACCTTACCGTCTCTCTACCTTACCGTCTCTCTACCTTACCGTCTCTCTACCTGCCCGTCTCTCTACCTTACCGTCTCTCTACCTTACCGTCTCTCTACCTGCCCGTCTCTCTACCTGCCCGTCTCTCTACCTTACCGTCTCTCTACCTTACCGTCTCTCTACCTTACCGTCTCTCTACCTTACCGTCTCTCTACCTTACCGTCTCTCTACCTTACCGTCTCTCTACCTGCCCGTCTCTCTACCTTACCGTCTCTCTACCTTACCGTCTCTCTACCTGCCCGTCTCTCTACCTGCCCGTCTCTCTACCTTACCGTCTCTCTACCTTACCGTCTCTCTACCTTACCGTCTCTCTACCTGCCCGTCTCTCTACCTGCCCGTCTCTCTACCTTACCGTCTCTCTACCTTACCGTCTCTCTACCTTACCGTCTCTCTACCTTACCGTCTCTCTACCTGCCCGTCTCTCTACGTTACCGTCTCTCTACCTTACCGTCTCTCTACCTTACCGTCTCTCTACCTTACCGTCTCTCTACCTTACCGTCTCTCTACCTGCCCGTCTCTCTACCTTACCGTCTCTCTACCTTACCGTCTCTCTACCTTACCGTCTCTCTACCTGCCCGTCTCTCTACCTTACCGTCTCTCTACCTTACCGTCCCTCTACCTTACCGTCTCTCTACCTTACCGTCTCTCTACCTTACCGTCTCTCTACCTTACCGTCTCTCTACCTGCCCGTCTCTCTACCTGCCCGTCTCTCTACCTTACCGTCTCTCTACCTTACCGTCTCTCTACCTTACCGTCTCTCTACCTTACCGTCTCTCTACCTTAGCGTCTCTCTACCTTACCGTCTCTCTACCTTACCGTCTCTCTACCTTACCGTCTCTCTACCTTACCGTCTCTCTACCTGCCCGTCTCTCTACCTGCCCGTCTCTCTACCTTACCGTCTCTCTACCTTACCGTCTCTCTACCTTACCGTCTCTCTACCTTACCGTCTCTCTACCTTACCGTCTCTCTACCTTACCGTCTCTCTACCTGCCCGTCTCTCTACCTTACCGTCTCTCTACCTGCCCGTCTCTCTACCTGCCCGTCTCTCTACCTTACCGTCTCTCTACCTTACCGTCTCTCTACCTTACCGTCTCTCTACCTGCCCGTCTCTCTACCTTACCGTCTCTCTACCTGCCCGTCTCTCTACCTTACCGTCTCTCTACCTGCCCGTCTCTCTACCTTACCGTCTCTCTACCTGCCCTTCTCTCTACCTTACCGTCTCTCTACCTTACCGTCTCTCTACCTTACCGTCTCTCTACCTTACCGTCTCTCTACCTTACCGTCTCTCTACCTTACCGTCTCTCTACCTTACCGTCTCTCTACCTGCCCGTCTCTCTACCTTACCATCTCTCTACCTGCCCTTCTCTCTACCTTACCGTCTCTCTACCTTACCGTCTCTCTACCTTACCGTCTCTCTACCTTACCGTCTCTCTACCTTACCGTCTCTCTACCTTACCGTCTCTCTACCTTACCGTCTCTCTACCTGCCCGTCTCTCTACCTTACCGTCTCTCTACCTGCCCGTCTCTCTACCTTACCGTCTCTCTACCTGCCCGTCTCTCTACCTTACCGTCTCTCTACCTGCCCTTCTCTCTACCTTACCGTCTCTCTACCTTACCGTCTCTCTACCTTACCGTCTCTCTACCTTACCGTCTCTCTACCTTACCGTCTCTCTACCTTACCGTCTCTCTACCTTACCGTCTCTCTACCTTACCGTCTCTCTACCTGCCCGTCTCTCTACCTGCCCGTCTCTCTACCTTACCGTCTCTCTACCTTACCGTCTCTCTACCTGCCCGTCTCTCTACCTTACCGTCTCTCTACCTGCCCGTCTCTCTACCTTACCGTCTCTCTACCTTACCGTCTCTCTACCTGCCCGTCTCTCTACCTGCCCGTCTCTCTACCTTACCGTCTCTCTACCTTACCGTCTCTCTACCTTACCGTCTCTCTACCTGCCCGTCTCTCTACCTGCCCGTCTCTCTACCTTACCGTCTCTCTACCTTACTGTCTCTCTACCTTACCGTCTCTCTACCTTACCGTCTCTCTACCTTACCGTCTCTCTACCTTACCGTCTCTCTACCTTACCGTCTCTCTACCTTACCGTCTCTCTACCTTACCGTCTCTCTACCTTACCGTCTCTCTACCTGCCCGTCTCTCTACCTGCCCGTCTCTCTACCTTGCCGTCTCTCTACCTTACCGTCTCTCTACCTTACCGTCTCTCTACCTGCCCGTCTCTCTACCTGCCCGTCTCTCTACCTGCCCGTCTCTCTACCTGCCCGTCTCTCTACCTTACCGTCTCTCTACCTTACCGTCTCTCTACCTGCCCGTCTCTCTACCTGCCCGTCTCTCTACCTTACCGTCTCTCTACCTTACCGTCTCTCTACCTTACCGTCTCTCTACCTTACCGTCTCTCTACCTGCCCGTCTCTCTACCTTACCGTCTCTCTACCTTACCGTCTCTCTACCTTACCGTCTCTCTACCTGCCCGTCTCTCTACCTTACCGTCTCTCTACCTTACCGTCTCTCTACCTTACCGTCTCTCTACCTTACCGTCTCTCTACCTTACCGTCTCTCTACCTTACCGTCTCTCTACCTGCCCGTCTCTCTACCTTACCGTCTCTCTACCTTACCGTCTCTCTACCTGCCCGTCTCTCTACCTTACCGTCTCTCTACCTTACCGTCTCTCTACCTTACCGTCTCTCTACCTTACCGTCTCTCTACCTGCCCGTCTCTCTATTCCTGCCCGTCTCTCTACCTTACCGTCTCTCTACCTTACCGTCTCTCTACCTTACCGTCTCTCTACCTTACCGTCTCTCTACCTTACCGTCTCTCTACCTGCCCGTCTCTCTACCTGCCCGTCTCTCTACCTTACCGTCTCTCTACCTGCCCGTCTCTCTACCTGCCCGTCTCTCTACCTTACCGTCTCTCTACCTTACCGTCTCTCTACCTTACCGTCTCTCTACCTTACCGTCTCTCTACCTTACCGTCTCTCTACCTTACCGTCTCTCTACCTGCCCGTCTCTCTACCTTACCGTCTCTCTACCTTACCGTCTCTCTACCTGCCCGTCTCTCTACCTGCCCGTCTCTCTACCTTACCGTCTCTCTACCTTACCGTCTCTCTACCTTACCGTCTCTCTACCTGCCCGTCTCTCTACCTTACCGTCTCTCTACCTGCCAGTCTCTCTACCTTACCGTCTCTCTACCTTACCGTCTCTCTACCTTACCGTCTCTCTACCTTACCGTCTCTCTACCTTACCGTCTCTCTACCTGCCCGTCTCTCTACCTTACCGTCTCTCTACCTTACCGTCTCTCTACCTGCCCGTCTCTCTACCTTACCGTCTCTCTACCTTACCGTCTCTCTACCTGCCCGTCTCTCTACCTTACCGTCTCTCTACCTTACCGTCTCTCTACCTTACCGTCTCTCTACCTTACCGTCTCTCTACCTTACCGTCTCTCTACCTTACCGTCTCTCTACCTGCCCGTCTCTCTACCTTACCGTCTCTCTACCTTACCGTCTCTCTACCTGCCCGTCTCTCTACCTTACCGTCTCTCTACCTGCCCGTCTCTCTACCTTACCGTCTCTGTACCTTACCGTCTCTCTACCTTACCGTCTCTCTACCTGCCCGTCTCTCTACCTTACCGTCTCTCTACCTTACCGTCTCTCTACCTGCCCGTCTCTCTACCTTACCGTCTCTGTACCTTACCGTCTCTGTACCTTACCGTCTCTCTACCTTACCGTCTCTCTACCTGCCCGTCTCTCTACCTTACCGTCTCTCTACCTTACCGTCTCTCTACCTTACCGTCTCTCTACCTTACCGTCTCTCTACCTTACCGTCTCTCTACCTGCCCGTCTCTCTACCTTACCGTCTCTCTACCTTACCGTCTCTCTACCTGCCCGTCTCTCTACCTTACCGTCTCTCTACCTGCCCGTCTCTCTACCTTACCGTCTCTCTACCTGCCCGTCTCTCTACCTTACCGTCTCTCTACCTTACCGTCTCTCTACCTTACCGTCTCTCTACCTGCCCGTCTCTCTACCTTACCGTCTCTCTACCTGCCCGTCTCTCTACCTTACCGTCTCTCTACCTTACCGTCTCTCTACCTGCCCGTCTCTCTACCTTACCGTCTCTCTACCTTACCGTCTCTCTACCTTACCGTCTCTCTACCTGCCCGTCTCTCTACCTTACCGTCTCTCTACCTTACCGTCTCTCTACCTGCCCGTCTCTCTATTCCTGCCCGTCTCTCTACCTTACCGTCTCTCTACCTTACCGTCTCTCTACCTTACCGTCTCTCTACCTTACCGTCTCTCTACCTGCCCGTCTCTCTACCTTACCGTCTTTCTACCTGCCCGTCTCTCTACCTGCCCGTCTCTCTACTTTACCGTCTCTCTACCTGCCCGTCTCTCTACCTGCCCGTCTCTCTACCTTACCGTCTCTCTACCTGCCCGTCTCTCTACCTGCCCGTCTCTCTACCTGCCCGTCTCTCTACCTGCCCGTCTCTCTACCTTACCGTCTCTCTACCTTACCGTCTCTCTACCTTACCGTCTCTCTACCTGCCCGTCTCTCTACCTTACCGTCTCTCTATCTTACCGTCTCTCTACCTTACCGTCTCTCTACCTTACCGTCTCTCTACCTGCCCGTCTCTCTACCTTACCGTCTCTCTATCTTACCGTCTCTCTACCTTACCGTCTCTCTACCTTACCGTCTCTCAACCTTACCGTCTCTCTACCTTACCGTCTCTCTACCTTACCGTCTCTCTACCTGCCCGTCTCTCTACCTTACCGTCTCTCTACCTGCCCGTCTCTCTACCTTACCGTCTCTCTACCTGCCCGTCTCTCTACCTGCCCGTCTCTCTACCTGCCCGTCTCTCTACCTGCCCGTCTCTCTACCTTACCGTCTCTCTACCTGCCCGTCTCTCTACCTTACCGTCTCTCTACCTTACCATCTCTCTACCTGCCCGTCTCTCTACCTTACCGTCTCTCTACCTTACCATCTCTCTACCTTACCGTCTCTCTACCTTACCGTCTCTCTACCTTACCGTCTCTCTACCTTACCGTCTCTCTACCTTACCGTCTCTCTACCTTACCGTCTCTCTACCTTACCGTCTCTCTATCTGCCCCCGTCTCTCTACCTTACCGTCCCTCTACCTTACCGTCTCTCTATCTGCCCCCGTCTCTCTACCTTACCGTCCCTCTACCTTACCGTCTCTCTACCTTACCGTCTCTCTACCTTACCGTCTCTCTACCTTACCGTCTCTCTACCTTACCGTCTCTCTACCTTACCGTCTCTCTACCTTACCGTCTCTCTACCTGCCCGTCTCTCTACCTTACCGTCTCTCTACCTTACCATCTCTCTACCTGCCCGTCTCTCTACCTTACCGTCTCTCTACCTTACCATCTCTCTACCTTACCGTCTCTCTACCTTACCGTCTCTCTACCTTACCGTCTCTCTACCTTACCGTCTCTCTACCTTACCGTCTCTCTACCTTACCGTCTCTCTACCTTACCGTCTCTCTATCTGCCCCCGTCTCTCTACCTTACCGTCTCTCTACCTGCCCGTCTCTCTACCTGCCCGTCTCTCTACCTTACCGTCTCTCTACCTTACCGTCTCTCTACCTTACCGTCTCTCTACCTTACCGTCTCTCTACCTTACCGTCTTTCTACCTTACCGTCTCTCTACCTTACCGTCTCTCTATCTGCCCCCGTCTCTCTACCTGCCCGTCTCTCTACCTTACCGTCTCTCTACCTTACCGTCTCTCTATCTGCCCCCGTCTCTCTACCTTACCGTCTCTCTACCTTACCGTCTCTCTACCTTACCGTCTCTCTACCTGCCTGTCTCTCTACCTTACCGTCTCTCTACCTTACGGTCTCTCTATCTGCCCCCGTCTCTCTACCTTACGGTCTCTCTACCTTACCGTCTCTCTACCTTACCGTCTCTCTACCTTACCGTCTCTCTACCTTACCGTCTCTCTACCTTACGGTCTCTCTACCTTACCGTCTCTCTACCTTACCGTCTCTCTACCTTACCGTCTCTCTACCTTACCGTCTCTCTACCTTACCGTCTCTCTACCTTACCGTCTCTCTACCTTACCGTCTCTCTACCTTACCGTCTCTCTATCTGCCCCCGTCTCTCTACCTTACCGTCTCTCTATCTGCCCCCGTCTCTCTACCTTACCGTCTCTCTATCTGCCCCCGTCTCTCTACCTTACCGTCTCTCTATCTGCCCCCGTCTCTCTACCTTACCGTCTCTCTATCTGCCCCCGTCTCTCTACCTTACCGTCTCTCTATCTGCCCCCGTCTCTCTACCTTACCGTCTCTCTATCTGCCCCCGTCTCTCTACCTTACCGTCTCTCTATCTGCCCCCGTCTCTCTACCTTACCGTCTCTCTACCTTACCGTCTCTCTACCTTACCGTCTCTCTACCTTACCGTCTCTCTACCTTACCGTCCCTCTACCTTACCGTCTCTCTACCTTACCGTCTCTCTATCTGCCCCCGTCTCTCTACCTTACCGTCCCTCTACCTTACCGTCTCTCTATCTGCCCCCGTCTCTCTACCTTACCGTCCCTCTACCTTACCGTCTCTCTACCTTACCGTCCCTCTACCTTACCGTCCCTCTACCTTTTGTCTCCTTACCTATAAACCGCTCATTCTTCGTAAGAACCTTTATCTTCTCTACCTTCTTTAATAGGAGATCTTATCCTTTACCTTGTATCATTTACCGCCCTTTAAGTTTCATCCCACATATTTTTCATCAACTTCCTCACTTGTTTATCATACTTAATCACATTTTCTATCATTAAGCTTCATAATTGAATTTACTTTTCTCCAGCGTTCTTTCTTCTCTTATCTTTGTTAGCGGCTCATTTCATGTCCACAATTATCGTCATCCATGTCTCTTGTCTCTCTAAATTGTTAGATATTCAACTCTCTTTCTCAAACTTATAACATTTACCTCTCTAACTTATTTAACTTATATCTCTAAATTAAATAACTGCTCTCTATTACTTTTTTTTCTTTCATACCTCTCTAACTTTCTTATCTCCCTTTCTTAACTCTCTTACTTGTGTCACGTGCGAATCACGAGATTAGTGACAGAGAGGTCACGTAGGAAAAAGCGCGCGAAAGTTCTGCGAGTAATGGCGTATGTGTGGCTGATGTCTCCACGTTGTGAAACCTCAAAGTTATATTTATGTACATAATGTGCATATTAAAGTTATTATATTGACATTAATTCTTCAGAGGATTATTGCATGAAAGTTTGTGTATTGTGAGAACGCCTACAAAACACATTAACAAGTAATACGTCACCAAGAGACGTTACAACTTGCTTACCTCTCTAACTTACATAAACCTCTCTTACTTACATACCTCTCTAACTTACATACCTCTCTTATTTACTCAACTATCTGATTTACTTACATCCTTAGCTTATTTACCTCTCTAACTTAGTTACCTCTATTACTTACCTCACTAAGTTACTTACTTCTAACTAGGGGTGTACCGGATTTAATTTTATGAAATCCGACCGGATCCGGATTTACCGGATTTATGAAGTGAGATCAAACCGGAGCGCGGAGCCAGATATACAAATAAAAAAATAATAATAACTTACTACAATACTTGACTTAGTTAGGTGAGTGGAGTCACTCGACTGTCCATTACTGAAGTTCATTACTAAAGACATGACAACGACGAAATATTCACATATTAAAATTGTGTGACGTCATTTATGGACGACCCCATACAAGTTCTAGAATGCGGATCGTAATCCAAACATAGGTCGTATACCAAGCAAAATGTTTCGCGTCCAAACATGACGTATACCGAGTTGGACATATACCAAACAGGACGTATACCGAGTTGGACATATACCATACAGGACGTATAACGAGTTGGACATATACCAAACAGGACGTATACCGAGTTGGACATATACCATACAGGACGTATACCGAGTTGGACATATACCAAACAGGACGTATACCGAGTTGGACATATACCAAACAGGACGTATACCGAGTTAGACGTATACCAAACAGGACGTATACCGAGTTGGACATATACCAAACAGGACGTATACCGAGTTGGACATATACCAAACAGGACGTATACCGAGTTGGACATATACCAAACAGGACGTATACCGAGTTGGACATATACCAAACAGGACGTATACCGAGTTGGACATATACCAAAGCCGACATTTACCCCTGTATTCAAGTCCCAGAAACATGAAGTAATACACCATTAATATTCAAAATGATTTTTTTTTAAATTCTTATTTACATCAGCGAGAAATAGTAAACTGGAAGTGCTACTGTGCTATTGCCAAATCCGGCCTAAATCCGGCAAAATTGGACCGGAGCTGGATTTGTAAAAATGGCCGGATTCCGTATTTACCGGAGCCGAAATCCGGCACACCCCTACTTCTAACTTATTTACTAAATCATGATAATGCTACCGAATATTTCCCGCCGAAATAAAGTTGTATTCCTTTACTTCCCCCCCCCCATAATCTCAGTGTTCAATTCTTTATCCCCCTCTAATCTCAGTGTTCAATTCTTTATCCCCCTCTAATCTCAGTGTTCAATTCTTTATCCCCCTCTAATCCCAGGGTTCAATTCTTATCGACCGCTTGCAAAACCCCTCCATCCTCCCACTTTGTGCTTCCTCCTTCTCTCACTCTAACCTTTCCACAGACCACTGGCACAGTGACAAGTCCAGTGTCCCAGCGCCAATCTCACCGCGTTAATATTTTAGTGACAGCCAAAGGGAGCTAGGGAATGGGGGGGGGGTGAGGGGTGTAGTTAATTTCGGACATTAAAAATACAGCACTTTGCCATTTTTGGTAGGGGTGGGGTTAAAAAGGGGGAAGGGTGCGAGAGGGGTGACAAGGTGCTGGAATGATATGAAAAGCATTTTGTAGCGATAGAGATGGGTGTGTTCATAGTTGAAGTGGGTGTGGTCAAGTTAGAGATAGGGGTGTTTATTGTTGAAGTTGGTGTGGTTAAGTTTGAGATGAGTGTGTTTATTGTTGAAGTGGGTGTCGTTCAGTTAGTGATGGCTGTGTTTATGTTAGAGTGGGTGTGGTTACGTTAGAGATGTGTGTGTTATTGTTGAAGTGGGTGTGGTGAAGTTAGAGATGGATGTGTTTATTGTTGAAGTGGTAGTGTTAAGTTTGAGATGTCTGTGTTTTTTGTTAGAGTGGGTGTGGTTACGTTAGAGATGTGTGTGTTATTGTTGAAGTGGGTGTGGTGAAGTTAGAGATGGATGTGTTTATTGTTGAAGTGGTAGTGTTAAGTTTGAGATGTCTGTGTTTTTTGTTAGAGTGGGTGTGGTTAAGTTAGAGATGGATGTGTTTATTGTTGAAGTGGTAGTGTTAAGTTTGAGATGTCTATGTTTTTTGTTGAAGTGGGTGTGGTTAAGTTAGAGACGAGTGTGTTTATTGTTGAAGTGGGTGTCGTTCAGTTAGTGATGGCTGTGTTTATGTTAGAGTGGGTGTGGTTACGTTAGAGATGTGTGTGTTATTGTTGAAGTGGGTGTGGTGAAGTTAGAGATGGATGTGTTTATTGTTGAAGTGGTAGTGTTAAGTTTGAGATGTCTGTGTTTTTTGTTAGAGTGGGTGTGGTTACGTTAGAGATGTGTGTGTTATTGTTGAAGTGGGTGTGGTGAAGTTAGAGATGGATGTGTTTATTGTTGAAGTGGTAGTGTTAAGTTTGAGATGTCTGTGTTTTTTGTTAGAGTGGGTGTGGTTACGTTAGAGATGTGTGTGTTATTGTTGAAGTGGGTGTGGTGAAGTTAGAGATGGATGTGTTTATTGTTGAAGTGGTAGTGTTAAGTTTGAGATGTCTGTGTTTTTTGTTAGAGTGGGTGTGGTTAAGTTAGAGATGGATGTGTTTATTGTTGAAGTGGTAGTGTTAAGTTTGAGATGTCTATGTTTTTTGTTGAAGTGGGTGTAGTTAAGTTAGAGATGGGTGTGTTTATTGTTGAAGTGGGTGTGGTTAAGTTAGAGATGGGTGTGTTTATTGTTGAAGTGGGTGTGGTTAAGTTAGAGATGGGTGTGTTTATTGTTGAAGTGGGTGTGGTGAAGATTGTGATGGCTGTATTTATGATAAAGTGGGTGTGGTTAAGATAGTGATTGCTGTGTTTATGATAAAGTGGGTGTGGTTAAGTTAGAGATGGGTTATTGTATAAGTCAAGTTGAAGTCATTAAAAGATAAGTTTATTGTATAAGTCAAGTTGAAGTCATTAAAAGATAAGTTTTTTATTGTATAAGTCAAGTTGAAGTCATTAAAAGATAAGTTTATTGTATAAGTCAAGTTGAAGTCATTAAAAGATAAGTTTATTGTATAAGTCAAGTTGAAGTCATTAAAAGATAAGTTTATTGTATAAGTCAAGTTGAAGTCATTAAAAGATAATTTTATTGTATAAGTCAAGTTGAAGTCATTAAAAGATAAGTTTATTGTATACGTCAAGTTGAAGTCATTAAAAGATAAGTTTATTGTATAAGTCAAGTTGAAGTCATTAAAAGATAAGTTTATTGTATAAGTCAAGTTGAAGTCATTAAAAGATAAGTTTATTGTATAAGTCAAGTTGAAGTCATTAAAAGATAAGTTTATTGTATAAGTCAAGTTGAAGTCATTAAAAGATAAGTTTATTGTATAAGTCAAGTTGAAGTCATTAAAAGATAAGTTTATTGTATAAGTCAAGTTGAAGTCATTAAAAGATAAGTTTATTGTATAAGTCAAGTTGAAGTCATTAAAAGATAAGTTTATTGTATAAGTCAAGTTGAAGTCATTAAAAGATAAGTTTATTGTATAAGTCAAGTTGATGTCATTAAAAGATAAGTTTATTGTATAAGTCAAGTTGAAGTCATCTTTCATAATGCAGTCAATCAATTTTAAAGTTTATTTATTTTATAGTCAATCTGACACGACTCCAATAATTATTTACTTTAACAAAATTGTAGAACAATTGTATGGGGTAAGTGATATAGAACAATTGTATGGGGTAAGTGATATAGAACAATTGTATGGGGTAAGTGATATAGAACAATTGTATGGGGTAAGTGATATAGAACAATTGTATGGGGTAAGTGATATAGAACAATTGTATGGGGTAAGTGATATAGAACAATTGTATGGGGTAAGTGATATAGAACAATTGTATGGGGTAAGTGATATAGAACAATTGTATGGGGTAAGTGATATAGAACAATTGTATGGGGTAAGTGATATAGAACAATTGTATGGGGTAAGTGATATAGAACAATTGTATGGGGTAAGTGATATAGAACAATTGTATTGGGTAAGTGATATAGAACAATTGTGTGGGGTAAGTGATGTAGAACAATTGTATGGGGTAAGTGATATAGAACAATTGTATGGGGTAAGTGATATAGAACAATTGTATGGGGTAAGTGATATAGAACAATTGTATGGGGTAAGTGATATAGAACAATTGTATGGGGTAAGTGATATAGAACAATTGTATGGGGTAAGTGATGTAGAACAATTGTATGGGGTAAGTGATATAGAACAATTGTATGGGGTAAGTGATATAGAACAATTGTATGGGGTAAGTGATGTAGAACAATTGTATGGGGTAAGTGATATAGAACAATTGTATGGGGTAAGTGATATAGAACAATTGTATGGGGTAAGTGATATAGAACAATTGTATGGGGTAAGTGATATAGAACAATTGTATTGGGTAAGTGATATAGAACAATTGTGTGGGGTAAGTGATGTAGAACAATTGTATGGGGTAAGTGATATAGAACAATTGTATGGGGTAAGTGATATAGAACAATTGTATGGGGTAAGTGATATAGAACAATTGTATGGGGTAAGTGATATAGAACAATTGTGTGGGGTAAGTGATGTAGAACAATTGTATGGGGTATGTGATATAGAACAATTGTATGGGGTAAGTGATATAGAACAATTGTATGGGGTAAGTGATATAGAACAATTGTATGGGGTAAGTGGTATAGAACAATTGTATGGGGTAAGTGATATAGAACAATTGTGTGGGGTAAGTGATGTAGAACAATTGTGTGGGGTAAGTGATATAGAACAATTGTATGGGGTAAGTGATATAGAACAATTGTATGGGGTACGTGATATAGAACAATTGTATGGGGTAAGTGATATAGAAAAATTGTATGGGGTAAGTGATATAGAAAAATTGTATAAGGTAAGTGATATAGAAAAGTTGTAGGGAACATTTTGTATTGAGGATCAGTAACAGGTAAATGAACTGTGGATTGAGGAGAACATTCTATAGGCACCAACATCACAATCCAAAGCAGCATCGATGACCATCATAATTCATGGTCGACATGCCATACATGGATGTTGATGGGCCCCCATCTGTTAAACACGGGGGTGGATGGGCCCCGCGTGTTAAGCATGGTTGTGGATGGGCCCCGCGTGTTGAACATGGTTGTGGATACGTCAAGCCCGTTAAGCATGTTAAGCCCGGGCTTAGCGGTGCCCCACCCGTTCAGCCCCTTTTGTGTCGGGCCTGTCAAATTCTATTGCTTTTGGTACGCCACTTCTATTCAGTTATGTAATAGGTGGGCCACGTCTAAATAAAAAGTGTTGTTGTTTTGTTTGCCCAAGCCTGCTTAATATAAGAGATGATGAGACATACTAAGTACCACGGTTGTGTCTCGGTCCCACTTTAAGCCGTTGGGGTCTCATGCTTGTAATGGGCCCTACTAGTTATCCCTATGTGTCAAGGTCCTAACCGTATGGCGTTTGGCCCTCATGGTGTTGATGGGCCCTACTAGGTATCACTGGTGTGTCTCGGCCCTTACCTAAAGCCGTCGGGCCCCCGTGCTTGTAATGGGCCCTACCAGGTATCCCTGTTGTGTCTCGGTCCCACCTGAAGCCGTTGGGCCCCCATGCTGTTGATGCGGCATCAGGTCAACAAATGTCGTCATGCCTGATCACGTTTAAAGGATTTTCTTGTTCAATCCGATCGATTATCGATAGTCCTTGTTTGCAACTGTCAGCCTCCAGTGTTTGTGCGGGTGTGTCTGTCTGTTTGGAAAGAGCGTATCTGTGTTTGGAGTGGCTGTCGTGTATTTGTGTGTGTGTCTTCGGTCTGGTGTGTTTGCTGTATGTGTACATCTGACGAGAACACCCACAGGTCATAACGCCGTCCCTCTACAATGTTACTGTTACACCCACAGGTCATAACGCCGTCCCTCTAAAATGTTACTGTTTCACCCACAGGTCATAACGCCGTCCCTCTAAAATTTTACTGTTACACCCACAGGTCATAACGCCAACCTCTACAATGTTACTGTTACACCCACAGGTCATAACGCCGTCCCTCTAAAATGTTACTGTTACACCCACAGGTCATAACGCCGTCCCTCTACAATGTTACTGTTACACCCACAGGTCATAAAGCCGTCCCTCTAAAATGTTACTGTTACACCCACAGGTCATAACGCCGTCCCTCTAAAATTTTACTGTTACACCCACAGGTCATAACGCCGTCCCGTAACATCATTGTATGTGCCGATTCCAGGCGGGACATGGAGGAATGGATTAACGCACTCAAGATGGCGGCTAACAAGGAATATTATGAAGTGAGTACAATTCGTGTCACGTGTCATAAAGACGATTTTAATTCATTCATGATATCTGGCAACCCCTCCGTCAGTGATGACATTAAGTCCTAGCCATTTCTTTATCCATTTGTACTGTAAGGCATTCGAGACATCCATTTCAATAGACATACATTTGATCTAGACATCCATTTGTTCTAGACTTCCATTCGTTTTAGACATCCATTTGTTCTAGACATCCATTAGTTTTAGACATCCATTTGATCTAGAAATCAATTTTCCCCCAGAAATTCTTATTTTCTAATATCCATTGTTTCTATACATCCATATATTATATAATCCATTTATTCAAGACATCCATAAACCCTTAACTTCCCCTTGCCAAAAAAAATATTAAAATATTCGCCCTTTGTATATAATACAACACATACGATTATGTTACCTGATTGTATATAATACAACACATACGATTATGTTACCTGATTGTATATAATACAACACATACGATTATGTTACCTGATTGTATATAATACAACACATACGATTATGTTAGCTGATTGTCGTGGAACATCTACGTTTCTAAGTGTGTCGTTTTATCGTTTTTTATCTGTGTTGTTGTTTGTATCACTGCACCGTGAACCTTTGATGTACATTTCAAGTGAATCACAAAGGTAAGTAGATCTGAGAAGAGGATCGATAACAAATGTAAGTAGATTGGAGAAGAGGATCAATAACAAAGCTTGTAAAGGTTTTTGCGCTGATGATAATGGTGTAAAGTATAAAGGATGACTACTGGTGAATTATCAAATAAATAAATCCCGTGAGTTAATTCCCTTTCTTCTAAAATAACGTTTGCTTGAAAGGGGCGAGCATCGGACCAGCAACTGAGGGTGCAAGAAGGAAAGTCAAAACTGAAACTCAAAGTTTAATTATGCACAAGACTTACAGCTGAAAAAAATTCTGACTATGAACAATGTTCCCTCTAAGGTTCATTAGTCAGTGTGCAAAATAACAAACTCTTGTGCAAAGTTGCACAGCATACTTTTTATGTGCAAAATAATTTTACACCCCACAAGATCATATACTATATTATCTCATTATCAAAAATTGCTGCGCGGTTACTCTAAACTGCTGCTCAGTGTTTGGGAGATAGCTGCGCGGCCGCACAGCTTTAAGGGAACTTTGACTATGGGGCCAGTTTTATAGCTAGTCTAGTGTTAAATACGTCTAGTGTTAAATACGTCTAGTGTTACCATTTAGTTGGGTACAATTGGAGTGGGATCTAGTCAGTAGTACCATTTTTGGTGGGATCTAGTCAGTAGTACCATTTTTGTTGGGATATAGTCTAGGGGTCTACCGATATGCCTTTTTGCCGATACCGATATTACCGATATTTTTTTGCCGATATGAGTATTTGTTAGGACAAAAACCAGCGGTCATATTTGATGACATCATTCTTAAATTTATCACTCCTAATTATTTATATTTTATGTTAGGGGTCTACCGATAAGCATTTTTGCCGATATTACCGATATTTTTTGCCGATATGAGTATTTGTTAGGACAAAACTAACAGCGGTCATATTTGATGACGTCATTCTTAAATTTATCACTCGTAATTATTTATATCTTATAATTAAGGGGGATAACCGATATCCAGTTTTGCCGAAATTACCTTTTTTTTCCGAAACGAAGTTTCCGATGTGTTTACAAGTTGCAGTTCATGACCTACATAGGACTCATAACAAAACGAACAATCCTTTATAAAAATGTACAAGCAAAATTAGGAAGTCCTTTTGAAACTTCAACCTTGACTCATAATTATTAATTCTAACCAATAGTTTAATGGCTTTTGCACACGGCCACCTTTTATGAATGAAACAATGAGAACAAAGTACAATAGTAATAGAGTGAAAATGAGGCTGAAGGTTGAATGGTTGCCAATGACAACAAGTCTTCACACGGTACATTTTGTTATTCCATACGAAACGAAATGTTTTAGACATCTGCGATTCTGCGTGCATCTTTGCTATTAGAGCAATTACGTGAACATAATGTTTACATGTTATCCATTTATTAGAGCAATTACGGAATGCTTGGCATCGGCACTATTTAAACAGTATTTCCGAGTATACGAAAATCGGCCGATACCTAAACAATATCAAAGCGAATGGCACACTGTATCGTGGCTGCACATATTAATACTAGGACTCTTTAGACTATTTCAATACCGGTATCGGGGTCGATATATTAATTTGTCGAGATATTGTAAATCTAAATGATAGTTTTTTTTTGTGGGTCAAAATGTCACTTATTATGAAACTAGGGGCAAGTACCCGGCTCCCGCCCGGGTTTAACAACAACAGCAACAAAACAAAAACAACAAAAACAACAAAAACAAAACAACAACAAAAACAACAAAAACAACAAAAACAAAACAACAACAAAAACAACAAAAACAACAACAAAAACAACAAAACAACAAAAACAAAACAACAACAAAACAAAAACAAAACAACAACAAAACAACAACTACAACAACAACAACAAAACAACAACTACAACAACAACAACAAAACAACAACAACAACAACAACAGCAACAACAACAAAGCAACAACAACAAAACAACAAATACAACAGCAACAACAACAAAGCAACAACAACATGAAGGACATTGTCGTCGCAGGGCAAGGGATGTGAACAACAACAACAACAGAAAAAAACAACACAAAAGCAACAACAGCAACAACAACAGCAACAAAAACAAAAACAAAACAACAACAAAAACATCAACAACAAAACAACAACAAAACAACAACTACAACAACAACAACAACAACAACAAAAAAAATTATTTTATGGCGATAATCGCCTTCTTGTTAATCTCGACACCAAAATGTTTATTAATTTGCGTCATTATTTTACGTCTTAATTTTCAATAATTTTTATTTTATATAGCTCATATAGGGAAAAACTACATTTTGGGCCCCCGGGCCCCAGTATCTTATATATATGGAACGAAACCCGTTTAATAACCCTTCAGGTATAATTTTGTGTACGTGTACCAAATTTCACGTTATTTGGTTGTCTGGATCTTGAGTTATTAGGGAACAGACAGACAACAAATGCGGCTTATATATATAGAGATATCGGTGACTTCAATATCGGGACCATTACATGCTACCGATACCGATATTCCCGATATCCAGATATCGGCCAGCCGATATATTGGTAGACCCCTAATATAGTCAATGGTAGCCTTTTTGGTGGGATATAGTCAATGGTAGCCTTTTTGGTGGGATATAGTCAATGATACCATTTTTGGTGGGATCTAGTCAGTAGTACCATTTTTGTTGGGATATAGTCAATGGTAGCATTTTTGGTCGGATATAGTCAATGGTAGCATTTTTGGTCGGATATAGTAAAAGGTATCCTTTTTGGTGGGATATAGTCAATGATACCATTTTTGGTGGGATCTAGTCAGTAGTACCATTTTTGTTGGGATATAGTCAATGGTACCATTTTTGGTGGGATGTAGTCAATGATACCATTTTTGTTGGGATCTAGTCAGTAGTACAATTTTTGTTGTGATATAGTCAATGGTAGCATTTTTGGTCGGAAATAGTCAATGGTAGCATTTTTGTTGGGATCTAGTCAGTAGTACCATTTTTGTTGGGATATAGTCAATGGTAGCATTTTTGGTCGGAAATAGTCAATGGTAGCATTTTTGTTGGGATCTAGTCAGTAGTACCATTTTTGTTGGGATATAGTCAATGGTAGCATTTTTGGTGGGATGTAGTCAATGATACCATTTTTGTTCGGATATAGTCAATGGTAGCATTTTTGGTCGGATATAGTCAATGGTAGCATTTTTGGTCGGATATAGTCAGTGGTAGCATTTTTGGTCGGATATAGTCAGTGGTAGCATTTTTGGTCGGATATAGTCAATGGAAGCATTTTTGGTTGGATATAGTCAATGGTAGCATTTTTGGTCGGATATAGTCAATGGTAGCATTTTTAGTCGGATATAGTCAATGGTAGCATTTTTGGTCGGATATAGTCAGTGGTAGCATTTTTGGTCGGATATAGTCAATGGTAGCATTTTTGGTCGGATATAGTCAATGGTAGCATTTTTGGTCGGATATAGTCAATGGTAGCATTTTTGGTCGGATAGTCAATGGTAGCATTTTTGGTCGGATATAGTCAATGGTAGCATTTTTGGTCGGATATAGTCAATGGTAGCATTTTTGGTCGGATATAGTCAATGGTAGCATTTTTGGTCGGATATAGTCAATGGTAGCATTTTTGGTCGGATATAGTCAATGGTAGCATTTTTGGTCGGATATAGTCAATGGTAGCATTTTTGGTCGGATATAGTCAATGGTATCATTTAATTGGATTTATTAAAGTGTTGTGGTTAGAAATTTTTTTACTTTTCTTTAGTATCATTAATGAGAACATGTTTGCCCCGTCCCCCACTGTACACACACACACACTCACACACACCACCACCACCACCACCACCACCACCACCACCATCATCACCAGCCTACCGTCATCTTGTGTGAGAGACATCCGCTACTCAGTTTCATCCTCCCATCAGAGACTTGGCCTGTCGTGTCGCATGTGGGGTCCGGCAGCCACTAAACGAAAGTCTCTATCGTAACCAAGAAGTAAGAAAGATAATCTAGCTGGTCTTTTCCGGAAGTGTCTTCTGGGCGGAATCTGCCAATACCAATCAATTTGGTTCTTCCTGTTATGGAAAGGGGAGAAGGGTTGGGGGGGGGGTGAAGTTAATCTTGTGTCTGGCATTTAAGTCTTCATGAGAAGGGTTGGGGGGGGGGTGAAGTTAATCTTGTGTCTGGCATTTAAGTCTTCATGAGAAGGGTTTGTTGAAGTTAATCTTGTGTCTGTCATTTAAGTCTTCATGAGAAGGGTTGGGGTGAAGTCTTCCCAGGTCTCATTACAATTAACCTCAACGCATTTGGCACTTTCTCAAATTTCTCTTTCTGCTATATTTAAATGTGTCTGCCTACAGGGCCGAGCATGGTACGAGCGAACTTGTCTGCCTACAGCAGGGGTCGGGAAACCATGGCTCGCGAGACAGATATGGCTCTTTTGATTACTGCATCTGGCTTTCAGACAAATGTTCGATTATATTTTTTTTAAACGTTTATTCAGACTCCTTTGATCAACATAATAATTGCATATAAAAAAAGAGCATAACAATGTTATTAAAAAGAATTCAGCGACATAATTAGTGTAATTATAGTGTTTAAATTAAACAAAATTCACACATTTTCTAGAATTTTTAGATTTAAACATAATGTATGGCTCTCACAGAATTACTTTTCAAAAAATAATGTGATGTTTAAGGATCTCTCAGAGAAAAAGTTTTCCGACCCCTGGCCTAAAGGGCCGAGCATGGTACGAGCGAACTGTGGGAGCAAGATGGAAAGTCAGATCTGAAACACGGTTACATATGCCCAAGATTATAGCTGTACAAAATCATGAAAAGGAAGATTTTTTTTCTTTCTAATTTAATGACGACCAGCAACTAGAATTTTCCTTAGTTAAACAGATTGGCATGTCCGCTTCACTCCATTTTGTTATACAGCCCACATATCAGTTACAACTAGGGGTGTATCGGATTCAAATTTTTTAAATCTGTCCGGAGCCGGATTTGACTGGATCTATGAAGTGAAATCCGACCGGAGCCGGATTTGTAAAAATGGCCGGATTCCGAATTTGCCGGAGCTGTTATATACGTATGTATTTTATGGCTCAACCGGTCAGCCGGATTTATGAAGTGAAATTCTCCCGGAGTTGGAGCCGGATTTGAAAAAAGACCGGATTCCGGATTAGCCGGAACCGATATCCGGTACACCCCTAGTTACAACCCACATGTTAGTTACTGCCCACAAGTCAGTTACAGTCTTTAAGACATAATATGTCAGTTACTGCCCACCAAAGAGTTACAGCCCATATGCTAGTTACAGCCAATATGCTAGTTACAGCCTACATGTCAGTTACAGCTCACATGTCATATTCAGCCCACCATCAGTTACAGCCTACATGTCAGTTACAGCCTACATGTCAGTTACAGCCCATATGCTAGTTACAGCCTACATGTCAATTACAGCCCATATGCTAGTTACAGCCTACATGTCAGTTACAGCCCATATGCTAGTTACAGCCTACATGTCAGTTACAGCCCATATGCTAGTTACAGCCTACATGTCAGTTACAGCCCATATGCTAGTTACAGCCTACATGTCAGTTACAGCCCATATGCTAGTTACAGCCTACATGTCAATTACAGCCCATATGCTAGTTACAGCCTACATGTCAATTACAGCCCATATGCTAGTTACAGCCTACATGTCAGTTACAGCCCATATGCTAGTTACAGCCTACATGTCAGTTACAGCCCATATGCTAGTTACAGCCTACATGTCACTTACAGCCCATATGCTAGTTACAGCCTACATGTCAGTTACAGCCCATATGCTAGTTACAGCCTACATGTCAGTTACAGCCCATATGCTAGTTACAGCCTACATGTCAGTTACAGCCCATATGCTAGTTACAGCCTACATGTCAGTTACAGCCCATATGCTAGTTACAGCCTACATGTCAGTTACAGCCCATATGCTAGTTACAGCCTACATGTCAGTTACAGCCCATATGCTAGTTACAGCCTAAATGTCAGTTACAGCCCATATGCTAGTTACAGCCTACATGTCAGTTACAGCCCATATGCTAGTTACAGCCTACATGTCAGTTACAGCCCATATGCTAGTTACAGCCTACATGTCAGTTACAGCCCATATGCTAGTTACAGCCTACATGTCAGTTACAGCCCATATGCTAGTTACAGCCTACATGTCAGTTACAGCCCATATGCTAGTTACAGCCTACATGTCAGTTACAGCCCATATGCTAGTTACAGCCTACATGTCAGTTACAGCCTACATGTCAGTTACAGCCTACATGTCAGTTACAGCCCATATGCTAGTTACAGCCTACATGTCAGTTACAGCCCATATGCTAGCTACAGCCTACATGTCAGTTACAGCCCATATGCTAGTCACAGCCTACATGTCAGTTACAGCCCATATGCTAGTTACAGCCTACATGTCAGTTACAGCCCATATGCTAGTTACAGCCTACATGTCAGTTACAGCCTACATGTCAGTTACAGCTCACATGTCATATTCAGCCCACCAATCAGTTACAGCCCACCAATCAGTTACAGCCCACCAATCAGTTACAGCCCACCAATCAGTTACAGCCCACCAATCAGTTACAGCCCACCAATCAGTTACAGCCCACCAATCAGTTACAGCCCACCAATCAGTTACATCCCACCAATCAGTTACAGCCCACCAATCAGTTACAGCCCACCAATCAGTTACAGCCCACCAATCAGTTAAAGCCCACCAATCAGTTACAGCCCACCAATCAGTTACAGCCCACCAATCAGTTACAGCCCTCCAATCAGTTACAGCCCACCAATCAGTTACTGCCCACCAATCAGTTACAGCCCACCAATCAGTTACAGCCCACCAATCAGTTACAGCCTACATGTCAGTTACAGCCCAAATGGTTCGTCCAATTGTATTATCAGTTGACATGACCGTGTTATATCCATTAAAACCCGAACCTAATTATCCTCAATGCCTGTTCTCTCTGTAATTCTTAACTGCCGGACTGCACTCACACGCTTCATCTTTTCGTACTGATGAATTAAGAGGTGCAGTATGTTAGATATTGTGGTGCTATTTTCTCACCCCCCCCCCTTTTTTTTTGCAAACTTGAGCTCCGGGATCATTGTGACGCTGGTGTTATGTGTTGCCATGGTAACATCTTACAAAGTCAAAACCAGCTTTTCACCGGAAATAATCGCCAAGGTAAATAACCTTTGAAGAAACCATTAAGGAAAGACAACTCGAAAATTAAAAGCAATGCTATTTTTACCTCCCCTAAACCGAAACAGATGGACGGCGGTGTTCAACGCACCTGTGAGAAATCAGTTGAGGATGTGGGGAGGGGGGGTGCTCGCCCTCCCCACCCACTTGGCGCGTCCAGCCAAAATTGTATTTAAAAGTTAGATAACCGCATGCTGTGCTAATCAACCAACAGCCGGGGTAATATACCAGCAGCCGGGGTAATGTACCAGCAGCCGGGGTAATGTACCAGCAGCCGGGGTAATGTACCAGCAGCCGGGGTAATGTACCAGCAGCCGGGGCAATGTACCAGCAGCCGGGGCAATGTACCAGCAGCCGGGGCAATGTACCAGCAGCCGGGGCAATGTACCAGCAGCCGGGGCAATGTACCAGCAGCCGGGGCAATGTACCAGCAGCCGGGGCAATGTACCAGCAGCCGGGGCAATGTACCAGCAGCCGGGGCAATGTACCAGCAGCCGGGGCAATGTACCAGCAACCGGGGCAATGTACCAGCAGCCGGGGCAATGTACCAGCAGCCGGGGTAATGTACCAGCAGCCGGGGTAATATACCAGCAGCCGGGGCAATATACCAGCAGCCGGGGTAATATACCAGCAGCCGATATACGATACCCTGGATATTCTTCCAGTACTCGGTGATAAGCATTCAACAGCCGGGATAATCTACAAACAGCTGGGATAACCTTCGAATACCCGGGATACTAATCCAGCAGCCGGGATAATCATCCAACCGCCGGAATAATCATCCATCAATGATCCATCATACATAATATATGCTCTTAATACACTTATAATGATTGGACGAGCTTTTAAAGTGCGTCGTTCGTCCGCTTAAACGAAAAAGGGGGGGGGGTCATCATTGCGCATTCAGAGATATTTTCCGTGGTCTAACCTGCAGCTGAACTGAACATACTTTTGAAAACAGAAGCCAGGAACTGTTGTGATGCAAAAAAGGGGGGGGGGTGTCGGTGGGGCCTGTATGACCCCAACAGACCCGGCTTGTGATGACGAGTTAAGGCCCGTCATTATAACCCAGTGTGACGTCATTATAACCCTGTGTGACGTCATTATAACCCAGTGTTACGTCATTATAATCCAGTGTGACGTCATTATAACCCAGTGTGACGTCATTATAACCCAGTGTGACGTCATTATAACCCAGTGTGACGTATTGCTGTTCGGTTCGACTGGTACCTAAAAAAGAAAAAAACATTTTAAAAAACAAAACAACACAACTACAACGTACGTCATCGGTGTGAATGAGTGTGACGATGTCTGAGTTGGTGCATGTGTTTAAGCTCCGAGTTTAGCATTCATTATTGTGATTGTTTGACAACCACCAACCTACACAGCCTATCGACTCACTCACTCCATTCATCAAACTGACAAACGCAATCAAGTAGCGCATCATAACTTTATTATTTATTTATCCATGTAGTTTATTGTCAACTAATTTTTTTTTCATTTAGAGATTTAGCGACTATTGTAGAATCCGTGGTATTTTCTCTGTTACTGGTGGACTATTGTAGAATCCGTGGAATTTTCTCTGTTACTGGTGGACTATTGTAGAATCCGTGGTATTTTCTCTGTTACTGGTGGACTATTGTAGAATCCGTGGTATTTTCTGTTACTGGTGGACTATTGTAGAATCCGTAGTATTTTCTCTGTTACTTGTGGACTATTGTAGAATCCGTAGTATTTTCTCTGTTACTGGTGGACTATTGTAGAATCCGTGGTATTTTCTCTGTTACTGGTGGACTATTGTAGAATCCGTGGTATTTTCTCTGTTACTGGTGGACTATTGTAGAATCCGTGGAATTTTCTCTGTTACTGGTGGACTATTGTAGAATCCGTGGTATTTTCTCTGTTACTGGTGGACTATTGTAGAATCCGTGGTATTTTCTCTGTTACTGGTGGACTATTGTAGAATCCGTGGTATTTTCTCTGTTACTGGTGGACTATTGTAGAATCCGTGGTATTTTCTCTGTTACTGGTGGACTATTGTAGAATCCGTGGTATTTTCTCTGTTACTGGTGGACTATTGTAGAATCCGTGGAATTTTCTCTGTTACTGGTGGACTATTGTAGAATCCGTGGTATTTTCTCTGTTACTGGTGGACTATTGTAGAATCCGTGGTATTTTCTCTGTTACTGGTGGACTATTGTAGAATCCGTGGTATTTTCTCTGTTACTGGTGGACTATTGTAGAATCCGTGGAATTTTCTCTGTTACTGGTGGACTATTGTAGAATCCGTGGTATTTTCTCTGTTACTGGTGGACTATTGTAGAATCCGTGGTATTTTCTCTGTTACTGGTGGACTATTGTAGAATCCGTGGTATTTTCTCTGTTACTGGTGGACTATTGTAGAATCCGTGGTATTTTCTCTGTTACTGGTGGACTATTGTAGAATCCGTGGTATTTTCTCTGTTACTGGTGGACTATTGTAGAATCCGTAGTATTTTCTCTGTTACTGGTGGACTATTGTAGAATCCGTGTGTGTTTTTCTTGTGACTTGCTTGTATTGGACTAGAGCAGTAACTGTGGCACGGGTGGACTGTAGTAGAGACTTAGAGAGAAAGAGAGAGAGAGAAGAAACGAGTTGCTAGACGAGAGAGAAGAAAAGAGGTGCAAGACGAGAGAGAAGAAAAGAGTTGCTAGACGAGAGAGAAGAAAAGAGGTGCAAGACGAGAGAGAAGAAAAGAGGTGCAAGACGAGAGAGAAGAAAAGAGTTGCAAGACGAGAGAGAAGAAAAGAGTTGCAAGACGAGAGAGAAGAAAAGAGTTGCAAGACGAGAGAGAAGAAAAGAGTTGCAAGACGAGAGAGAACAAGAGCACAGAGTAGGGGTTTTGTTGAGCTCACTGTGATGTAGTGTCGGGCTGGGCTGGTCCGACGGATGGCGGTGTAATCTGAGCTACAGATGTATTTATTTGTGGACGTGGTGTCAGAAATAATGTAGAATATTATATGAACTGTAACTAGTAGCTAACTGAAGGGATGTTTGAAGCGACAACATATGGGCGATTTGTGAATGCGACAAGGGATCACTGAGGTCATCTTCTTGGTCATACTACTTCAAGTTGCTGAGAGTCAACCATGACTTGACCCTCACTATGCACTACTACAGCGGAGACAGTAAGTCAGTAAGAGATGGATGGGTGTGTGTCATCTTCTTGTCATCTGGGAATGAGGAATGATTGGCTATCAACTGAATGTCTTTCAAGCCGTATATATACATTGGTGATCTGTATGAAAACCCCGAGTATTTTGTAGAAGATCTTGTCATAGACATGACGAAACGCAGGAAACGCACTGCGCAAGCTTGCGAGAAAATGTTCTTAACGGAAACGTTCCCGCCAATAGTCTCCCTTTGGGTGATTGATTACCAAGACCATACCCAGTAAATAGGTTGTTAGCCACAATGGACACGTGCCTCCATAGACTAGTGACAGAAGACGCCTGTGTCTTGGCCAAATAGAGCCGACGTCATGTGACACGCACGTCAACAACCTGCCAGTGAAACCAAAGAGACACCGGCATCCGTCACGTGGATTGATAGGTCACGTGATTGCTTATTTGTTGGACACCTTGCAGTAATTGTGTGTGTGTGTGGGGGGGGGGTGTGGAATCAAAACACTGCGTCGTGTTGAAGGATGGCCCCCACCTGCCATCATAACATGTCCAAGACGACATTGCGTCATGTCCAGCAGATGTGTGGCTCTGTACCAGGTATAGGATAAGCAGGCGTTGGGGGTGGGGGTGTTGAGGGAGGGGGGGGGCGTTTGGTCACAGCTGTGACACGATTAGTCCAGGGGAAGTGCGGGGGCGGGACGTTACAGCTGGCCACATACAACGGGCCGCTCTCATACTTTGACACTGAGGTGTCGGCAACTTCTGGTGTGATGGGGTGGGTAACGCTTGGTGGGGGGAGGGGGTAGTTTTGATGGATGATATATAATGTAACAGCCAGGAGACAGGAGGACAATGGTGGAAACGGGATATCCTCCAGAGGTATTTCTCTGATACTCTCCATGGGTATATCTGTGATACTCTCCATGGGTATATCTGTGATACTCTCCATGGGTATAGTATATCTGTGATACTCTCCATGGGTATCTCTGTGATACTCTCTATGGGTATATCTGTGATACTCTCCTTGGGTATTTCAGAAAGCGATTTTCTCCATGGGTATTTCTGTGATACTCTCCATGGGTATATCTGTGATACTCACAATTGACGTGGCCCTGATAATTTCGATGTTTGACTATCACCATGTTTGTTTGTGGTACACTGGAACAAAAGTTTGACTTCGAGTTGCTCTGTAGAAAACGAAAGACCGTCTTCTACTCGGTTTGGATTTTTGGATATAATGTTAGTGGATGGCACATGGATGACGGTTGTGTGTTAGGTACAACATGACGGTTGTGTGTTAGGTACAACATGACGGTTGTGTGTTAGGTACAACATGACGGTTGTGTGTTAGGTACAACATGACGGTTGTGTGTTAGGTACAACATGATGGTTGTGTTAGGTACAACATGATGGTTGTGTGTTAGGTACAACATGATGGTTGTGTGTTAAGTACAACATGACGGTTGTGTGTTAGGTACAACATGACGGTTGTGTGTTAGGTACAACATGATGGTTGTGTGTTAGGTACAACATGACGGTTGTGTGTTAGGTACAACATGATGGTTGTGTGTGTTAGGTACAACATGACGGTTGTGTGTTAGGTACAACATGATGGTTGCGTGTTAGGTACAACATGATGGTTGTGTGTGTTATGTACAACATGACGGTTGTGTGTTAGGTACAACATGACGGTTGTGTGTTAGGTACAACATGATGGTTGTGTGTGTTAGGTACAACATGACGGTTGTGTGTTAGGTACAACATGATGGTTGTGTGTTAGGTACAACATGATGGTTGTGTGTTAGGTACAACATGATGGTTGTGTGTGTTAGGTACAACATGACGGTTGTGTGTTAGGTACAACATGATGGTTGTGTGTTAGGTACAACATGATGGTTGTGTGTTAGGTACAACATGATGGTTGTGTGTTAGGTACAACATGACGGTTGTGTGTTAGGTACAACATGAGGTTGTGTGTTAGGTACAACATGACGGTTGTGTGTTAGGTACAACATGATGGTTGTGTGTTAGGTACAACATGACGGTTGTGTGTTAGGTACAACATGACGGTTGTGTGTTAGGTACAACATGATGGTTGTGTGTTAGGTACAACATGACGGTTGTGTGTTAGGTACAACATGACGGTTGTGTGTTAGGTACAACATGACGGTTGTGTGTGTTAGGTACAACATGACGGTTGTGTGTTAGGTACAACATGATGGTTGTGTGTTAGGTACAACATGACGGTTGTGTGTTAGGTACAACATGATGGTTGTGTGTTAGGTACAACATGACGGCTGTCCGCGCACAGGTGACGTGGGGTTTGAGATTTCATGTGTGAACAGGTGGGTGGGATAGATATCTCGGGGTGTGAGCAATTCAAAGAATGGTTGATTGGCATGGCAGCGATGAAACCGTGGCCTTGGGTAGGATTAGGATAACATGTTCCAGATCAACTGTGGGGATAGATCTGGAAGTATCCAGTGGATTGATGTGGACGTTTTTTGTATCGCTAAGGCATACAAAAATCCTTCTTAACGGTTAACGTATAGTATAGGCTTCCGTCATTGAATCAGCGACTTTATCGAAGGAAAAATATATTTTTATATATTGTCTTCCATTTAAAGAGACGCATCTTCTATACAGAATATCTATGCGTCTTATGTTTATCTATGGTTTATTTCTAGTCTTGCATTCAATGTTCGAATTCAAGAAAGGAGAAAGGACTTGTATGTTTTGCCAAAGGAACACGAAAAGTGTTTTTATCCCCTATGTCTAAAGTTGTATAACATTGTATCTGTCTTGTACATTCATTCAACACCAATTGATGAAATCATTGGACGGAATAACACGACTGCATCCAGTCATTGAATTAAAGACTATATCCAATCATTGGATTGTATCCAATTGTTGGAGTAATGACTTCATTCAGAACGTATCTGCTCAGGAGGTGTCCTGTCAGTTGTCTTCGGCCCGTCTTCTCATGACTCACCGTCTTCCCTGGGTAAAGGTTGGCAGTGGGGGTGGGTCGGGGGAAGGGAAGGACATAGTACAGGTGGGTCGGGGGGAGGGAGGGACGGGGTAATTGTCCCATTCATAAACTGGCGACCAGCCGTAGTGAGTGGGAGGATCGAGTGTTGCGAGCCCCTGACAAAGGCTCGATATATCCACAGGTTGTGGGACAGCCCTTACCTCGCTCGTGTGTTGGTCAATACTTGACGAGACGGTGGGGGAGGACATGAGTGGGGCTAAAACTATCGGGACTGTTACTGTTAGTGGGGTACAGGATAGCGAGGTACACCAATGACCTGTTGGACTTGTTGGTGGGTCACTCTCTGTATAGAGAACCGTATCAGTGGTCAGTGGTGCTCACGTTACACGGTTATGGTGGAGCACAGGGTAGTGAGCAATGTTCCCTTTAAGCTGCGCGGCCCCGCAGATATCTGACCGACGCCTCGCATCATTCTAGAATTACTGCGCAGCAAATTTAGTAAAATATTGCAAAAAAATGGATGCCGTTGCACACGAATTTTTGTACTTTGCATATGGACCCAATAATCTTAGAGGGAACTAATTGTAGTGAGTTTGATCAGCTCGTCTCTAGATATGGCTTATGATGTCGGGAATTAGACGCGAGGAAACGTACAAATAGTGCAATTTCTTTTAGTAACTATGTATGGAGTTCTTTTTAAAATGTTATTTCTACTGTGAATTTCCTAGTTAAAATGGTCACACAAACACGCGCGCGCACGCACATGCACACACAGATACAGACAGACACACACACCAAACTTTGACTTTAATACACCAGTGCTTCTCAAACTTTTAAATATGGCGGACCGGCGGGAATTTTATCCTTTGCTCCAGGGACCGGTGCTTTATTTTATCTTTATTGACGTTGTAGCGAATTGTAAATTATTTCATTTTATTATTTCATTGTACGTGTTTATTACCGAAAAATTTACATATTCTAGATGTTAAGAACTAATGGTTGCAAATGGAGAATTATAATTATATTTTCTGTCCTTTCTGCGGACTGGCAGCGGATGACCCGCGGACCAGCACTTTTAGAAGCACTGTACCACACAGTACACTAACACTAGACATCCGGTAGTGATCATGTTTAAAACGATGTGACCACCATGACTGGTCGGGTTCTGGGGGCTGCTATCGTTGATTCTATTGTCTAGACATAATAATAATAATAAATTGATTATTTATATAGCGCTGTATCCCAGTAAGGAACTGGGCTCACAGCGCTTTACATGAAAGAAATAACATACCTATAAATATTACATTAACTTTCATATCATAACAAACACAAAAATTACAGTACATTATACATAAGCTACGTTAATCATTTACAAGAAATGTTGTTTCATTAATTTTGAAAATAAATGTTAAAAAGATGTGTCTTAAGTGCAGTCTTGAAGGACTTGGTTGTTTGAATACTACGTATGTGTAATGGTATAGAATTCCATTGCTTGGCTGCACAAAAAGAGAACGACCTTTCACCAAATGTTTTGGTGCGTGTCGTAGGAACAGAGAGAACGCGTGTGTCTGCAGAAGATCGTAGCTGGCGTTAAAGCATGTCCAAGTGTTTGAAAGATGAGCATTCCTGTAACGAACAGAATTATACGGAATGAGTATGAGATTGAATTAACGAACCCATTTGCCATATCGAACAATTTAATCGTGAGAGCCCGTGCAACGCATTGACTGAATAAAAGACAAGAGACCTCCATTCTACCTACTAACGTGAAAACCCGTGTACCGTAAAGAAGACAAAACGCCAAGCATGGAGTTCATGGACTAAAGGAGACCTACCTACTAACGTGAAAACCCGTGTACCGTAAAGAAGACAAAACGCCAAGCATGGAGTTCATGGACTAAAGGAGACCTACCTACTAACGTGAAAACCCGTGTACCGTAAAGAAGACAAAAAGCCAAGCATGGACTAAAGGAGCCCATAGAACGTTTCCAAGCCGACGTCATCATTCAATCACTGTGACGGACTCAAATGGGAAGAAGAAGGAGAAAAAAAAACTTCAAACAATTATAGCAACAGGTAGCCCGCCCCTCTCTTCCCCAGGTAGCCACCCCCTCCCCCTACACCAGTAGCGACCCACTACACAAGTCCTCACCTTTAACCCCGACTGTGCCAAGAGAGAGAGAGAGAAAAGAAAATAGCGTCAGACCACGAGTATGTGTGTGTTGAGGCCGTGTCGAGGGTTTTTTGCGTTGGATAGTCCGGGCCTAAAAGTGGGGGAGGGCAAGGAAGATTGGGACTCTCGCAGAGGTAGGAAGTCCGTGCCGGTACGCTAGTGTTTTGTGTGGCGCTTCAAGTGGAAAAAACGGGGGCGTGGAGCTACACACCACGTCCGTCGGGAGGATTTCTGTTTGTTCGTGTGTGTAACGTTTGGGTGGTGTTCTCAACACGGCGGCCGTGTCGCTCTCTGTGGATTTACAAGGATACAACAAGGCGGTCAAGCCTTTCAGTGCTCGCGTGTGTGTGGAGTAAATAACATGTCGAAGTGAGGTTTCCGTGACGTATGTGATAGCCTAATGCCACGGCCTGAGTGATAGTGATACACTAAGTTAGTGTTAGCCATTTGACACCGAGGTGTTTTCAGGTGAGTTCCACAAGCCGCTGTTTGATCTACATCGGTAGCGCTACTGTAATTAGGTAGACAAGACTAGTCCGTGTGACTGACACAAATAGTGGGACCAACCGCACGTGTTTCGTGGTCAGTCTCTGTGCTGACACTGACTGTGTGGTCGTCTGACCATGTGGGAGGGTCGGTGGTGGGGGCCACAATGGTTAATTCAACTTGCCGGTTAAGGAGTGAGTGACACCCCATTTTATGTTGAACGATTTGACCGGAGTAGTGTCTCCTCCTGTCATGTCCAGTGCCGGACAGTGTGGCGTAAACAGCGTGAACACCCCGACCCTCATGATGCTGATAGCCCGAGGGATCAAACCTCAGACCCATATTGTTTGTTTACAACCACTCCCCCCCCCCAACCCCAGGCTCAGGTATCGACATTAGGCCCGTGCCGTAGTGTTTGTTACTCAAACTAGGAAACTACATATAAAGTATTCTGTCAATGTTTGTTGAGGCTGGGTGTGTTTGTGTAACTAAAACGTCATGTGTCTAGTAGTGTGTATGAATTTGACATTCTGATAACACAGTAACATCACCATTCAACATTTGATCTCATTGCTACAGCTGCTTAGAGTTTTAACGTTGCCTGGTGAAACATGGAAGATATCGTCTTTAAAAAAAATTAATAATAATTAATTAATAATAATAGTAATTATAAAAATGACAATAAATCCCCTCTTAATTAAAAGCAAGACAATTTCTTTCATATACATACACGGTACTACGGTACTGAGGTACATATGGCCGGTCTGCAGTGGATTGGTGTTAATGTTAGCGTTTTGCGGCATCAGCTGTCAGGACGTTAAACGGGTATGTCAACATCTGTGGTACCAATGTAGAATGGGGTCGCGGGTGCTATTTGAATTTATACCTTGGTATTTATTGTTGAACCCCTCGTCCTGATGACGTCACAATGTTGATACTTGTTGGACAGAACCTAGCCACCCTACTGTTTGTTTAAGTTTAACACTGGAGCAATATCTAATGTAACTGTTATCCAAGTCTAAGCCAGGGTCATTTTGTGGTATTTTACACCCGTCACGAACACACTGGTAGCTGAAGTATTTTCGGTTGTGGAAAGGAGTGGGGGTAGGTTGGGCCGGAAAAGGGATTAATACTAATACTAGGTGAGACATTGACTAGAACTTTTCTTATGACTATGTGTTCAGAATAGAAACACTTTCTGGAATGTTAATTTTTGAAGTGTGTGTGTGTAAAATGTTGTATACGAGGCGTATCTCAGATGTTTAATACAAGATTTATCTGAGATATAAGTGTAAAATGTTGTATACTATATGATATTGATGTGTACCTGACATGAATGTTTGAAGTAATCATATTCGGGATGTGTCTGAGTTGTGTATGTGCAATGTTGTTACAAGATGTTGTATACGAGCAGTTGTATACGAGATTACTATAATTTATAATGTTGTATACGAGATGTCTATAATAATAATGTTGTATATGAGATGTCTAATAATGTTGTATACGAGATGTCTATAATGTTGTATATGAGATGTCTATAATGTTGTATACGAGATGTCTATAATGTTGTATACGAGATGTCTATAATGTTGTATACGAGATGTCTATAATGTTGTATATGAGATGTCTATAATGTTGTATACAAGATGTCTATAATGTTGTATACGAGATGTCTATAATGTTGTATACGAGATGTCTATAATGTTGTATACGAGATGTCTATAATGTTGTATATGAGATGTCTATAATGTTGTATATGAGATGTCTAATAATGTTGTATACGAGATGTCTATAATGTTGTATACGAGATGTCTATAATGTTGTATATGAGATGTCTATAATGTTGTATATGAGATGTCTATAATGTTGTATATGAGATGTCTATAATGTTGTATATGAGATGTCTATAATGTTGTATATGAGATGTCTATAATGTTGTATATGAGATGTCTATAATGTTGTATATGAGATGTCTATAATGTTGTATACGAGATGTCTATAATGTTGTATATGAGATGTCTATAATGTTGTATATGAGATGTCTATAATGTTGTATATGAGATGTCTATAATAATAATGTTGTATATGAGATGTCTATAATGTTGTATATGAGATGTCTATAATAATAATGTTGTATATGAGATGTCTATAATGTTGTATATGAGATGTCTATAATGTTGTATATGAGATGTCTATAATGTTGTATATGAGATGTCTATAATGTTGTATACGAGATGTCTATAATGTTGTATATGAGATGTCTATAATGTTGTATATGAGATGTCTATAATGTTGTATATGAGATGTCTATAATGTTGTATACGAGATGTCTATAATGTTGTATACGAGATGTCTATAATGTTGTATGTGAGATGTCTATAATGTTGTATATGAGATGTCTATAATGTTGTATATGAGATGTCTATAATGTTGTATACGAGATGTCTATAATGTTGTATATGAGATGTCTATAATGTTGTATATGAGATGTCTATAATAATAATGTTGTATATGAGATGTCTATAATAATAATGTTGTATATGAGATGTCTATAATGTTGTATATGAGATGTCTATAATGTTGTATATGAGATGTCTATAATGTTGTATATGAGATGTCTATAATAATAATGTTGCATATGAGATGTCTATAATAATAATGTTGTATATGAGATGTCTATAATAATAATGTTGTATATGAGATGTCTATAATGTTGTATATGAGATGTCTATAATAATAATGTTGTATATGAGATGTCTATAATGTTGTATATGAGATGTCTATAATGTTGTATATGAGATGTCTATAATAATAATGTTGTATATGAGATGTCTATAATGTTGTATATGAGATGTCTATAATGTTGTATATGAGATGTCTATAATGTTGTATATGAGATGTCTATAATGTTGTATATGAGATGTCTATAATGTTGTATATGAGATGTCTATAATAATAATGTTGTATATGAGATGTCTATAATGTTGTATATGAGATGTCTATAATGTTGTATATGAGATGTCTATAATGTTGTATATGAGATGTCTATAATAATAATGTTGTATATGAGATGTCTATAATAATAATGTTGTATATGAGATGTCTATAATAATAATGTTGTATATGAGATGTCTATAATAATAATGTTGTATATGAGATGTCTATAATGTTGTATATGAGATGTCTATAATGTTGTATATGAGATGTATATAATAATAATGGTGTATACGAGATGTCTATAATGTTGTATATGAGATGTCTATAATAATAATGTTGTATATGAGATGTCTATAATGTTGTATATGAGATGTCTATAATGTTGTATCGCCTTTAACACACTGTTGAATATCTCTTGTTTTTTTCTTTATTCAAGTAGTAACATGATATAGATCATCATTCCTCTGACCATTAGTGTCCCAATAAGTCACATGGACCAGATCTTACTAGAACTTGAGGAAGACATAATCGACCTTGTCCAATAGCTAATATACACACCGTAATGAAAGTCTCACCACACCCCAAGTCCTGGTATTTAAAATCCCTTAACCCCACGGTTGTTTAGAATTATTATTGTCGCCATGCTCTTGCCCCTTTCACTAGAACTAGTGCCAATGTGTCCAACAGTTAACGCCCTTACTTCCTATTGGTGACGTGGTATTTATTCCATACTCCACTGCTCCCCAGGTGACAAAAGTCGCGTCATGCACTCAAACGCTCGTCGCGTCAATGACTCAGGCGCTACCTTGACTTCAACTGGCAGGGTCCAGTCATGTGTGACGAATAGAAATACAAATAGAAAGAGATGAGACGGTAGCACAGTGATTCCCAACTACATGTATTTAAAAACAAAATAGGACTCTAGAAATGTTCAATTATTTTTTTCATATCAGAATTGTCCCCCCCCCATAATTATTTTACCCCCCCCCCACCCTCAACGGTTGGATACTGGCATGTTACAGGTTTAAGTTAAACTTTGGTCACGTGTCGTAAACGTTGTCATGTCGATGGTCTGTGTTGGTGAACAGACAGATAATTGACATAGTCAATTATTACAGTACTAGCGTACACCCGTCAAAAATGACGGAAGTTCTCAGCTGAAATCTATTTATTTTATTAAAAAATTGCACTTTTTTAGGGCGCCTACGGCGCCGACCTTTATCAAAAGCCCAACTAACTTGTCCTTGTTTGATAAATACCAAATATTAAATTTTCTGAAATGTACACAAAGTATTTAATTTTTATAATAGGGGTTGCAGGGCGACTACGGCGCCCCCTTTGTTTTTTTATTCATAATTAACCATCATCAAATACTATTTTTACATTGATCCCTTTTCCAAAATTAAAATATTAGCGAAAACGACAACGTCATATATTTTTTTTTCACAGCGCATATTTAATTTGCACACCTTTTGGTGCATTGGTGCAGTAATTTGGTTGTTCCTGCTTTCTAAAATTAGTAGCGTCAGGACAGACTGACTGACTTGCGTAACAATTGCAAATTATATAGTTTTATTACAGACATTCTATTGACATTTTGGTCCCATGGCCTGTGAGTCTGCTAACACGGTCCATGTTTTCTTGTAGTCCAGACGGGCCGGACTTTGTATATTTTAATAATTTATAACACACTTCACTTTTCCACCAATTAAATCACTCCTCTCTCATCCCGTCCCATGTGTGTTGGAGCCGTTCTATACCTTGTAATGCGGGCTGGTGTTGTAACAACACGCACCGACCCATCATTGACAATGTGGACGAAATGGTCAAAGTCAAGTGGTCCACTTGTTAATGTAGGAGGGTAAAGTCGCACTTCAAGTCCAGGGGCAAGTTCGTTGAACAAAACAAGTGGTCTTAAACTCCGCCGTTCAAAGTCGTGTTCTAGAACATCTGGTCAGCGTACTCACTAGCCTACCCAGTGCGTGGCTGTTAAAATGGGGAATATCCAGTGACAGGACACAGTGTATGTCCAACATGGGGTCAGTGTTGTAGCTCTATACGAGCCTAACTTTATTTACGGGCGCTTTATAACACCCAAACACCACCTGACTCTCCTATTTCTACAAATTGTTTGGTTTATGATATGTTATGACTTCTAACCGACTCTATCACTCGTCCATCACATTTCTCTCAAAAAAAGTATCACACGTTTGTTCACCCAAGGGGCACGGTGGTCGAAAGTCGTGGGTTCGAGTCTCTGCAATGGCGTGATTTTTCCCCGTGTCTGAATGGTGTGATTGAGTCTAATGGATACCTGACATTAGTTGTCCCTAAGTCCACCCAGCTCTGATGTCTGATGTGTACCTGACGTTAGGTTCCCCAAGTCCACCCAGCTCTGATGTCTGATGTGTACCTGACGTTAGGTTCCCTGAGTCCATCCAGCTTTGATGTGTACCTGACGTTAGGTTCCCTGAGTCCATCCAGCCCTGAAGTGTACCTGACATTAGGTTCCCTGAGTCCACACAGCTCGGATGTGTACCTGACGTAGGTTCCCTGAGTCCATCCAGCTTTGATGTGTACCTGACGTTAGGTTCCCTGAGTCCATCCAGCTTTGATGTGTACCTGACGTTAGGTTCCCTGAGTCCATCCAGCCCTGAAGTGTACCTGACATTAGGTTCCCTGAGTCCACACAGCTCGGATGTGTACCTGACGTAGGTTCCCTGAGTCCACCCAGCTCTGATGTGTACCTGACATTAGGTTCCCTGAGTCCACCCAGCTCTGATGTGTACCTGACATTAGGTTCCCTGAGTCCACCCAGCTCTGATGTCTGATGTGTACCTGACGTAGGTTCCCTGAGTCCACCCAGCTCTGATGTCTGATGTGTACCTGACGTAGGTTCCCTGAGTCCACCCAGCTCTGATGTCTGATGTGTACCTGACATTAGGTTCCCTGAGTCCATCCAGTTCTGATGTGTACCTGACGTTAGGTTCCCTGAGTCCACCCAGCTCTGAAGTGTACCTGACGTTAGGTTCCCTGAGTCCATCCAGCTCTGATGTGTACCTGACATTAGGTTCCCCCAGTCCACCCAACACTGATATGAACCTACCAGCTATATTTTGGGTAAAGAAAAGACGGCAGGGCATTGTGAACTCTGCATATACTCCTCTAGTCGTGGTGTTGTACTATTAAAAGGTGCACAAAAAATACGGGTTCTCAAATATTACGAGGTAATTTGGTTAGAATCCTTTAGTAAGCTTATGGTGTTATTAACGATAACTTGTGTAGTCACATAACAAGAAATAAGTTGTTAGCCCATGTAGTGGGGGGGGGGTGAGTCCAAACTGCCAAATAAAGTTGTCACGCTGACCCACCTCCAATCTCGGTCTGGCAAACAGCCCACTTCTTCCCGCCACATGCCGTAATTAAGACAGAACTAACTTTAAAATCGTATTTGTGCATCAGGTTAAAATATTGGGGGGAGGGGTTTTCTGGTACCACGTGGCAGTAAAATATTGGCACGTTTTCTGTGGTTCTAGTAAGATGTGGTGAAAGTGAATAGGTTAGAAGGTGAATGGTGTTTGTACATACGTTTTGAGTGTATATGGCTCATGGTGTGGACGTTTTGAGTGTATATGGCTCATGGTGTGGACGTTTTGAGTGTATATGGCTCATGGTATGGACGTTTTGAGTGTATATGGCTCATGGTATGGACGTTTTGAGTGTATATGGCTCATGGTATGGCCAGAGTAACCCTGCAGATTTGATAGTAAGCCCGAGTTATAAATGCCATCACTTGTCCTGTCATCCATCATACACGCAATGAGAGACAAGTCCGTAAGTTGCCGTAGCTGTAGAGAAATGTCTTTTGTCGTCTAGCTAGTTTGACCAGGGAACATGTTTTTTGGGTATTTATTGATTTAAGGTTGAATGGTGCGACATCACCGTGTGACCTCAATGGTAGACAACGGTGTGGAGTATTGCATCACCGTGTCAGGCAGATGTTTTGGTGTTAGACCCAATCCCCCGCTCTCTCTCTCTCTCTCTCTCTCTCTCTCTCTCTCTCTCTCTCTCTCTCTCTCTCACCCTTTCTCTCTTCCCCACTGTCTCTTTCCTTCTTACACTCACCAGTGTTGTGAATGCTATTGTTGGCGTGCTCTGATGTTTTGATTTGGGGTGACACTGTTTCAGTGTTCCCCAGTTAGTGTGGGGACAAATGGTGGGCAACAACTGTTCTGTATGTGGACATTGGAACTGGCCGGTCAACGTAATACTTCATTAGCTTGGGTCGTGTACATTTCTTATGACTTACTGTGTAACTGTGTGTGAGATGGCATAGGGCGGGGAAAATATATCAAAACATGGCGAGTGTACCAACACTTTGTAATCGTGATCAGACAATGATAGGTAACGCACATATCAGGTTACTATCAAAACATTGAGACATAGCACACGTATTAACATACAAGTCACTTATCTACATACAACTCACTTATCAACATACAACTCACTTATCAACACTAGCCATTGGACATTACTGAACTCACAGCTCATACGTACTACCCCACAACCTTAATATCAAGTCAAATTACAGCTTACATACCAATAATTTAGTCACCAACACATTGCTCGCCACCCAGCACACAACACATTGCTCGCCACCCAGCACACCAACACATTGCTCGCCACCCAGCACACCACACATTGCTCGCCACCCAGCACACAACACATAGCTCGCCACCCAGCACACAACACATTGCTCGCCACCCAGCACACACACCAACACATTGTTCGACACCCAGCACACAACACATTGCTCGCCACCCAGCACACAACACATTGCTCGCCACCCAGCACACCAACACATTGCTCGCCACCCAGCACACACACCAACACATTGCTCGCCACCCAGCACACACACCAACACATTGCTCGCCACCCAGCACACAACACATTGCTCGCCACCCAGCACACAACACATTGCTCGCCACCCAGCACACAACACATTGCTCGCCACCCAGCACACAACACATTGCTCGCCACCCAGCACACCAACACATTGCTCGCCACCCAGCACACAACACATTGCTGGCCACCCAGCCCACAACACATTGCTCGCCACCCAGCACACACACCAACACATTGCTCGCCACCCAGCACACCAACACATTGCTCGCCACCCAGCACACACACCAACACATTGCTCGCCACCCAGTACACCAACACATTGCTCGCCACCCAGCACACCAACACATTGCTCGCCACCCAGCACACCAACACATTGCTCGCCACCCAGCACACCAACACATTGCTGGCCAGCCAGCACACCAACACATTTCTCGCCACCCAGCACACCAACACATTGCTCGCCACCCAGCACACCAACACATTGCTGGCTACCCAGCAAACAACACATTGTTCGCCACCCAGCGCACAACACATTGCTCGCCAGCCAGCACACAACACATTGCTCGCCACCCAGCACACAACACATTGCTCGCCACCCAGCACACCAACACATTGTTCACCACCCAGCACACAACACATTGCTCGCCACCCAGCACACACACCAACACATTGCTCGCCACCCAGCACACACACCAACACATTGCTCGCCACCCAGCACACACACCAACACATTGCTCGCCACCCAGCACACACACCAACACATTGCTCGCCACCCAGCACACACACCAACACATTGCTCGCCACCCAGCACAACCGAGATGTCCTACAAAGCTGTAGTAGGAACACAACTCCCTCGCCTTGTTGTGCCACACGCACACACACACACACACACTCACGTGTTCCATACAGACTATCGATTCTTTCCGCTCTACTTTTGTCACAAGGTAGACAGACTCCAGAATAATAGGGTTAAAAGTGGTGTGGATTTTCTTTTTACTTTATTTTTTTCTATCTGAATCAAATGTTGTTCCGGTTGTAAAAAAGAACAAGAAATTGTTCCACATGACGTGACTAGATAGCAGGACGACTTAGAATAAGTTAATGTTCTGTCCACGAGATAGTCGGTGGAGATAAGGAATAAATTGGTCACGAAGTCGTTTGGATGTCAGCATTCGGATTGACTTAAATCAGATTTGTGACTTAATGCAAACAGTATGTTTGGGTTGTGCTGATGTATGTGCTTGTGTTACGTCACGCTGGTGCGGGTGTATACCATCAGGTATTCCAGGAAAGTTATGGGTTTATGACCTTAATGGTTGTGAATTCTTGTAGTGAAACAATTATGTGATGAAACGTCCATATTATATATTAATTTGCTGGAATACTATAAACCTTTCTATGGACTTCTACCATATAATTTCAATGTCCAGGTGGCTCGTATTTAAAGATGACACTTGTAAAATCTTTTTTTTTGTGTTACATTTCTATGATCATTTAATGTGTACATTTCTATAAACTATAACCTTACCATATGAACCTTTACACGGCCATTCGATTGATGATAAAGAGGCTATATTTAGAGGTTGATTGTTTGTATATATAATATATATATATATATATATAATATATATATATAATATATAATATATATATATTATATATATATATATATATATTATATATATATATATATATATATAATATATATATTATATATATATATATATATTATATATATATATTATACATATATATATATATATATATATATATATATATATATATATATTGGACATATTTTTGCAATGGCCTATAGATATTAGGCTGTAATTCCAATTTGAAAAATTGTCGCTTTATCAGTTTAATATTGTAAAAATCAAGTTTACAAACAAAAAATACTAACAATCATTTAAAGTCCAAGATTTTTGTTTTGGTTTCGCCAGGAAATTATCTACAACCTTTCCATCGTGTGTAACTTTAAAAAAAGGTGGGATGCATAAAAAAAAGTAAGATTTGGTCAATTTTATATTTGCTGCTGTGTAGGCTACTCTTGCTGTTGTTTTTAAATCCCTTATATTAACTTCACCGCCGTCTCTGTCGTCATCTTTCTCTGTCTGTCTTGGGCGGGCGGGAAAACAAAAGTAAAAAATGACCCACTTCCCGTGATACCATCGAGCTGAAATTTGGCACACGGACCCTTCTCACCTAACAATGCATCGTATCAAAATTTCAGATCGATCGAACGTACCGTAATTAAATGTATGCATTTTTAGTTTATCCTTATATAACGTATGTAATTCAAATTCACTGTTTGTTATTGTTTTTTTTCCACGTGAGAGTTTGAGTTGACGCGACCCATCGAAGTACGGGCGTGCTTTTGTTTACATTTTACGTGTCACGCTGAGCTCGGTCAAGCGATCGGTGACCAGACTTTCCCCCCTCTCCCCTCCCCACCCCCACCCAGGGTTATGAAGCAAAGTTGAGTTAAGACAGATGCAGTCTGTAAATGTTTGTCGCGTTTGAAAATAATCAATACTGTTAGTTATGTCTCATATATAAGGGATTTATAGTCAAAAACTTTGTTTTTACGGGTTTGTTTTATAAATCCCTTATATTAACTTCGAAATCTTGTCTCGCTGTCTTGGGCGGGCGGAAAAACAAAAGTAAAAAAATGACCCACTTCCCGTGAAGCCATCGAGCTGAAATTTGGCACATGGACCCGTGTCACCTAACAATGCATCATATCAAAATTTCAGATTGATCGAACGTACCGTAGGTAAATTAATTCATTTTTAGTTTATCTATATAAAACTATATGTAGCAGTCGCTATTGTTTACATTTTACGGGTCACTTGACTTCACGCCAGCCATCGGTGACAACATCTCGTGTTTTAACCAGGTAGAATTCACTCAGTTTCAGGCTGTAAATGTTTGTCGCGTTTGAACATAATCAATACTTTCAGTTCTGTCTCATATATAGTCAAAAACTTTGTTTTTACGGGTCTTTTTAAATCCCTTATATTAACTTCGAAATCTTGTCTCTCTGTCGTGATCTCTTCGTACGTTGGGCGGAAAAACAAAAGTAAAAAAATGACCCACTTCCCGTGATACCATCGAGCTGAAATTTGGCACATAGACTTGTGTCACCTAACAAGGAATCGTATCAAAATTTCAGATGGATCGAACGTACCGTAATTACATTAATGCAATTTTAGTTTATCTGTATACGGCATATGTAATTCAATTTCACGTTTTGTTATTGTTTTTTTCACGTGACAGTTCAGTTCGCTCGTTGACGCAACATCGTCGATGTACCGGCGTGCTTTTGTTTACATTTTACGTGTCACGCTGAGCTCGGTCCAGCGATCGGTGACCAGACATTTCCCCTCTCCCACTCCCTTCCCCCGAGTTATAAAGCAAAGGGGAGGTAAGACGGATTCAGTCTGTAAATGTTTGTCGCGTTTGAACATAATCAATACTTTTAGTTATGTCTCATATATAAGCGATTTATAGTCAAAAACTTTTTTTATACGGGTTTGTTTTATTTAAATTATTTTTTAAAATTTAATTATGTTTTTGACAAAATTGCTTTGACTTAAAGTTGAGGCCAGTCATTCTTGATAGGATGTTTATTATTGACGGAAACGACTCCCCCGCCCCCACCCCCCTCTCTCTCTCACATTTGTGACACCAGGTTGTTCCTATGCCCCCCCCCTCCCTCCGTGTATTTACTGTGACCGAGCTTTGTCCTAGGTGACAAGGGAAGACAACTAAAATGTGGACTCCACGTGGTTCACTACTGTCGACGACATCGAAAGAGAACCCATTTGTCCACAACTGCAGTTCACTTAATTCCATTGTGTACAAGTAGCACTCATCAACCGACGTACATCAATCAGTCAACGCGTCCTGTCTCGTCGTTGGGTTAGAATTTACAAATTAACATTCCTACTAATGAATGCACAAGTCAAAGGTTGTTTGTTTCAATGCAGCGCCAATGGGAAATACATTCGTGTAGTGTAATAATATAAATACTGTGGAGCAATATTTTATTCCCATTTAATGCAGTGCAATAGTTTACCATGTGGGCCATCGATACAATGGCTCAACATAAGAGCCATATGTGTAATGGGGTTAACCCATAAAAGATATTCGTTTTACTCTTTTGAAGTCGTCAATAAATGACGTCTCCTGCCTAAAAGGGGAGGGGGTCACGCATTTTTGTCGAGGGGTGTGTTTAAGAAATCTGACGTCACATAATCAATTATTTATTTATTTATTTATTTTTTGGGTGGTGGCATTTTTGTGACGTCGTCATATTGGAGGGGGGGCTAACTTTTTGTGACGAGGGTTGGGGTAAAAATCGGCAAAAATCGCGTGACGTCATTTATGGACGCCCCCAAAGCTTTGACCAGGGCTGGTCTTAGAAATTGCGGGGCCCTATGCGACTTAGTATGTGAAACGGATTGCGTGGGGCCCAGTTTGGGTAGGGATATAGAATCAATAAGGATAATGTGTGAAAATTAAGATAGGCGGGGCCCCCTCCCCTGTGCGTACGTACACATTCAGTCGAGACCCCCCCGTACGCATCCATACGCAAAATGCCGTTAATTGAAGACCCCCTTCCCCCCCTCCTTGTGTACGTAATATATGGATGGCCCCCAGGTTTGTTGTTGTACGATCACACTGAAGACAGAATACATACCGGCGCTATTTCAACATTACAATTGAACAGAAACTTCGCTGCGCATGTACCGCCAAAACCATCTGCCATCATTACTTAGTGTCCAATGTTACCTTTAGGCTTCGCGGCCGCGCATATATCTGACTAGTGCCGCGCAGCAGTTATGAATTTTACCACGCAGCAAATTTTGATAAGAATAATATGGTATATGTGTTTTTGGGGTGCAAAAGTTTGGACTAAAAATTGATGGTGTGCAACTTTGCACGCGATTTTGTCATTTTGCACACGGACCAACGAACCTAAGAGGGAACATTGCTTAGTATGCGTGCTGCCTTGATAAAAACATATTTATTTCTGTATTATGTGTACCGCTAAAGTCAACTGGATTTTTCTTTTAGTGTGTTCCTTCTTTTAAGCAACTAACAGCTGTTCGTGGAGATGGCTGGGATGTTAACGGCGGTTGTGTCAGCATGTCATGTTGACGGTTTGGTGTATGTTTGGGGGGGGGGTTGCCGCTCAACTCTCCTGGTCCGGAATCGGACACTTAAGTGGTCAAGTTGAATGTAAATATATGTGCGTGTAAGCCTGGCTTCGGAAACCGTTAGATTTAGTTTAAAACTGAATGTAGATAATACTGCTGTGGAGCTAGTACTGTGAGCAGGGAGTTAAAGGCGAGCCATTCACAAAAAGTGATGGATGTCATTTATAGGCGTGGAATTTATTACCCAACTAGCAACCGTTAATTGTTACCAATATATTACCTAACTAGCAACTGCTTACTGATCTATTTCACGTGTTCCTGGAAATATGTATAAAATAATTGTTTTTGAAACCAGTTAGAAGGAATTTATTTTGTTGTAAAGGAAGTCTATGTGTAACAGAAGTCTATGTGTAACAGAAGTCTATGTGTAACAGAAGTCTATGTGTAACAGAAGGCTATGTGTAACAGAAGTCTATGTGTAACAGAAGTCTATGTGTAACAGAAGTCTATGTGTAACAGAAGGCTATGTGTAACAGAAGGCTATGTGTAACAGAAGTCTATGTATGTGTAACAGAAGGCTATGTGTAACAGAAGTCTATGTGTAACAGAAGTCTATGTGTACAATTTGACTTTTTTTGAAGAGGCTCTTGCTGGCCAGTGGAGTGAAACTGTGTTAGCATTTAATGCAATTCATTTCCTCTGGGATGTGGACAGGACCGCTAACACAGATAAGACGCTATCAAAATATTTTGGGTGGAGCTGGCTGGTGCATTGTATAGCCGAGTTCACATTCACACATCGTTTGGTGATATGGATTTATGTTATCTTTGAAGTCCTTGCAACTTTACCCCCTTTGTTCGATCAGTATCTTTCGCGGGAAACTTATTACAACCAACAAAAGATATATGTATACGAATGTCTGGTCTATATGTATACGAATGTCTGGTCTATATGTATACGAATGTCTGGTCTATATGTATACGAATGTCTGGTCTCTATGTATACGAATGTCTGGTCTATATGTATACGAATGTCTGGTCTATATGTATACGAATGTCTGTTCTGCGGCAACTTATTACAACCAACAAAAGATATATGTATACGAATGTCTTGTCTATATGTATACGAATGTCTGGTCTGAGGTTTCTGGTCTGTCATTGATGCCCGATATAAATGTGTGTATTGCTGTCGTATAGACATGACCACATGTTCATTTGCAGCGACGGATGGTTCATCCCCAAATTCAAACATGAGTTACCTGAGTTACCTAAGTCTTTGGATAAATTGTCTGGTTAGCATCAACCCGGTAGATACATCATCACGGGTTGGTACTTTGTCATGTTACCGTAACATACACCAATTGATACGTTGTCAAGTTGACATAACGCATGGTTTTGGATGGGAATCGAGAAATCGATAGAAATTCCTGACATTTGATTTTTTAAAGAAGAAAATGAGTTCGTATGGCATGAAATTATTATTGATCCGACTGCGGTCAATACAAACTTATTGATAACTGCCATTGTCAGCACTTATTCCTATTGATTGGACGTACTATAAAATAAGTCCGTATTGGCCTGCTGCGCCCCTACCTTAAAATATGTCATTGTCTATATATACGGACCCACGTGGCCCCAAGCCCACATGGCCCCAAGCACACATGGCCCCAAGCCCATCTACTCGGACCCATCTACCCCCATACACACACCCACATTGTTTCAGAACTCTGTCGATCCACTCATTGGAGCGTACACCAGTGGTTCCCGTGCCGTAGGCGCTAGAGAACTTAGCCCCTTACATTGGAGCGTACACCAGTGGTTCCCGTAGGCGCTAGAGAACTTAGCCCCTTACATTGGAGCGTACACCAGTGGTTCCCGCTGGCGCTAGAGAACTTAGTTCCGTATATCGGTAGCTATGTATGTGCCATGATGATCTTAGCATCGAACGTGGGGCATTAAGCTCATTAATTAAGAAATAGAAGAGGGGGAGCTATTTAGGGGCGTTAGACTTTAGAAGACATTTATTCGGCTAATTCACGGACGAGACACCTTGCAATATTGGCTCTTCTTACTGTTCGCTCAAACCAATACAATCATAAAATGATTTCTAAACGTGTATCGTCTGGATAGCGAAGTCAGTAGTGCGCTTGCCTCACAAGCTGAGGGGCGTGGGATCTAGGCTACGTTGAAGCGACTATAAAAATGTTGATGAATGACTAACGCTAAGAAAGTCCTCCGCTGACCTGGAGAGGGATGGGCGCCGCCAAGGTCTACTAAGCCCGAGAATGTTCTCATGGAATCATTATAAGCCCTTACGACCTCGAAAAAAGGTTATGGGACACCCCAACCCAAAAATCGTCTAGTGGAGACCAAGGGTACTATATCAACGGTACTATATCAACGGTACTATATCAACGGTACTATATCAACGGTACTATATCAACGGTACTATATCAACGGTACTATATCAACGGTACTATATCAACGGTACTATATCAACGGTACTATATCAACGGTACTATATCAACGGTACTATATCAACGGTACTATATCAACGGTACTATATCAACGGTACTATATCAACGGTACTATATCAACGGTACTATATCAACGGTACTATATCAACGGTACTATATCAACGGTACTATATCAACGGTACTATATCAACGGTACTATATCAACGGTACTATATCAACGGTACTATATCAACGGTACTATATCAACGGTACTATATCAACGGTACTATATCAACGGTACTATATCAACGGTACTATATCAACGGTACTATATCAACGGTACTATATCAACGGTACTATATCAACGGTACTATATCAACGGTACTATATCAACGGTACTATATCAACGGTACTATATCAACGGTACTATATCAACGGTACTATATCAACGGTACTATATCAACGGTACTATATCAACGGTACTATATCAACGGTACTATATCAACGGTACTATATCAACGGTACTATATCAACGGTACTATATCAACGGTACTATATCAACGGTACTATATCAACGGTACTATATCAACGGTACTATATCAACGGTACTATATCAACGGTACTATATCAACGGTACTATATCAACGGTACTATATCAACGGTACTATATCAACGGTACTATATCAACGGTACTATATCAACGGTACTATATCAACGGTACTATATCAACGGTACTATATCAACGGTACTATATCAACGGTACTATATCAACGGTACTAGTACAACGTATTAGACCAACGGTACTAAGCCAGGGCTTCGAGACCAAGGCTTCCAGACAAACGTTACTGGACCAAGGGTTCTAGACCAACGGTACTAGAACAGCGGTTCTAGACCAACGGTACTAGACCAAGGGTACACAGTACTCTGAAAAGCTTTTCGCCTGGATAGAGAGACTTGGCGCCTACTTCCTAACCAGAGCACAATACACATCCGGGTAGGGATGGGCGTCGCTTGTACCGGAAATGACCTATTGTGTTCACGAGGGTCTAGAGGTCTGCTTTGCGTCACAGCTTTAAAGTGAAAATTTTTTTAAATATATATAACTTGAGACAGGATGGTAAGGTTGTATAAACAAGAGTTTGGAGTATACTAGGAATGTATACATGGGGACATATATATGCTTTTGTCAAACTCTAGAAGTCATTTCGCGTTGCCTCTTTAGACCGCATTTTAGGTACTTATATGTTGTCACGGTGCCCTGTCATGTCGTCACGGTGCCCTGTCATGTTGTCACGGTTCCTTGTCCCGGTTTTCACTATGTCCTGCCATAGTTGGCATAGTGCTTCAAGTCACGGTTGTTACGTCATAGTTGTCATCAAGCTTTATTATACTATGATAGTGGATACTAATATTGTAACCGTATGGATAATGTGTTTTAATAGCTGGGCTACGCTTTGCCTACAGTATGGATACTGCGTGGTGTGATCTAACAATGTTTAGGATATTGCATCATCCGCTTATCTTATCTCTATCGCCCTGAAACATTCACAGTGTGGCGGCAAGGGACGCCAATGATGACGTCAGATAGTAGTGGTATATTTCCGCGTTCATCAATAGCTGATCCTGTTGCTGGTTTGCCCGTCCAGATCTACTAGGATCATTCTCATCATAATAGCTACATGCTGTGCGCAGCTTGGTGTGTCCTTTGGTGGCCTATTGGACCAATTTTTCCTGGCCTGTTGTCTGGACTTGGCAGCCTGTCGTCTGGACTTGACAGCATGTCGTCTGGACTTGGCAGCCTGTCGTCTGGACTTGGCAGCCTGTCGTCTGGACTTGGCAGCCTGTCGTCTGGACTTGGCAGCCTGTCGTCTGGACTTGGCAGCCTGTCGTCTGGACTTGGCAGCCTGTCGTCTGGACTTGGCAGCCTGTCGTCTGGACTTGGCAGCCTGTTGTCTGGACTTGGCAGCCTGTCGTCTGGACTTTGCAGCCAGTCGTCTGGCCTTGGCAGCCTGTTGTCTGGACTTGGCAGCCAGTCGTCTGGACTTGGCAACCTGTTGTCTGGACTCTGTTCTCGTTCGCTGACTGCTGCCTTCAAAGAGTCGTGGTCAATGCCGTAAGTCTTCAGTGCGGTTTTGAGCGTATCATTGAAGAGCTTCCTCTCACCTCTACAGGCTCGCTGTCCATCTGTAGGCTCGCCGTACAAGAACCTCTTTTGGGAGCCGATGGTCTGGCATGCGTACGATGTGCACCGCTCGGCGTAGTTGGGATAGCGGCTCCTAATGTTGGTTGGAGTGAATGACGTCAGGGATACATATTATACAAACACCTGATAACGACTGGTGACAATGGGTTTTTTTTTAAATCCTTTATATTAACTCGTGGTGTCTGCTTGCTTGAGGCAGGCGGGCGGTGCCGAAAAAACTTTGGATCGATTTTAAACCCACTTCCTAGTAAGCTAGCGAGCTGAAATTTTACAGGCAGACTCGTGCCGATGATAAAAACGATGTATCAAAATTTCAGGGTCACGGGACTGATGATAATGATTATCTACTACTTTGTAATGACATGATTTATTCCCCTTGAGGGGCCATCCATATGTTACGTACGCAATGAGGGGGGAGGTGGTGTTTAATTAATGGGATTTCCGTACTGGGAGGGTAGGAGGGGTCTCGACTGAATGTGTACGTACGTACGAACAACAAATTAAATTTGTTGTACATAATACTAAGTCTAGTAACGTAAACCGCTCAGGCTGCAAACGACATTCGAGACCGACTGAGTCAAGACTGATATGCAATGTTTTATAATTTAATGCAAATGAAATTCTGAACTTTTAATTACCTGGAAGTGGAAGTAATCAACATTTTATTCTGACCAAACGTTCACAGATTGCTAAAATATATCCGTCTGATTTATATTTCCATTTCTTGAAATGAGTATAAGTTTCTCTTTCGCCCACCGGTGCCTCAGCCGTTGTTATGTATACATATCGTGTCGGCGATTTCACTGTGCCTCAGCCGTTGTTATATATACATATCGTGTCGGCGATTTCACTGTGCCTCAGCCGTTGTTATATATACATATCGTGTCGGCGATTTCACTGTGCCTCAGCCGTTGTTATATATAAATATCGTGTCGGCGATTTCACTGTGCCTCAGCCGTTGTTATATATACATATCGTGTCGGCGATTTCACGGTGCCTCAGCCGTTGTTATATATACATATCGTGTCGGCGATTTCACTGTGCCTCAGCCGTTGTTATATATACATGACGGGGCGGTGATTTCACGGTGCCTCAGCCGTTGTTATATATACATGACGGGGTGGTGATTTCACGGTGCCTCAGCCGTTGTTATATATACATGACGGGGCGGTGATTTCACGGTGCCTCAGCCGTTGTTATATATACATGACGGGGCGGTGATTTCACGGTGCCTCAGCCGTTGTTATATATACATGACGGGGCGGTGATTTCACGGTGCCTCAGCCGTTGTTATATATACATATCGTGTCGGTGATTTCACGGTGCCTCAGCCGTTGTTATATATACATATCGTGTCGGTGATTTCACGGTGCCTCAGCCGTTGTTATATATACATATCGTGTCGGCGATTTCACGGTGCCTCAGCCGTTGTTATATATACATATCGTGTCGGCGATTTCACGGTGCCTCAGCCGTTGTTATATATACATATCGTGTCGGCGATTTCACTGTGCCTCAGCCGTTGTTATATATACATATCGTGTCGGCGATTTCACGGTGCCTCAGCCGTTGTTATATATACATATCGTGTCGGCGATTTCACTGTGCCTCAGCCGTTGTTATATATACATATCGTGTCGGCGATTTCACTGTGCCTCAGCCGTTGTTATATATACATATCGTGTCGGCGATTTCACTGTGCCTCAGCCGTTGTTATATATACATATCGTGTCGGCGATTTCACTGTGCCTCAGCCGTTGTTATATATACATATCGTGTCGGCGATTTCACGGTGCCTCAGCCGTTGTTATATATACATATCGTGTCGGCGATTTCACGGTGCCTCAGCCGTTGTTATATATACATATCGTGTCGGCGATTTCACGGTGCCTCAGCCGTTGTTATATATACATTATACATATCGTGTCGGCGATTTCACTGTGCCTCAGCCGTTGTTATATATACATATCGTGTCGGCGATTTCACTGTGCCTCAGCCGTTGTTATATATACATATCGTGTCGGCGATTTCACTGTGCCTCAGCCGTTGTTATATATACATGACGGGGCGGTGATTTCACGGTGCCTCAGCCGTTGTTATATATACATGACGGGGCGGTGATTTCACGGTGCCTCAGCCGTTGTTATATATACATGACGGGGCGGTGATTTCACGGTGCCTCAGCCGTTGTTATATATACATATCGTGTCGGTGATTTCACGGTGCCTCAGCCGTTGTTATATATACATATCGTGTCGGTGATTTCACGGTGCCTCAGCCGTTGTTATATATACATATCGTGTCGGTGATTTCACGGTGCCTCAGCCGTTGTTATATATACATATCGTGTCGGTGATTTCACGGTGCCTCAGCCGTTGTTATATATACATATCGTGTCGGCGATTTCACTGTGCCTCAGCCGTTGTTATATATACATGACGGGGCGGTGATTTCACGGTGCCTCAGCCGTTGTTATATATACATGACGGGGCGGTGATTTCACGGTGCCTCAGCCGTTGTTATATATACATGACGGGGCGGTGATTTCACGGTGCCTCAGCCGTTGTTATATATACATGACGAGGCGATGATTTCACGGTGCCTCAGCCGTTGTTATATATACATGACGGGCGGTGATTTCAAGGCTTATAGTGTTCTGTTTTATCAGTTATTTTAATGCAGTAAAAAAATGCTCTATTGTATTTCTTAAATAATTTCAAAATGAAAAACACGATATTGCAAAAAATTATAAAGAGTAAAACCAATATCTTGTGACTATGGCTTAAAATTCATTTTTCAAATAGGGGCGTGGAGAAGGTAATATATACGTAGGCATAGGGGAGGGGGTCCCGAAAATGTACGGCGTGTAACATGGAGGAGGGGGTACGAAAATATGACTTTTTGTGTTATATGTAATATATGGATGGCCATTGATGTGACTTGATATATTCCCATTGACGTGACTTGATATATTCCCCTTGATGTGACATGATCTATTCCCCTTGATGTGACAGGATCTATTACCCTTGATGTGACATGATCTATTCCCCTTGATGTGATATGAACTATTCCCCTTGATGTGATATGATCTATTCCCCTTGATGTGACATGATATATTCCCCTTGCGGTGATACGATAAATTCCACTTTCGGTGACATGATTTATCCCCCATCTATGTTTTTTTCCCTTATGACGTCATTCATTCAAAAAACGCTAATCGCTGTTTGAGTGGGAGGCTGCTCGCTCACGTCAAGAAATATTGGAAACAATAATTATTGTCTTTGGCGAAAGATAAATTTTCATCCTGTTACCATCCGGGTCGATATATCAAGTGGGGTGACGGAGGTGGTAGCTACAGCCTCAGGAAGATGTGCTATATTATTATCTAGTGTATCTGGCAGCTATCAAGTAAAGATCCTCTGTTTATCGAACACACGGCGTCCTATGGGAATTCGTATTATGTCTTTATGTTGTTGATATTATATTGTTTGAGACGAGAATGGCCGGAATTTCTTATGTTACTGATGTAAATTAATTTCAATATCTCAATGGAGATTCACAAGATCTCAGAAAGATTCTCCAAATCCCTCAATCTTACTTTTGGGGGATGGTCTGAGAACCTGTAAAGTTCTTGAATGTTCAGTTATTTTTTAGAGTGTATATGTCTGTGTCTCTACAGGTCTCCGCTAGTAAATTGACTTCCGCCCCCTTCCCACATGCACCTAGCTGACTGGTATGGTCGGACTATCTTCTCTTACCACCCATAGCAAGGTCACCAGTTTAACTTTTATAACAGTTCACAACCGGAAGTGACCCCCCTCCCAACTCTTTAGCGTCCATGTTTTTAGCTGACCTTGTAATTTCCCCCAAAGAACTCATCACCAACGCTGTGCAAAGTTCCTGCTGATGGCGACCACAACATAGACTTGACGTTACAATATAGACTTGACGTTACAATATAGACTTGACGTTACAATATAGACTTGACGTTACAATATAGACTTGACGTTACAATATAGACTTGACGTTACAATATAGACTTGACGTTACAATATAGACTTGACGTTACAATATAGACTTGACGTTACAATATAGACTTGACATTACAATATAGACTTGACGTTACAATATAGACTTGACGTTACAATATAGACTTGACGTTACAATATAGACTTGACGTTACAATATAGACTTGACGTTCAAAGTGCACGAACTGACTGGGACTGTTGGTGTGCACATGGGGAGGGGAGCGAGATAGGTGCTGTGTACATACGGGTAGGCAATATAGGTACTGTGTACAAACGGGGAGGTCAGATAGGTACTGAACTGTGTGTACATACAGGGAGACCAGATAGGTAATGAACTGTGTGTACATACAGGGAGGCCAGATAGGTACTGTATGTACATACAGGGATACCAGATAGGTAATGACCTGTGTGTACACACAGGGAGGTCAGATAGGTACTGTATGTACATACAGGGAGGCCAGATAGGTACTGAACTGTGTGTACATACAGGGAGGCCAGATAGGTACTGAACTGTGTACATATGGGGAGGGGCCAGATGTGTGTGTACACATAGTGTGTGGGGGATTTGAACTGTCTAAAATGTTTGAAGTGAATGGGTTAACTATGCTGGTATGGGTGCGGACAATTTTAGCCAAACCACTAATAGTAATAGTAATAGAGCCTGGCATCAGTTTCGTAACTACACCAAATCATATGGTGGATCGTGTGTTGTATTTGTTTTGTTTTTTTCACCTGAATTGTCAACTAAAAGTGATAAGGATTTTATTTCGATTTATTTTAAGTTTTTGTTTATATTGAAATGCTCTTGGATTACTTGAGAATAGTTTCCTTGTTTTGGTAAAAGTTAAAATTGGTAGTATAGTTTTTTTTAAAAATATATTGTGTTAGTGTAGTGTCAGTAATAGTTAATAGTGTTAGTGTAATTTTAGTTAAAATCGATCGTTAATTTCCTCATGCTTGTCAAAATTAAAAACACATCAAACGCGGGTAAAAATCACCTTAATTAAATGGAATTTACTAGTAATTTATATATTAACTATGTGTACGTGAATGCAGGTACAAATAGTACACTTGAACAACAATGCACTTTATACTCTGCAACATCGACTTCAGCCCTCCATTGAACAATTGTTCATGAATCATGTATGAGATTCACCGACATGCTTGTGAACAGGAGAGAAAGAGAGAACATGTTTGACGTCATCAGAACCTGTGTTTTGTTACCTTCATTGCCAACCAATCAACATTCTCCATATCTGAATTGGTTGTTAGAGATTTCTAAATATATGATATTATTGATATGTGGTCGTGGTTATTTATAGAAGCACTTTAGTTTATTGATAAGCTCATTTCGAAACGTTAATGAGCCTGCAACATTAGACAACAATGGAATTAATGGTGTGACGACATACTACATATTCGCTGAATGAAATTTACTAATGATGGGTCGATTTCTAGTTGGCATTTTTAAAAATCCTTTATATTAACTCGTGGCGTCTGGTTGATTGCTTGACGAAAAAACTTTGGATCGATTTTTAACCCACTCCCTCGTATGCTAGGGAGCTGAAATTTTGCAGGCAGACTCGTGCCGACGATCAAAATGATCTATCAAAATTCCAGATCGATAGACTGTACTGTAATTAAATTAATGATTTTTAGATTATCTCTATTTATCTCAATGTAGTATGTTAATTTTTGTGCTAGATTGTCGCGTGCGTATTATATTGAACAACCTTTTCAATACTTTCCTGTCGCGCGGTGCGGTGCGTATTATATTGACGATACTTTTAAAAATATATTCCCGATCTGTATAATATGTAAATGCTAGTAATTGCTAGTCTGTCTCGCGGTGCGCACTATATTAAACATTTTTTTACACTATTGACAATATTTTTAGCTGAATGCCCGGATCTTGTCGCTTGAGAATCCCAGCTCCATTGTGCTGTTTAGTTGTGGTTTTGTTTTTTATTATTTTTTATTTTTTTATTCCGCTCTCTCCGACCGTTCATTGTATGTTAGCCTCGAACCCTGGCCTCCATCCTCAACATTCTCGTGTAGAAGGCACACAAGTAAACATGGGATTGCATCACCTCCAGTCCTTGGCGTTGGTTTGTGTGTTATTGTGACGTCATCCCCACTGCCTAGGGTTGGTTTGCGTGTTATTGTGACGTCATTCACACTGCCTAGGGTTGGTTTGCGTGTTATTGTGACGTCATTCACACTGCCTAGGGTCGGTTTGTGTGTTATTGTGACGTCATCCCCACTGCCTAGTGTCGGTTTGTGTGTTATTGTGACGTCATCCCCACTGCCTAGGGTCGGTTTGTGTGTTATTGTGACGTCATCCCCACTGCCTAGGGTCGGTTTGTGTGTTATTGTGACGTCATCCCCACTGCCTAGGGTTGGTTTGTGTGTTATTGTGACGTCATCCCCACTGCCTAGTGTTGGCTTGTGTGTTATTGTGACGTCATCCCCACTGCCTAGGGTTGGCTTGTGTGTTATTATGACGTCATCCCCACTGCCTTGGGTTGGCGTGTGTGTTATTGTGTTCAGGGACCCCCAAATAAATTTTAATTTTCCACGGACCCCCTGAATGGTACCAGGGACCCCTGGGGGTCCGTACGGACCACTTTGGGAACCACTGGTCTAGTTGTATACAGTTTACAATGTATCCTATACTATACAGTCAATACTTTTTATTTCACTGTTTACACTAAACAGACAATATTCGTCTCATGACTATTTTTTATAGCTGCATAGTTTTCATGAAACATTTTGGCTAACTTTTCGAGTCTGCCCCATTTTCGTCCCAACCTACCTTCAATAAAAGTTTTGCAAAATGTTTGGCCCAAAATTTAGTCGTTCCCAACAAAATGATTGGTTATCCACTTAAGTGGTCCCCCAAGTATGGCCACCTATCTGTGGTCCTCTAGAATGGCCCCCTGTCTGTGGTCCTCTAGAATGGCCCCCTGTCTGTGGTCCTCTAGAATGGCCCCCTGTCTGTGGTCCTCTAGATTGGCCCCCTGTCTGTGGTCCTCTAGAATGGCCCCCTGTCTGTGGTCCTCTAGAATGGCCCCCTGTCTGTGGTCCTCTAGAATGGCCCCCTGTCTGTGGTCCTCTAGATTGGCCCCCTGTCTGTGGTCCTCTAGAATGGCCCCCTGTCTGTGGTCTTCTAGAATGGCCCCCTGTCTGTGGTCCTCTAGAATGGCCCCCTGTCTGTGGTCCTCTAGAATGGCCCCCTGTCTGTGGTCCTCTAGAATGGGCTCCCTCTCATTGCTCTCCAACGTTGCAGTGGAAGGTTAGGTTAACATAATTTTGTTTATATAAAATATAAAATGTTATGTCTGGCAGTGACCAAAGGCCAACAATACAAAAGTTTTTTGTTGCCGACTGTTATAACAAGTTGTTTGTTTTCCTCGATAAGTTGAAACTGGAACTCATCTACTTTACCGTCCACGCTGTAAAGACTTTTAAGACTGTAAAGACTTGAACACTTCTATCGACTTCGGCTGTTGACAGTGCTACGCTGTGTATTATTTAAACTGTTTATTGAACATTGACAAATCCCCGTGTCGCTACTGTGTGATAATGTAATAGAGAGGATCATCGCACGTCGACTTGGTGTGTTGAGGACAAGACCTTCGGGACCGAGTCCCTCCCGAGTGGAGTGACTAACTTTTGGTCGACACAGTGCAACGATTACCTCCCATGAAATCAACGGTTCTCAGAGGTGATCAAGGGCTACCCTAGGGGCCGTGCCCACCCCCTTGACCGCACGCCGCACCGATATGGACTGTTGGTTCTCTTGTTAGCGAGACGACCTCTGTCGTGCGACCACCTGTGTCCAGATACCAACTGTGTCCGGCCACCATGTTTTGTGGGCTGAGCAGGAAGCTGGCCCAGTCCTTCTCCCGGGGGTCAAGGCGCTACGAGGAGAAGAAAGAGAAGAAGAAATTGAAGAAAAGACGGTCAAGGTCACTCGATAGCTATGATCTGGAAATTTCAGCCGAATTCTCGACCGTCACTGTTTATGAGGAGAAAATTGAGGTAAGTCCTCCCTAGCATACTGCTACCTCATAGGGGAGAGAAAATTGAGGTAAGTCCTCCTTCTATGTCGTAAAGATTCAATAAAAAAATGCAACGGTGAAATTGAGGCAGAGATATACCACTTCGTCCACGGTACCCAAATCTTGATTTTAGAGGTAGGTCTTGTTTATGTTTTGTCAATATGTCGATTGATTCGTTCTATTTATAGTCGTGTCATGTGACCCTGTTGTGTAATGATCTTTGGAAATTATGTCATGTGACTGTCCGTGCCTAATGTCCACTCTGTCATTCAGCTCACTACATTGTACATACATGTTCGATAATCCATCATATCAGTCGTATATTACATTTAATACTTACATGTGTGGATTCAAACTGATCCACACCTATGCATATGTCCACCATCCATGGGCCTTTAATCCATCAGTCCACAGCATCCTCAGTGGTTTAATTATCCAAAACATACGCTTAGATCAAATGGTCCACTCCACTCTTAACTTTGTATCTACTCACCCATCCATGCATCCATATATCCTCATCCATTTACTCTATCCACCCACACTCATCCATCTACTCTATCCACCCACACTCATCCATCTACTCTATCCACCACACTCATCCATCTACTCTATCCACCCACACTCATCCATCTACGCTATCCACCCACACTCATCCATCTACTCTATCCACCACACTCATCCATCTACTCTATCCACCCACACTCATCCATCTACTCTATCCACCCACACTCATCCATCTACTCTATCCACCCACACTCATCCATCTACTCTATCCACCCACACTCATCCATCTACTCTATCCACCCACTCTATCCACCCACACTCATCCATCTACTCTATCCACTCACACTCATCCATCTACTATATCCACCCACACTCATCCATCTACTCTATCCACCCATACTCATCCATCTACTCTATCCACCCACACTCATCCATCTACTCTATCCACCCACACTCATCCATCTACTCTATCCACCCACACTCATCCATCTACTCTATCCACCCACACTCATCCATCTACTCTATCCACCCATCCAGCAAGGTCAGACCAGTCACACAGAGATGATGTCTGGACAACACAATTGGTACGCCTGTTCCCACGCACGACCTACTTACTGCAACGTCTGCCGCGAGGCCCTATCAGGGGTTACTTCCCATGGATTATCATGTGAAGGTAGGATTGACTTATCATGTAAGGGTAGGATTGACTTATCGTGTGAAGGTAGGATTTACTTATCATGTAAAGGTAGGATTGACTTATCATGTGAAGGTAGGATTGACTTATCATGTAAAGGTAGGATTGACTTATCATGTAAAGGTAGAATTGACTTATCATGTAAAGGTAGGATTGACTTATCATGTAAAGGTAGGATTGACTTATGTAAAGGTAGGATTGACTTATCATGTGAAGGTAGGATTGACTTATCATGTAAAGGTAGGATTGACTTATCATGTAAAGGTAGGATTCACTTATGTGAAGGTAGGATTCACTTATGTGAAGGTAGGATTGACTTATCATGTAAAGGTAGGATTCACTTATCATGTAAAGGTAGGATTGACTTATCATGTAAAGGTAGGATTCACTTATGTGAAGGTAGGATTGACTTATCATGTAAAGGTAGGATTCACTTATCATGTAAAGGTAGGATTCACTTATCATGTAAAGGTAGGATTCACTTATCATGTAAAGGTAGGATTGACTTATCCCTTGTACTGTGCCCCATATCGATTGATTTTTAAAAATCATTTCAGAGGCTTCTTCTCTGCAGAAGATTCTTGCGTCCTACGTTCATATAAGAACGCCTACTTTGTTATACTGACATCCTTATCTCATTCACATAACCCTGGAGACCAAACTCCTATCCACCAGCCTTCTCCCTACACCTCAGCATCCTCCCTTTAGACCAGCCTTCTCCTTACACGTTATCATTCTCCCTATATACCAGCCTTCTCCCTACAAATCAGCATCCTCCCTTTATACCAGCCTTCTCCCTACATACCAACTTTCTCCCTACAAATGAGCCTGCTAAGTACACAACAGCTTACCCCTCATACCCACTCCTCCAACAGACGGCACCAATAGAAACACGATGTTAAGTTCACCAAGTGATAGACTGGGTAAATCCACTTGAACACCATCTTATCATCAAGCCCGAGCCGTGCATATATCATAATTGAACGGGTCGTGACAGTACACAATCACTTTCAACATGTAACTTCACGACTATGTCCTCTCCCAGCTGGCATCGCAACACATTCTAAGTTATGATCGCGTCATCACGTCAGGATGTTCTCATTAATCGTGAAGATAACCTCGATAGTCGTGGTGTCGTTGTTAGATGGTGAGATAATGGGGTGATGTTGATCCGTGGATGAGATTGTGTGGTGTTGCTGTTGTTAGATGGTGAGATAAATGCAGCGTTGTGAAGGATGAAGACTTGAATGTGTAAGAATCGCAGGTTAATTAGACAGCACTAAAGTTCTTCCAGTCGACCATAAACAATACGATTGTAAGTCACAACGTATAAATCTTGCGACAAACAATGAATAATGTGGGTGAGACTGCAATCAGGCTTATAGATTAGTACATAGATCACGTGTAAACAGGGTATGAGTTAGCCTGACAGGACTAACAAGACAGCGAACGTTTCGGCAAAGAGCCTTCCTCAACGAACAAAAAGGTATACAAATAAAACGAATATAAAGAAATACAAAAATTAAAATTAAAAACTTAGCTGCGGTGAAATCCGAAGAGTCAATATTGAGTTTTTAGTTTTTATTATTAGAGTAAGCGTTTACTTGGCAGAATAAGCGATTAAGTGCAGTATCACAACATTGTACAAAATACATGGATAAGATAGGCATCATTACTGTTACTATGGTAACATATCAACTTAACGATTGATGGATTTTCTAAACTCAGTCAATACTCAATTCATCTATTAAATTTAGATCATGTATTATATCTGAGAGCCCACAAACTATTTTATCAACAAGCTATCTCAAATATAAATATTTTTAACTACCAATTAGCTGTTTCAATGTTACATTGGCGAATGGGAGAAAAGTGTGTCTGATAGGTTCAGTGAATATCTTAATTTTTGGCAGATCACGGCTGTCACCGGTCCCAGTCCAATTTATCGGAAGCAAAAACAAGTTTACTTCAGGTGGCTTTAATGACGCGCACTAGTTAAGAGTGGAGAATGAAAAATAAATAAAGATTTTCCCTACGCCCAGCCGTTCCTTCCTGCAGTCTTCACTCCCCCGAGCGTTCCCTAAACTTCGTCTTTCCCCATACCCAGCCTCCGCTACAGACCGGTGTTCAACAATCAGCCTCAAATATCCGAGTTCCTGCACGAGGGTTTTATCTTGTGCCGAGCAGGTATGTCGGGTGCCAATGATGGCCGGCCTCAAGATCGGATTTTCCCTTTGTTGACAAGTCGTCTGGACTCTTGATGAGCACGCATCCCTGGCTATTGGCTATTCCCCTCCTCCCCCCCCCCGGTATAATCCTATTCAGATGGCCTCTCGGGTAGCCATGACTTTTTCCCGTCTGTATGGACTAGTGCCCGATGGACCTTGACATTCACAGATGTGCTGCCACCGATACAGGAAGCGATAGAATAAAGATGTTCGTTGACTTCAGTTTTTTATTGTCTTTTAAAGAAGAATAGACTATAGTGTTGCACTACTTTATATTTTAAGTTAGCGTCTCATGTCTACGGCCATACCACGTTGAAAATACCGGTTCTCGTCCGATCACCGAAGTCAAGCAACGTCGGGCGTGGTTAGTACTTAGATGTGTGACCGCTTGGGAACACCACGTGTTGTAGACACTTTTTTTAAAATTTATTTTTTTAAAATATTTTTTATTATTTAGGGGCGCGAGCTGGAATTTTTAAAAATGGCCGTAATCCGGTACACCTAACAAAAATGGTTAATGTGATTACGTTGTCAAATTGTGTTTCATTCTTTAAAATATTGCTCTTTTTTTATAAATTGGTCCAAATAGTTGTATGTGTCAATTCTCTTCCAGTGGGTCCAAGCTGTTTTAATTGATGTGTGTGTGTGTAAGATTTGGTTGTGTTGAAATATGATGAGCTAGTTACTAATACTACTATTTAATCTAACAACAGTTCCTGAACGATAAACTTAGCTTATGTGTACCATATTGACATTGTCATGTATGTGGTTGTTAGGCTAGGGATCTTTATTTAATGCATACATGTATGTTATTTTTATGTCAAGCTCTGTGAGCCCAGTTCCTTACTGGGGTACAGCGCTACAAAAAATATCAATTTATTGTTGTTGTTATTATTAATACTACTACTACTACTTCCTAGTGAGCGTGTCAAAATGTATGTATAAAGTATAAACCTAGTTAGTAGTTGTCCGAATGTCCGAACCTTGAGTGAGCACGTCAAGTCTAATCAGGTTATTGTGCCCATATATAACCGTATTTCTGGCTGGGAAAAATGCTTCCTGTTCCTCCAGGTCATTTTGTCTGGCTGTCACCCCTCCTCCCGCCCACCTCTCTAGAAAAGTTTGCTGGCACTAGCGGGAGGTCAAAGCGGGGGGAGAACCGTAACCCCGACAAATTGGAATCATCATATCTGGGTCACTGGGTCACAATCCGTTTGAACGTGCGTCTAAAAATAGCCGCGCGTTTGTGTAAAAATAGCACTGTCTCTCCCGCTTATAGCACCGCGCTCATCTCCGTTATGTCTCGTAGCATGGGGAGGGGGTGGTGTAGATGTGCTGGCGATGTAGAGATAACTTCGTCGATGACTTTTGTTGGTGTTCAGGGCACTGGGGTCATCGGAAGGGGGGCAAAAAAGGGGGTTGGTGGTAAGGGCACAGGCACAGGGGTCATCAAAGGGTGGCAACAAAAGGGGGTTGGTGGTAAGGGCACAGGGGTCATCAAAGGTGGCAACAAAAGGGGGTTGGTGGTAAGGGCACAGGGGTCATCAAAGGTGGCAACAAAAGGGGGTTGGTGGTAAGGGCACAGGGGTCATCGGAATGTTGGCAGCAAAAACGGTTGGAGTTTTGTTGGTGTTCAGGGCACTGGTTCCATCAGAACAGTGGTAACTAAAGGGTCAAGAAGTTAAGTGGTCAGTAAATGATGTAACCACATTTACTAACGCTTCACGGAAGAAATTAAATCATGACGCCATCATATACACAAACCCTTTCCATCTCAGGTCTCCAACTAAAGTTTCCATCTCAGGTCTTAAATATGTCCCCAAAGCTCAACAACCCACATTTGTCCCCAAAGCTCAACAACCCACATTTGTCCCCAAAGCTCATCAATAACCCACATTTGTCCCCAAAGCTCCATCAATAACCCACATTTGTCCCCAAAGCTCCATCAATAACCCACATTTGTCCCCAAAGCTCCATCAATAACCCACATTTGTCCCCTAAGCTCCATCAATAACCCACATTTGTCCCCAAAGCTCCATCAATAACCCACATTTGTCCCCAAAGCTCCATCAATAACCCACATTTGTCCCCAAAGCTCCATCAATAACCCACATTTGTCCCCTAAGCTCCATCAATAACCCACATTTGTCCCCTAAGCTCCATCAATAACCCACATTTGTCCCCTAAGCTCATCAATAACCCACATTTGTCCCCAAAGCTCCATCAATAACCCACATTTGTCCCCAAAGCTCCATCAATAACCCACATTTGTCCCCAAAGCTCCATCAATAACCCACATTTGTCCCCTAAGCTCCATCAATAACCCACATTTGTCCCCTAAGCTCCATCAATAACCCACATTTGTCCCCTAAGCTCCATCAATAACCCACATTTGTCCCCAAAGCTCATCAATAACCCACATTTGTCCCCTAAGCACCATCAATAACCCACATTTGTCCCCTAAGCTCCATCAATAACCCACATTTGTCCCCAAAGCTCATCAATAACCCACATTTGTCCCCTAAGCTCCATCAATAACCCACATTTGTCCCCAAAGCTCATCAATAACCCACATTTGTCCCCTAAGCTCCATCAATAACCCACATTTGTCCCCAAAGCTCCATCAATAACCCACATTTGTCCCCAAAGCTCATCAATAACCCACATTTGTCCCCAAAGCTCCATCAATAACCCACATTTGTCCCCAAAGCTCATCAATAACCCACATTTGTCCCCAAAGCTCATCAATAACCCACATTTGTCCCCTAAGCTCCACCAATAACCCACATTTGTCCCCTAAGCTCCATCAATAACCCACATTTGTCCCCTAAGCTCCATCAATAACCCACATTTGTCCCCAAAGCTCATCAATAACCCACATTTGTCCCCTAAGCTCCATCAATAACCCACATTTGTCCCCTAAGCTCCATCAATAACCCACATTTGTCCCCAAAGCTCATCAATAACCCACATTTGTCCCCTAAGCTCCATCAATAACCCACATTTGTCCCCTAAGCTCCATCAATAACCCACATTTGTCCCCTAAGCTCCATCAATAACCCACATTTGTCCCCAAAGCTCATCAATAACCCACATTTGTCCCCTAAGCTCCATCAATAACCCACATTTGTCCCCAAAGCTCCATCAATAACCCACATTTGCTCTAAAGAACTACAGGAACCAAGAAATGTATTTCTCAAGTTTCTACTTATGTCTATGGAATTCTTTTTAAAATGCTTCTTTCATTCCATGCGAAAACGTGATTTTTGAAAAAATGTATTTTCTTTTAAAACTCGTTATCATGACGCGTTTATAATGATCACATGTATTTATTTATTTTTTAAAGGTTTATTTCTATTATTTGTATCCCAACGCCACATTTACCACAGATGACATGGATACTTGTTATGACAGTGTAGCCACAGATGACGTGGATACTTGTTATGACAGTGTAGCCACAGATGACGTGGATACTTGTTATGACAGTGTAGCCACAGATGACGTGGATACTTGTTATGACAGTGTAGCCACAGATGACGTTAATACTTATGACAGTGTAGCCACAGATGACGTGAATACTTGTTATGACAGTGTAGCCACAGATGACGTGGATACTTGTTATGACAGTGTAGCCACAGATGACGTGGATACTTGTTATGACAGTGTAGCCACAGATGACGTGGATACTTGTTATGACAGTGTAGCCACAGATGACGTGAATACTTGTTATGACAGTGTAGCCACAGATGACGTGAATACTTTTTATGACAGTGTAGCCACAGATGACGTGAATACTTGTTATGACAGTGTAGCCACAGATGACGTGGATACTTGTTATGACAGTGTAGCCACAGATGACGTGGATACTTGTTATGACAGTGTAGCCACAGATGACGTGGATACTTGTTATGACAGTGTAGCCACAGATGACGTGAATACTTATGACAGTGTAGCCACAGATGACGTGAATACTTGTTATGACAGTGTAGCCACAGATGACGTGAATACTTTTTATGACAGTGTAGCCACAGATGACGTGAATACTTGTTATGACAGTGTAGCCACAGATGACGTGGATACTTGTTATGACAGTGTAGCCACAGATGACGTGAATACTTTTTATGACAGTGTAGCCACAGATGACGTGGATACTTGTTATGACAGTGTAGCCACAGATGACGTGGATACTTGTTATGACAGTGTAGCCACAAACAAAGACGGCCTCCTGCCTGCAAACAGTTAATGCGTACATATACATACATAATAAAGTCTCACTCTGGGCGAGAATGAGATCAAATTTGTCTTTGCCCATCAGCTACTCTAATAGATAGTTAACCATACACAAAATCATAGGCAGCGTGCATAACTCATATTCAACAAATGAGAATCGAACCACGTCCCTAAAGAGAAAGAGACACGGCTCACACCAAGAGCAAAGTAGTAATCATACATAAAGCAATTAATTCTAATTTAGAAATACAACACAAAGATAACTTAATACAACCCTCAGATAGATATAAGGATAAAAACACCTTTCTTATTCCGTATGCAAGTTTTCCTTCTTCCCGTCCGGAATTCGGGCGTGGAATGGGTTGCCTGAAGAATCCAGGAAAACCAACACTTTATCAACATTTAAATCCCTTATAAAGATGCAGGACTAAACACAAACCATAGATAAGAGTAGGACGCAATAATCTTCTGTATAGAAGGAGCGTCTGTAAACAGATAAGATAAGATAAGATAATTTCTACATTGTGTGTTCATAGTGGATTGCATGAATAAGTTGATTGACGGAACAGATGTTATTATTGTCTTTAAGTCTCGCACATCACAACGCTGTACAATAACGATAACTCGTCCCCATTCAAGCTCACCTGTTTGTTTATTTCACCGACCTATAAATCCTAACACAAGTTATGAGCCCTGCCATATAACTTTGTGTCCCACTGTCCCATCCGTCACATTGATCCCACCAACTGATTATCCCACTGGTCCCCTTCCCCAATATTTTTTGCCCCTTTTCCCTAAGAGCCACAACCCACACCAATTAGGAACCGCCCCAATAGGTCAAGTTGACCTGAGAGGTCTGACGTATGACGCAATACCACCGTGTGCTTTGTTTCTCCCCAGTGTGCAAGTTCAAGGCCCACAAGCGGTGTGCCGTCAGGGCGCCCACCAACTGCAAGTGGACGGCACTAGCTTCAATAGGCAAGGAGATTCTGGAAGATGAGGATGGGGTAAGCAGGGATGGTGGTCAGTCTGTTTTCAGTGTGTGGTCAGTCTGTTGACAGTGTGTGGTCAGTCTGTTGTACGTGTGTGGAGAGCATGTTTGGTGTGGCCCTCAATGGCCTGGGGGAGACTGTGCTCTACCATAGGAACGCCTCTGGACTGAACAAATGGATCTGGTGCTTTACTATTATTTATAAAACCTAGTGGTTCCTTACTTAGAAGGGGAAACGTACTAACAATGGGTGTGCTGTACTATATAGGGGGTGTTCTGTACTAACAAGGGGCGTGCTGTACTAACAAGGGGCGTGCTGTACTAACAAGGGGCGTGCTGTACTAACAAAGGGTGTGCTGTACTAACAAGAGGCGTGCTGTACTAACAAAGGGTGTGCTGTACTAACAAGGAGTGTGCTGTACTATATAGGGGTGTGCTGTACTATATAGGGGGTGTGCTGTACTAACAAGGGGTGTGCTGTACTATATAGGGGGTGTGCTGTACTAACAAGGGGTGTGCTGTACTAACAAGGGGTGTGCTGTACTAACAAGGGGTGTGCTGTACTAACAAGGGGCGTGCTGTACTAACAAGGGGGTGTGCTGTACTAACAAGGGGGTGTGCTGTACTAACAAGGGGTGTGCTGTACTAACAAGGGGTGTGCTGTACTAACAAGGGGTGTGCTGTACTAACAAGGGGCGTGCTGTACTAACAAGGGGCGTGCTGTACTAACAAGGGGCGTGCTGTACTAACAAGGGGCGTGCTGTACTAACAAGGGGTGTGCTGTACTAACAAGAGGGGTGCTGTACTAACAAGAGGCGTGCTGTACTAACAAGGGGCGTGCTGTACTAACAATGGGTGTGCTGTACTAACAAGAGGTGTGCTGTACTAACAAGGGGTGTGCTGTACTAACAAGGGGTGTGCTGTACTAACAAGAGGTGTGCTGTACTAACAAGAGGTTTGCTGTACTAACAAGGGGCGTGCTGTACTAACAAGGGGCGTGCTGTACTAACAAGGGGTGTGCTGTACTAACAAGAGGTGTGCTGTACTAACAAGGGGCGTGCTGTACTAACAATGGGTGTGCTGTACTAACAATGGGTGTGCTGTACTATATAGGGGTGTGCTGTACTAACAATGGGTGTGCTGTACTATATAGGGGTGTGCTGTACTAACAAGGGGCGTGCTGTACTAACAAGGGGCGTGCTGTACTAACAAGGGGCGTGCTGTACTAACAAGGGGCGTGCTGTACTAACAAGGGGCGTGCTGTACTAACAATGGGTGTGCTGTACTAACAATGGGTGTGCTGTACTATATAGGGGTGTGCTGTACTAACAAGGGGCGTGCTGTACTAACAATGGGTGTGCTGTACTAACAATGGGTGTGCTGTACTAACAATGGGTGTGCTGTACTAACAATGGGTGTGCTGTACTATATAGGGGTCTGCTGTACTAACAAGGGGGTGTGCTGTACTAACAATGTGTGTGCTGTTCTATATAGGGGTGTGCTGTACTATATAGGGGTGTGCTGTACTAACAAGAGGTGTGCTGTACTAACAAGGGGTGTGCTGTACTAACAAGGGGTGTGCTGTACTAACAAAGGGTGTGCTGTACTAACAAGGGGTGTGCTGTACTAACAAGGGGTGTGCTGTACTAACAAGAGGTGTGCTGTACTAACAAGGGGGTGGGTGATCGCTCAGGTTTGTCCATGACTTTGTTCCAAGACAAATGCAATGAAAGGAAGAAAATGCATTACCATCTGTTAGTACTCTACAGTCCAGTTGTAGTCTTACAGAACATTAGTAGTCTTACAGAACATTAGTAGTCTTACAGAACATTAGAAGTCTTACAGAACATTTGTAGTCTTACAGAACATTAGAAGTCTTACAGAACATTAGAAGTCTTACAGAACATTAGAAGTCTTACAGAACATTAGAAGTCTTACAGAACATTTGTAGTCTTACAGAACATTTGTAGTCTTACAGAACATTAGTAGTCTTACAGAACATTAGAAGTCTTACAGAACATTAGAAGTCTTACAGAACATTAGAAGTCTTACAGAACATTAGAAGTCTTACAGAACATTAGAAGTCTTACAGAACATTAGAAGTCTTACAGAACATTAGAAGTCTTACAGAACATTAGAAGTCTTACAGAACATTAGAAGTCTTACAGAACATTAGTAGTCTTACAGAACATTAGTAGTCTTACAGAACATTAGAAGTCTTACAGAACATTAGAAGTCTTACAGAACATTAGAAGTCTTACAGAACATTAGAAGTCTTACAGAACATTAGAAGTCTTACAGAACATTAGAAGTCTTACAGAACATTAGAAGTCTTACAGAACATTAGAAGTCTTACAGAACATTAGAAGTCTTACTAAAACTAATGGGACTAATGTGTGTAGTAGTAGACTGCTGGCACTGCCAGGCCAGCTAGTACTAGTCTCATAATGACTCATACACTCCAGTAGTCTTCCCATCAGACAAGCCATTGAATACTAAGGGAGCTAATCTAACTAAAAGGTTCTTGGCATTTCCAGGGATTTTAACCTTGAATTTGATGGGAATGACAATAAAGACAATGTATAAAGTGTAATATTGGATAAAGTGAGACAATGGATAAAGTGAAACATTGGATAATGGGAGACAGTGGATAAAGGGAGACAATGGATGAATTGAAACAGTGGATAAAGGGAGACGATGGATAAAGTGAGCCGGTTCAGATCAGCATGGCATTAGACTGGATGAAATAATAGAAGATCATGTCAACAGAACAAAAGAAAGATTGGTAATAATAATGTGGAGTGTAAGACTTGGGCAAGTAGAAATGTTTTCAGTGTGGGGTAGAACATTGGAAATGTGTCATGTTGTCATTGGTTCATGTGTCATTCCTTCTCTGTTCTCAGATCTCGATGCCACATCAGTGGATGGAGGGAAACCTTCCCGTCAGTGCAAAGTGTAGTGTCTGTGACAAAACCTGTGGCAGTGTCCTGCGCTTACAAGACTGGAGGTGTTTATGGTGTAGGGCAATGGTAAGGGAGGGTGATGGTAAGGGAGAGTGGTGGTGAGGGAGGGTAAGGATGGCGATGGTAAGAGAAAACATTGTAAATTTCTGTTTTCAACATGGGCTGGGGATTAAAAGGGCAGACAGTAAGTGGGGAAATTCCCATTGGAATACAGTCTTCCTAAAGCTGAACAGATAATGTCCCTTTGACAAATAAAATATTCATGGATAGACATAGCAACTATTAGTGGAGGAAGGAAATGTTTTTAAAGCAAGGCTATTTAATGGAAGAAGTCTTTGCAATAAAAAAAAATAGCATTGAGACCAGGTCAATATTAACCAGGTTCTTTTGCCTTCTAGAATTGCAGCCGCCATAGCCATTTTAGGATATGTAAAAAGCCACTCCTTTACTTCAAGTAACGCAAATGCCATTAGAATGAAAGCTTTATATGGAAAATAATGACCTAACATCTTCTGGGTACAGTTTTCACAATCACATAAAACATAAAGTGCATTAACATTTTCAATCCTGACTACCAAACAAATTATAGATTTGCGCACCAATCCATATTTTACTATAAGCACCTATCTATATTTTACACTGCCACTTAAACTTTTTGTTAATTCTAAGAAAGAAAAGAAGAAAAACAATCAGCTTTCTTTTCCATTCAACTTTAATATTATTTAATTTATTTATGAATATTAAGTGTTGGCTGGATATCAGGATTTCCGCCACTATCAAGATTTGCCAAATACTTATGGCAGATCCGGATAGCATCTGGATATCAATTGTGATTTGATTCGCGGACTTAAAAATAAAAAAAAACTGCTGTTATAACTTATTCAGTCTTATAATTTTTTAACTCTAGTCTATTGTGAATATTACAATTATACTTAATATGTTAAGTAACAAATTAAGTCATGCATTAAATTATTAATATCTAACCAAATAAACAAATTAACAAGCGTTGATCATGAAATCCATCAAATCCATGCAAAATATAGTAAAGCAATCAATTTCAATAAGAGACAAAAATATTAAGTTAAAAAGTTACAAGTATAGATATTACTTTACTATGTAAGATAACACATTTAACATAACTAACAGCAAATTAAACTGAAATCGTCGCAATAAAGAACAGTATTTATTATGGCTCTAGATCAGGACTTCTTGTACACCACACTCAGTACAACACATTTTGTTTGGCACACACTACACAGTTCGTTGAACTTTGTTCAAGTTCGTTCATTCAATTCATTGTAAAATGTTCATCGTTGACGTTGACAGTGTCATAGACTGTCATTGTAGAAAGCAGATACTCTCCATATGTTGGATGACAAATATTTTAATAAATACTAATAAATACTAAATAGAAAGTGGTAACGTACAGCCACTTAGCTCTAACACTTAAATGTGGAAATACATGTATCCGGATCCAGCAAATATTAGGGCCAAATTATCTGGATCCAGCAAATAAAAAAACCATATCCGGCCACTCCCTAATGAATATGCATTGTCATATAATGGTGTAACTATATAACTTTATATTACTCTTTTATTTCTCTTTCTATGTAGGCGTTCTCACAGTAATTAATCTTGTGCACAATAATTCACTGAAGAATTCGTTTATCCAAAACAACTTTAATATACATATATATTGTACACATAAGAATCATTTGAGGTAATATAACGTGGAAATCTTGAGCTATTCACCATCATGCTTCCCTGTCGGAAGTCTACACCCAACTGTTCGCCCAACACTTTCAACCAATAGAAATGCTCCTTTCTTCCCGCGTCTCTTGTACACGTGACCTTACGTCACAAAATTATGTTAATCAGATGTGACATTCACCCCCATCCTTCAAAAAAAAATGTTTATGAAATACAACATTTTTGGTCTTCATAAAATCAAATCAATCTATATCTATATTCAAATTTCAAATATTTATCATCAATGAACATTCATTTTCTTACATACAACTTCTGGATATAGAATCAATAAGAAAAAATCTGTAGAACTGCAACAGTCTTAACATAAGAAATAATGAGAAAAAATCTGTAGGACTGCAACAGTCTACCTGTACTGAAAAAATGAAAATGGACTTTTAAACACATCTGTAATTTTGTGTAATTAAAACATTTAAACACTCAATATTATTAAAATTAACTAATAATCCAATGGAATTCAAACACTGTTCCTTGTCCATTGTTCAACAAATAAAAATATTAATATAATTACAGTCTCTGTTTGTATCCTTTAGGAATTCACAGACTAATGTTAAAACAGTCTCTTATTTTATCATTTAGTAATTCACAGAATGTCTTTTTAATAGTCTCTGGTTTTATCAGTTAGGAGTTCACAGAGTGTCTTTATTTATTGTCATTCTACTTAATATGTCTGCAACCACATTGTCCTTTCCCTTCACAGGTTTAATGTCAAATTTGTAGTCGGCTAATAGCATAGCCCAACGATTCACTTTGGCGTTGCTGATCTTCTTCTTGTTGAATGCCACAAGTGGTTTGTGGTCTGTTAGGAGAGTGAATGTTCTACCTAGAAGGTATTTTTGAAGTTTTTGTAGAGCCCACACTATGGCTAGACATTCTCTCTCTATGGTGCTGTAGTTACACTCTGTTTTGGTCAAGTTTCTGCTAAGATACTGTATAGGATGTAGGATACCATCATGTTCTTGCATGAGGCACGCTCCTAATGCAATGGACGATGCATCGGTAGAAACAATGAAAGGTTTGTCCCATTGAGGTGTAACTAAGATGGGTTTCTTCCTGAATGCCTCCTGAATGTTCTCTAATGCATTGAGGCAATCTCCTGGAAATTGAAATTTTCTAATATCTTTGGTTTTTGTAACTTCTGTTAGTGGATGAACTATTTCTGCATAATTTGAAATAAAAGGTCTGTAAAAGTTACATAGTCCCAGCAGGGCTTGCACTTGTTTTTTAGATTTTGGGACAGACAGATTAAATATCTTGTTTTCATTTTCTGCAGTGGGAGTGACTGCACCGCCTCCTATTCTGTATCCCAAAAAATCTATATACTTCTTTCCAATGTTGATCTTTTCTGGTGAGATTGTCACATTATGTTTCTTGAGTCTATCCAGTACAGCTTCAAGTGTATGGATATGTGATTCCCAATCTTTAGTGTGGATGCATATATCGTCGACATAATGTACCACATTTGGAATTCCTTTTAGCATCACTTTCATAAATCTGCTAAAAGTGGCCGTACTGTTGACCAGTCCAAATGGCATTACTAACCATTCATACACCTCATCCATGGCTATGAATGCAGTGTATTTTATAGAATCAGGATCCATGTTAATCTGCCAAAAACCTCTGTTTAAGTCAAATGTAGTGAATATTCTGGAAGTACCAATTATGTCTATAATGTCTCTTGGGTCTCCAATAGGTTCATGGTCCAATTTTGTAATATTATTCAACTGTCTGTAGTCACAGCACAGTCGAATCTTTCCATTCTTCTTTTTTACTATGACAGTTGGTGAGGTATAGTTAGCTTCAACTGCTTTTCTTATTTTGTTTTCTTTAAGTAGGTAGTCAATTTCTTGCCTTACTGTGTCTCTATGTGCCATTGGAATAGGGTATACTTTGGTCTTGAAGGGTTCATGTTCCAAAACTTGTATCTTGTGAGTCACAGTTTTTGTGTTGCCTGTTTCTTTTGTTATGACACCTTTGTATTTTTGAAAAATTTTGATCACTCTGTGTTTCATATTATCTGGTATGTCAGATGATATTTTTTCACTGTCAAGACTGTTCATTTTCATTGCATTGTCATTTTCATCATTTACCTTGATGATGACATTAACAGTTTGCTTTCCTTCTTTATTGTCATCATATGTTCTTAGTTTGTCAATATGTAATTTTTTCACATGTCCTTTGATATTGACACTATATGTGACATCACTAAGTTTCTCTTCAATTTTGTATGGACCTTCCCATGTGATTTCATTCTTTGTGTTTGGTAAGCATACTAGGACTTGTTGTTCAGGCTCAAATGTTCTCAAATGTCTGTGTCTATTTTTGATTTCTCTATGTCTTGTACTTTGCTTGATTAGTCTTTGCTTTGCTGCTTCAATACTGTAAAGTATTTTATCTCTAGTGTCTGACATCAGCTGATATCTGTCCTGTATGGCATCTTGTTTACTTATAAGCCTTTCTTTGAAATTCTTTAAGGGACTTGCAGGGTTTTGGCCAAACATTAACTCAAAAGGACTAAAGCCAGTGCTTTCATGTTTGCTGCTGTTATACGCAAACAGTACTATGGGTAAATATTCATGCCATCTGTCCTCATGGTCCACTGTCACCTTTAATAGCATATTCTTGATGGTTTTGTTTAGTCTTTCAATCACTCCATTTGACTGTGGATGGTACACTGTGCTGTGTACTTGTGTAATGTTTAACATTTTCATAATGGCTTGTGTCATCTGACCCTTGAATTGGCTGCCATTGTCAGACAGAAGTGTTTGAGGGAAACCATATCTGCTAAAAACATTGAGTAATGCGTTGCATATATTTTCTGCATCTATTCGCTTCAGTGGGATAGCTTCACCCCATCTGGTGGCTATGTCCACTATGGTTAGAGCATACATATGTTTCTTCTTTGACATCTTTTTGAATGGTCCTATCAGGTCTATAGCGATTTTCTCGAATAAAAAGTTTGCCTTGTCAGATGATTGTATGGGTGCTGTGTGCCTCCCATCTTTGGGATTATGTCGTAGACACACTGTACATGCCTTGATGTATTCTTTTATCTGCCTTGCCATTTTAGGCCAGTAAAAGTTTTCTGCTATTGTAGTAATTGTTTTCTTGGCGCCCATATGTCCACCTAAAGGACTGTCATGTGTCATTTTGATAATGGTTTCCTGTAACTTTTTGGGAAGAACCACTCTTTTGCACGTACCTTCCTGTGCAATGTTTATTAATATGCCTTTATCTAGCTTGTAATTTTTGTTGTGGCCTGTTTCATTGTCTTTGATAAGTTTCATTTTTATTTCCCTGATTGTGTTATCTTCTTCTTGTAGTTGTTTGAACTCTTGTTTGGACATCAGTTGGCTTCCTATTTCAAGTTTCTCATCAACTTCAATGTCTGTGATCTCTTTTCTTTTTGTGGTGGCTCTTGTTTGTACAGTAGCACATACTTGATGGTTGTTATCATGCCAGGCCTTGTATACTTCATCAGTATTGTCCACCACACCTTCAATGTTCCCTATAATAAGATCACAAATGGCGTCTTGTAAGACTCTGGCTCTAACTTTACCATGAAACCAGGGTGAGTTGATGGTGAAAATTGCAGTTGGACACTCTCTCTTTGTGCCATCAGCCATTATCAGTGTGTCTTTTTTCCCATCATACTCTTCTTCTTTCACCATCTTATCACGGACTACAATAGTTGTGCATCCAGTGTCACGAAGACACATACACTTTCGATCATTGATGTACACTGGGTAACATTTCAGTGTGCCATGATCCTTGATAGTGGCCACAGTACTACTAGATTGTGATTCTTCTTGTTTCATTTTTCCTTTATTATCTCCCTCTTGGTGGTCATTCCTTCTCCAGGGTTGATCATGATTTCTGTATCTGGAGTCATGATTGTATCTGCCTCTCCATGATCTTCTACCTTTGCTTTCAAAATGACCTTGTCTTGACCTTTCTTCTGTTTTCTTTCTTATAGGGCTGCCATTAGGTGACACCCTATTTGGTTGTCCTTTATTGTGGTAACACTGCTTCGCCATATGTCCTGGCTTGTTACAGTACCAACAAATAGTTTGTCTGTTGCCTTGGTTTGGCAGACTCTGGTTTCTCATACCTTGCCTTTTTTCTTGACTTTTAATTTGTATTGCTGCAAATATGTCTTGTCTCTTATCCATTTCCACATTGGGATGAGAGTCTTTGAATGTTCGTAATGCATTTGTTAGCTCTGCTTGAGTACGAACTTTCTTGTCAGTCAAATATGTGAATAGGGTTGGTGTTGCATTTTCTAAAAACTTGTCAATTAACACCATGTCTATTATGGCCTTTGGGATTGCTCGTATCTATTGCTGTCAGTTCCAGCCATTTTGTTAGTTTGACTTGTGCTTCATGTACTATGATCTGTGGATCTTTGTCCATCTTGATTCTCATTTCATGAAATTCTCTTCTATAATCATTTTCTGACTTTCCAAAATGACATAGAAGTGCCTTTTTGACATTCTTATATATGCTTTTGTCTTCTTTGGCTATACTGTTATAAGCTTCAAATGCTTCTCCAGTTAATTGAGTCATTAGTTGTGCTGGCCAATCTTCTTCATTATAGCCTTTCATAGCCATTATGGATTCGAAATAATCCAGATAAACATCCATTTTTTCTTTTTGGCTATCATATTTTCTTACTTTGATAGTATCCCTTGGTGCTGACCTTCTATTTGTTTCATCACCAGGATTGTGGCCACTACTGTCTCGCTCCCTTTGTAATTTTAACTTATCGACTGCAAGTTGTTCAATTTCTCTTTTTACTATGAGTCTTTGCATCTCTTTTTCTTCAGCAATTCTTGCTTTTTCTTCAGCTTCTCTTTGATTTTCTTTTTCTTCAGCTTTTCTTCGCTGTTCTTTTTCTTCAGCTATTCTTGTTTTTTCTTCTTCTTCAGCTTTTCTTCGCTGTTCTTTTTCTTCAGCTATTCTTGCTTTTTCTTCTTCTTCAGCTTTTCTTCGCTGCTCTTTTTCTTCAGCTATTCTTTGATTTTCTTTTTCTTCAGCAACTTTTTCTTCAATGAAATCTCTCATTTCTTTTGCTTTTAGTCCGATCTCTTTAGCTATGGCAGTGAATTCCTTGTAGTGATCCATGTTTTGTTTGATTGAATAATATGAATCTAGCAATTCGGTAAGGAATGTATGTATATATATTGATAAAGTTATAAATCGTCCAAATGAAATATCTTGAATTCAAAATGTTAAGTTCAAATAAGTGACACGTCCAAACCATGAAATCTAGTTATTGACAAGGTGAGACAACAAAAGAATCCTCACACGGGATCTTTAGTATACTTTATATATACGCTCCCTCAGATTGACAAAATATATTAAATGGTCCGATCGTTTTGAATAAAAGTCACTTGGTTAAAATTTCAATTTTCGAGTAGTTTTTAAACAATTTAGTTCATTCCATTAATCCAAAATTGCGATAATCAAACTCTTCACACAATGAATGGATAAAAATTCCGTTTCTTTATTTATAATTCACACCAACACATTGAATAGTCCATAGCTTCTCGGTTCGATGTTATGTTTACTATTACTAATATTTCCTGGAATCAACTAGCATTAAGCCTGTTGACGTCACGACCTATATATGTTCACCGTGTGTCACCATTCAGTAAGCCTACACGACCCAGATTCCAGTACTGTTTAGTATGCTTGTACTGTCGTCGAATGTGACGTAGAACCAACTAGTCTGATCCAGTTTTATACACTGCGGATATCTGCCGTTTATGCCGCCATTTTGAAATCTTCTTGTATTTTCATTGAACCACAAAAGTTTATTCACAGCTTCTTACGAACTTGAATATTCAAAAAATACTATGGCTGTTATTATTTCTTATTTTAAAGAATACTTTCCTTTTTTGGAAATATCCAATACTTATTTCCACGAAACCTCTTTCTTGAAATCTCTTGTACAGTGTTCACATAGAACTTTTACTTCGACACCAATGTAACTATATAACTTTATATTACTCTTTTATTTCTCTTTCTATGTAGGCGTTCTCACAGTAATTAATCTTGTGCACAATAATTCACTGAAGAATTCGTTTATCCAAAACAACTTTAATATACATATATATTGTACACATAAGAATCATTTGAGGTAATATAACGTGGAAATCTTGAGCTATTCACCATCATGCTTCCCTGTCGGAAGTCTACACCCAACTGTTCGCCCAACACTTTCAACCAATAGAAATGCTCCTTTCTTCCCGCGTCTCTTGTACACGTGACCTTACGTCACAAAATTATGTTAATCAGATGTGACAAATGGGGAAATCTATTAAAAGAAATACCCAAGGTTTTTAAGTTGACAAATGTAAAAAAGTTGACGAGTCACTATATAAATGCAGGTATATTGAGAAGGAAATATCTTATCAGCTATTTGTTAATTCTTCCTTAATTTTACTTGAATAAGAAAAAACAGTTTGGTCATTTTACTATGCAAACAATTTTGACAACTTGTTGATTCTCCTGTATTTATACTTAAAAACATTGTTGTCTAACAATAGAACATTACACAATGAGTTATGATGTTTTCTGTAGGGCTGCGGAAATTATCGATTAATTTCTCGATTAAACGTTAAAAATTATATCGATTAAATATCGATTAAAATAATTTTAATCGATAAAAATTCGATTAAAATTTAAGGAAATATTTTTATTTTTTTAAATTTTAGTAATAAATTATTAATAATAATTTATTAGGGCTGTTATCGATTAATTTAAATGTAATCGTTAACTTTTGAAAAAATATCGATTAATTAATCGATAATTTCGATTAAAACCTAAAATAGAAATGTATGACATCATTAAACTGAACATTTCTCACGGACATTGAAAATTAAGAATATTTTGAACTAAATTTCATGACAATGTGTTGATACTTGATTTGTGCTGAAGGTGGTACGTCAGCGATGTATTTGATCCTTTGAAAGAGAATTGTTTATGGCAGTGGACACAGTAAACGTTTTCACCATCTTCGACTTTGCCATCCGCAGTTAGCTTAAAAACAACATATTTGCTCAACTTTCTAGTTATATGTTTAAATTTAACTGCGCTGATGCTGTCAGCTGGGCCGTCTTAACGCATATGCCCGTTAGGCATTCGCCCGGGGGCCCACGAGCATATGGGCCCCATGGGAATATGTTTATTTATATATATTATGTTTATTCATTTTTTATTCCTGTGGGGGAAGGGCCCAACACTATTTCTTTGCCCCGGGGCCCAAAATGGTGTAAAGACGGCTCTGGCTGTCAGCCATTTTATAGTTGACGTCTGCAGTTCAACATAAATTAATAAAATAAATTTTAATATTACGCGGGAGATGTTTGTACGTTAAAAAATATATATTAATTATTAATAATATATTATTTATTACTAAAAAATTTTTAAAATATTATAAATATTTGCTTAAATTTTAATCCAATTTTTATCGATTAAAATTATTTTAATCGATAAAATTTTTAACGATTAATCGATAATTTTCGCAGCCCTATAATTTATATATATTTTTTTACGTACAAACATCTCCCGCGTAATATTAAAATTTATTTTATTAATTTATGTGGACTGGCAGAAACTAAAAAAAAATTGTGGACGGACAGGAACGAAAGCAAGTTAATAAAAACGTGGTAAAAATGGCTGACACCATCAGCGCAGGGAAACAGGGGAAATAACTCAATAAAAAAATTTAAGTCAACTACCTGTTTTTGTTACTTCCCTTGAAATGTTCAGTTTAATGAGGGCATAAATTTCTATTTTTTGCTTTAATCGAAATTATCGATTAATTAATCGATAATTTTTCTAAAGTTTACGATTAATTTTAAATTAATCGATAACAGCCCTAGTTTTCTGGTCTTAAAAAAGACGAGCCCATAGGATAAAAACATTAAAATATCATCTATGGATTGATGGATCATGCTGTATTGATGGACAGCCAAATTTCAGAACCAAGATTCAAACAAGTGTCATTTAAACAACAATAAACTACCACCTGGTCTAACTTTAAACAATTATTCTTATTACATTTTCAAAATTGATTGATCACGTCCATTTCATCTGTTCAGGTGCATACGTACTGCAAAGATCAGCTGTACAGGAAGTGTCCACTCGGCCAGTGTTGTGTGTCCATCCTCCCACCAACGGCCATTTCATCGATTGACAGTGACGGGTATTGGGAGGGAAGGCGGCCGCAAGGGACGTCACCGTTGTTAGTCTATGTCAATACAAAAAGTGGGGACAATCAGGTGAGTGATTCTGGAACTGATGCCGAGGTGTGACGGTTGTCAGGGAATTGTTTGATGGTTGTCAGGTGACTGGCAGTTGGTATGTGATTTTTTGACAGTTGTCAGGAGATTGACAGTTGTCTGGTGATTGTTTGACAGTTGCCAGGTCATTGTTTGACTGTGAGTGTGGCTGTGTTTCTTTGACTGTGTCTACCCACTGATGTACTTTAAAATTCTTGATTTGTGATGTCATCAGTGTTTTCATTCCAGCAAGGGAAATAAATCAAAGTCCACATTATAATTCATTGTTTTCTTGTTTTTAGGGTGTCAAGTTTTTAAGACGTTTCAAACAGTTGTTAAATCCAGCTCAGGTTTTTGATCTCATGAACGGCGGGCCTTTTCCAGGGTAGGTGTCGGCTGTGGCTGGAAGGTTGAATGTGTTCTCGACTCAAGGTCATGTGTTAGGTCTCATCTGTGGTAGAACTCTCCTTATTTTACAGAAGCCTTTGTCACAAGTCATCTCCTTCTGGCCATGTTTAATCTTGTTTTGTTTTTGTTTCCTGAACAGGTTAAAACTATTCCAACGATTTGATTCCTTCAGAATATTGATCTGTGGAGGAGATGGCAGCGTGGGCTGGGTGCTTTCGGAGATTGATAAATTAGACTTACACCGCCAGGTAGGCAGATAAATTAGACTTACACCATCAGGTAGGCAGATAAATTAGACTTACACCGCCAAGTAGGCAGATAAATTAGACTTACACCGTCAGGTAGGCAGATAAATTAGACTTACACCGTCAGGTAGGCAGATAATTAGACTTACACCGCCAGGTAGGCAGATACATTACACTTACACCATCAGGTAGACAGATGCATTAGACTTACACTGTCGGGTATTAATAATAACCCCCTTTCCAGTCCATGACGGACTATGGGGCAAGTGACGTAGCGTTCACAAGTTTTATTTAGCCACCACTAACGAGCAAGGTATTGTATGGCTAGCACAATGCCTCGGGGGCCTTTGCCAACACCGAGAATAGAACCCGTGACTCTCTTCTGCCTCCTCGGTTTGGCAGTCCAGTACGCTACCGCTAGACCACCGCAGCCCTCGGGTAGGCAGATACATTAGACACAGGGCAGTTATTAAAATAACTTGATGTAAGATGCCAAATTACAGTGACTGCACAGCATGAACTTTCCACTCTCTTACGTCAGACTACTGAACTAGATTCATTTTACACCACATATTTTCTACAATTGTTAAATTTAACTTTAAAAATATCACCATCAGCTGCACTTTTAGTATTTTTATTATTATTACGTATCAAAGATATCAGCACTACACACACCCTTTCACACCTCAGATTTATGACAACAATATTTTAATCACCATCAGATGGGCTTGTTGTATTTTTAGGAATATTACTTATCAAAGATATCAGAAATATTTAACCGAGTTCTTTAAGGTAGCGTTACTTTTTGACATGTCCCATAGAGAAGGGTGTTTGTTGTTGGGAGGTATGAAACAAGTCATTCATTGACCGGGCCATCATGAAAACTTTTCTCTCTTCAGTGTCAAATAGGTGTCTTGCCTTTTGGCACAGGTAATGATCTGGCCAGAGTTCTGGGCTGGGGCTCGGCCTTCGACGATGACACTCAGCTGCCGGCAGCCTTGGAGAGATTTGAGCACGCGCAGATTAAAATGTTGGACAGGTCAGTGCCTTTATATGGTAGTTGAATCACATTTCACATCATCAGAGTTTTGCTCACGCGCTCCATACACCTTCCCATGGCACACTGACAGAAATACCAGACTTTGGGGCTTACCTAAGTTGACTCATCTATGGTAAACAAACCAGTGTGTGATCATCACATTATAGATACAAAACTTACAAGCTCTTTCTTTCAATGTCAAACTGGAATGTACAAAAAAATTTTTGGAACACACATTTTTACAAATTGTTTATTTGTTAATTGAGCCTGGCATCCACGTTTGAAATCTGATCAGTTAAAGGGAAGGAATCCCCAGTTAGATCCCTTCACTTTTAAACTTAGAGCAAAGTTTGTCCTCATGCCTGCCTATGACATGCCTGCCTATGACATGCCTGCCTACGACATGCCTGCCTACAACATGCCTGCATACGACATGCCTGCCTACGACATGCCTGCCTACGAAATGCCTGCCTATGACATGCCTGCCTACGACATGCCTGCCTATGACATGCCTGCCTACGACATGCCTGCCTACGACATGCCTGCCTACGACATGCCTGCCTACGTCATGCCTGCCTATGACATGCCTGCCTATGACATGCATGCCTACCATCTTTAAATGTCAAAATATATTTTATGTCTATGTCTTTCTGAAGATTAAGTTTTTGTTTTACGTGTTTAGGTGGAGTATCATGGCGTACGAGGGCAACATGCCGCCACCAAGGAAACTCTCCATGCAGGTAGGTCAAGTTTGGCAAATACCCTAGGAATGACGTTCAAGTATAAATAGGTATTGGCTTTTATCTTTGACTAATTTCCAACCAATGGCTGTGCATTGAATTTTTCAAAAATTAAGGCTGGATCTATGTCAATGGTTTTAAAGATCTATTTACAGTGTTATTTTGGCTAGCTTTTAAATTTGATTTTTAAGACCCATGTATTTGGTTTAATTTCTCCTAAAGACCCTTGTTGCTGGTTAAATTGCTCCTAAAGACCCTTGTCGCTGGTTAAATTGCTCTTTGAGACATATAAATTAGATTAGTGTTATGTATTGTTGTGTTTTGTTTCAGAATGACGCCATGGCCCAGTATGAAGACAGTATGGCCAACCACTTAACCAAAATATTGCATTGTGAAGATCATCAAGTAGTTATTTCCTCAGCCAAGTAAGTCAACATTTTACATCACAAATATGACTTAGCCAAGTAAGTCAACATTTTACATCACAAATATGACTTAGCCTAGTAAGTCAACATTTTACATCACAGTTATGACTTAGCGGCTGAGTAAGTCAACATTTTACATCACAAATATGACTTAGCCAAGTAAGTCAACATTTTACATCACAGTTATGACTTAGCCAAGTAAGTCAACATTTTACATCACAAATATAACTCAGCCAAGTAAGTCAACATTTTACATCACAAATATAACTCAGCCAAGTAAGTCAACATTTTACATCACAAATATGACTAAGCCAAGTAAGTCAACATTTTACATCACAGTTATGACTTAGCCGAGTAAGTCAACATTTTGCATCACAATTATGACTTAGCCAAGTAAGTCAACATTTTACATCACAATTATCTCTCAGTATAAGAAATCAATGTTAGAAATATGCTTGTGAAATTGAGATGGATAATCCAGGCCCATCGCCAGGGGAATCCACAGGGATTCTGTCCCCTTCTTCAAGCTTCATTGTTTTTGTGTGTGCTGATGTTGTGAAGGTAGAGGGGGCCCCCTTACCCAGTTGTCTGGGGCCCCCTTACCCAGTTGTCTGGGGACCAGTTATGTATGACCCTTCAAACACAACAACAGGACTACCCTAGGTGCCTAAAAATTTTATCTGTTTTTCTTCCCCCAGAGTTTTGTGTGAAACCGTCAAAGCCTTTGTAGCCAGAGTCAGCAAGTCCCATGACGGTGGGGAGGGGGGTGAGAAGGAGTCGGATGATGGCGCCATGGGGACACAGTTCCAGGTGCTCAACGAGAAGCTCCAGAGTCTGCTGGACACACTGGACAAGGAGGCCAAGGAATCAAAAGTAGGGCACAGTGGGGGTGGGAGGGGTTGCTGTTTCAGATTAGTTTGAATGAATTGTCTGTCTTACTTACCCGGTGTCATGGAGACTTTCTCACAGGCCAATAGTCCAGTCATTTGATGAATATCAGATATAAAAAATAACTTTTTGTATATCTTGAGAATAATTTTCCACCTGTTCTTGAAAGAAATTTGCGACATTTTTCTCCAATCTTGGAGCAAAAATCTCATTATATTTTAATGACAAAATACTGTAACAATCCATTTATCCCTCGGATAATTTTGTGTATTGTTTCCTTTAGAATTTAGAGGAAAAGAATGAACGAATGGAAAGCCCTGAGAAAGAGACTGTCGAAGCCTTGCATATATCAACGATTAACTCCCCTGCAAACATCGAATCTGCCCCTCCCATGCAACTGACCGGACCAATCAAACCAAAACTGGTACGTTACATTTTAGCATTGAATGACTGTCTTGTAAGATCTATAGATCTTCTAGTGTCAAAACTTTTAAAGTTTTTTTTATACAATTTCTATTTTTTTTTAAGTTGTTCATAACTATATCAGCAGAGTTTTGAAAGTATTTTATAAATATATGTTTTACTATTTTAATGTGAAGCGCTGTGAACTCTGCTGCTTGCTGGGGTACAGTGCTATATAAATTATTATTATAATGTCCCAACCTGTTTCAACTACCCACTTCATGTCAAGTCTACATTTCATTCCAAGACTATTTCATGTCAAGTCTATATTTCATGTCAAGTCTACATTTTATGTGAAGTCTACGTTTCATGTCAAGTCTATGTTTCATGTCAAGTATGTGTTTCATGTCAAGTCTACGCTTCATGTCAAGTCTGTGTTTCATGTCAAGTCTACATTTCATGTCAAGTCTGTGTTTCATGTCAAGTCTATGTTTCATTTCAAGTCTATGTTTTATGTCAATTCTACATTTCATGTCAAATCTATGTTTCATGTCAAGTCTATTTTTCATGTCAAGTCTGTGTTTCATGTCAAGTCTGTGTTTCATGTCAAGTCTACATTTCATGTCAAGTCTATGTTTCATGTCAAGTCTACATATCGTGTTTTGCTCTATCAGCAGGTGTTCAAATCCCGAGAGGCTCTGATGTCCAGGGCCAACAGCTTGAAGAAGGCCGTACGTCAAATCATCGAGCACACAGAACGAGGTCAGCTCCTGCTATCAAATTAAACAGACAATTAGACTCTAACCTTGAGGCCAACGTGTTTAGTGACATTCATTTTTAAGATATCAAGTAATGAAACTTTGATGTGGACATCTAACAATTACAAGGCGTGTAAATGGTGAAATGGAGACCAAAATTTATTAAAAAATAATATTTCTGTCTATAAGACGTTTTAGTGGATGTCCAGACTTAGTTGACAACTTTTCAAGTGCTTTGTGATACTACCAAATTCACACGGTTTTTGTTAAACTTTGCAGAAGCTGCATGGGTCTTGTCTCAGATACATGTCGGTCTTGTCTCAGATCCATGTCGGTCTTGTCTCAGATCCATGTCGGTCTTGTCTCAGATCCATGTCGGTCTTGTCTCAGATACATGTCGGTCTTGTCTCAGATACATGTCTGTCTTGTCTCAGATACATGTGGGTCTGGTCTCAGATACATGTGGGTCTGGTCTCAGATACATGTGGGTCTGGTCTCAGATACATGTCGGTCTTGTCTCAGATACATGTCGGTCTTGTCTCAGATGCATGTCGGTCTTGTCTCAGATACATATGTAGAACTTGTCAGCAATATCTGCCCCACTACCAAAAGATAGCTGGCACTTTCATATAGTACAATGTATATACTGGAATATCAATATACATAATTTCTGTCGTATGTATGTGTGGATGTAACGCTACTAATTTTAGAAAGCAGCGTACCAGATTACTGCACCAATGCCTCAAAAGGTGTGCAAATTAAAGATGCGCTGTAAAAAATATTATATGACATTGTTTTAGCTCATATTTTAATTTTGGAAAAGGGAACAATGTAAAAAGAGTATTTGATGATGGTTAATTATAAAATAAAAAAACCAAGGGGGCACCGTAGGCGCCCTACAACCCCTATTATAAAATACCCTGTGTGCATTTCAGAAAGTTTAATATTTCATATCAAACAAGGATAAGTTAGTTGGGCTTTTGAAAAAGTTATAAAAAGTGCATTTTTTCAAAACAAATAGATTTCAGGGGAAAACTTCCTTCATTTTTGACGGGTAATACACTAGTATGTACATAACATACGCCACCCTGCCAAAGACCCTGTTACACTGTACCCTTGTGTCCCCAGCTGTTGATGAACAAAATGCCCAGACCTTAGAAATGGAGAACTGTAACTTCCATGGTTCCGCCATGTTGAAGGCCAACGAAGCATCAAGGTCAGCTCCCAGCTTCTCAGTTTTCTCTGAAGCTGTTCAACCATTGGGAAGCTCCAACCAAGAAACAGTCTTACCAATCCAAGGTCAGTGGGGTTTATTTTCACTGAAGTCCATGAAATGTTAGATCAAATCTATGAACATAACTTTATCCTCCAGAAGTTGACACAATACAATAGTTCACATTTGATCATTGTTAGTATTGTTTTAAAATAAAATATTGTTGGTTGCCTGTTGTTGGAGAATGAATTAAAATTAATTTTACTTTCTCAGTTACCAATGATATCGTATGATAGTGCATGAATAATTTCAGTATTAATGTCAATCTGCAAACTCTGATCAATACTGACTGAGAACCACTGTATACTAACTGAGAACCACTGTATACTAACTGAGAACCACTCTTCATTGAACAATAAAATGTCATTAATTTTTAAATCCTTTATATTAACTCTTGGTGTCTGGTTGAACCTTGATTGCTTGTTGCCAAAACTTTGGATCAATTTTTAACCCACTTCCGCGTAAGCTAGCGAGCTGAAATTTAGCAGGCAGTTTCGTGGCAATGATAAAAACTATGTATCAAAATTTCAGATCGATCGCATGTACCGTAATTAAATTATTGATTTTTTAGATTATATTATTTATTCCTATGTATCATGTTATTTTTTGAGATAGAGTGTAAGGGTGCGCATTATATTGAACAACCTTTCTGTCGCGCAATAAGGTGCGTATTTTATTGACAACTCTTTTTATAAACATATTCCTGATCGGTGCGCATTATATTAAACATGTTTTACGACACAACTGCAATTTTGTATTTTTGGATGGTCTTGCGCTGCGTATTATACTGAACATTCTTTTAGTTACTTCTCGTACATAAAGGATTTATATTCAAAAACTTGGTTTTTTACGGGTTTTTTTTTATATACTGTCAACCAAATTTTGTGAAGTTATGTTTAACTTTCTACTACATGTAGTTACCCTTCCAATGGGTCAAACTCAATGATATATACATCCAGTGACCTACACATCCAATGACCTATAAAAACCAATGACCTTTACAACCAATGACCTTTACAACCAATTACCTTCACAATCAATGACCTTTACAACCAATGACCTTCACAATCAATGACCTTTAAAACCAATGACCTTTACAACAAATGACATTTTTCTGTACATGCAAAGATCCATCAAGGTCTCCCCTCGGCCCTGCCTCCAGACGTATCAGCAGCATGAGTACATTTAATAGATCGGCCAGTGTGGACTCTAAGCTTGGGGCATCTCCTGGTTCAAAGGGCAAAGAAGAGATTCAGCAGCTGCAATTACCGGCCATTCGTTTACCCTTCTGGCAACCTGCTGTGTTACCTGGTTAGTTTGGAAATTGTGTCGTTATTGATGCGCGGATGGCATGTGGTTGTTATGTCACTGATGTGATGGTTCTGAAAGTGAACAGTTATAGAATGATTGTATAATCCTGAGGAAGTGCTGGAGAGATAATTTCATTTTACCAGTTGAACTGCAGACTGATACAAGATGCAGGAAATGCTGGGTGGATCTCATCACAACCATTTTACAATAATAAATGGTTTCAGTGAGTGTTTTCAACAGCAGTGTGCACCTGTATTTATACCAACAGCAGTGTGCACCTGTATTTATACCAACAGCAGTGTGCACCTGTATTTATACCAACAGCAGTGTGCACCTGTATTTATACCAACAGCAGTGTGCACCTGTATTTATACCAACAGCAGTGTGCACCTGTATTTATACCAACAGCAGTGTGCACCTGTATTTATACCAACAGCAGTGTGCACCTGTATTTATACCAACAGCAGTGTGCACCTGTATTTATACCAACAGCAGTGTGCACCTGTATTTATACCAATACATTAGAACATACAGATAAAGAAAAATGTTGGTTGATTGGGAGCATTAGATGATAGGTGCACATTCTGTTAAACTTTGATAGGTGCACATTCTGTTAAACGTTGATAGGTGCACATTCTGTTAAACTTTGATAGGTGCACATTCTGTTAAACTTTGATAGGTGCACATTCTGTTAAACTTTGATAGGTGCACATTCTGTTAAACTTTGATAGGTGCACATTCTGTTAAACGTTGATAGGTGCACATTCTGTTAAACTTTGATAGGTGCACATTCTGTTAAACTTTGATAGGTGCACAATCTGTTAAACTTTGAGAGGTGCACATTCTGTTAAACTTTGATAGGTGCACATTCTGTTAAACTTTGATAGGTGCACAATCTGTTAAACTTTGAGAGGTGCACATTCTGTTAAACTTTGATAGGTGCACATTCTGTTAAACTTTGATAGGTCCACATTCTGTTAAACTTTGAGAGGTGCACATTCTGTTAAACTTTGATAGGTGCACATTCTGTTAAACTTTGATAGGTGCACATTCTGTTAAACTTTTACAAAGCACTAAGTTCACACATATCTTTATACCAAATAGAATTTAATTAAAACTAACTCATTACAACCTTGCAACCAAACACAATATGTAACTTGTATGTAACTATGTAACTTGTATGTAACTATGTAACTTGTATGTAACTATGTAACTTGTATGTAACTATGTAACTTGTATGTAACTATGTAACTTGTATGTAACTATGTAACTTGTATGTAACAAAGAGTTATTACATTGTCCCCCTTTACTACTGAGAGAATTCTCATTGATGTAGATTATTCCTTGACTGTGAATGTATTCTTTTCTCAGTCAATCCTGTGCTTAAGGTTTTCTTTTCTACATTCTAACAGGAATAAGCAGCGCCATTGCTAAAAACCTGGCAGGTGGTGGTTTCATCAGCAAGGTGTTGCTGGCCAACGCTGATGCTCTGTGTGCGGCGGCCTCACCTCTGTTAGAACAAGACATTCCAATGTAAGCATTGTTAGAACAAGACATTCCAATGTGAGCATTGTTAGAACAAGACATTCCAATGTGAGCATTGTTAGAACAAGACATTCCAATGTGAGCATTGTTAGAACAAGACATTCCAATGTAAGCATTGTTAGAACAAGACATTCCAATGTAAGCATTGTTAGAACAAGACATTCCAAAGTGAGCATTGTTAGAACAAGACATTCCAATGTGAGCATTGTTAGAACAAGACATTCCAATGTGAGCATTGTTAGAACAAGACATTCCAATGTGAGCATTGTTAGAACAAGACATTCCAATGTGAGCATTGTTAGAACAAGACATTCCAATGTGAGCATTGTTAGAACAAGACATTCCAATGTGAGCATTGTTAGAACAAGACATTCCAATCTGAGCATTGTTAGAACAAGACATTCCAATGTGAGCATTGTTAGAACAAGACATTCCAATGTGAGCATTGTTAGAACAAGACATTCCAATGTGAGCATTGTTAGAACAAGACATTCCAATGTGAGCATTGTTAGAACAAGACATTCCAATGTGAGCATTGTTAGAACAAGACATTCCAATGTGAGCATTGTTAGAACAAGACATTCCAATGTGAGCATTGTTAGAACAAGACATTCCAATGTGAGCATTGCTAGAAGATAGGATACTTCAATGAACTGATAGAAATGCTAGTTTCAGGAATCTATGCTCGTCACTGAAATTTTCTGTGTCTGTCATGTTTGGTTTTGATGGCAATCTTGTTCTAACCTGTTCATTTTTTTTACCAATGATTGCTGGGTAAAAAAAAACTTTTGTATAATTTTCAGAGAATCCTACCAAGAGAAATGTGTGATGAACAACTATTTTGGCATTGGTCTGGACGCCAAGATCACATTAGAGTTCCAAAACAAACGTGAAGAACACCCGGAGAAGTGCAGGTCAGTGGTGGGGGAGAGGGGGTGTGGGGTCTGTGGTCAGTAACCAGCATGCTTGGCGCTCATTCTAATTGAACCCAAGTAAAAGTAAATACTTCTTTTAGCTGCGTGGCCGTGCAGATATCTGACCAACGCCATGTAGCAGTTTTGAATCACCGCGCAGCAATTTTTTTTAAAACGGCGCACAAAAAATGGATCCTGTGCAACTTTGTACACGGATTTTTTTTACGTTGCACACGGACCAACGAACCTTAGAGGGAACATGGTTGAGAACCATTGTCTGTGAACATCAGACATGGTAAGACATTTATTGAGGAGTAACACTAGCATTTATCCACTTTTAAATTTTAATGACAAGTTATCACGATCTTGACCTATTTTTGTTTTCCTGATGCCCCCAGGAGTCGGACCAAGAACATGATGTGGTATGGCGTCCTTGGGGGGCAAAGAGATGATCAACCAGACCTTTAAAAACTTGGATCAGAGAGTCCTGCTGGAGTGTGACGGCCAGCGGATTCCACTGCCCTCTCTACAGGGCATTGTGATACTTAACATTCCCAGGTGGGTCTGCCATCTCCACAGGGCATCGTAAGGTTATTTGTGTGTAATGTATCAGTAAAATAGAATGGCTTCAAAGTTGTTCCGGGAGATCTTAAAAAATATAATCTGAACTAAATTGTTTTTAAATTCCTTTCCTCAGCTATGGAGGAGGTGCTAATTTCTGGGGCGGATCAAAACAAGATGAGGTAAGTCATGTTTCTGTTGTCACCAACATTTGCAGCCACATAATAAGTCATGTTTCTGTTGTCACCAACATTTGCAGCCACATAATAAGTCATGTTTCTGTTGTCACCAACATTTGCAGCCACATAATAAGTCATGTTTCTGTTGTCACCAACATTTGCAGCCACATAATAAGTCATGTTTCTGTTGTCACCAACATTTGCAGCCACATAACAATCATCATCAGCAATAATCCTACGTTGTGGATAAGGGCCATCCATATATTACGTACACACAAAATTCGTATTCACGTACGCCCCCTCCCCTATGTTGCATCCTGTACATTTTCGGGACCCCTCCCCTATGTGTACATACAAATTGGCTTCCCGTCCCCCCCCCCTCTTTATTGAAAAATTAATTTTAAGACTGAGTCAAAAGCAATTGGTTTTACTCTTTGAAGCCGCCTATAAATGACGTCACGCGACTAAAAAAAGGGGAGGGGGGGTCATGCATTTTTGACGATGTATGACGAAGAAGAGGGGGTGTTTAAGAAATGTGACGTCACATTTAACTACGCAATTTTAAATATAAGTTCCACTAAAATATTTGATTGCTTGCGATTTATTTAATGACGTTTTCAATGGATTCACACCTGTTAAGATATTAGAGTGCAGCCTTACACTAAATACATTCTTAAACTTAAATGACAAAAAAGTGATTTGAAACATGCTAATTTTCAATAAGAAAATACCTCATTTAGGGAGGGGGTCAAAGCTTTAGGGCCGTCCAAAAATGACCCTTGCGATTTTGGACTATTTTCATCCCACCCCCCGGTCACGCGTTGTCACAAAATGTTAGACCCCCCTCCAATATGACATCACAGAAATGTCCCCCCCCCCATAAACGCCATTTTTTATTTGAAAATTGCGTGACGTCATTCATTGATGGTCCGTCCCATTATAGTTTTTTGTAATATCGTTTTTTTTCATGTTGAAATTATTGAAGAAATACAATAGAAGATTCAAATTTCATTGTCATGAAAACTCAGTAACACTGCATAACAAAACTGATAAAATAGAACAATACAAGCAGTCAAGCCGTGAAATAGCCGTCCCGTTGTGTATTTATAATGGCTAAGGAATCGTTGGGCGAAAGATAAACTTTTAATTTCAGGAAATGGAAATATAAATCAGACGGATATATTTCAGTAATGTGTGAACGTTTGGTCTGAATCAAATGTTAATTACTTCCAAGTAATTAAAAGTTCAGAATTTCGTTTGCATTAAATTATAGAACATTATTACATATCAGTCTTGACTCGGTCGGTCTCGAATTCCGTTTGCAGCCTGAGCGGTTTATGTTACTAGGGTTACTATTATGAAAATTAAATTTGTTGTGCGTACGTACACATTCAGTCGAGACCCCCCCCTCCCCGTACGCATCCATACGCAAAATGCCGTTAATTTAAGACCGCTTGCGTACGTAATATATGGATGGCCCCATACACAATTTTAAAAATATGTTTACCTACAGGCAAAATATCTGCTTTCTTTCAGAACTTTTCCGCTCCAAGTTTTGACGACAGAATTTTAGAGGTGGTTGCTGTGTTTGGTGGTATGCAAATGGCCATGTCAAGGGTCATAGACCTTCAACATCATCGAATAGCACAGGTATAGCCCAGGTGTTTCATTGTTCAATGTTTGTTATAACTGCCTTTGGTCACAGGCAAATGGTGGTCACTGCTTGTTGAATGCAATCTACTTTTACCCTTAGTTTTTTATTTTCTTCAATTCATCAATCTTCCCTCCAATAAAAAAATTCTGCACATAGATTAACATTTTATATTATATCTTCCTTTAAACTAAATAAATTGTTCCGCATCAAACATGCTTGTGATTTTTAAAGAACTTCAGTGTGTGTGTGTGTGGATTTGGTTGAAATTTACTAGTGTTAATACGAGTGTCTTTTGGGGAAGACTGGAAAACACAAATAAACAGTCCTGTGAGCCTTCTAGGAAAGCATGGAAGGATCAATCAATACCAGTGTAGGGTTGACTGACTGATCAGTGATTGACAGCTACCAACAGAACTGTGGATGTGAATGTGTTGTAACAATGATACCAACCAATAACTGTGGATGAGTTGTAACAATGATACCAACCAATAACTGTGGATGTGTTGTAACAATGATACCAACCAATAACTGTGGATGTGTTGTTATTTCAGTGTAGGACAGTCAAAGTGAGCATTCTAGGAGATGAGGGCGTGCCAGTGCAAGTGGATGGTGAGGCATGGATACAGCCTCCTGGATACGTGCGGATAGTTCATAAAAACAGAGCTCAGATGTTGATCAGGGACAGGGTACGTACATGGATATGGATCTACTAAAACATGTCATATGTGGGTCCTGGGCAGCCCACTCAAACATGTCACATGTGGGGCAGCCAACTCAAACATTACTATGTTAATGTTATGTAACCAATTGACCCCTGTGTATGTGAATGTTATGTAGCCAATTGACCCCTGTGTATGTTAATGTTATGTAGCCAATGACCCCTGTGTATGTTAATGTTATGTAGCCAATGACCCCTGTGTATGTGAATGTTATGTAGCCAATTGACCCCTGTGTATGTTAATTTTATGTAGCCAATGACCCCTGTGTATGTTAATGTTATGTAGCCAATGACCCCTGTGTATGTTAATGTTATGTAGCCAATGACCCCTGTGTATGTTAATGTTATGTAACCAATTGACCCCTGTGTATGTTAATGTTATGTAGCCAATTGACCCCTGTGTATGTTAATGTTATGTAGTAAATGACCCCTGTGTATGTTAATGTTATGTAGCCAATTGACCCCTGTGTATGTTAATGTTATGTAGCCAATTGACCCCTGTGTATGTTAATGTTATGTAGCCAATTGACCCCTGTGTATGTGAATGTTATGTAACCAATTGACCCCTGTGTATGTGAATGTTATGTAGCCAATGACCCCTGTGTATGTTAATGTTATGTAGCCAATTGACCCCTGTGTATGTTAATGTTATGTAGCCAATTGACCCCTGTGTATGTTAATTTTATGTTAGCCAATGACCCCTGTGTATGTTAATGTTATGTAACCAATTGACCCCTGTGTATGTTAATGTTATGTAGCCAATTGACCCCTGTGTATGTTAATGTTATGTAACCAATTGACCCCTGTGTATGTTAATGTTATGTAACCAATTGACCCCTGTGTATGTTAATGTTATGTAGCCAATTGACCCCTGTGTATGTTAATGTTATGTAACCAATTGACCCCTGTGTATGTGAATGTTATGTAGCCAATTGACCCCTGTGTATGTTAATGTTATGTAGCCAATTGACCCCTGTGTATGTTAATGTTATGTAACCAATTGACCCCTGTGTATGTTAATGTTATGTAGCCAATTGACCCCTGTGTATGTTAATGTTATGTAGCCAATGACCCCTGTGTATGTGTATGTTATGTAACCAATTGACCCCTGTGTATGTGAATGTTATGTAGCCAATTGACCCCTGTGTATGTTAATGTTATGTAGCCAATTGACCCCTGTGTATGTGAATGTTATGTAGCCAATTGACCCCTGTGTATGTGAATGTTATGTAACCAATTGACCCCTTTGTATGTGAATGTTATGTAGCCAATTGACCCCTGTGTATGTGAATGTTATGTAGCCAATTGACCCCTGTGTATGTTAATGTTGTGTAGCCAATGACCCCTGTGTATGTTAATGTTATGTAACCAATTGACCACTGTGTATGTTAATGTTATGTAGCCAATTGACCCCTGTGTATGTGAATGTTATGTAGCCAATTGACCCCTGTGTATGTTAATGTTATGTAGCCAATTGACCCCTGTGTATGTGAATGTTATGTAGCCAATTGACCCCTGTGTATGTGAATGTTATGTAGCCAATTGACCCCTGTGTATGTTAATGTTATGTAGCCAATTGACCCCTGTGTATGTTAATGTTATGTAGCCAATGACCCCTGTGTATGTTAATGTTATGTAGCCAATTGACCCCTGTGTATGTTAATGTTATGTAGCCAATTGACCCCTGTGTATGTTAATGTTATGTTAGCCAATGACCCCTGTGTATGTTAATGTTATGTAACCAATTGACCCCTGTGTATGTTAATGTTATGTAGCCAATTGACCCCTGTGTATGTTAATGTTATGTAACCAATTGACCCCTGTGTATGTGAATGTTATGTAGCCAATTGACCCCTGTGTATGTGAATGTTATGTAGCCAATTGACCCCTGTGTATGTTAATGTTATGTAGCCAATTGACACCTGTGTATGTTAATGTTATGTAGCCAATGACCCCTGTGTAGGTTAATGTTATGTAACCAATTGACCCCTGTGTATGTTAATGTTATGTAGCCAATTGACCCCTGTGTATGTTAATGTTATGTAACCAATTGACCCCTGTGTATGTTAATGTTATGTAGCCAATTGACCCCTGTGTATGTGAATGTTATGTAGCCAATTGACCCCTGTGTATGTAACATGACTAAGATGTAGTTTGCTTTGATAAAAAGTGGAATAACCACATGACACACCACTGATAACAACATGACACACCACTGATAATAACATGACACACCACTGATAACAACATGACACACCACTGATAACCACATGACACACCACTGATAACCACATGACACACCACTGATAACCACATGACACACCACTGATAACCACATGACACACCTCTGATAACCACATGACACACCACTGATAACCACATGACACACCACTGATAACCACTTGACACACCTCTGATAACTACATGACACACCACTGATAACCACCAGGCATTTCTTAACACTACCGGCCCTGAAGCCCCCAGCCTAACTCTCCACTATACCTGGTTTCCCTTGCATTAAATAGAAATTTTAAAAAACATAAAAAACAAGTTTACTATAAATCCTTTATGTACGAGACATAACTAAAAGAATGTTCATTATAATACGCAGCGCTAGACCATCCTAAAATACAAAACTGTAGTTATGTCTCGTAAAACATGTTTAATATAATGCGCATCGATCAGGAATATGTTTATAAAAAGTGTTGTTAATAAAATACGCACCTTATTGCGCGACAGGAAAGGTCGTTCAATATAATACGCACCGCGACACTCTATCTCAAAAATGTTACATGATACATAGAGATAAATAAAATAATATAAAAATTCAAAAATTTAATTACAGTACATGCGATCGATCTGAAATTTTGATACATAGTTTTTATCATCGGCACTAGTCTGCCTGCAAAATTTCAGATCGCTAGCTTACGAGGAAGTGGGTTAAAAATTGATCCAAAGTTGTGGCGACAAGCAAGCAACCAGACACCACGAGTTAATATAAAAAATTTAAAAACGAACATACTGTAAACAAAAATTACTTACATTCAAATTAGTGCTTGGAATGGAATAAAACTTTGAGATATTGTAGAAAATATGTTTATCTTTCATTTAGTGCCAAGTTTGTACCCTTGTGCGCTGATCCACTTAGCAGAAAAAATATTTTTTCACAATTCATGGATTTTCTGTATAAGACATTCTAGGATTTCGCTGGTTGTATCTGGAATGTTTTTCTACATTCGCTACACATGTCATACACACAACACGACTATGATTAGCTCTAATATTGCGTGTTACTTGACCTAGAAATGTATTCTTGATAAAATTATGACTTATATACTGAAAAAAATCAAAAGAATATAACACATAAACCAAAATTCCACTTTCCTGTCAAGTGCTTGGTTCATCAGACACTCGTCTTACATTGAATTTTCACATAAAAACACACAAATAAATTTAAAAAACGAGGGCAGCTGTAATAGATATGGCGTCAGCACTTCAAATGTTCTTGAGGTTCTTTACTTCTGACACCATGTAATAGAACTTGTGGCTGGTCAAGTACAAGGCTTTAACACACTGTGGTCTGGTTATCAACTGTCTTTAATTACTATATACAATTCACTGTGATCAACTGTACAATCAACTTCCTAAACAGCTGTATGCCATCCACTGCAATCCACCCTGGTTGCCTCATGAACCATACATTTATAGCCAGCTATTCTCTGTCTGTGACCAGCACGCTTACAGTTTAACTCACAACCCACGTGTTTCATACTAGGTCAAGTCATTGCATTCTCATACAATGTAAACACAACAACAGGTCTCTCACAGCAGCCATTTGCAATGACTTTTGTTTAGGTTAGCTGATTGGTTAGCTATTTTTAGTACTTCCCTAGGGTTTTCCATATCCTGACCCAAATACCTAGAAAGCGGTAACTCGTTATTTAGGAATTAAATAAATAACCTAATATTCGGTAACTGGAGTCGGTAGGGTTCTTTAAGCTATAAACTCAGAGACACCAGCTGTTGTGACAGTTGGAAAAGTTTGTTTTGATAACGTTGTTTGAATGTGTCACCAGAGTCAGTTGGTTTTTATAAGCAATGTAAGCTGTGTAGTTGGGGTGAATGTGTTGTTATGTGGACTCATACTGACTATGAAATACATGGAGAAAAACAAATAAAGTCAGTTTTTGCAGAGATCACAGACTTGATTGTGAAATTGCCACAATACCTTTACAGCTTTTACTTTGAGCAAAGCTTTGGTCATATTTTGTCACTTTGACAGAAAAAGGTTTTTCAAACTTATCAAAAGATTTGACCATTCTAACCCTGATTCAGACAAGGAATGAGAATGCTGGCCTAAATGTGTATACAACTATTGAATGTGTATACAACTATTGAATGTGTATACAACTATTGAATGTGTATACAACTATTGAATGTGTATACAACTATTGAATGTGTATACAACCATTGAATGTGTATACAACCATTGAATGTGTATACAACCATTGAATGTGTATACAACCATTGAATGTGTATACAACCATTGAATGTGTATACAACCATTGAATGTGTATACAACCATTGAATGGGTATACAACCATTGAATGGGTATACAACCATTGAATGGGTATACAACCATTGAATGTGTATACAACCATTGAATGTGTATACAACCATTGAATGTGTATACAACCATTGAATGTGTATACAACCATTGAATGTGTATACAACCATTGAATGTGTATACAACCATTGAATGTGTATACAACCATTGAATGTGTATACAACCATTGAATGTGTATACAACCATTGAATGTGTATACAACTATTGAATGTGTGACCTGATTGCCTGGTGTTTGTTTTAACTGTATCCACGTTCTTCTTGGTTGAGAACATCCACTGTTTGAGAACCATTCTCTTATATTTTTAAAGGATCTTACCATCACCTTACACATACAACTGTAATTTCTCATAAGAACTTAAGACCCAAGGATATTCTGCAATGTCTGTAATGTTAAAATAAATTTGTTTAAAAACCTTTGCTTCCCATCTGTTTATCATACTGCTGACCTTGATTCATAATTATGTACTGTAATATTTTCTTGTATTTCAGACATTTGAGAATGTCCTCAAGTCCTGGTCAGAGAAACAAAAAACTGACCGTCCCGTTAGTCCGCAGCCATTGTCCCTTACAGAAGATGAAACTCAGGTGCTGTTAAATTTTGTGGAGGCCACGTCGGCTGTGATTAGAAGGTAGGTCAAGGTCACCTTGTCCAGTCAGACACTCAATATTAATTAAGTGGTTCTCAAACTTTATAATATTTGAAGGACCCAATGAGGTTAACTCCATGATTCAAGCTGAGGTTTTTTTCTGTGCTGTCTCAAACACATGCTATTTGATGATCACAAACAAGATGATATTTTAGAACCTCTGTGCTCACAATAATCATGATCTTTTATCTCCAATAACATAGTGGGTTTCCTTTTATTAGCCCATATTAGATTTAGAAAGGATGAATTACTTTGGACAGCACACGAATAAAACTCATGATTTAGATAAAGTCTTTGAGAGTATTGAACTTGAAGTACTTATATCTGTATTGTTTGTTTGGCCACAGTGTCAAGGTCGCTGCCAAATCCCACAGTTCTGTAGAGAATGAGTTGATTCCCATTGCGCAGCAGACGTCAGAGTGTGTGGACCGGTTATATCCAGCTGGAAAACTTGCAGAGGTGAGAGTTTCTGAGGCAAAGTGCCTGAATGAAACCATTTGAGAACCTGTAGTCTGTGGTTAACTTAGCTGTGACACACATTAAATACTTGATCATGGTTTAAAAAATGTTTCCCTCTAAGAAAACATGGATTAATGCCCATGGAATATCTTGAGTTTTTTATTTTCTCCCATGGGTTGTGAATACAGTGGAATCTTTGGTTTACTCACCTACAGGAACCCCAGTTAGCAGTTATAGAACCCCCGTTAGCAGTTATAGAACCCCAGTTAGCAGTTATAGAACCCCCGTTAGCAGTTATAGAACCCCAGTTAGCAGTTATAGAACCCCCGTTAGCAGTTATAGAACCCCAGTTAGCAGTTATAGAACCCCCGTTAGCAGTTATAGAACCCCAGTTAGCAGTTATAGTACCCCAGTTAGCAGTTATAGTACCCCAGTTAGCAGTTATAGAACCCCAGTTAGCAGTTATAGAACCCCAGTTAGCAGTTATAGTACCCCAGTTAGCAGTTATAGAACCCCAGTTAGCAGTTATAGTACCCCAGTTAGCAGTTATAGAACCCCAGTTAGCAGTTATAGAACCCCAGTTAGCAGTTATAGTACCCCAGTTAGCAGTTATAGTACCCCAGTTAGCAGTTATAGTACCCCAGTTAGCAGTTATAGTACCCCAGTTAGCAGTTATAGAACCCCCATTAGCAGTTATAGAACCCCAGTTAGCAGTTATAGAACCCCAGTTAGCAGTTATAGAACCCCAGTTAGCAGTTATAGAACCCCCATTAGCAGTTATAGAACCCCAGTTAGCAGTTATAGTACCCCAGTTAGCAGTTATAGTACCCCAGTTAGCAGTTATAGTACCCCAGTTAGCAGTTATAGTACCCCAGTTAGCAGTTATAGAACCCCCATTAGCAGTTATAGAACCCCAGTTAGCAGTTATAGAACCCCAGTTAGCAGTTATAGAACCCCCATTAGCAGTTATAGAACCCCAGTTAGCAGTTATAGAACCCCCGTTAGCAGTTATAGAACCCCAGTTAGCAGTTATAGTACCCCAGTTAGCAGTTATAGTACCCCAGTTAGCAGTTATAGTACCCCAGTTAGCAGTTATAGTACCCCAGTTAGCAGTTATAGAACCCCAGTTAGCAGTTATAGAACCCCAGTTAGCAGTTATAGAACCCCAGTTAGCAGTTATAGAACCCCAGTTAGCAGTTATATTGATCCTTTTATGAAGCCAACCCCTAATATCTAGAGCACAAAAAAGGCCAAATTTGCCACTCAGCGTCAGTTATTTCGATCCCCTTAGTATCAAATTTATATTTGTAATTTAAAATAATCTTGTATGAAATATGTTCAATTATAATAAATTAAATTAAGGTTTCTAAACACAGCATAGTTGATATTATAAAATACCATAGTGTGCAGAATGGTTGTCATTGGCAACCATTCATTCAACCTCATGATGATTCCACTACTACTGTTACAAAGTTCCCAGAGTTTCATTCATAAAAGATGTTAGTGTACCAAAAATATATTTAAAAGTTGGTCTGGAAAAGCTTTATATCTGGAAGCAACCACCAAGGAGGCAACACAACCAGGTCCATTGCATTTAGTGGAAATAAGGGGAGTTAAAAGTTGAATGCTCAATTTCAAGTTGATTGATTTTTTTTTCCCTTGGCAACTTGTAATTATTTGTTGACATATTTTTTTGCCACATTGTTTGTCCTAGATGGACTCCAGCGACAGTGAGTCATATCAGGTCGGCATAGCAACCGTTTCATAGCTTGGTGTTGTTTCCCCTTTATTTTTGCCTTTCCTGATGTCCCCTTTATTTATTTGTCAAGCCTAGTAACTAGTTTTTTATGTTGTAAACTCATTGTGCTAAAGTCTGAATGTGTACTAACTGTGCTAAAGTCTGAATGTGTACTAACTGTGCTAAAGTCCGAATGTGTACTAACTGTGCTAAAGTCTGAATGTGTACTAACTGTGCTAAAGTCCGAATGTGTACTAACTGTGCTAAAGTCTGAATGTGTACTAACTGTGCTAAAGTCCGAATGTGTACTAACTGCTAAAGTCCGAATGTGTACTAACTGCTAAAGTCTGAATGTGTACTAACTGTGCTAAAGTCCGTATGTGTACTAACTGTGCTAAAGTCCGAATGTGTACTAACTGTGCTAAAGTCTGAATGTGTACTGACTGTGCTAAAGTCTGAATGTGTACTGACTGTGCTAAAGTCCGAATGTGTACTAACTGTGCTAAAGTCTGAATGTGTACTAACTGTGCTAAAGTCTGAATGTGTACTAACTGTGCTAAAGTCTGAATGTGTACTAACTGTGCTAAAGTCCGAATGTGTACTAACTGCTAAAGTCTGAATGTGTACTAACTGTGCTAAAGTCTGAATGTGTACTAACTGTGCTAAAGTCTGAATGTGTACTAACTGTGCTAAAGTCCGTATGTGTACTAACTGTGCTAAAGTCCGAATGTGTACTAACTGTGCTAAAGTCTGAATGTGTACTGACTGTGCTAAAGTCTGAATGTGTACTGACTGTGCTAAAGTCTGAATGTGTACTAACTGTGCTAATGTCCGAATGTGTACTAACTGTGCTAATGTCCGAATGTGTACTAACTGTGTCTTTGCTTGTAGTGATTTTGCCTGACTATTTAGTTGCAGTGAATTGCCTGGCAAAGTTTGATGTTTACTGAAAAGTGCTTAAGAATGTCTGGCATATTTGATAACTTGATGTTTGAGTTCTGGTCCTAAATACAACAACATGCAATCAAGGGTTCTCCAACCCTGACGTAAACAAAAGCAGACAGCTGCTATTTGGAAATGAAGGCAAAGATAAACCAAGTTCAACTCAGCCTACGCCTTGTTTCAGTGGATGAAAATCCAATAATGAAATATTTTATGGCTTCAAAATTCAGTAGGAGACAGATAAATCCCATTTTTAGAACCACTGCAGCTCCTAAGACACTGCCTGCCACCCAATGGTTTCATCTCTAGTAGGTGACACTGTCACAATGGATGTTGTCAATACATTATATGATAGGTGACACTGTCACAATGGATATTGTCAATACATAAGATGATATGTGACACTGTCACAATGGATATTGTCAATACATTAGATGATATGTGACGCTGTCACAATGGATGTTGTCAATACATTAGATGATAGGTGACACTGTCACAATGGATATTGTCAATACATTAGATGATAGGTGACCCTGTCACAATGGATGTTGTCAATACATTAGATGATAGGTGACACTGTCACAATTCACAATGGATGTTGTCAATACATTAGATGATAGGTGACACTGTCACAATGGATGTTGTCAATACATTAGATGATAGGTGACCCTGTCACAATGGATGTTTTCAATACATTAGATGATAGGTGAAACTGTCACAATGGATGTTGTCAATACATTAGATGATAGGTGACCCTGTCACAATGGATTTTGTCAATACATTAGATGATAGGTGACACCGTCACAATGGATGTTGTCAATACATTAGATGATAGGTGACACCGTCACAATGGATTTTGTCAATACATTAGATGATAGGTGACACCGTCACAATGGATTTTGTCAATACATTAGATGATAGGTGACACTGTCACAATGGATTTTGTCAATACATTAGATGATAGGTGACACCGTCACAATGGATTTTGTCAATACATTAGATGATAGGTGACACTGTCACAATGGATTTTGTCAATACATTAGATGATAGGTGACACCGTCACAATGGATTTTGTCAATACATTAGATGATAGGTGTCACTGTCACAATGGATTTTGTCAATACATTAGATGATAGGTGAAACTGTCACAATGGATGTTGTCAATACATTAGATGATAGGTGACCCTGTCACAATGGATTTTGTCAATACATTAGATGATAGGTGACACCGTCACAATGGATGTTGTCAATACATTAGATGATAGGTGACACCGTCACAATGGATTTTGTCAATACATTAGATGATAGGTGACACCGTCACAATGGATTTTGTCAATACATTAGATGATAGGTGACACTGTCACAATGGATTTTGTCAATACATTAGATGATAGGTGACACCGTCACAATGGATTTTGTCAATACATTAGATGATAGGTGACACTGTCACAATGGATTTTGTCAATACATTAGATGATAGGTGACACCGTCACAATGGATTTTGTCAATACATTAGATGATAGGTGACACTGTCACAATGGATTTTGTCAATACATTAGATGATAGGTGACACCGTCACAATGGATTTTGTCAATACATTAGATGATAGGTGACACTGTCACAATGGATTTTGTCAATACATTAGATGATAGGTGACACTGTCACAATGGATTTTGTCAATACATTAGATGATAGGTGACACTGTCACAATGGATTTTGTCAATACATTAGATGATAGGTGACACTGTCACAATTCACAATGGATGTTGTCAACACATTAGATGATACTTATGTTAAACTTCCAGAGATGTTCAGTTCAGACTTTGAATTATGTTGTTCAATATGTATCATTGCCATATAATAAATCAAATGTTCTTATTGACCAGTTCAAAGTTTAAATATTTTATATTACATGCCAATATATTATATGGAATTTCAACTTTCCATCATCATATATGTATGATTATATTCCTGACAGTAGTAATGCTAGTCAGACTGTTCATAGCTCAAATCTTAAATTTAAATAACTATAGATGAGATTTTCTAGATTAATTTGTCCCTGTATTGTGCAATTTTCAGTTTGAAATTAAAACTCTGCAGATAGCATATTGGCTCTAACGGTATCATATTGTATATTATACATTACAGACGCTCCTTCTACGCAAATTATTATTGCATCCTTTGCTTATACATGGTTTACGTCTGGTCTTGCATTTTATTTGGGTTTTTAATGTTGATAGTGTGTTGGTTTTCCTGGTTTGTTCAGGCAACCCATACCACTGTCTAATTCCAGATGGGAAGACAGAGAATGTGTATGTGTTTGTGAATAGAGCAAGAAAAGTGTATCATCCCTATTTGTCTATCTGAGTGTTATCTTAGATTGTTGTTGCATTGTACTTCTAAGTTAGAGTGTAATGCCTATAATTTATTTTTCTTCTATCTAGGTGTACATAGGTTTATTAATTTTAATAGAATAACTTTAGACAGTTGTAAACAATGACCTTGCATCTTCTTTTAGAAGTTTACAAAACTGTATGTTATTTTTGATACTTGTATGATTTGAAATTTGCCGTTGAAATATGATATACACTTCAAATACTCCTTACTATTATTGATATTGAAATTAACTTGTAACTTGTGAATAGGCATTCACTAAAATCACAATCAATATACATAATTTGCTATGTATGTCCCGTCCGTTCGTAACACTACTAATTTTAGAAAGCAGCGCACCAAATGACTCTTTCCAAATGTCCGCATAAAATTGTTCAATATTAAAATAAATGAATAAAATAAAAATAAATAAAAGTTCTGTATTGCATTATTTTTTATTCTGATGTGTATTTTTTCAAAATTAATAGATTTCAGCTGACATGTATTTATTTTGAAAACTTCCGTCATTTTTGACGGGTGATGCACTAGTGTAAGAAATAAAAACTCTGACTTAATTAAGTGTAATGGCAAATTAATCTTCCAAACATTCATTGTTTAAAGGACTTGACCCTGTAGGTTGATGGTTAATATTTATTAATAGTTTTAGGTTGTTTGATAAGTGATGATAGATTTATAGGCCTTGATTCAATGAGCATGGTAGATTTATAGGCCTTGATTCAATGAGCATGGTAGATTTATAGGCCTTGATTCAATGAGCATGATAGATTTATAGGCCTTGATTCAATGAGCATGGTAGATTTATAGGCCTTGATTCAATGAGCATGGTAGATTTATAGACCTTGATTCAATGAGCATGGTAGATTTATAGGCCTTGATTCAATGAGCATGGTAGATTTATAGGCCTTGATTCAATGAGCATGATAGATTTATAGACCTTGATTCAATGAGCATGGTAGATTTATAGGCCTTGATTCAATGAGCATGGCATACATTAACCATTATTTAAGTTTTAATAAATAGTAATAGAGTACTGCAATAAATGTTGTGATGTAATTTGTAAATGTTGGCTTATCCTAGTGTTTGATTGGTTGATGTAGTGATATCCTGGTTTTTATAGATATCATGCATTCCCCTTTAGTGAAAACCCCCTCTGCATAGACCTCCTCTGGATAGACCTCCTCTGGATAGACCCCCTTTGTCTCCCAACCATCAAGTATTATTAACAACAATAAAATAAAGCTTCTGACCCAAACAATACAAACACAAGTTCTGTAATAGAAATGGTAGATGGAATGACTATCTCTTTATTATTCTATTTTAAAATTAATTAGCTCCATTTATTTTGCCTGTAAAACAGCACAGGACTACGCTGCCAAACTATCATTGGACCCTATACAGTCAAATTTTATCATTGGACCATAAACATTTGAACTTTCACTTTCTCCATATACCATCGCCGTTATCTAACACTGCTGTCTTCCATTTCCTCTCAACAGCCAACATTACGCAGTCAAGTTGTAGATCTCATACATACAGTACGTGTACTTTACCACGAGGCCAGCATCTATCTAACAGAGAAAAGTTCTTCAAATCTGGTAAGTTCAATGGGATGCCAGCTTTAACTTTAAGGAAAGAATTAGATATCTTTCAAATACAACAGTTAGCTTCTGGGCTGGAGAGTATGAGAATCTTGTTTATTACCCCATCAAGTTGCACAATTTGAGATCATCTTCTTCGACCTGTACTGAAGTCTATTCCTAAGTCATGTGCATGAAGACCATTGCATGTTTAATATGAAGGGCATCGTCACTGTTCAGAAAATAATTTTAACAAATATGGAAAAAAGGGATCCATATTGTTTTAAAAAGTCCCTGTCGTCTGATCACGATAAAGAGTTTGGGAATCACTGCAGCTATCAGCTCTCCTATCATCATCAACCAGTCATTTTGCTAGGGGAGATTATCCATGCATTGATTAAGTTTTTAAGTGACTATTCTAAATGAACATGACATGAGTGCATGCTTGTATGTGTACCTTGTTCATGCGCTAGAGAGACAATGACTTATTGAAATTCAGCTGTCCCCCAGTCTAGAAGACAGACTGACAACGTCACTGATCACTTTGGAGCAAGAGATGCGGAGAATCATCGACGTCATTGGATTGGTCAAGCTGGAGCCCATGGACGAGGTCAGTCTGTTGGACCATCAGAAACGGAAGCAGGGCGGACGTTTCAAACAGGTGTACAGCAAACTGAAGGGAAAACCCAAAGACAAGCCTCGGAGTACACTCCCACCTGGTGAGTACCAATACCAATAGGCATGAGTTTGCTATGTCTCATAGTTAATTTATTATTTTCATAGAAAGCATTTCTTCCCGAGCTCATGCAAGTGGATCATGGAAGAGATTCTCTTTTAGAAAAGCTAATCTCATAGTCCTGGCGATTCAATGGTACAAAATTAAAATAATTTTGGGAAACCATGTCAAAATTGTTACAGATATTTCATCAATAATTAAATAGGATGACATCAAATTAATGTAAAGCATTGTTTGCAATATTAATGGTTAACCATTTTCTCGCACACGCAGCTTTTGAAATTAGGAGCTGGACACTGGAAGAGGTTGGACAGTGGCTGGAAAGTTTATCTCTTGGAGAGTACAGGGACAGTTTCATGTCACATGAGATAACAGGAGCAGAGTTACTGAACCTGGAGAGGAGAGACCTTAAGGTAAATGGCACGGATCAGGGGGGTGTAGGAAACATAATTGGTCTAAAACGGAGGGGGGGTAAAGTGTGGCCCACGGTCCACAAGAGGCCCACCACTTGGTTTTTTGTGGCCCACCAAGACATTCAGAAAACCTGACTTGAGATTTGGTATAGGTCACTTGGAGTGACGTCGTCTGTTGTATCAGGAGCTGGGGGGCTGCTCACTGATGATATCAATACAGGGGCTGAGGGGCTGCAGCCTGAACTAATTGGCATTGTATCACTAATGATATCAATACAGAAGCTGAGGGGCTGCAGCCTGAACTAATTGGCATGCAGTCAGATGACACAGTGAAGAATTGTTTAATACTGTGACATTTGTTGATTTTGTAAGTCTTTGTTTACAGAACTTGTCGCATGTGTGAAAGAAATTTCTGAAAAAATGTTCTATGTATTTTTATCTAAATATCTTATGTTCGTGAGAAGAGTTTTTCTTACATGAAGATCCACAAGAGTAAATACAGACACTCTTTGACAGACATAAACTTGCAATTGGTGATGAGAATCTCAACAAGCAAATGTAAAAGATGTGATATGGTGCACTTGGCTCATGAAACTGATACTAAAATTAAATGTGCTGGCAGCTAGAAATCTAGATAATATGACAGCACAGCAAAAAGATTCAATAAAACTACCCTATTTGCTTAAGTTTTATATAATGATTTTTATGATACTGTTCACTCTTACTGAAATGCAGTGTTATGTAATGTAATGTAAATTTAATGTAATGTTAATTCAATAACTTCAAACAGTGTTGCCCTCCATCAACTGTAAATTTAATGTAATGTTAATTCAATAACTTCAAACAGTGTTGCCCCAAGCCAAAGCAACTGCCCACCCCTGGTCTAACATATTACTGGTATATTCAAAATCTGATTGTCGGCTAAAAAAATCATTTCAGCAGAAAAAAATATGTGTTTTTAAAAATAATACTTTTGAAATTTTACTTTTTCCAGGATCTCGGGGTTACGAAAGTAGGTCATCTGAAACGTATCCAACAAGGCATCAAAGAGTTACACCACCGTGAGGCAGCCTATGACCGACCGAGTTCTTGACACAGGTCACTGGCCTGAAGGGCAAACATCAGGACAGGAGATTGGAGGCAACGTTTGTCAACACAAATCACATGACTAAAACTGAGTCTCTGAATCCCTTGAATCCCAGGAGGGTCATCAACACTGTGCAGTTGCTGACAAGTATGAGCAACTCCTTTGAGTGGCAGCACACACGTGTACTGATCAAATGTTGTGGACAGCACACAGCAAAATGTACTTGGAGGCTGTTGAGTGTTGGACTGAGTGACTTAATAGGGCAGTTTTTATACAGACTCATCTGTCATTAATTTATATATATATATGCATGTATGTTTAATATATAAACGCATAAAAGTATATATTTAATATATACATACAATATTTATGTATGTAAATATTACATATATATCACTTTAAAAGTTTATATATTTTTTGTATAAAGCAGTTTATTTATATATATACATATAATGATTTTGTACATTCTGAATCAGTCCAAAAAATATATATATAAATGATTGGTATTTTTTCTTACGTGTATTAATATGAAGAGATTTAAATGAAATGTTATTAGCACTCAATGTGAGCACCAAAATGGTCTATTGAATCCTAAGGGCCTTATACAAAACCTATTCCAATTTACTTGTGAAAACAGCCAGCTTTCTTGGAAATGCTTCTTAAACCCAAAAAAAGTTTGGCCTTTTTTTTTAATTTTTTTTTAAAAAGTTTTAATTGATTAGAAAAGATGAGAATGTGTCATCAGACTTCAACAAGGTCAAGGTTAAGAATGGCGACATGGAGAAAATGTGGAGCAATGCATTTGTTGAGGATGCGACTCTACAGTCTTTCATCAATGTAAAATGCTAACGTTTATTTGTTTTGTAATGACAACAAGGAGCATACTTATCGTTGTCACCCAGCAAGTTTTTACATTTCCCTGTGTTAACTCCTTGAGTAACACATGGATATTTTTTGGTTCAATTTTCAATGTAGGTTTACTACTTCTAATTTCTATATACAATGTATATATTATTTTATTTTTTTTGTTTGGTTGTTGAAAATAGAGTTGTTTTTTTTTGAGATTGCAATAAAATACATTTGAAAATGTGTAGATAGGGGTCTCAAAAGTCACCACCAAAAGGTATGTAAACATTTCCTTAAAATCCTCGCCAAAGATTTTTACAATATTTGGGTCTTCCAAAAATTATTTTAAAACTATTTTACCTGAAAACTTAAGATTGGTTGAAATATATTTTCACAACATTCAATGTTTTCGGTATACGTTTTAAAATTTATAAAAATATTTTAATTGGATTTTGTTAAGAATTTTATGAAATATTTTTATATAGCCACACTAAAAAGATACATTTTTTTTACCTTGGTCAATAAAATTGCCTACAGCTGGTTGCTTGAAATAGCAACGACAGCCTTCTTTAGCTCTTTCTCATTTCGTTATATAAAATTTCTATATCTTATACTTAAGAAGGCTTGGAATTCAGGGCCTGGTTTACATATTATAAATACTTGGTAGCTAAGGGAAATTTTGGTTCTTAAATAAAAAATCTGTTTAAATAATTCACATTACTCAAGTTGTAAAACTTATTTTCCTATTCAGATAACTTTACGTCTTTGAATTGAATATTTTACCACCAGAACAATAGCAATGTCAACTTCTGCAAGCAATGTTATCAAAACTTAGATAAGAAATTTTTGTATGAATTTGTAAACTAAGAAGTCTATGAGTGATTATTTTATTTTTTCGCCTTATATTTTTATTGTGAGAATGAAATTAAAATGTCAGTCTTGTTTTATTGCAACGATCTTCTACAAATTGTCTATTAAGATATAATATGTTATAAGTGAACACATTTCCATACCATTAAACTGTCACATACTCAACAGAGCTTTCGATGGTGTTCTGTCATGACATTATTTGACATTCAATTCATTTTGTTTTGCTGCAGGACAGCTTAAGAATTTGTTCAAAAAATATTTATTGGATGTTCTATTTTTACTTGCACATCCATTATGAGTTAAATTTTAATTGTGACCTTAAGCGTAAATGTTTGAATATTTTAAATTTTTTGTTTGCTTTTTCCAGATCAAGTTGATTTTGATGTTAGTCATTGTTATGAAAGTAGGTCAGAGGTAAAAGCTTAGATCTATTAGGGAGTTATGACAAATCTTTGAATTACTCATAGAAATGGTTATGCAAAGATCCATTAAATCTAAGATAAAACATTTCTTCATAATTATGATGATGTTTTTAGAAATATATTATTGAAACTACTGAAACATATTTTGTGAAGAACATCACCATATTAGTTTAGATATGCATAATCATGTGATATAAAGCTAGTTTTAAATCAAAATAATTAAAATATGATATTGGGAACCACAGGACAATAGACCATATTGTCAACAGTTTTAAAACCTCTGGTCCATGTTAAAGTTTGTGTACATATTTTGTTCCACTGGACAAGCTATGATAAAACAAGCTCCTCCTTAACATTCCAATGGTGGATTATATGTTGTCTATGATTGAAATTGTGAACTGTGTACATCTGATTTCTATAGTAATGCTTCTTTTGTTTTGTTTATTTATATTTTTATTTAGATCTCCTGAAAACAAAATGTTTGTCTTCCTAATTTTTAATTTAAATGATTTACCATTTATTCTACTTCTACAGTGAACTCTTGCTTATCATATTCTTGTGTCATAACAGCACCTTTTACTTATCTGTCTAAATATATATATGCACCAAAATATGCAAAATGTGCATTAAAACTTGTTAGCAAGAGTGCAATTGTTTAATCTCCAACACCGAAGAAGTACCCTACCCTACTTCAATTTTGAATCAACCATAGATGGTGATACTATATAATCATACATGGCAAACAAGAGTTTACTGTAGCTGGAGCATGCTTGAAAGTTTTTACACTAATGATACAGAGCTAACACATGACAAGGTCTGACTTCATTCTCCGACATTTTTTCTAAATTGGAACAGATTATTAAGTTCTACAGTATCTTTTTCATTATTGTATTTTTTTATTTTGTCTGAGCTGAAATGAAGTCATTTTAACAAAATAAACTATGCAGTTGCCTATGCATATACATTGATTTGGGGATTTTTGCAATTAAAAACTGATAATTAAAACTAATGGTTATAAAAATCATAGACCATGACATATGGTCAAACAAACTTCTGGATAGGATATGTATGTATTATTAAAAATGTTTTTCATAATTGACTTGCATTAATTTTAAATAATTGGGTCAACTCAAATTTTAATCAGATATGTTGTGTAATGAAGCTCATGTAGTCTTTTTTTAAAAACCTCATCCTGTCTAAAACTTTAATTATCATTGGCACCAGTACAGCTTTAAAAATACAGGCAAAATGAATGTCCTGGTTTGTGAGATAAATATAAATTGGAGGCCAGGATATTTATAGCTCAAGTCCCTTACCTCAGTGCACCAAGTGGTCATGAACAGCATTATTACTAATAAATGCTATATGAAAAAAGAAATTCACTTGCCAAGATTAATATTAACTAACACAAGAGTGGTAGATTATATTGGTATGCCTCCTCTAAGTTTGTGTCTCAGGGGCACCTTATTTGCATGTTCATTACATATCTTTATCAAAGTTCTCAAGGTATATTTTTCTTTTCTTATAAATGGAGAAATATGTGTGTTGTGTAACCCCCTTTTCTATGTGTAAACCCCCCCACAGCACATGCCTCCCACCCATGATGTCCAAGGAAACTTTTTAAGATCTTTATTATATTTATATAATGAATTATTAAATTAAGAAAAAACTTTTATCAAAACAAGGTGCTTTTAAAAATTTGTCTTATTTGCTGCATCGATTGAACGGTAAAATGAAGAATGATTTTGTCCACCAGACAACACACATTCATACTGAAGAATTGATCAAATAGAAATTGACTAAAGAAGCTTTTTCAATTTTTATTACATCCATTTTTTTTTCATAAGACTTGCAGTACTTGAACATTTCATATAACCCTTAGATGTAGGCTGTTAAAAAAGACAGTGCTAACACACTGGCCCAATGCCGAGAATGAGAGTGATGGAGTATTCCCATGCACACAATACACTACTCACATTCTCAATCAAATGCATATACAATCAATGAAACATGTGTAGCCAAATTGTATAAGGACAGGATTTACATCTCAAAAGTATAACTGGCTAAAACAGATGCTTTTTTGTTAAAAAAGGAAAAAAGACTTGGCAGCTATTAAAAAATATACACCTTGTTTTAATAATTAAAATGCAAAAAGCTTGTCATCTTTCTTGCTCACAGTCTAAACTTGTAGATTCAATAATTCAAAGGGTTTTTTTTCTTTAATGTTACGAACTTTTTGATTATAACAGACACCAGAAGTAACAATCTAGTGAAACTTGAGAAAAAAAATTACTTTGCTCAGCACAACATTTATTTGAAGAAAATATATAGACAAAACAACAATATTGACAATGTGAGAAAACTCTATAATATACAAGTAATCAATCTGTCATCCCCCATTTTATAAAGAAAAAAAAATGAAGATGAATGAAAGTGATGAAGATGATAATAAATTATTTTAAAACCTTTTTGTGTTTTAAAAAAAAAGATTGGGGGAAAAACAATTTACAAGCACACCTCCCAAAAAAAAAGCAGTACAATGTTTAAAAATACTGCAAAATAACATCGACTTCTTTATTATTGTTTGAAACTCATTTGGCTTTCTCAAACTTCATACAAAGAAATCGGCGATGGGCACGTTCAGACAGCACAAATCTTTGACCGGTGGATGAAACTATCAAGTATTAGAGTAGATCGGCGACATCCATAGGCATCTCCTCGATGGTAGTGTTGTAAAACTGCTCAATGTCTCGCAATGTGCGAATATCATCAGATGTAACAAAGTTGATGGCAACACCTTTACGTCCAAAGCGGCCACCACGTCCAATTCTATTAAATAAGAGAAATAATTCAACATCTCAAATTAAAAGATGTTTACCAAGCACTTGCACTATAGATTTATGGTTGGAAATAATAAATAGTGAATCAGTCACCCAAAAAGCACCCCTGTAAAAATGAAAACTTTAGTGTTCAGGATAAATTTTGTAGTGCTTCCACAAAAGGTTGTAGGTACCCTAAATTTTATAAAATTATTTAAATAAGGTAATACACAGCTTACCTGTGAATGTAATTCTCTCGGTTTGCTGGCAGATCATAGTTAATGACTAGGGAAACCTGCTGGACATCAATACCACGGGCCAGCAAATCAGTGGTAATGAGTACACGACTCGAGCCAGAGCGAAACTCTCTCATGATTAAGTCTCTTTCATTTTGGTTCATGTCTCCATGCTGCAAAAATTCAAAAAAAATAATTGAATCAGATGGGACTTGGGCTGTAACAAAACTATTACAGAAATGCTATGTTGAGTTCAAAATCGAGATGGTAAACATAGTCTAACAAATTAAACACATGAATACAATATCCTTCTACTTGACGGCTGAGTCAGCTATATCTACTGTACAGTGCTTATTTAGGAAGACATGAAATAAATATGAAATGGCTTCCTTTGTTATACTTACCATGGCTGAGACGGTAAAATCCCTTGAGCTCATCTTTTCGGTCAGCCAGTCGACCTTCCTGCGTGTGTTGCAGAAGATAACAGCTTGAGTAATTGTAAGGGTCTCATACAAATCACAAAGTGTGTCCAATTTCCACTCCTAGAGAAAGATACATGAGCATAAATGTAAAAATAAAAAGCTATAATATCTGGGGCAAGGCCTATTGCAAATTATGATCAGCATTGTTGTATTTTATATTGAGGGAGCCGATACTAAATCAACAACCTCACCCAAATAAATTACATGGATATAATTTACTTCCGTTTGACGGCCAGGACAGCTTTGGAAAACTGCCTGATGCTTTTAGGAAGATTTACCACTTCAAGGCGTCGTTCGAGACAGTGCAATGTTTCTGCCAAACTAATGAGAAATTGGGTTATAGGTGAAAATTTGCGTAGAATAAAATAAGGTTGTTACAGGTTAACCGTCCCAAGATCACAACCAGTGCTGTTTAATCAGGCCAGTTAACTGTAATTTTAATTAGTCCCTATTATCTTATAAGAGATACTTTTTTTGAGTCGTAACTGTTCAGATGCAGGGCAGTACGTAAGAGTTTACATGCAAATGAAGGTGACATTAAAGTGCCCTTTTAATATTCGGGTATATATACAATTTACACAATCACAGTTAGTAGAATTAGGTTAATTATGATTCTTTTAGAAATAATTTTAATTCGTTTAGCTTCGGAGGCAAAGTACATGAGCTCACACACAATACAGTGGAGACATATCTTCAATGTCAGCCTTTTACATATCTAAGTCCTTTTGCGTATTACAAGGAGTTCTTTTTTATTGTGTTAAATCTTAAAACAAAAATTAAAGTTCATTAAAACATAATGCAGGCGATTTTACGAATGTAAAAGCTAAAATATCTGGGGCAAGGCCTATTTTAAATTATAATCAGCATTGTTGTATTTTATATTGAGGGAGCTGATACTAAATCAACAACCTCACCCAAATAAATTACATGGATATAATTTACTTCCGTTTGACGGCCAGGACAGCTTTGGAAAACTGCCTGATGCTTTTAGGAAGATATTTACCACTTCAAGGCTGTGGTTACACTTAAATTCAATTGTTAGAAAAATGCCATTGTATTTCGAGACAGTTCAATGTTTCTGCCAAACTAATGAGAAAAAGGGTTATATGTGAAAATTTGTGTGCAATAAAATAAGGTTGTTACAGGTCCCAAGATCAGAACCAGTGCTGTTTAATCGGCCCGGTTAACTGTAATTTCAATTAGTCCCTATTACCTTATTTTGAGCCGTAACTGTTAGGATGCAGGGCAGTTTGTAAGAGTTTACATGCAAACGGAGGTGACATTAAAAGTGCCCCATTAATATTCGGGTATATATACAATTTACACAATCAGTTAGTAGAATTAGACTATGATTTTTTTATAAATAATTTTAATGTGTTTAGTCTCGGAGGCAAAGTACAAGAGCTAACACACAGTAGAGTGGAGACAACATAATTGATGTGAACCGTGTACATATCTAAGGCCTTTAGCGTATTACGACGAGTTCTTTCTTTTGTGTGTGAAATCTTAAAACAAAAATTAAAGTTCAATTAAAACAATGTAGGTGATGTTACGAATTTAAAAGCTAAAATATCTGGGGCAAGGCCTATTTTAAATTATAATCTGCATTGTTGTATTTTATATTGAGGAAGCTGATACTAAATCAACAACCTCACCCAAATAAATTACATGGATATAATTTACTTCCGTTTGACGGCCAGGACAGCTTTGGAAAACTGCCTGATGCTTTTAGGAAGATATTTACCACTTCAAGGCTGTGGTTACACTTAAAATCAATTGTTATAAAAATGCCATTGTAGTTCGAGACCGTTCAATGTTTCTTTCAAACTAATGAGAAAAAGGGTTATAGGTGAAAATTTGAGTACAATAAAATAAGGTTGTAACAGGTTAACCAGTCCCAAGATCAGAACCAGTGCCCAGTTAACTGTAATTTTAATTAGTCCCTATTACCTTATAAGAGTTACTTTATTTTGAGTCGTAACTGTTAAGATGCAGGGCAGTTTGTAAGAGTTTACATGCAAACGGAGGTGACAAAAGTACAACATAATTGATGTGAACCGTTTACATATCTAAGTACTTTGGCGTATTACGAGTTCCTTTTTTTGTGTGTAAAATCTTAAAACAAAAATTAAAGTTCAATTAAAACAATGTAGGTGATGTTACGAATGTAAAAGCTAAAATATCTGGGGCAAGGCCTATTTTAAATTATAATCTGCATTGTTGTATTTTATATTGAGGGAGCTGATACTAAATCAACAACCTCACCCAAATAAATTACATGGATATAATTTACTTCCGTTTGACGGCCAGGTCAGCTTTGGAAACTGCCTGATGCTTTTAGGAAGATATTTACCACTTCAAGGCTGTGGTTACACTTAAAATCAATTGTTATAAAAATGTCATTGTAGTTCGAGACTGTTTAATGTTTCTGTCAAACTAATGAGAAAAAGGGTTATAGGTGAAAATTTGAGTACAATAAAATAAGGTTGTTACAGGTTAACCGGTCCCAAGATTAGAACCAGTGCCCAGTTAACTGTAATTTTAATTAGTCCCTATTACCTTATAAGAGTTACTTTATTTTGAGTCGTAACTGTTAAGATGCAGGGCAGTTTGTAAGAGTTTACATGCAAACGGAGGTGACATTAATAGTGCCCTATTAATATTTGGGTATAAATACAATTTACACAATCACAGTTAGGAGAATTAAACTAATTATGACTTTTTTTAGAAATAATTTTAATGTGTTTAGTTTCGGAGGCAAAGTACAAGAGCTAACACACAGTAAAGTGGAAACATAACATCATTGATGTGAACCATATACATATCTAGATCCTTTGGCGTATTACGAGTTCTTTTTTTTTCTGTGTGTGAAATCTTAATACTAAATCAACAACCTCACCCAAATAAATTACATGGATACAATTTACTTCGTTATGACGGCCAGTACAGCTTTGGAAAACTGCCCGATGCTTTTAGGAAGACATTTACCATTTCAAGACTGGTTATACTGTTAAAAAATGCCATCGTAATAAGGCATTGAACTAAATTTCTGCACCACTGCCTCCTTAGTTTGGCTCACGTTATTTTTATTTTGCAGAGTTGACGGGCACATGGGCACAACACTCAAGAGCGATAAACACTATGTCACTAACGCAACAGCAACATGGTGTGAGTGATGCTTATTATGTGGGTTTTAAGAAGTAAGTGATAATACCCCTCAACCTGTCTTTTTTATTAATTCTTTTTTTTTATAACCTTTACCAGTCTTCAAAAACAAGCAGCCTTTTAAAGAAGTTATTTACCTTTCATTGATAATGATTAAAACCCTTAATTTCTGACCTGAGCTTAACAAAATTGTTACGATTTATATTGAGATAGCAGTTACAAATCTTCTACCCAACCCTAACCAAAATAAATCCTTGTCTTTGTATACTTTCCTAAGACTTTATCATAACAGTTTTAAGTTCATTTTAAATTATTTCCTGACTTTTGACAAACGTTCTGAATATAAAATATGTACCTCTCTCTCTACTTGAACGTAGAATTGACGAATACCCTCAAGGGTAAGCTCCTCTTTCTTGACAAGGATCCGTACAGGATCTCTCATAAAGCGCTGGGTTACCTCCAACACATCACTCGGCATGGTGGCAGACAACAATATCACCTGAAAGATATTTAATCAAGATCATTTATTTGGAAAGGACACTAATCAGGCAAACTCCTAAAAATTACTACTACTCTCAATAATCATTCTTTTCCAAAAATGTAAGGTTTTATATTGAGATGACAGATACTGAATCCACCACCTCACCCAAATAAAACAGTTTTACTTTACTTCCATTTGACGGCTGGGACAGTTATAGAAAACTGATCAGTGCTTTTAGGAAGATAATTTTAATTTAAAACTAGATTATCTTAAAACTTGACATCTTTATCCCAGCAGTTACCTGGATCTCAGTAGGCATAAACCTAAAGACATCATAGATTTGATCTTTGAAACCCCTGGACAACATTTCATCAGCTTCATCCAAAACAAACATTTTAATGTCCTTAGTATTAAGAGCTCTGCGGTTGATCATATCATACACCCTGCCAGGTGTGCCAACAACAACATGAGCCCCACTCTCCAATTTTCTCATGTCTTCACGCACCAATGTACCACCAATGCAGGCATGACACTGGGCACCAAGATAATCACCAAGAGCCAAGACAACTTTCTGAATCTGAAACAAAATTAAAAAGGATATAGATTACCCTGTTATTGGCCATTAAATTCAATAACTGTTTTTCTAAAACTGTAACGCTCAACATGTTTAGAGATACTGCAGCTCATAATGGAATAAACATTATGAGGACAGTAAATTCTACAGAAAGATCAATCAATTAAATATTGGAAATGGGAAATAATGAATGTGAAAAATTTACCTGCTGAGCCAGCTCCCTTGTTGGAGCTAGCACAAGTGCTTGTGTGTTACTGTTATTCAGATCAAGTTTCTCCAAAATAGCTATGGAAAAAGTAGCTGTTTTTCCTGTGCCAGACTGGGCCTGGGCAATCACATCTCGACCTATTTTTTTTTAAAATTCATTAATAACATCACTTGACAGCTTTGTACAAATATATTTATAAATTCTTTACATCAGTGCTTCTTAAACTTTTTAGTATGGCGGACCGGCAGGAAATATTCCCATTGCACCAGGGACAGATGCACTATTTTCCCTGCACTGAACATTTTTTCTGTCCTTTTTTTAAGAACATCTGCGGACCGGCAGCGGATGGCCCACTGACCGGCACCGGTCCGCGGACCACCACTTTACATGATTTTAATAATCAACACTCCTCTGTTTAAGCAGGTAAAATTAATTAAAATATGGTTCAAAATAATCAAATTTGCTAATTAACTAGGGATGTGACGGAGTTGATGATAATCCGCATCCGTCGGATTCGGCAAATATAAATCTGTCGGATTTGACTGCGGATTGGGACAACACTTGGCTTAGAAAGTCCGGATGAAAACAATGTTTGGCGAGAGGGGTGTATCTAAAATACTTTCATGACCAAATACGACTTCTAATCTATGGACAGCCGAGGAAGGGTCCAGGAGTTTAGTTTTACCTGTTTTCTTTATTTCGGGTTTTCGAAAGTCTCTAGGTTTTTTAATTTTAGTTATAATTTCTATGGCAGTGTTTGATCTGAAAACGGTAATTATTCAAATTCGAATCCGATGGAAATTTTTTTTATAATCCGTCGGATTCAAATTTGCTATAAAAAAACGTCGAAGTTTGAATGTCGTCAGATTCGAATGCGAACTTCGTCACATCCCTACAATTAACTAAATTGACTTACCACCAATGCATGGCAAAATTGCCCTCTGCTGAATAGCAGATGGCTTTTCAAAGCCATAAGCATAAATGCCTCTGAGCAAATCTTCCCTGAGGGACATGTCATCAAAAGCATCAACGACTCCATCGTAGTTGCTCTAATATAAAGAAAGAAAGTAATGCTCATGAGAAATTAAATCCAACACGCTTGAGTAAGCTCAAATCATCTAAGATCCTAACATCACTCATACTCAACTTATGATTAAGAATTAAATTACCTCAATGACACCATCAGCCTCAGGGATGTACTCTTCAGCGGGTCCCTTGGTTTGAGACCTGTCCCTAAAATAAAGATAAAAATATTACTTAACCATAATTAAGATCTTAGCGGCAAACTACGTAAAGCCCATCATTTTGCTATAAGAACTATCTATGAATAGTGTGGTAGATGCCAGCGATAGTATAAAATTGATCAGGATATGGTTTATAAGGCCAGAATGCCCATAAGCTCCAGTAATGATCTCCAACATAACTACTGGCTACAGCTTTAGGTAAATAATTCCATTTTTATTTCTATCCAAAGAGGTAACAGAAAGTAGTCTTAAGTCAATCAGACTGCTGAACAGATATCAATAATTCAGATTCTGCTGCTATAACACTGTACTTAATTTTCTTGCATGATACCTCATAATTAAGTTGCTTTTATTTTAGTCCTTTTAAAAAATCTAAATAGATTTAAAATTTGAGTATTGCCAAGAAATTACAGAGTGATACTGATTGCAGCAGTGAGTCCTGTGAGTTGATATGTAAGGATGACTTCCAAATCAATTATTAATTATTACAATTAAGGCAGGGCTTATTTTCATACTAAGTTACTAGTCTAAGTCTAAGGCTAACCCAAAACTTCCTAATTAATCTACATTTCCTGTCAATATATTTATTCAGCCACATTATATCATTATACCTTGGCCAAAGCCCATAATGTAATAGTAATAGTCTTTATTTGTCATCACATTCACATAATTCATAATACTATACACAATTTATTACAATAATATAATATTTATAATTGTAAATCAAGTCATTTTCAAAACTACTATAAATTTAATAGTTTTAATTGAATATTATTCTCTCCATCTTAAAAATCATGCTAACAAAATTTTAAGAGAAAAAAATAATTTACAAAAAATGAAAATTCCCACCAGAAAAAAGCTAATTTTCCTTAATGGCCATCATGATGGCCCGCCATATTTTAGGGGCAGTAGTATGGCAAGATGATGTCATTCCTAAGGAGGTTAACAAACTAGACACAATGAACCTTAAACTGACGCAATAAATTCGCCTTTTCAACGTATGTTTTGTGAGTTACATTCTAATTAAATGAACAATTTTAAAGATTGTGAGAATCGCTAGCAAAACACGTGCTGATCCGCCATAGGTTACGGCACCAGTGAACGGCACGGCAGACATTTTCATGTTGTGTGACAGTTTACTGAACTCCTATGGTAGGTAACAATGTATTTATATGGATAAAAACAGTACCAATGCATATCAAATATCATGGGCTATTTAGTAACCAAATCTAGACACAAAATATAAGTATGACTTGTTAATTCTTACCGATCTTGTTCAGTAGAGTTATATGACATGTTCTCCAATCAATGTATTAAGTGAAAAGACAGGATAGTACCCGTAAACCGGATCAGGATGCGCATTGATATTATAACGTAAACTTAAAATATGACATAAGACGATAATTTTTATTACAAAATGTAACAGTTAATTTTTAATTTTCGATTGTTTTATTAATTTAATACATAAATATATTTAATATTTATTCTTAATATAAGTAAAATATAATTCAATTCAAAAACTATTTTTGCGGAAAGATCTACATTTGCTCGAAGGTTGTTCGCCCACAATTTGACGTCATTAAAAGAGTGAAGAGACTGGACATTTAGACATTTATTATTAAATTACATATCACACATTTAATTGAAATTCCTTGTTTCTCGTTTGTTAAATATAACATAGACTCAACATTTTTAAAACTTATTAATTTTATGTAGGACGCAATAATCTTCTGTATAGAAGGAGCGTCTGTAACAGATAAAATGTTGCTATCATTTTTTGTTGTTGTTTTTTTTTAAAGGGAATTCGGAATAAAACTATTTAAATTAGGTCACTTATTCATGCTATACATTTTATTATAATTAGATATAGTCTCTATAAAAAAAAATTAATTCAATATTTAAATGTCTCAGTAGAAATAAATAATGAATTTAATCTATTAAGGCTTTACAGTGTAATATCTGTAACACAGATAGGCGTAGGCCTATTACAGTAATAATTACACGCAAAATTACGGACTTAGTGTAGATCTTTATGAAAAAAAGAAAAGGCTACTTGCACTATTAACTAGTGTATTACCCGTCACAAATGACGGAAGTTTTAAGCTGAAATCTATTTATTTTGAAAAAGTGCACTTTTTTAGGGCGCCTGCGGCGCCCACCTTTTGACAAATGCCCACCTAACTTGTCCTTGTTTGATTAATACGAAATATTAAACTTTCTGAAATGTGCACACAGTATTTTATAATAGTGGTTGTAGGGCGCCTACGGCGCCTCCTTTGTTTTTTTATTTTATAATTGACCATCATCAAATCCTCTTTTTTAAATCCTTTATATTAACTCGTGGTGTCTGCGGCCGACCTTGCTTGCTTGTCGCCAAAACTTTTGATCGATTTTTAACCCACTTGCTCGCAAGATGGAGAGCTGAAATTTTGCAGGCAGTTTCGTACCGATGATAAAAACAATGTATCAAAATTTCAGATCGATCGCATGTGCCGTAATTAAATTATTGATTTTTTAGATTATTTTATTTATTCCTATGTATCATGCTATTTTTTGAGATAGAGCGTCGCGGTGCGTATTATATTGAACAACCTTTCTGTCGCGCAATAAGGTGCGTATTTTATTGACAGCTCTTTTTATAAACATATTCCTGATCGGTGCGCATTATATTAAACATGTTTTACGACACAAGTGCAATTTTGTATTTCTGGATGGTCTTGCGCTGCGTATTATAATGAACATTCTTTTAGTTACGTCTCGTACATAAAGGATTTATAGTGAAAAACTTGGTTTTTTACGGGGTTTTATTTTATTAAATCATTTATATTAACTCGTGGTGTCTGTTTGAGCCCTTGCTTGCTTGTCGCCAAAACTTTGGATCGATTTTAACCCACTTCCTCGTAAGCTAGCGAGCTGAAATTTTGCAGGCAGTTTCGTGCCGATGATAAAAACGATGTATCAAAATTTCAGATATTGCATGTACTGTAATTAAATTATTGAATTTTTGGATTATTTTATTTATCACTGTGTATCATGTTAAATTTTTGCGATAGAGTGTCGCGGTGCGTATTATATTGAACGACATTTCCTGTCGCGCAATAAGGTGCGTATTTTATTGACAACACTTTCTATAAACATATTCCTGATCGGTGCGCATTATATTAAACACGTTTTACGAGACATAACTACAATTTTGTATTTTTGGCTGGTCTTGCGCTGCGTATTATAATGAACATTCGTTTAGTTACGTCTAGTACATAAAGGATTTATAGTCAAAAACTTGGTTTTTTTACGGGTTTTTTTATTACATGGTTCCCTTTTCCAAAATTCAGTTCAAACAATGACGTCATATAATAAATTACATTGCATACATACATGCATACATACAGACGACGGGAATTATGTATATTGATTATAATTCCATGCTTTTTTTCTGTTTAGTGCGTAGTAAATCTAAAAAAAAATTTGGTTCTATGGACGAGGAGGCGTGTTTAAATTGTTGCATTCTCTTGTGGAATTTATAAACTAATGAAAAATACATGGCTACCGCTATCAGGCGGTTTAACCGAGGGGTCTGTGAACAGCGGTAAATTATCTACTTTATGGAATTATGGAATTCTCTACCATTTCACATCCGTAGTATTCCAACTACCAAGTCCTTCAAGACTGCACTTAAGACGCATCTTTTCAAAATGAAGACCACAGGGGAAAAAACGGCTATGTGACATTTTTAAAATTTATTAGTTATACACTGTATCTGATAGAGGGTCATAAATAGAATGTTCTGAATGAGTTTTTATCAAACAATTTTGTCTCTAGTCCTATTAAAAATTCTAATCTATTGAGTTAATTTATAAAATAATGTGTATAATTTTGAACTTTAAATCTTGAATATCTAGAAACTACAAAAATGTGACATAGCCGTTTCTTCCCTTGAGCTCTTCAAATGTATTTACAAAATTAATGAAACAACATTTCTTTTAATGATTAACGTAGCTTATGTGTAATGTACTGTCCTTTATATTGTTATTATGGTATGAATGTTTATTTAATTATTATAATATGTATGTTATGATCTCCATGTAAAGCGCTGTGAGCCCGGTTCCTTGCTGGGATACAGCGCTATATAAATTATCAATTATTGTTATTATTATTATCTCATTTGGGGTTAAAAAAAAAGGGAACTCTTGGCGTTTGACCAAAAACCAATCGAACAATTATATCAAACTTAAAACGTTTATAATTGTATCAAATAGATTCACCCCCTCCCCCCCCCCAAAATGATATTCCGCGTCGTTTTGACTTAAAATATCTATACATAATCCTTATCAGATCATTTTTATACACTTGACATGCTTGTAAAACTCACCAGTTGCATTTCCGTGGGGGAGGGGGGTGCTAACAATCCCCGAGTCATGTGAGCAGGACCTCGAGTCTGCTAACGCACACTGAAACGTGTATATTTTGGGTTAACGGGCAAGAAAGTTCGTCGACTACTGCCGTGAGAGAATCAAACGGAGCGGCGGTGACATCTCAAATGCTTTGATGTCAACATCAAACGACGCAGGGTAACAATTTCATACATTCTCATGAGTTCTCAAACTTTAGGATTATAATTAGATTTAATTTCCATTTCTTGATAACATACGCCGACCGTTGTCTGATGGCTTACACTTTGAGAAGCACTGATTTACATCAACAACAACAAAAAATCATTAAATAAATTGTAAGTGACCAAATATTTCAGTGGAAGTTTTATTTTAATTTACCCTTTTGATGTGACGTCACATTTCTTCAACCCCCCCCCCTCTCTCCCCCTCGTCACGCATCGTCACAAAAGTTTGACCCCCTCCCCCCTAGGTGCGTGACGTCATTTATGGACAGCCCCCAAAGAACGTAACTCTGACCAAAATTAACGAAAATGGCCACAAGGGGCCATCCATAAATGACGTCACGCACCTAGGGGGGGGGAGGGGGTGAAAAATCGGCAAAAATCGCGTGACGTCATTTATGGACGGCCCACAAGTATTGCTTATGGTGCTAAAAGTTTTACCAGCATCCCCAAAACATTGACTAAATTATGCCACCTGGAGCTACTATCAAAAGTGACCCTTATTAAACCATCATGTGCACATATAATGGAGTATAAAAATACCCTGTCCCTGTATTAGTCCCAACCGCAATGGCCACAGCATTGCACTTAGTTTCAAAACCTTAAGTAGTTTTTATCGTTGACAGGACAAGTCAAGTGAACACAAGACAAGTAAACGACATGTGAACATACGGACAAGTGAACATACGGACAAGTGAACATACGGACAAGTGAACATACGGACAAGTGAACACACGACAGCTGAACACAAGACAACCAAACACACGATATGTGAACATACGGACAAGTTACAAGACAAGTGAACACTCGGGCAAGTGACCTCACTGACAACTGAACCTACAGTCTACAGACAACAGAACACACGACAAGTGAACACAAAACCATTTTCTTAATATCATAAAATATGATAAATCAGCAATAACCATGAGAAAAGATGGCAATAGATGCATGTACCTTGATTGGTACCAAAAAAAAAGTTATATCCATGGTTTGGTTGTCCATTCAGATGGGGTTGAGCCACCGACTAGTGTAGTTTTGTTAAGAGATCCTTGTATATTTGATAACTAAGTGGATTCTCTACATTTTCTTCCTAAAAAAAATAAATTTAAAAAAAAACGCTCACACATACAAATTGTGTAATCAAAACAATAAATTTAAGCTGTATGAAGTGAGTGACTATGACTAAAACTATATCTGACATATAAGTACGCGTTCCGGCTATTTCCTTCGTCAGTACAAATAGCATACAGTACTTACACGGGTATTAAAGTTATATTTAATTTATTAAGATATTGATATACTATCCTATAGGAAGGAAAATAGTTACGTAAAGATAAAAGGAAAGAAAAAAAAATTACACAGGGAATAAGAAAAGGGAAGAAGTAGAAGTATCAAAAGTTACAGTGAAAACTAAAGCGCCCGTTATTACCGTTAACAATGTTTGCTACGAGTTGTTTCCCTTGTTAGCTCTGCGCATTTGGTTGAGTTAGCATCGGAGAAAAAATTGGTTCAAAAATCGATTTCGTGTAATTTAATAATAACATGGCGATTTCATAATTCAACTATATTTTCTAAATTTATTATTTTTGTTCTTTCTGAAATTGAATTGCACCACCCACAAGAAATGACACTTTGTCACACCTTACGCGTGCCACTATTAGATATCCAGTGACGTGGTTTTATAAATAGAAATAGATATTGAAAATACGCTTTTAAATTTACAGTATGAAATAACTTATCTAAACTAGTGCTTAAAAATATTAGGCTAAGTCAAATAGCGAATTAGAGTGTTTAAAAGAGTGGCAGTTTATGATAGGTCATACTTATGTTATTGCCAAGGGCCGTCCATAAATGACGTCACGCGATATTTGCCGATTACCTCCCCCCCCCCTCGTCACACGTCGTCACAAAAACTTAGACCCACCCTCCAATATGACGAAACACAATTTCACCCCCCTCCCCACATAAAAGCCGTATTTTCTTTTTCTGTTGTGAAAATGAGCATGTTTCAAATCACTTTTTTGTCATTTAAGTATGTATTTAGTGCAGTGGTGTCCAAAGTCTGGCCCGCGGGCCAAACACGACCCGCGCTTAAGTTTTAACTGGCTCGCCGCCTCATCTTAAGTAACTATTTTATTATCTTTATTTTTATACAGGCGCTCCTTCTTTACAGAAGATTAATGCGTCCACAGACCATTATCAAGTGAACAATCACTGTGTTTATTACTGATGGTGCCCCTGCCATTACGGGTGAGCACAGTTGACTACAAAGACTTGTCTGTAACAAAGTCAGTGAAGAGGCTGGCAAAGATTTTGAACGTCACTGTATCATTCACCAACAAGTTCTTTGTCCCAAAAACCTTAGATGTGTTCGTTTCCTTATAGCCAGTGATAAAAGCTATACACTCTATTCGCTCTAAATCCCTGTTTCACCGCCAGTTTCAGCAGTTTCTTCTTGACATCCAGGGATAATACGAAGATGTTGTTTATAAGATAGATCAGTCGGGGGGGGGGAAGCACTTTTGCGCCTCTACAAACTTAAATAAGAAACGGGGAAAACAAGGAACAACCGATTACAGAACTATCTAATCCTGCTTGGCTATCAAATTTAGAATTTTTTAGTTGTTATGATAAGACATATAAACTTTCTTAACACAAATCTTCAAGTGTAACGGCGAACAGCAGTGGTAAACCAATTATATGCATAATCAATGCCTCTGGAAACAATCTTCACATTTTTCAAAGGAAACTGTCTCAAATGCAGCTTAATACCACACATTTCGCCCCACTACAGGAAATCATGACACGTTTTCCAGAAAGAAACTGCAATGAGCAAAGGCAGAGGTAATTTGCAGATGTCATATCCATGGTGAATTTCAAAGACACTTTCAGGACTTACTAACTTTTGAAAAGGAAATCATTTTTTGTCTTTACCTTTCTCTGTGGACCCCGATGACGCCCCGGGACATCTTCAACTGGAACTCGTGGAGTTTCAAAGTGAGGCTGAATGTCGCAGCAGACTACTACAGCTTTTTACCGTCAGCTGGATTATGACAGATTCCAATAAATTCGAACCTTTGCTAAGAAAATGCTCAGCTTGTTTGACTTAAGGGTCGGCAGACATTCTCAGATATGAATTTTAACAAGAATCGTGTAAGGACGAGACTAAGCGACTATCACCTGTGTGATATCTTATGTATCAAACAAGTGGTATTGAGCCTGAACTCACATATTTACTGCTCTCAAGATCTCAGTTTCACCATTTACATTAATGTTTTGCAATAAAAAAAACTTCTCAAAGTCTGTCATTTTTGTTTATTATCTTAATCCGGCCCCGCATATTTTTACTTCATGGATTATGATCCGCCATGCAAAAGGTTTGGACGCCCATGTTCATGTTTTAGTGTAAGGCTGCAGTCTAATATAGTAACAGGCGTGAAGCCATGTAAAACGTCATTAAATAAATTGTAAGCAATCAAATATTTAAGTGGAACTATTATTTAAAGTTACGCGGTTTGATGTGACGTCACATTTCTTAAACACCCCCCCCCCTCGTCACACATTGTCACAAAATTGTGACCCACTGAAATAGGCCTGAGTGGAGCTGGCCGCACAAATCGGAAATGGCTAATATACGCTCACATTGACCGGCCAATGCTCGATCCTTTAATGATTTAGGAGCTTGGCCATCCAGGTTGGTAAATGAAATGGCCATCCAGGTTGGTAAAGGAAATGGCCATCCAGGTTGGTAAAGGAAATGGCCATCCAGGTTGGTAAAGGAAATGGCCATCCAGGTTGGTAAAGGAAATGGCCATCCAGGTTGGTAAATGAAATGGCCATCCAGGCTGGTAAATGAAATGGCCATCCAGGTTGGTAAAGGAAATGGCCATCCAGGTTTGTAAAGGAAATGGCCATCCAGGTTGGTAAAGGAAATGGCCATCCAGGCTGGTAAATGAAATGGCCATCCAGGTTGGTAAATGAAATGGCCATCCAGGTTGGTAAAGGAAATGGCCATCCAGGTTGGTAAAGGAAATGGCCATCCAGGTTGGTAAATGAAATGGATCGATCGGCCAAAGTCAGAATAAGAAGATCATGAACAGATGTTGGGTGTTTGTATGACGTTATTACTATCACATTAGGCCTATATTACTTGATTATTACTGTTACGAAATAACAAAATCAGTGAAATTAGTTGGTTATATTAAATTATCAAATTCTATCATCAATTGCTACAACAAGATAAAGTTGTATGATATTTTGAATTACACAGCAGCTTGTTGTTGTTACAGTTGCTGCTATTTGTTGGCCACTTGGTGTTGTAATTACATCGAGTCTAACCTTGATCACCGGTATGTGATTGTGAAGACGCGACGGATCGTATTGATTTTTATTCATTGCCCACAGACGCCAGCGTGAGCTGTTTCTCAGGCAGTTTGGAAATACATCTGGAATACGGTTGTTAAAGGACACCATGTTCTTTTCCTACTTTGAAGATGGTGCCCTGAATTTCGTTATACATTAGTAAATATTGTTGTGTATGTAACTATGTATAAGAAGATTAAGAGTGCAATGTCTTTTCTCATGTTGTTAGAAATCTCTATAAAGCGCGGTGAGCCATGCGACACTGCGCTATATATAAATATCCAAAATAAATAAATAAATAATTACGTTTCTTGGATCACCGCCATCTCTGTCGTAATCTGGTCAACGGTATTTCACATCTGAATTTTTAGCATCTTGGCACTCTGAGATTGAGAACTATAGCCTGAATTTCTGACCTCTTGTTCCCGATTTCTTGTTTATTATGGCAGAGTCTGCAAGTAATTTTCCCTCCTAACACCCAGTTTGCTTCATTACCTACTGAACAAATTGCGTGGGCATCGTTGCAACATGATCCAGAAGAATGGGACGAACAACTCTATATTTCACAAACTACACAGAATATGTTCGACTTGTTGTTGTGACGCCACTGCATGGTACGGATCTTCCGCTGACACCGTCACCATGGCAGCAGGTTCGTTTACGGTGGAAGTCGCGACATTTATAACAACTTCCATTTATTGATCGGCTTTTTCAAGATCTTCGCCTGTAACTAAGTTATTGATAACGTCTTTGACAATAATTGAGATGTCCAGTCATAACTTTTGCTTTACACCCAAACATGGCCTCCTATGGCGACTACTGAATTCCTTGATGAAAATAATGAATTTCATGAATCTGAAACTCTCGGTCCAAATTGTTGATTCATTTTGTCTGCATCCGTGACATCATCATTTTCTGAACAACATGGTTGGTACGATCGAATGACCTCCCCTTTGGCTATCCCTCGAGCGTTGTGCCGCCTATCGGACGGTCTTACATCAGGGCATCGAATATTGGTCAGTCATTTCCGACACTTCGGGAAGTGGCCGGCCAAAGTAGCAAATACACTGGCGATTTCCAGCACATCGGACATTGGTCTCACGCCTCGGCCAAAGTGCGAAACAGCCGGCCAATTCGGGAACTGGCCGAACTTCGGGTTTTGGTCGTAACATTTACATTCGACTAGTTTATTTTTTAATAACGTGACGTGACCTTTGGTTCTTCGAAGCTACATTTTTATCAACGAATTATAGTTTTATGTGAAAAGTTGTTTTGAATATATGTTATTGTTTTATTGTTTAAAAATTAGTTTGCAGTTTTTATGTGTAGCATTTTTGGAAAAGGTTTGCGAGATTAGTTACGGATTATGATAGAGGAAGGACTTAAAACTGCCGAAAATAAGGTGCTGTAAGTTATGTGTGACCCTTAAGATATCAGCGGCGGTCGTAAGGGATAACGAGATACATCCATTTACACAGTAGCCAATGTTTAAAATAATGTGCATATAGCTCATATAACGAGATATATCCATTTACCCAGTAGCCAATGTTTAAAATAATGTGCCTATAGCTCATATAACGAGATATATCCATTTACCCAGTAGCCAATGTTTAAAATAATGTGCATATAGCTCATATAACGAGATATATCCATTTACCCAGTAGCCAATGTTTAAAATCATGTGCATATAGCTCAAATAACGAGATATATCCATTTACCCAGTAGCCAATGTTTAAAATAATGTGCATATAGCTCAAATAACGAGATATATCCATTTACCCAGTAGCCAATGTTTAAAATCATGTGCATATAGCTCATATAACGAGATATATCCATTTACCCAGAAGCCAATGTTTAAAATAATGTGCATATAGCTCATATAACGAGATATATCCATTTACCCAGTAGCCAATGTTTAAAATAATGTGCATATGGCTCATATAAGGAAAATGATGACCTTTTGGGTTCACGCCCCACCCCCCTCTTTTTGTTTTGTTTCTTTTTGTTGTGTTTGTTTTGTTACATATCCCTCTATACTCTATACTCTATACTCTACACTCTACACTCTACACTCTATACTCTATACTCTATACTCTATACTCTATACTCTATACTCTAAACCTTATTTTAAATTTTCTAATAAATTAAGTATAAATAAAATCTAACACAGAACTAAATTATTGAATTAGACTAACAGACCTGCAAATTTACGAGCCCTTTCTTTATAGGTACCTATAAAATTGTTTTAAAAATTGTTCAATATCTTATCTTATCTTATCTGTTTACAGACGCTCCTTCTATACAGAAGATTATTGCGTCCTACGCTTATCTATGGTTTGTGTTTAGTCCTGCATTTTTATTAGAGATTTAAATGTTGATAAAGTGTTGGTTTTCCTGGTTTTTTTTATGACAACCCATTCCACGCCCGAATTCCGGACGGGAATAACGAAAATTTGTATGTGTTTGTTCTTGCATACGGAATAAGAAAGGTGTTTTTATCCTTTATGTCTATCTGAGGGTTGTATTAAGTTATCTTTGTGTGGTATTTCTAAATTAGAATTAATTGCTTTATGTGTGATTACTACTTTGCTCTTGGTTCTTCTATCCTCTAGTGTTTCAAGGTTTAATGATTTAACTAATGGTGTTACTCTTGTCAGTTTTGAATATTCTCCAGTAATGAATCTGGCAGCTCTTTTTTAAATTTGTTCTAGTTTATCAATAGCCGTATTGCGCGTGAATTATTTGCTAACTCCGCCCGCACCACTTGATACCAACCGTGAAAGTAGTTGCATTGTGAGTTGTGTATATTTCGACAACTTTTGGCTGAACCATCTGCTGGGGATTTACCATTTTAATGTTGGAATAATTAGTTTTCATCATAGAAATAACAGTGGGTATAATGTTTTAACAAAATAAGGGGTAGATTTAACAATAGCGAGTAGATTTGAATAGCAAAACGGGGGTAGATTTAACAATGCTAAACATGAATCCGGTTTAACCAGCCCCAAGCCAGGTAGTAATATTTTTGTTTAATCAAAACCTTTTCATTTATCGGGAATCAAGATTAAAATGTTTTTACTTGTACTTGTCTGTATAATATTAATGGATGGCCATGTCAGATTACCGTTCTGTTTCACAGGCCGTCTGTAAGATCCTGTGACTTGAGTTCCTGACCCAATGTTTGATGTCCCTCCAATAATTGGAGAACGCCTCTCTTGTCGTGGTGACCTGTTCGGTTATTTACCTGGTGACGCCCTGTCAACGTAGTAACGCCCTGTTGGCATAAGTAACGCCCTGTTGGCATAAGTAACGCCCTGTTGGCATAAGTAACGCCCTGTTGGCATAAGTAACGCCCTGTTGGCATAAGTAACGCCCTGTTGGCATAAGTAACGCCCTGTTGGCATAAGTAACGCCCTGTTGGTATTGGTAACGCCCTGTTGGCATAAGTAACGCCCTGTTGGCATTGGTAACGCCCTGTTGGCATAAGTAACGCCCTGTTGGCATAAGTAACGCCCTGTTGGCATAAGTAACGCCCTGTTGGCATAAGTAACGCCCTGTTGGCATAAGTAACGCCCTGTTGGCATAAGTAACGCCCTGTTGGCATAAGTAACGCCCTGTTGGCATAAGTAACGCCCTGTTGGCATAAGTAACGCCCTGTTGGCATAAGTAACGCCCTGTTGGCATAAGTAACGCCCTGTTGGCATAAGTAACGCCCTGTTGGCATAAGTAACGCCCTGTTGGTATTGGTAACGCCCTGTTGGCATTGGTAACGCCCTGCCGTGAAAGCACTGGTAACGCCTTTCATCATTTTAGCACTGGTAACGCCCTTTCAGCACTGTTAACGGCTTGTTAGCATAAGTAAACACCTGTCAACGTAGGTTACTTCCTGTTAAAGAGACGTCTAACGAAAGTACGCCAAGCTGCTATAACGTTGTACTGCAGCCTTCCTGTGTACGGAAAACTGATCTTTTAAGAAATTGATATTTCAACTAACCAAAAACTTAGACTAATATAAATAGCAAATAGACTCTATTTTCGACCAAGCAGGTATTTTCTAAAGGCAACTTTTACATATTTCACTAAGCAAACAAGATGCTGGAATAGCAAAAAAGCCAAAATGCTTTTTGCAGTTAAGGAATATACAAGCTAATCTGGAGTATTAGGGAGTAATCATTATTTTCATTCCAAACTTTCGCAGGGGAGCCGCGGGACTCTTAAGACACCATTGGGGATCAGCGGTTATTTCTGGTTAGTGGAGACGAAGTGGCCGGATGCTCCACCAACTCCAGAACCAGTGTCAGCTCTCACGGGCTTGACGTCACCGAGTGATGTCACAAGACCAGGCTGATGGTCAAGTTACCCATTCCTGGTCAAGGGGGGAGGAGTCAAGCCAAAGAACAGCCAATCAGAGAGGCTGGAGCTTTGGTCGCATCATCAAACTTATAGGTGAATATGACAGTCGATGTGTGTTGGTGGGTGGATAAGTTATTGGTAAACATAACCGTCAATGGTGGTGGAATAGGTATATGTAAAAACAGACTATGTTGGTGGAAGAGTTATATGTAAAGATATAGAGAAGGGGTGGCCTCTTCGGGGCTCGACGGACGAGTAGGGCCATGGACCTGACCGCGACCCGAAACCGACAACTCCTGGCAGGCAATGCCGAAGTCCGTTATGTTAGGTGTTAGGTGCTAGTCACATATGATTACAGTCGCTGCACGGATCTTAGGCAAAGCATCTAGATGCAATGCCGATGATGAAAACCAAAGTACCCGTTGAGGGTCGGGTTACTCCGAAGCGACCGTTTGCGCCCCCCTCATTTTACTAGCAACGCCATTGAGCGGTGCCGGTTTAGGGCCAGGAGCGTCAGCACGGATTAGCAAAAGGAACCGCGGAGAACGCAGCGGACGCCAGCTCTGAGGAAACCTTACAGTAGGGTCTCACACCCTAGGTAGGTCATTGATGATCACCCGCTTAACGGCGGTCCTAACCATGGAGAATCGTGTGCTTTGCCGGGGTGGCGCCAAAGTGGTAGCGGGTCGTAGTAGGGAATTCCACCCCTCCTTGTGAGGTCAAACTTAGTGGGGGGGGGCATTATACTGTCTGTCCTGGATGCCCAGGTGGTTGCTTCAGAAGCGACCGCGTCCGGTGGGGTTTCTTAGCTGTTACGTCCCTTTGGGGGCCAGATGGCTGAGGGGGTCTTCCGGAAAGACCCATAAGGAGCACTAGGCTCGGGGCTACTGATTTTCTTCCACATTAAGGTTCATGTAAACATAACTGACAATGTTGGTGGAGGAGTTATAGGTAAACATAACAGACAATATTGGTGGAGGAGTTATAGGTAAACAGAACGGACAATGTTATAGGCTAAAATAACACTGCTTCCATTTCTTTCAACTTGTGTCATATTTACATCGTGTTGAAGAGAAACAGTTTTGTGTTTGTGTTGCACCGGTTCTAATAACTCATCGCAACGTACGCACATCTCACCGTTTTGTCGTCAAATATCCATATGGTCAATATCTCTTTTGTTCCCGCAGTACCTTGAACTTATTTAGCCTGGCTAATCTAAATCCCTGTCCGTTGGGTTCAGCAGTTTGACGTGATATCATGTGTTTTAGACTTCTAGCACGTGATATCGTGTTTTAGACTTCTAGCACTTGATATCATGTGTTTTAGACTTCTAGCACGTGATATGTGCTTTAGACTTCTAGCACGTGATATGATGTGTTTTAGACTTCTAGCACGTGATATGATGTGTTTTAGACTTCTAGCACGTGATATCATGAGTTTTAGACTTCTAGCACGTGATATCATGTGTTTTAGACTTCTAGCTACAATCTACTTTGGTTCTCCCGACCTTATCTCAATTGTTAGCTTAAGCCTTGGTCAAACTATAGTGATACGTTGTAGCATCCACTCAACTTTTAGTTAGTCAAACATGTAGAGGCCAGCTGTGAGGTCAACTTGTCTTTACCGTTCTTTTATCAGGGAACAGCCAGATTACCTGTTTGGTATTCTTATGCTGACATACACTGCCACCAACAATTTCAAAATCAATGTCAGTCAGAAACGGAAACCTCCAAACAACATAATTGTACAAACGGAAACTTCCCAACTATTATTACAAGTTATAATTTGACAAAACATGTATTCCATGAAAGCACCTAATGTTTATAACTCATAACACTTTTTTTTTATTCGCCTGAACTAAAACCTCTCATTGCTCAGATGTTAACGTCTAGCATTAGTATATTAATATTCTTATTACGCACTAAACACGCTTGTAGTATTTTAAAATCATTTAGTGCAGAAATCGGGAATTTCATCCGGTTTATTTATTAGATAGCGTTATTTCGGCGTCCATTTCGACCTGTTAACTACTGAAGTGTGTATTTTGACAATAGTTATGTACATTTCTTTCAAACACCACCATCAATTTTATTATCTCTATATAAAATTCTCTTCATGGGACCATGCGAGACACAAAGGCGCAAGCAAGTATGTGCAAACAAGCAAGACGAATGACCCTCGCTGGGGTCAACTAAACACAGTTAACGGTGGGCAAGCGAAGGTAGTGGAGGGGTGACAAACAATGGTCCTTGCGTTTCACTTGCATTGTTCCTTCCAAGAAAAAGTGAGATTCGTAGTGCACTGGTTATCACGTCCGCCTCATGCGGGGAAGGTCCTGGGTTCCAGTCCCAGCGAATACATTGTTTTTTGGTTGTTTTTTAAATGTCTGTTTGTACCCGTTCTTTTACCAATTTATGGCATAGCATACGCCGCAGACTTGCTCATCATAGACCGTGCAAAGAACACAAAAGATTACAGACACAAAAAGCACTAAGTAAATAAAAAATAGCGAGTAAACGTGAAGACACACACACTGAGGTTGTTGTTACCCGCCTCCCATTTATTACTACCATCCCTTAAACATAAACTGTGATTGGTCGACCATAGCGAGGGTTAGTCACATTTAGGGTTGTTAATTGCATGTTGTTGTTGTTGTTTTGTTTTTTTTGGAAAACCAATTATCGATTATGTAACCCAATTTTAAACCGATTATCGTTTTATAGCTGACTTTATAGAAGTTAGGGGTGTACCGAAATTTTGCCTGCAAGTGTCTCGAAACAAACAGTGAGTTGGCAGTCTCCCCCCCCCCTCAACAGGCGTCTAGTTATTATTATTGTTTTTTTCCCCAGCACTCTCCCTGGTTTTGATTTTCGTCCTTACACTAAAGTGTTTTGTACGGGCAAGTAAGTAAACTAAACCATAAGTTCATTTCTCTGTCATTCACACAAAAATAATGCTGTGTTTTAATTCCACCTTATATTAACTAACTAGAACGCAAATGACACTTGACACTTCCGAAAATCGTACACTGGCCATAAGCTTTCAAGTGAACGTTGCCTGGTGTTTGTAGAAAGGGATACGAGGGCCCATGATAAAAACACAAATTTACCGTCACCAATATTTCAGTTCTCCCTCCACCTGTGGGAGGTTGGTGTCTACCTCATCGTAGTTTGGTAAAATGACTCTTTTTTTAAAAAATGCCAATGACTTTTAAAAAAAAATCCTCTTACATCAGAGAAGGAAATGGTGAAGTTATTATTTTAAATTTTTTTATGTGAGATCGTTGGAGCAATGTTCTCCCTAACGTTCGTCGGCCCATGTGCAACATAACAAACTAATGTTTTTAAAAAAATGACCCCCTTTCCAGTCCATGACGGACTATAGGGCAAGTGAAGTAGCGTTCAAAAGTTTTTTTAGCCACCACTAACGAGCAGGGGAATGTGTGGCCAGCACAATGCCCCAGGGGCCTTGCCAGTACCTGGGCTCGAACCCGTGACTCGGATAGTCCAGTGCGCCACCACTTAGACCATTGCACCCCTTACTAAAGTATAAGGTTGAACCGTATCGAGTTTTGGGGCAAAAGTTCACACCCCATAAACACTGATATTATATTACCCTTATCTAAATTTGCTGCGCGTTAACGTAAAACTGCTGCGCGGAGTCCGTGAAATATCTGCGTGGCCGCGCAGCCGTGTAGCTTAAAGGGAACATTGGTTGGGGAGGGCACGGAGTGGGATCTTTATTACATGGAAAGCAGCATTATTAACTGAACGAGGATTTTTCGTGGTAAGGGGCACCTAGTTTTGATGTATCAAAGTTACTCACCTAGTTTTGATGTATCAAAGTTACTCATCTAGATTTGTTGTATCAAAGTTACTCACCTAGATTTGTTGTATCAAAGTTGCTCACCTAGTTTTGATGTATCAAAGTTACTCACCTAGATTTGTTGTATCAAAGTTGCTCACCTAGTTTCGATGTATCAAAGTTACTCACCTAGATTTGTTGTATCAAAGTTGCTCACCTAGTTTTGATGTATCAAAGCTACTCACCTAGATTTGTTGTTTCTAATTTGCTCATCTAGATTCGTGGGATAAAAAATTGATGATAATTTAGATTCCTTTAGGTTTTACGATGTTGACGGATCAAATGCACAAAGGTGAATACACCCAACTTAAGAGCAGCTCAATTACACCGGGGCGATACAATCCGATCGGAATCGATTCTGTTATCGAAATAAAATTGTATATCTCCTTATTGGTTTAAAATAAATGTTTTTAAATTATTTTCTTCTCTCACCTTAAACAGACAAACTAATATGGACATCGGTAAAAAGGGCTTACTGCTCGGCGTCCTAGTATCAAAACGTAAGAACCTTTGATTGCAGTCTATTGAATTATTTAATTTTGTATAACATCCACCAACACCAGGGTTAGCGTTACCGTGTTTTGGTTTCTGTCTATATCTGCATGTTGTGTCAACTGCTGTACGTTACTTTGTAGTTGTATGTTTGGTATGTTACCAATTGTTGGTTATGTTTGTTGGTATTGTTGTAGGTTAATTTTTCTGTGTTATTTTGTAGTTATATGTTTTGTTTGTTAGTTTTATGGGTTAGTTTTTTTTGTTTCGGTGTGTTAATTGTGTAGATTTAATTTGTATGTTAGTTTTTGACAGATATTTGGCGTTTTAGTTTTATAATATTTAGACGCAATGAATGGGATGCCAGTTTGAAACGCTATTTTAGCACTTACAGATGCTTCTTCCCCTCCATATTGTCATTGTTAATGTGTTTTTTTAAATCGCGCTCATATTGTTTTAGTGTATTGCCATTGTGGATAAACAAAAATTACTATGGGAATTATTTATTTTATTAATTTATCAAGTTTGTGCATCTTTATAAACAACGTTCATCTTTATTAACTACGTTATCTTTATCAACTATGTGCATCTTTATTAACTATGTGCATCTTTATTAACTATGTGCATCTTTATTAACTACGTTATCTTTATCAACTATGTACAACTTTATTAACTATGTGCATCTTTATTAAGTATTTGAACCTGTGGCGGATTAAGGGGGCTGCTGACTGGGCTAAAGCCAGGGGCTCCCAATGATTTAAGGGCCCCAAACATATTATATTGTATAATAAAGGTGGCTTGACTGGACCCCAGGTAGAATTCAGGCAGCGGCTCCGTGTAATCTTAATCCGCCTCTGATTTGAACCTTCATCAACTGTGTGCATCTTTATTTACTACGTGTATATTTGTTGACCGTTTATTTCAGTGGTTCTGTCGGCATTCGAGTCCGTGTGTAAGTAAATTTGTGCGTTCTCTTACATCATGTGCTTATACACACTTCTATTAGCCATGTCGTTTACAATTAAAAAAAATGTACATCACGTGTTATTGTGTAATTACATGCTAGTAATTGATTCAAGCTAAAACAAACAAATGAAAGTATTTGCTCGATGTTTATGCATACGCCATGATGCTATCAAGGGAAATAATGCTTGATTCTTGTATACATGTCATTTTGATCCGTTGACCATTATCTTAACTCCCCTTGCTTGGTGTCAAGAGTTTCTGAAATTGTTATTTGTAAATAATTTGTATTAATATTAGGTACAGTATAAAGCAGTGTTGTCCAACCGGTGTGCCGCGGCACACTAGTGTGCCGCGAGAAATTTTTAGTGTGCCGCGAAAGATTTTAAAAATACCATAAATTGCTAGCATTTTCGAACCTTCAGTTTTGAAAAAAAAATATCCTTAACCGTGGTGAAACAGGAGAAAACGTTTCATGTTTGTATTGTTCTGGTAGTGAGAATCTCTTGAAAGCTACAAAATTTCTCTCCTCCATTGGGAATAAATATCTGTTGTAAGTAAATAAAAACCCTTTCCTGCTGTTCGCTATTTTAAAAACTTTTAATTACAGACTGCTATGGATAATTTTTTGAAGAGAAGCCAGAAGGATTCCAGCGAGCATCAAAATGGAGAGAGAGCTGCGAAATCCAAGAAGAATGTTACCAAACGGAAATATCACGAGGAATATCTTGAGTATGGTTTCATACAATGTGCAAATGATCCTTCTCTTCCGTTTTGTCTTAATTGTAACATGGCATTGTCCAACGAGTCCATGAACCCCAGTAAACTGAAGCGGCTACTGAACTCAAATCAGCCAGGATTGAAAGACAAGCCGAAAAGTTATTTTGCATCCATTCGGTCCAACTTAGAGCAGCAATAACAAATAATGAAGAAATTTTCCTCAATTCCTGTCAAAGCTCAGTTAGCAAGCTATAAAATTGCGAATATTTTGGTCAAACAAAATAAATCTCATTTGGACGCTGAGACAATCATATTGCCGTCTTTTAGAATTGCAGTTGAGACTATTGAGTTGGGACCCGACGCTGTTGAAAAAATAAATAAGATTCCACTGTCTCACCAGACAATGGGGCGTCGGATTGCTGACATTTCGACAGATTTGGAAAATAAAATTAAAGAGCATTTTGCGGAAGCCGACGTATTCCAAAAACTCTGGGCAATGCAAATCGATGAAAAGTACTGACATCAGCAGAAAGGCGCAACTGCTCGCATACGTCAAACGTGAAAGACTGCAGAGTTTGCTTATCCAGCAATGAGCCGCGCTTTGAGCTCATCTATGACCCCCTTTCCAGTCCATGACGGACTATGGGGCAAGTGATGTAGCGTTCACAAGTTTTAGCCACCACTAACGAGTAGGGGAATGTGTGGCCAGCACAATGCCCCAGAGGCCTTGCCAGTACCTGGGCTCGAACCCGCGACTCGGGATCTGCCTCGGTTCGATAGTCCAGTGCGCTACCACCTAGACCATCGCGCCCATCTGCTCCAAAGAAAACGCTCAAGTATCTCATTAATTATGAAACATATTTTGAATAAACACTGATTTTTTAATTTTTTTTGTGAGGTGTGCCGCGCAAATTTTTTACCAGTTTAGTGTGCCGTGAACGATTTTCGGTTGGACAACACTGGTATAAAGATTTAAAATTGCGTATATTGTAGAGTTCTATGTGTATATTTTAGAGATCTATGTGTATATTTTAGAGTTCTATGTGTATATTGTAGAGTTCTATGTATGTATTGTAGAGTTCTCTGTGTATATTGTAGAGTTCTGTGTGTATGTTGTAGAGTTCTATGTGTATATTGTAGAGTTCTATGTGTATATTGCAGAGTTCTATGTGTATAGTGCAAAGTTCTATGCGTATAATGTAGAGCTCTATGTGTATATTGTAGAGTTCTATGTGTACATTGTAGAGTTCTATGTGTATAGTGTAGAGTTCTATGTGTATATTGTAGAGTTCTATGTGTATATTGTAGAGTTCTATGTGCATATTGTAGAGTTCTATGTGTATATTGTAGAGTTCTATGTGTAAATTGTAGAGTTCTATGTGTATATTGTAGAGTTATATGTGTATATTGTAGAGTTCTATGCGTATATTGTAGAGTGCTATGTGTATATTGTAGAGATCTATGTGTATATTGTAGAGTTCTATGCGTATATTGTAGAGTTCTTTGTGTATATTGTAGAGTTCTATGTGTACATTGTAGAGTTCTATGTGTATAGTGTAGAGTTCTATGTGTATATTGTAGAGTTCTATGTGTATATTGTAGAGTTCTATGTGCATATTGTAGAGTTCTATGTGTATATTGTAGAGTTCTATGTGTATATTGTAGAGTTCTATGTGTATATTGTAGAGTTCTATGTGTATATTGTAGAGTTATATGCGTATATTGTAGAGTTCTATGTGTATAGTGTAGAGTTATATGCGTATATTGTAGAGTTCTATGTGTATATTGTAGAGTTATATGCGTATATTGTAGAGTTCTATGTGTATATTGTAGAGTTCTATGTGTACATTGTAGAGTTCTATGTGTATAGTGTAGAGTTCTATGTGTATATTGTAGAGTTCTATGCGTATATTGTAGAGTTCTATGTGTATATTGTAGAGTTCTATGTGTATATTGTAGAGTTCTATGTGTATAATGTAGAGTTCTATGTGCATATTGTAGAGTTCTATGTGTATATTGTAGAGTTATATGCGTATATTGTAGAGTTCTATGTGTATAGTGTAGAGTTATATGCGTATATTGTAGAGTTCTATGTGTATATTGTAGAGTTATATGCGTATATTGTAGAGTTCTATGTGTATAGTGTAGAGTTATATGCGTATATTGTAGAGTTCTATGTGTATAGTGTAGAGTTATATGCGTATATTGTAGAGTTCTATGTGTATATTGTAGAGTTCTATGTGTATATTGTAGAGTTCTATGTGTATAATGTAGAGTTCTATGTGCATATTGTAGAGTTCTATGTGTATATTGTAGAGTTCTATGTGTATATTGTAGAGTTCTATGTGTATATTGTAGAGTTCTATGTGTATATTGTCGAGTTCTATGTGTATATTGTAGAGTTATATGCGTATATTCCAGATAATCTGTTCGCTACTGTATTCGTCATAACACTCAACATCTCAATTATCTTAGGTAAGTAGATCAAATCTATTGAGTTATTGGTAGATCAAATCTATTGAGTTATTGGTAGATCAAATCTATTGAGTTAATGGTAAATCAAATCTATTGAGTTAATGGTAGATCAAATCTTTTGAGTTATTGGTAGATCAAATCTATTGATTTATTGGTAGATCATATCTATTGAGTTAATGGTAGATCAAATCTATTGAGTTAATGGTAGATCAAATCTATTGAGTTAATGGTAATCAAATCTATTGAGTTATTGGTTGATCAAATCTATTGAGTTAATGGTAGATCAAATCTATTGAGTTATTGGTAGATCAAATCTATTGAGTTAATGGTAGATCAAACCTATTGAGTTAATGGTAGATCAAATCTATTGAGTTATTGGTAGATCAAATCTATTGAGTTAATGGTAGATCAAATCTATTGAGTTAATGGTAGATCAAATCTATTGAGTTATTGGTAGATCAAATCTATTGAGTTAATGGTAGATCAAATCTATTGAGTTAATGGTAGATCAAATCTATTGAGTTATTGGTAGATCAAATCTATTGAGTTAATGGTAGATCAAATTTATTGAGTTAATGGTAGATCAAATCTATTGAGTTAATGGTAGATCAAATCTATTGAGTTAATGGTATATCAAATATATTGAGTTAATGGTATATCAAATCTATTGAGTTAATGGTAGATCAAATCTATTGAGTTAATGGTAGATCAAATCTATTGAGTTAATGGTAGATCAAATCTATTGAGTTAATGGTAGATCAAATCTATTGAGTTAATGGTAGATCAAATCTATTGAGTTAATGGTAGATCAAATCTATTGAGTTAATGGTAGATCAAATCTATTGAGTTAAGGGTAGATCAAATCTATTGAGTTATTGGTAGATCAAATCTATTGAGTTATTGGTAGATCAAATCTATTGAGTTATTGGTAGAGCAAATCTATTGAGTTAATGGTAGATCAAATCTATTGAGTTAATGGTAGATCAAATCTATTGAGTTATTGGTAGATCAAATCTATTGAGTTATTGGTAGATCAAATCTATTTAGTTATTTGTATATCAAATCTATTGAGTTATTGGTAGATCAAATTTATAATTCATAAATGAAAGTCTATTGAGTTATATAAAATATATTTTGTTATTGGTAGATGAAGTCTATTGAGTTATATACATCTACTGAGTGCTAGGTAGATCCGTTACGTGTAACAAAGGAAAATAGCGAATAAGTCTACATAGAATAAAGTGCTGACCAGAGTGACCAGTACAATGTCAGTTTTGATTCCCAACCCACCCCACCCCCACCCCCAGTCTTTTATGGAACTTGTTTTCATGTAAAATCTTATTGATATCATCTATTAACATTAAATTTATGGGATCCTCTGATATTAGCTTATCGAATTCTTTCATTTTAATGTGTCAGACCTGTTAAATTTCGCTTCATGGGTGGGTAATTTAAAATAAAACACTTAAGCCTGCATTGTATTGATCTTGATGCCCAATGTCTAAAGTTGTGGTACAAATTAAATTTAGAAAAAGTTTGTTGCCGAATCTTCACCGGAAGTATAAAAATAATTATACAAAGTAAGGGACATAACTTTTTTTTTAAACTAGAGTTTACTGCACATCACTGTTTTTACCACTTACTCATGATTTAACTAAAAACATGTTTTATTTATTTAATTTTTAAATTTTATTTTCTCACAAACAGTTCACGAATTCGGAATATTAACCAAATTGTTCGTGTGCGCAGTGATTTATCTTCTTTGTAAGTATCACATCCATCCCTCAGTGCACAGCCTGCTCCACACAGCACATCCGCCAAAATAGCGCCCTCAGCCAACAAGGTGCACCCTACGCCGATACAACCCCCAATTACACACATCCCCACGACCAGCACGGTAGTAGACCCGACTCATACCACCTGAATACTCTTTTTGAACTGAGCCCATCGTTTCCTCTATTTTCTTCCTTGTAATATCCTAGTAATATCCGCTGATATTGTACAGAGAGTAGAGCTCAACCTTGGTCTAGAAACAAGGCGTACGCAAATTGCCAATGTACATAAAGTACGAGATCTCGTTTCAATAACTTTCTTGGATGTGGAGGAGTCAGTGAAACGCCAATGGAAGGCCACGGGCACTGGTCACTTTTTTAAAGATTAAAAACTCGGGATCAAGATTGAAGACATGAAGATTAACTAGGTGGGGGTCTCGTGCACATAGTTGGTTGGTTCAGCCAGTGGAATGATAATCTGCTCTCTTGAGTTGCGGCTTACATTTATTACAGCTCTTGGGTCAAGATTCCGTTACATGCCATCACGCCCTATACTATATACCTACCCTGGCGTAATCTGCTCTCATTATTCTAATGTCATGTTTCAGATATCATGTACTGCGAGCAGTTGGCCACAATGCTGACAGGTAGGCCACTTTTGAAATCCTTTTTTTACTTCTTCACGCACTCGTTAGGCTCGTGCGAATGTGAGGGGCAGAGGTAGTTGGAGGGGCAGAGGTAGTTGGATGGGCAGAGGTAGTTGGAGGGGCAGAGGTAGTTGGAGGGGCAGAGGTAGTTGGAGGGGCAGAGGTAGTTGGAGGGGCAGAGGTAGTTGCCACAACCATCATCAGAGTAAAATACAATGTACATTTTGCGATACATATTATTTGGAATTTATACAAATAATTATTGGAGAGACGGCACCTAAATGCAGACCTAAGCATTAGTACAGTTTGGCTTGATACGGTCCTGATAGCCACTCCTACCCAACTTCCACCCCATTCCCCTCGGGTAGTGTCTTCTGTGTAGGGAGGGGTGTACTGTATTTCGTCTCCGGCAAATTCGGAATCCAGCTATTTTTACAAATCCGGCTCCGGCAGAATTTCACTTCATAAGTCTGGCCAAATACGGCTGGCCGATAGAGCTATAGAAAATATATATATATTGGCTCCGGCTCCGGCTAATCCGGAATCTGATTTTTTTTTACAAATCCGGCAACAGCTCCGGTCGGATTTTACTTTCATAAATCCGCCCCAATCCGGTCCGGCCGGAATTCGAAAATTTGACTCCGATACATCCCTACTTCCGTGTTACATCTCCAACACAACACTAAAGCTGGATGTAGGCATCCATCGGACACCCCGTCCATTCAGCCTAGAGAGTATATTAGTCCCATTCAGCCTAGAGAGTATCTTAGTCCCAATCAGCCTAGAGTATCTTAGTCCCAATAGTACGCGAAACACATCAAAATAATGCATTTAAAAGATTATTCGACAAACGTCAGCCATGGACATGGATCACTTCTGCCGCAATATAAACCAGTTTCACACAGAAAGATATCAAGAAATACAATTAATTTTTGTAATGGTTACCCTTATTTTTATAGATGGGGTGTGGTAGACGGATCTCACATACTCCTGGTCTATAGATGGGGTGTGGTCGACGAGTCTCACATACTCCTGGACTATAGATGAGGTGTAGTAGAAGGGTCTCACATACTCCTGGACTATAGATGGGGTGTGGTAAACGGGTCTCACATACTCCTGGACTATAGATGGGGTGTGGTAGAAGGGTCTCACATACTCCTGGACTATAGATGGGGTGTGGTAGAAGGGTCTCACATACTCCTAGACTATAGATGAGGTGTGGTAGACGGGTCTCTCATACTCCTGGACTATAGATGGGGTGTGGTAGACGGGTCTCACATACTCCTGGACTATAGATGGGGTGTGGTAGACGGGTATCACATACTCCTGGACTATAGATGGGGTGTGGTAGAAGGGTCTCACATACTCCTGGACTATAGATGAGGTGTGGTAGACGGGTCTCACATACTCCTGGACTATAGATGGGGTGTGGTAGACGGGTCTCACATACTCCTGGACTATTTTTTTATACTCAGTAACCATTAGTTGCCCAAGTATCCAAGTAACCATTAGTTGTCCAGGTAATGATTGACCTAAGCTCCGGAGACGCCGAGAAGCTCAACATGTGAACCATTTTTTATAAGCTGTAACTGTATTCTTGAATGCAATCTCTGTGTGATGTAGAGCAGTGCTTCTCAAACTTTTTATTATTGCGGACCGGCAGGAATTTTTTCCATTGCACCAGGGACCGGTGTACTATTTTCCCTGTACTGACATGGTGGTGACATGTCCTTTCTTGGTAACTTCTGCGGACCGGCATCGGATTGCCCACGGACCGGCACCGGTCCGCGGACCACCACTTTGAGAAGCACTGATGTAGAGTATTATATGTGTTTATTTCAGATGTGTTAAAAAAATGTTTGGAGTCAGTGAAGTCCCTGTAGCCCAGTTCAGCACCCCGGACAATGTCGTTGCTACCAGGCACACATCACAAGGTCATGTCGCCCGGCAACGAACTTAAAAAGAAGTCCACAGAAATTAAATGTTTCTTGCAGGAGCGAATGATAAAATATGAAATGTAACATAATGTAAGAAATAAACAAAACAAAATGTATGTAGCTCAGCTGAACTCTTCTTGAAAAAGTTTTGTAAAGTGAAACGATTTTCTCAGATCATATTTTGCCGCGCGTGTTGACTGGCTGTTTATGTCAGTAAATGCTGACAAGATTATGGGTTGTTAGTATGGCAAAAATGTCATCTCATTTGTGTGTCGTTGTTCGAATAGGAAAACAGTTCTTTTGTTACGGAAGTCTGTAAAAATGTTCATAGATAGAGCCTAGCTTCAATTGTTTTGAGACCCACGGTGATGACGGAATGTCCATGTCCAAAAATTATGCGGGCAGACGATGGAAATACATGGACAGGATCTTGAGCAACAAACAGACATGCAGAGATTTAATTTAAAACATTCACCGTAATATCGGAGCTACCAACTAAACCGGAAGTACATTCTTAGCAAACTGTTGGCTGATGAACAGTGAGAGTAATTCTCAAATTGTGGCGTGTGCACCACTAACTGTTCGTCCCGTCGTTGCGAGTTACGTTTAAAGATTTCTTGAAAAAGATTTGCTCGCATCATTTTGTATCCACGCATATTTTATGTCAGCACTAGTCTATCAACAATGAAATGTGGACAAAATATTCAGGAAAAAGAACATAGACAAGTAACACACAGACTAATTAAAAAGTTTATTTTTTATCAACCTAGGGAGCGAATTTCATTATCATCCACCGCTATTCATAAGTTATAAGGGAAGAGAGAAAAAACACATATTAAAATTAAACAACCCCGTAAAAACAAAAAGTTTTTGACTATAATTCCCTTATATATGAGACATTACTAAAAGTATTGATTATGTTCAAACGCGACAAACATTTACAGACTGACAACGAGTGATATCCTCTGGCTTTAAAACCGGAGGAAGGGACAGGAAGAGGTGTGGACATCCACTGGTGGCGTCAACGCGTCAACTCAACTGGCACGTGAAAGAAAAACAATAACAAACCATGAATTTGAATTACATATGTTTTATAGAGATAAACTAAAAATGCATTAATTTAATTACTGTACGTTCGATCGATCTGAAATTTTGATACAATGCATCATTATGTGACTCGAGTCTGTGTGCCAAAATTCAGCTCGATAGCATCACGGGAAGTGTGTCATTTTTAAATCCCTTATATTAACTTCACCGCCGTCTGTCTTGGTCGGGCAGGCGGAAAACAAAAGTCAAAACTGACCCACTTTCCGTGCTGCTATCCAGCTGAAATTTTGCACATAGTCTCGTGTCACCTAACAATGCATCCTATCAAAATTTCAGATCGATCGAACGTACCGTAATTAAATTAATGCATTTTTAGTTTATCTCTATACAACGTATGTAATTCAATTTCACAGGGTTTTTATTCACGTGACAGTTCAGTTCGCGCGTTGACGCCACATCGACGATTGACCGGCGTGCTTTTGTCTACATTTTACGTGTCACCCTGAGCTCGGTCCAGCGATCGGTGACCAGACCTTTCATATAAGGGATTTATAGTCAAAAACTTTGTTTTTACGGGTTTGTTTAATTAAATCCCTTATATTAACTTCACTGCCGTCTCTCTCTGTCGGTCGTTCGTCGTCGGGCGGGCGAAAAACAAAAGTCAAAAATGACCCACTTTCCGTGATGCCATCGAACTGAAATTTGGCGCATAGCCTAGTGTCACCTAACAATGCATTGTATAAAAATTTCAGATCGATCGAACGTACCGTAATTAAATTAATGCATTTTTAGTTTATCTATACATGTATAAAACTATAATGTAGCCGTCGCTATTGTTAACATTTTACGGGTCACTTGGCTTCACGCCAGCCATTGGTGACCACATCTCGTGTTTTAACCAGGTGGAATTCACTCAGTTTCAGGCTGTACATGTTTACCACGTTGGAACATAATCAAAACTTTAAGTAATGTCTCATATATAAGGGATTTATAGTCAAAAACTTTGTTCTTATGGGTTTTTATTTTTACTTTTGTTTTTCCGCCCGCCCGCGAACGATAGAGAGGACGACAGAGATCACGACAGATAGAGATGACGACATGATTTTGAAGTTACTATAAGGGATTTAATAACTGGAAGAATTGGCTTTAGTTGTTCTTTAGGTAAGCGCGTTTGTTGTTGCAATGTAGAGATTATATAACAAAGTCTTTCTGTTAGAATATTCATAATGGACCCTTAAATAAATATACTTTTTTCAATATAAAAAAAAAGAAGATAAAAATGTATTAACTATATTCTTTACACTTTAAGAACACAATAATTATAAATAAATAAATTCTTATATGCGATGATAATTCAATTATATTTATTGTACAGTTCAAAGTGCAGAATTGATGGAGTGATCATAGGAAAAAATTATATCAAAGTTGAGGCACTAAAATAGAATTTACATACATTAAAAATTGGACAAAACAAATTTAGAAAATAAAAATATTCCATACCAACATTTAGCAAAGATGCGAGTACCAAATATATTATCTTTAATTAAATACTAAAAATATTCTAAAAGCATAACATCATCTGAGAATTTCTACATTTTGAGTGTGTACATCTAAAATCTAAAGTAAATATTTCCAATAGAAAGAAACATAATTTAGGTGAGTTTATTTTATGTTTATCTATTTCAGATGTATAGGAGTATACAAGTTAAATGTTTTAAGTAGCCTACTGTTTACTGGGGAAGTATAATTTATTGACGAAGGTTGAGTCTTAAATTTCAATTTAGCGATTAGTTTTTATTTCTTTATTATTATTTTCAATAAATTTTCTGTGGCCCTTTTTGAAAATGACTTTTAAAAATAATTTTCGGCAATGCCTTGAAGGGAAAGCACGCTATTAGCAAACTGACTCTTTAGATTAACATACTTGTACTGGTAAAAGTATAACGATGAAATATGTAGGTAAAAAATTCGATATCGTTATAAAAATTGAATACTTGATACGATTATGATAATTTCTTTTCAGCCAAATTCACTACTTAACAAAAATCATAATATTAATATTATCAGAATATAATTGTAAATCACTACTCAATTTTTATTGATAACCAATTTTCAGTTAATTAACAATTTTATAAAGCAACGCAACAATTGGTAATTATTAACGGCGCCCACTTTGTTTTTTGTCAAAAGCCCAAGTAACTTATCCTTGTTTGATAAATAAGAAATATTAAATTTCCTGGAATGTACACAAAGTATTTTATAATTAACCATCATCAAATCCCCTTTTTACATTGTTCCCTTTTCCAAAATTAAAATATGAGCTAAAACAATGACGTCATATAATATTTTACAGCGCATCTTTAATTTATAATCATTTTGCGCACCGATGCACACCTTGTATTTTAAAATATAAGATCAAACAATGACGTCATATAAAGCATTTTTACAGCGCTAATCACCACAAGATTAACTGCTATAGACTGTTGTACATCGTTCTGCAGCGTTCCACATCGTATGAGTGAGTGACTTGGACTATTATATTATTTATATGTGTAAATAGTAAATATCTAATAAATACCTGGTGTCTTTATACAACTTTGAAGATGAATATTCATATTTAAAATAAAAAAAACAACACTGTATCTGTAGCCCTATGTTCACCCCCCTTCCCCCGCCCAACAATGGACAGATTCCACCACTCAGAGAATACCTGACAGTCATTCCAATACCCTACCATGTGGTAGATGGTAGAACTTTTCTTATCTATTACTATTACAGACGCTCCTTCTATACAGAAGATTATTGCGTCTCACATTTTTCATCAAACACCAAATCATATTTAAATGAAACTATGTTAATGCTCATAACACATTACAATATAACTTATACTTATATACATTTTTTCAGTAAGTATCCGAATTCTCAATCCAAGCAATAAAATGTAGCTTATCTGAAATAATCTATTTCATTTCTCACGTTTTACTATTTCAAAGCTACTTAATGAAAAAAAAAGTTTTCGTTATTAGTACATAGTCGTATTTTAAAATATTTTTATCAACGTTCAGGCAAGAAAATTATAACAATATTCATAATAATAATTGATGATATGCAGATGTTTAATTGTCTTTATTATTATTTTTTTTAAAATTAAATCCTTCACCAGTGGCTCTCAATCTCGAACTCACTGAGGCTCCTCGAGAAGAAAGAGATTAGAAGGAGAGGGTGGGGGTAGGACCTAAAGTCGATGGTAGGCAATGTCCTTAGGAAATTTACTACACGCATTTAAGAAGGTTTATTCCAGTCGGGGCTCACGGGCTACAAATGACTGGTGAGTGTGATCTACTGGGGACTAAACTAAAGTTAAGCCCCGTCTCATCGTGCGTAATGAATGTTATAGGGAAACTTTATTCAATGTGTCCAACACACTCGGGGCTGTCACTTCAATCCACCGTTCCACCCAAAGGCTGTCACTTCAATCCACCTTTCCACCCAAAGGCTGTCACTTCAATCCACCTTTCCACCCAAAGGCTGTCACTTCAATCCACCGTTCCACCCAAAGGCTGTCACTTCAATCCACCGTTCCACCCAAAGGCTATCACTTCAATCCACCGTTCCACCCAAAGGCTGTCACTTCAATCCACCGTTCCACCCAAAGGCTGTCACTTCAATCCACCGTTCCACCCAAAGGCTGTCACTTCAATCCACCGTTCCACCTAAAGGCTGTCACTTCAATCCACCGTTCAACTCTTGGAACAGCCACTCACCGTGGACCAGTGCGGCATCTTGAGTTCAGGGGCGGCGAACCCATGGGTAAGCCTGGCCGCAATCTTGGCCGCCGCTGAAGCCCTGGAGTTGCTCTCCGTCACCAGGTTAATCGGGTGGTGGGCGTCATCGCTGGCCAGCGACCCACAGTGCTGCTGCAGAAACTTATCGCTTCCATTGTTGTTGTTGTTGGAGTTATCCGTGTCTACATTGACGTCACCAGCCTCGTCATCGCTGTCGTCATCAATATCGATCTCACAGTCTTCAGTATCGTCGGAGTGAGTCGGGGAAATTTGCCCGCTTTCCATATTACGAGCTTCGGACCAGACGCTTCCATTGGTTTGATTGATACAACTTTGGAACGTGCGAGCGGAAATTCCCATTTCACTAAGAGGGAAATCCCCTGTGTCCTTTTCATCGAAAATCATTCCCACATCTCGGTGAGCGTCTTCCAAGCCAGAGTCGCCCATAATCTGGATGCGGGCGTGAATCCGTTTGTGACGCTCCAGATTGCTCTTGTGGCTGGTGGCGTAGTCACAATGGGGGCACGTGTAATCTTTCTGGCCGCTGTGAACAGACAGGTGCCGCTTCAGCAACGCCTTGCGGCAGAACCGGCGACCGCAGAACCCGCAGGAGTAGCCGTTGTGGTGAAAGATGGTGATGTGTTCCCGGAGCGAGGCTTTGGTGGCGAAACTGACGCCGCAGCACTCAAGCTGTTTGTCGCACGCCTGGTGCATGGTAGCGACGTGGCGCTTCAGGTTGTTGCGCCTGTCGGTGACGTAGCGGCAGTGCGGGCACGGGAAGAGCTTGCCCCTGAACGTGTTGCACACCAGCATGGCCAGCTCCAGGTAGTTCCTCGTCAGGATGGGTGGCTTCAACTTGGCCACCTCCCCGACGAGATGCGCTTGGTTCGCGGCCTGAAACTGTGCCATGCTGAGAAACTTGAGTTCATCCGACGTCGGGAGAAGACCGGGATATTGAAGTAGGGGCGGGATGAGCCCTCCAGTTGCGCTCGAGGCTGATATCGCCAGACTGCTGGCAGCCGTGAGCATATTTATGTTGACTCCTGGAGGCACCGTGGATAAAGGCAGGCCGTGAAATATGGGTCTAGCCGGTTGATTTGCCGGCCCGGCCTGGTCCAGCTGGGGCCGGACTGATCCACGCTCAGGACGACACGTCCGTCTTTGTTCCACGGCGCCAAAGTTTGGTCTGAGTGCCGGATGGGTCAGCGGTCGTTCAGTGTCCGTCATCAGACGGGAGGTAGGCCGGTCGAATACATGTATTGACCTGGAGAAACATTAAAACGATATCAGTTATGTTAGATAAATTATTGAATGAATGTGGACATGTCTAAACAAACATATGGACTTGATTTTGATTGACAGCTTTACTGAACAGCTCAAGGTAACAGAATATCTTAATTCTATCGCAAATCTAAATGTGACAGAATAGATGAGGATTACCGAAAATCTACATGATTAGGAAATAACCGAGTTTTACCAAAATACTATATTGTGCGAGATGTGTTGTATGTCTCTAAATGCCATGTCTTGCGTTTATCCATAATACATATTTACAGTACACCATCAATCGTAATAGAAAAAGTTACTCTGTCACCTGCGATTAGGTAACGAATCATCAACCGGACTTTTCCCGTATGCTTCAATGAAAAACAGTTTGAACCAAATATTTACCGAGCCACGTGGCTCATGCAGCTTTAGTTAACATTGAGATGAAGAGCGCTCTTAATTTCGGACTGCAGTTACGTCACAGCGTTCCCGGAAACTTAGATAACGAGAGTGGAGAACCTTTCCTTGAAATAAAATACAAGGTACACTAAAGAACTGTGGATCAAAGCAATAAACCTAAAGCCTTATTAAATGACTAACATTTTTGTATTAGACAATTAATAAAGCTGCAAGTACTTTAATTTATTGTTCTGATCACACAATATTTGTGCGTATCTTGTATTTTATTTAAAAGCTTTACAGCAATCCAATTCTAAATTATATATTTCCCCGAAGAAATCCATTTCATACTAATGATTGTTGTTCCAATGGCGTCACGTGGGCTCGTGTCACCCAGTCCGGTAGCTCATGGTGTCACCCAGTGCGGTAGCTCATGGTGTCACCCAGTGCGGTAGCTCATGGTGTCACCCAGTCCGGTAGCTCATGGTGTCACCCAGTGCGGTAGCTCATGGTGTCATCCAGTGCGGTAGCTCATGGTGTCACCCAGTGCGGTAGCTCATGGTGTCACCCAGTCCGGTAGCTCATGGTGTCACCCAGTGCGGTAGCTCATGGTGTCACCCAGTCCGGTAGCTCATGGTGTCACCCAGTCCGGTAGCTCATGGTGTCACCCAGTGCGGTAGCTCATGGTGTCATCCAGTGCGGTAGCTCATGGTGTCACCCAGTGCGGTAGCTCATGGTGTCACCCAGTGCGGTAGCTCATGGTGTCACCCAGTGCGGTAGCTCATGGTGTCACCCAGTGCGGTAGCTCATGGTGTCACCCAGTGCGGTAGCTCATGGTGTCACCCGGTGCGGTAGCTCATGGTGTCACCCGGTGCGGTAGCTCATGGTGTCACCCGGTGCTGTAGCTCATGGTGTCACCCAGTGCTGTAGCTCATGGTGTCACCCAGTGCGGTAGCTCATCGTGTCACCCCGTCACGATTTACCCTACAGACCTCCGAGTCTGCCAGTGCCGAATAACGGGAACATACATGATTTTATCACCACTTTGAGAAGCACTGCCCTAAAGTACCATTCAAAGATCTGGACTATAATGTAACAGCGAACAGGTTGACGGAATGGAAAAAAAATCGCCATGATTGATGTTGTCCTAAAAGACCAGGCATAACCGTCAATTGACAGTTACCATCTCTTTTTTTTGGTTTGTTTTGTAGTCTCTATTCACTCCTAACGATATTCCACTGATAACCGAGTAGGTGAGTGAATACCATGGCAGTCAGTGTCTGTCAGACAATCGCCTTACACCTGTTATTACCCCTGGTTGACTTGCCGTGTTTATATCAAATCTTGTCTAGTATCTAAACCGTAAATATCGTTTTCGAACAAATAATGCACCAAGTTTATCATCAAGTCTGTGTCCGATTTGATGATCTAGTCAGTCTTGTCTATATCTAATCTACCATCGAATAAACCACGATTCTATAGTCATCTATCGTCTATTTCAGGGGTCTCCAAACTACGGCCCGCGGGCCAGATGTGGCCCGCGAGGCCCTCTCATCTGGCCCCTGGAGACTTTTTAACCTATAAAAAAAGATACTATTTTTAACTGTAGTTAACCACAAAGCTGTGTTTAGTCGTCCCGCAAACTGATGTATACAGTTAATGCGGCCACCCGGCAGCAATGTTTGGAGACCCCTGGTCTATTTTATCAGTCTAAACATCAAGTCTATCATCTATTCTATCATCGAATTATCACCGATTGTATAATTGTAAACATATGACCAGTCAACTTATGACTTCACGGCAACCAAAGGTGTAGCATGCACATTAAGACAGCTATATAGAAATATATGACTATGTGAGCAACTCAAGGGCGCACCAGGTAGCTTTAAAGTGCATTAATATCTACATCTATATCGCATTTCTATCTTTATCCTATTATCATTTAACCAACGGCCATTCAAAATACAGCAAGTTTACGTTACGACATTTTTCCTACCCCACTCCCCCACCATTGTCAGTATCACCAAGAAACAAACCCCCAGGAGAGTCAACTATTTTAATCGCGACACAAAATTTATATCTTTTTACGTATTTAATTATTGGTGCGCACACACACAATCCCCAGACATACGAGTGGGCGTATACTTTATGCGTCACCCATAAGTAAAATTGGTTTTCATTCCTTTTTTCCCTCTTTATTTCTATTCCTTTCAAGGCGCCCTCTTTGCGTTCCCCTGCTTCTCATAAACCAAAGTGAGTGATAGCTTTAATCTCCTCTCAGTTGTGTGGAAATCTCCGGTGCGCCCCAATTGACAAGTCGACTGAATGCCTCGTCTGGTGCGCACACCCGTAACCCGAGTCATTTGAACTCTGCTTTATGTGCCGACTTGTTCAGATTAAGCCGCGCCGACGCGCAAAATGTTCGCCCCCCGTTATGTAACAATCAGCCCCCATGCAAATGAGATTGTAAAGAGTAGGTAACCCTATCCGTCCTTTTCAGTTAGGAAAATTTCGCGCATTGTCCCCGTCTGCTCGTTAGCCGGGCGCCGCTGATCGCGAGGGTGCCGCCGCTGATCGCGAGGGTGCCGGAATGGTAGGCCGCGGCTCACGGATTGGTTATCACTGTTTATATCACATTGTCGTTTCTCGAACGTTCTTATCGAGTGGAGCATCTGTTGCCCTTTGATTTATTAGCCGGGCTGCGCGGCGAACTCATATAGAAAACAGCCACGTTCAGATATTATATTTTGATTGGTTGGCTACTGAGACTACGGAGTAGGAGAATTGAAACTTTTTTTTACAAGACTGTCATGGTGTTGTTGGAAGAAAGGTAAATTAGGACGGGAAGTCAGAACACACAAACAGAATCAGAGAGCAGAAAAGGTTAGATAAGTATCAAATATTGAGCAATAAGTCGATTCAAGTATTAGATAAGTATCAAATATTGAGCAATAAGTCGATTCAAGTATTAGATAAGTATCAAATATTGAGCAATAAGTCGATTCAAGTATTAGATAAGTATCAAATATTGAGCAATAAGTCGATTCAAGTATTAGATAAGTATCAAATATTGAGCAATAAGTCGATTCAAGTATTAGATAAGTATCAAATATTGAGCAATAAGTCGATTCAAGTATTAGATAAGTATCAAATATTGAGCAATAAGTCGATTCAAGTATTAGATAAGTATCAAATATTGAGCAATAAGTCGATTCAAGTATTAGATAAGTATCAAATATTGAGCAATAAGTCGATTCAAGTATTAGATAAGTATCAAATATTGAGCAATAAGTCGATTCAAGTATTAGATAAGTATCAAATATTGAGCAATAAGTCGATTCAAGTATTAGATAAGTATCAAATATTGAGCAATAAGTCGATTCAAGTATTAGATAAGTATCAAATATTGAGCAATAAGTCGATTCAAGTATTAGATAAGTATCAAATATTGAGCAATAAGTCGATTCAAGTATTAGATAAGTATCAAATATTGAGCAATAAGTCGATTCAAGTATTAGATAAGTATCAAATATTGAGCAATAAGTCGATTCAAGTATTAGATAAGTATCAAATATTGAGCAATAAGTCGATTCAAGTATTAGATAAGTATCAAATATTGAGCAATAAGTCGATTCAAGTATTAGATAAGTATCAAATATTGAGCAATAAGTCGATTCAAGTATTAGATAAGTATCAAATATTGAGCAATAAGTCGATTCAAGTATTAGATAAGTATCAAATATTGAGCAATAAGTCGATTCAAGTATTAGATAAGTATCAAATATTGAGCAATAAGTCGATTCAAGTATTAGATAAGTATCAAATATTGAGCAATAAGTCGATTCAAGTATTAGATAATTATCAAATATTGAGCAATAAGTCGATTCAAGTATTAGATAAGTATCAAATATTGAGCAATAAGTCGATTCAAGTATTAGATAAGTATCAAATATTGAGCAATAAGTCGATTCAAGTATTAGATAAGTATCAAATATTGAGCAATAAGTCGATTCAAGTATTAGATAAGTATCAAATATTGAGCAATAAGTCGATTCAAGTATTAGATAAGTATCAAATATTGAGCAATAAGTCGATTCAAGTATTAGATAAGTATCAAATATTGAGCAATAAGTCGATTCAAGTATTAGATAAGTATCAAATATTGAGCAATAAGTCGATTCAAGTATTAGATAAGTATCAAATATTGAGCAATAAGTCGATTCAAGTATTGGATAAGTATCAAATATTGAGCAATAAGTCGATTCAAGTATTGGATAAGTATCAAATATTGAGCAATAAGTCGATTCAAGTATTAGATAAGTATCAAATATTGAGCAATAAGTCGATTCAAGTATTAGATAAGTATCAAATATTGAGCAATAAGTCGAGTCAAGTATTAGATAAGTATCAAATATTGAGCATTAAGTCGATTCAAGTATTGGATAAGTATCAAATATTGAGCAATAAGTCGAGTCAAGTATTAGATAAGTATCAAATATTGAGCGATAAGTGGAGTCAGGTATTAGATAAGTATCAAATATTGAGCAATATGTTGATACAAGTATAAAAGTCAACAGAATTTTAAGGTACACATTAATTACGAGGCGATATCGTTGTAACATTATGAGACCCCGCAGCTGAAAAATATCGGATCTCATGAATGGATCCTATTGGGCCATATATCTGGATCATATTGGGCCATATATCTGGATCATATCGGGACAAATGTCCCCTTTAAGGTACTTGTGCAAAATAAAAAGCTCGTGTGTGAAGTAGCACATCTTCCTTTTTTTATGTGTGCATAATTTTGCATCACAAGAACACAGATATTATATTATCATAATTAAAGTTTTCTGCGCTGCCGCGCTGCTTAAAGGGAGCATTGATGCGGACCCAAATCTTAAACATATTAGGATACATAACTAGAGTATATTGGGATCCATAGCGGGAACATTTAGCCCCATGCCCATATCTGAGACATATTTGGACCAATAGCTGGTACATAGCTGCTATAGAACAGGGTGGAGCAAATACATATAGAAAGTTATGTATCCAATAGCTGGTACATAGCTGCTATAGAACAGGGTGGAGCAAATACATAAAGAAAGTTATGTATCCAATAGCTGGTACATAGCTGCTATAGAACAGGGTGGAGCAAATACATAAAGAAAGTTATGTATCCAATAGCTGGTACATAGCTGCTATAGAACAGGGTGGAGCAAATACACAAAGAAAGTTATGTATACAATAGCTGTGACATTTAACAATGAGGTCCAAAAGGGATAGATCACTATTCTAGACCACTGTATATGATGTAGAAACTGCGTCATGTCGCCAACAAAATCCTTGCCTATAATTTGTCTTAAACTTAAACAAAAGCCTTGCCTACTATGACTTAAAATCATTGTTTCCGATGAATAAAAACAAAATTCTTAATTGAATGAAATTCTTGCCTATAGTCTATAGCAATTATTTAAAATCCTTGACTACAGTGACTTTACCAAAATCCTTGACTACAGTGACTTTAACAAAATCCTTGACTACAGTGACTTTAACAAAATCCTTGACTACAGTGACTTTAACAAAATCCTTGACTACAGTGACTTTAACAAAATCCTTGACTACAGTGACTTTAACAAAATCCTTGACTACAGTGACTTTAACAAAATCCTTGACTACAGTGACTTTAACAAAATCCTTGACTACAGTGACTTTAACAAAATCCTTGACTACAGTGACTTTAACAAAATCTTTGACTACAGTGACTTTAACAAAATCCTTGACTACAGTGACTTTAACAAAATCCTTGACTACAGTGACTTTAACAAAATCCTTGACTACAGTGACTTTAACAAAATCCTTGACTACAGTGACTTTAACAAAATCCTTGACTACAGGGACTTTAATAAAATCCTTGACTACAGTGACTTTAACAAAATCCTTGACTACAGTGACTTTACCAAAATCCTTGACTACAGTGACTTTACCAAAATCCTTGACTACAGTGACTTTAACAAAATCCTTGACTACAGTGACTTTAACAAAATCCTTGACTACAGTGACTTTACCAAAATCCTTGACTACAGTGACTTTAACAAAATCCTTGACTACAGTGACTCTTGTAACAAAATCCTTGACTACAGTGACTTTACCAAAATCCTTGACTACAGTGACTTTAACAAAATCCTTGACTACAGTGACTTTAACAAAATCCTTGACTACAGTGACTTTAACAAAATCCTTGACTACAGTGACTTTAACAAAATCCTTGACTACAGTGACTTTAACAAAATCCTTGACTACAGTGACTTTAACAAAATCCTTGACTACAGTGACTTTACCAAAATCCTTGACTACAGTGACTTTAACAAAATCCTTGACTACAGTGACTTTAACAAAATCCTTGACTACAGTGACTTAAACAAAATCCTTGACTACAGTGACTTTAACAAAATCCTTGACTACAGTGACTTTAACAAAATCCTTGACTACAGTGACTTTAACAAAATCCTTGACTACAGTGACTTTAACAAAATCCTTGACTACAGTGACTTTAACAAAATCCTTGACTACAGTGACTTTAACAAAATCCTTGACTACAGTGACTTTAACAAAATCCTTGACTACAGTGACTTTAACAAAATCCTTGACTACAGTGACTTTAACAAAATCCTTGACTACAGTGACTTTAACAAAATCCTTGACTACAGTGACTTTAACAAAATCCTTGACTACAGTGACTTTAACAAAATCCTTGACTACAGTGACTTTAACAAAATCCTTGACTACAGTGACTTTAACAAAATCCTAGACTACAGTGACTTTAACAAAATCCTTGACTACAGTGACTTTAACAAAATCCTTGACTACAGTGACTTAAACAAAATCCTTGACTACAGTGACTTTAACAAAATCCTTGACTACAGTGACTTTAACAAAATCCTTGACTACAGTGACTTTAACAAAATCCTTGACTACAGTGACTTTAACAAAATCCTTGACTACAGTGACTTTAACAAAATCCTTGACTACAGTGACTTTAACAAAATCCTTGACTACAGTGACTTTAACAAAATCCTTGCCCTCTATGACTTGAACAAATTCCTAGCCTAATATAATTTAGCACCAGCCCTGTACAACAATAGATGAAAACAGTTATGTGAGGAAGCACAGACTAAGACACACGAGTGGCACAATACATTCTTCTTACGAGCCGTAGAGCGAGGGTTCGAATGGTGACAGGCGCAGATATATTTCGTCTCCTCCGAGCTGGGGCCACGATGCTTGTAGTTTTTGTTGCCCATTAAAGCATGCATTTAAAGTTGTTTTTTTTAAAAATGGGTTGAGGTTGAAAAGTTGTTAAAGTTAATTTAAACATGCATTTTAAGTGGGGTTTGTAAAAATCTGTGTCGGTGATTAAGTCTGCTATAAAGACGGATCAGATGATTCACACATGAGCAATTACCAGTCTGTCTAGACCAGGTCGAAAAAATGTCTAGACCCGGTCGAATGTCTGTCTAGACCCCGGTCGAAAGTCTGTCTAGACTCGGTCGAAAGTCTGTGTGTACTCACCATGATACTGTTTAAACTTATCATAAACACGTTTCTTTATTTAACTTCCTTAAAGTATCATGAAACTGCCAAAACATTTCATGATACTATAAATATTATTTATCCCGATGCTTTAAATTCTTATCTATTCTTATCGTGGTACTTTTCTAGAGTTTTCTTGAAGCTGTCCAAAATGTTCACATTACGGTCCAAGCTAATCTAACAATATAATATGTCTATAAAAACAATTACTCAGAATTCGTCAAAATACATGTATATCTTAGATCCTCTTTAAAACCAATGGAATTCAATATATATATATATATATATATATATATATATATATATATATATATATATATATATATATATATATATACATATTTGAATTTAAATCCCATCCTGTTCCGTGAGATGGACTGCAAGGCCGTCCTGTTCCGTCAGATGGACTACAAGGCCGTCCTGTTCCGTCAGATGGACTACAAGGCCGTCCTGTTCCGTCAGATGGACTGCAAGGCCGTCCTGTTCCGTCAGATGGACTGCAAGGCCGTCCTGTTCCGTCAGATGGACTGCAAGGCCGTCCTGTTCCGTCAGATGGACTACAAGGCCGTCCTGTTCCGTCAAATGGACTGCAAGGCCGTCCTGTTCCGTCAGATGGACTGCAAGGCCGTCCTGTTCCTTCAGATGGACTGCAAGGCCGTCCTGTTCCGTCAGATGGACTACAAGGCCGTCCTGTTCCGTCAGATGGACTGCAGGGCCGTCCTGGTAGTGCCTCAAGATTAATTTAATCCATATCGAGGTCCCCTAATTTCTCCAGATCTCTCCCTCATTTCCCAGACACCTGAAAAGACAGCTGTGATGAATGTTCGAATGTGACCCGATAGATTTCAAACGGCACAGGGAGCTCTGATAGAATTATCGCTGGTAATACACAGCCCGGTACGTAAGGCATCTAACTTTTTTGAAAAGAAAAAAACACACAATTATTTTGCTTTCAAGGCGGTGGTGGGGTTGCGGTGGGGGGAGGGGGTTCGCAGACCATAGGAGCCGTATAGATAAAGGGCTCTGCGGGAATTTCCGTCGCTGTTTTAAAAGTGAGGGTAACCCAATCTGTGTGATGTTATTTATGGGACGGCTCGTCTTTTCGCCGTCAAAACAGCGATGAATAATAGGAGAAACTTAACACCCTTGATAATGGAGGTCGCCACCGGTTCGGCCATGCAAAGATTGGGGGAAAAAATCTTGTCACCCTCTCTTTTCAAATGTTGTCCTGTTGGAACCACTGCCTGGTCAATTGTGTTTTTTCCACCCCCCCCCCAATCTCCTCCCCGTCCCTACCACACTCACACAAAAAAATGGGAGTGGGCAAATACTTGAAAAATGTTGAAAATTGAAAACAATAATAACGAAATAGAAAGAGCTAAGGGGCCGTCCATAAATGACGTCACGGCGATTTTTGCCGATTTCTTACCCCCCCCCCTCGTCACGCGTCGTCACAAAAACTTAGACGCCCCCTCTAAAAATACGTCACAAATCTTTGACCAATAAAAAAACCCACTTTATTTTCTATTTGAAAATAATTAGTATTTTTCAAATCACTTTTATTGTCATTTAAGTACATGTATTTATTATTTTTTTAGTGAAGATCTACATTGTAATATCGTAACCCTCGTGAAGCATTTTTTTAAACGTTTAACCGGCCTTCAGAAAACGAACTGTGTTAACATCCTTAGCTTATATTTTATTTTAATGCATACAAATTAAACATTGACTATTAATCATCACGGTTAACGTCTTTGTTTAGAAAAAAAATTATTTTAAAATATCATTTTTAAAATGTATTTTTTTTAATCCCTCAATTGACTGACGGTCATCCGTAAGAAAGAGGTTGGCGAACAGAGATAAATAACCTGAACGGGGGTCAAAAAGGGAATGCTTGGGGGTAATGCAGACTCATTTGGGACATATAACATCCACTACAATCCGCTAGATATATTAAAATACGTCATGTGTACGTGTACGCTTGGAACATATGCCCATTAATAAACCGGTTCCTTCCAGAAAATGCATTTTTTAAAAATTTGACAACTATGTAGATTTCTTACCTACGCACTATATGAAGACACCTAAATCTACCCTACTTTCACTTATATTGACACGAGTGACAATAATCTTAATCCACATGACTTGTCTTTATCACGCATCATTTCTGTGATATTTAAAATTAATGCCTTAAAAACTGAGCTAAGAAGAAAAGTTGTTTTGTGCTCCTCTCGAATTGCGATGTCAAGAATTTGATGCATTCAATAAAGTTAATGAATACTTGACTAATTTTAAATGGGCTCATTTACCATTATATCTAGAACAGTGCTTCTCAAACATTTTAGTATTGCGGACCAGCAGGAATTTTTTCCATTGCACCAGTGAACGGTGCACTATTTTCCCTGCACTGACAATTTTTTCTGTCCTTTTTTTTGAGAACATCTGCGGACCGGCAGCGGATGGCCCACGGACCGGCACTGGTCCGCGGACCACCACTTTGAGAAGCACTGATCTAGAAGACTAGAATGGCCAGGGGTGTTTGACCAAAAACCAATCGAACAATTATATCAAACTTAAAACGTTTTTAATTCTATCAAATAGATTCCCTCCCCCTCCCCTTTTAAAGAAAAAGGATATTCCGTGTTGTTTTGACTTAAAATATCTACACATAATCCTATTCAAATAATTTTTAGACACTTGTCATGCTTGTAAAACTCACCAGTAGCATTTTCGCTAAAGACGCTCCCCCGAATCCCCGAGTCATGTGAGCAGGATCTAGAGTCTGGAGTAACGCATACATAAACTTGTATATTTTGGGGTAACGGGCAAAAAAGTTTTACGACTCCTGCCATGAGAACCAAACAGATCTGCGGTTACATCACAAAATCACAAATGCTTTGATGTCAACATCAAACGACGCAGTGTAACAATTTCATACGTTATCTTGTGGATTCTCAAACTTAAGGATTATAATTAGATTTAATTTTCGTGTCTTGATAGCATACGCCAACCAGCGTCTGATGGCCTACCGACCGGCACATTGAGAAGCACTGATTTAAAAGTCATTAAATAAAATATAAGCGACCAAATATTTCAGTGGAAGTTTTATTTAAAGTTACCCTTTTGATGTGACGTCACATTTCTTCAACCCTCCTCGCCCCCCCTCGTCACAAAAGTGTGATCCCCTCCCCCCCACCCTTTTTTTTTAGGTGCCTGACGTCATTTATGGACGGCCCCTAAGTAAAATTTAATGGATTCAAGATACGGTTTGTTAAAATTGTTAACGATAAATAATGTCTATAATTTGCTACATAACTATTTATAAAACTAGTTCTATAATTAATATAAAACAGGCTGATATATTCTATTCTATTTCCCTTAGCTTATAAAGTATATAAACCATTTACTAAACAAATAACTAAACATAGAATTTGGTGGGGGTGTATTTCTCACATCAAAATTACATGTGGTCACAGCACGGGGCTATGACGCATCTGTACCATTCCACATTAAGACATTAATCATTTCAACCAGCTGACGAGAAAAAACACAATATAAGGTGTCAATGTGTTACATTTCAAAAAAGCGTGTACTAATGTTTTTTCTACATCAAATTATGGTCAGTTATGGTCTAATGAATATGGGCCTCTATTTAACGTATTTTTTATGCCAGAATTTAGTTTCATTTTCCTAAGAACTCATAGCATAGCATAATAAGGTCGACTGGTCTGAGTATCTCTGGAAACACTGACTGGTGGCTCCCTCTAAACACTGACTGGTGGTTCCCTCTAAACACTGACTGGTGGTTCCCTCTAAACACTGACTGGTGGTTCCCTCTAAACACTGACTGGTGGTTCCCTCTAAACACTGACTGGTGGTTCCCTCTAAACACTGACTGGTGGTTCCCTCTAAACACTGACTGGTGGTTCCCTCTAAACACTGACTGGTGGTTCCCTCTAAACACTGACTGGTGGCTCCCTCTAAACACTGACTGGTGGTTCCCTCTAAACACTGACTGGTGGTTCCCTCTAAACACTGACTGGTGGTTCCCTCTAAACACTGACTGGTAGCTCCCTCTAAACACTGACTGGTGGTTCCCTCTAAACACTGACTGGTGGTTCCCTCTAAACACTGACTGGTGGTTCCCTCTAAACACTGACTGGTGTTTCCCTCTAAACACTGACTGGTGGTTCCCTCTAAACACTGACTGGTGGTTCCCTCTAAACACTGACTGGTGGTTCCCTCTAAACACTGACTGGTGGTTCCCTCTAAACACTGACTGGTGGCTCCCTCTAAACACTGACTGGTGGTTCCCTCTAAACACTGACTAGTGGTTCCCTCTAAACACTGACTGGTGGCTCCCTCTAAACACTGACTGGTGGTTCCCTCTAAACACTGACTGGTGGTCCCCTCTAAACACTGACTGGTGGTTCCCTCTAAACACTGACTGGTGGTCCCCTCTAAACACTGACTGGTGGCTCCCTCTAAACACTGTCTGGTGGTTCCCTCTAAACACTGACTGGTAGTCCCCTCTAAACACTGACTGGTGGTTCCCTCTAAACACTGACTGGTGGTCACCTCTAAACACTGACTGGTGGTTCCCTCTAAACACTGACTGGTGGTCCCCTCTAAAAACTGACTGGTGGCTCCCTCTAAACACTGACTGGTGGTTCCCTCTAAACACTGACTGGTGGTCCCCTCTAAACACTGACTGGTGGTTCCCTCTAAACACTGACTGGTGGTCCCCTCTAAACACTGACTGGTGGTTCCCTCTAAACACTGACTGGTGGTTCCCTCTAAACACTGACTGGTGGCTCCCTCTAAACACTGACTGGTGGTTCCCTCTAAACACTGACTGGTGGTTCCCTCTAAACACTGACTGGTGGTTCCCTCTAAACACTGACTGGTGGTTCCCTCTAAACACTGACTGGTGGTTCCCTCTAAACACATACTGGTGGTCCCCTCTAAACACTGACTGGTAGTTCCCTCTAAACACTGACTGGTGGTTCCCTCTAAACACTGACTGGTGGCTCCCTCTAAACACTGACTGGTGGTTCCCTCTAAACACTGACTGGTGGCTCCCTCTAAACACTGACTGGTGGCTCCCTCTAAACACTGACTGGTGGCTCCCTCTAAACACTGACTGGTGGTTCCCTCTAAACACTGACTGGTGGTTCCCTCTAAACACTGACTGGTGGTCCCCTCTAAACACTGACTGGTGGTTTCCTCTAAACACTGACTGGTGGTCCCCTCTAAACACTGACTGGTGGTTCCCTCTAAACACTGACTGGTGGTTCCCTCTAAACACTGACTGGTGGCTCCCTCTAAACACTGACTGGTGGTTCCCTCTAAACACTGACTGGTGGTTCCCTCTAAACACTGACTGGTGGTTCCCTCTAAACACTGACTGGTGGCTCCCTCTAAACACTGACTGGTGGCTCCCTCTAAACACTGACTGGTGGCTCCCTCTAAACACTGACTGGTGGCTCCCTCTAAACACTGACTGGTGGTTCCCTCTAAACACTGACTGGTGGTTCCCTCTAAACACTGACTGGTGGTTCCCTCTAAACACTGACTGGTGGTTCCCTCTAAACACTGACTGGTGGTTCCCTCTAAACACTGACTGGTGGTTCCCTCTAAACACTGACTGGTGGTTCCCTCTAAACACTGACTGGTGGTTCCCTCTAAACACTGACTGGTGGCTCCCTCTAAACACTGACTGGTGGTTCCCTCTAAACACTGACTGGTGGTTCCCTCTAAACACTGACTGGTGGTTCCCTCTAAACACTGACTGGTGGTTCCCTCTAAACACTGACTGGTGGTTCCCTCTAAACACTGACTGGTGGCTCCCTCTAAACACTGACTGGTGGCTCCCTCTAAACACTGACTGGTGGCTCCCTCTAAACACTGACTGGTGGTTCCCTCTAAACACTGACTGGTGGCTCCCTCTAAACACTGACTGGTGGCTCCCTCTAAACACTGACTGGTGGCTCCCTCTAAACACTGACTGGTGGTTCCCTCTAAACACTGACTGGTGGCTCCCTCTAAACACTGACTGGTGGCTCCCTCTAAACACTGACTGGTGGCTCCCTCTAAACACTGACTGGTGGTTCCCTCTAAACACTGACTGGTGGTTCCCTCTAAACAATGACTGGTGGCTCCCTCTAAACACTGACTGGTGGTTCCCTCTAAACACTGACTGGTGGCTCCCTCTAAACACTGACTGGTGGCTCCCTCTAAACACTGACTGGTGGCTCCCTCTAAACACTGACTGGTGGCTCCCTCTAAACACTGACTGGTGGCTCCCTCTAAACACTGACTGGTGGCTCCTTCTAAACACTGACTGGTGGTTTCCTCTAAACACTGACTGGTGGTTCCCTCTAAACACTGACTGGTGGTTCCCTCTAAACACTGACTGGTGGCTCCCTCTAAACACTGACTGGTGGCTCCCTCTAAACACTGACTGGTGGCTCCTTCTAAACACTGACTGGTGGTTCCCTCTAAACACTGACTGGTGGTTCCCTCTAAACACTGACTGGTGGTTCCCTCTAAACACTGACTGGTGGCTCCCTCTAAACACTGACTGGTGGCTCCCTCTAAACACTGACTGGTGGCTCCTTCTAAACACTGACTGGTGGTTCCCTCTAAACACTGACTGGTGGTTCCCTCTAAACACTGACTGGTGGTTCCCTCTAAACACTGACTGGTGGCTCCCTCTAAACACTGTAGCTCAGGGGTCGGCAAACATTTTTGCCCGTTATCCCCAAAATACAAAATTGTTATGTTGATGTTTACCCCCGAAGACGCAATGTCCTGCACACACGACTCGGGGATTTGTGTGTGTGGGGTGTGTGTGTGTGTGTGGGGTGTGGGGGTGTGTGGGGGGTGTGTGTGGGGGTGTGTGTGGGGGTGTGTGGGGTGTGTGTGTGTGGGGGTGAGTGTTTGTGTGGGGGTGTGTTGGGTGTGTGTGGGGGTGTGTTTGTGGTGGGGTGTGTTTTGGGGTGTGTGGGGGTGTGTTTGGGGGGTGTGGGTGGGTGTGTGTGGGGGTGTGTGTGGGGTATGTGTGTGGGGGTGGGGGTGTGTGGGGGGGTCCCTCGTACGCTCCCCCCTCCCAATAGGTCTGGGGCTAAGCCCCAGCCGGAAACGCATCTGGTGTGTTTTAGAAGTCTGAGAAGTATCTAAAAATGACCTGAAAAGGAATATGCGTAGATATTTTTAGTCATAACGACACGGAATATCCATATTTCAGGGATAATTTATTATTATTAATTTGATACAATTATTATAAACGTTTACAGATTAATATAATTGTTCTAACGGTTATAGGTCTAACGGCCTAGGTCATTCTAGATATAATGGTAAATCTTCCCATTTTAAATTAACCTTATCAAAGTATTTATTAAATTTATTAAATTTATAAAAAACTTGAAATCCGAATCAGAGAGGAGCACAAAACATTTCTTCTTCTCCAATTGTTTGAAAACTTTTGTATTAAATTATAGTAAAACATAATGTGCACATATAATAAAATAGTATACTTTTAATTTTGCTTGATATTAAAAGGGCATAAGCACGCTAGTGAAGTATTTAAGGCATTACTTTTAAATGTCACAGAGGGGATATTTGATACAGTCACGTCATTTTTGTCAATATAAATGAAAGTGGAGAGGAGTTTGGTGTCTATGTATAGTACGTAGATAAGAAATGTACATGAATATCAAATAAAAAATTGTTTAATGGAAGGAAGCGGTCCAATATTGGGCTTATTTTCCAAGAGTACACATACATTTGATAGATTTTAATATATCTAGCGGATTCTAGTGGATTTTATATGTCCCAAATTCCCTTTTTACGCCAAATGGGGTAATTTACCCCTGTTCGCCGACCCCTGCACTACTTGGTGGAACCCTGTAAACCCTGACTAGTGGTTCCCTCTAGACACTAGCTTGTGGATCCCTGCAAACCCTGACTAGTGGTTCCCTCTCGGCACTAGCTGGTAGATCCCTGCAAACCCTGACTAGTGGTTCCCTCTAGACACTAGCTGGTAGATCCCTGCAAACCCTGACAGTGGTTCCCTCTAGACACTAGCTTGTGGATCCCTGCAAACCCTGACTAGTGGTTCCCTCTAGACACTAGCTGGTAGATCCCTGCAAACCCTGACTAGTGGTTCCCTCTAGACACTAGTTGGTGGATACGACGGTTGGACACACACTAATCACCATGACCCAGAGGCATACAATGATCCATTGGCCATTATATTCACAGACCTCCACCAATCCAGCAGCGCAGCCCGAAATCTTCACATGTAAAGAGTTTTGAGGACGGAGGCAGACAGGTCAAGAGGACGGAGGCAGACAGGTCAAGAGGACGGAGGCAGACAGGTCAAGAGGACGGAGGCAGACAGATCAAAAGGACGGAGGCAGACAGGTCAAGAGGACGGAGGCAGACAGGTCAAGAGGACGGAGGCAGACAGGTCAAGGGGACGGAGGCAGACAGGTCAAGAGGACGGAGGCAGACAGGTCAAGAGGACGGAGGCAGACAGGTCAAGAGGACGGAGGCAGACAGGTCAAGAGGACGGAGGCAGACAGGTCAAGAGGACGGAGGCAGACAGGTCAAGAGGACGGAGGCAGACAGGTCAAGAGGACGGAGGCAGACAGGTCAAGGGGACGGAGGCAGACAGGTCAAGGGACGGAGGCAGACAGGTCAAGAGGACGGAGGCAGACAGGTCAAGGGGACGGAGGCAGACAGGTCAAGGGGACGGAGGCAGACAGGTCAAGAGGACGGAGGCAGACAGGTCAAGGGGACGGAGGCAGACAGGTCAAGGGGACGGAGGCAGACAGGTCAAGGGGACGGAGGCAGACAGGTCAAGAGGACGGAGGCAGACAGGTCAAGGGGACGGAGGCAGACAGGTCAAGGGGACGGAGGCAGACAGGTCAAGAGGACGGAGGCAGACAGGTCAAGAGGACGGAGGCAGACAGGTCAAGGGGACGGAGGCAGACAGGTCAAGGGGACGGAGGCAGACAGGTCAAGGGGACGGAGGCAGACAGGTCAAGGGGACGGAGGCAGACAGGTCAAGGGGACGGAGGCAGACAGGTCAAGGGGACGGAGGCAGACAGGTCAAGGGGACGGAGGCAGACAGGTCAAGGGGACGGAGGCAGACAGGTCAAGAGGACGGAGGCAGACAGGTCAAGGGGACGGAGGCAGACAGCTCAAGGGGACGGAGGCAGACAGGTCAAGGGGACGGAGGCAGACAGGTCAAGGGGACGGAGGCAGACAGGTCAAGGGGACGGAGGCAGACAGGTCAAGGGGACGGAGGCAGACAGGTCAAGGGGACGGAGGCAGACAGGTCAAGGGGACGGAGGCAGACAGGTCAAGGTTACATTTATAAGTTATTTTAATTCACACAAACTGAGATTTGAAAAAAAACAAGTTGCTATAATATTATAAATACGCCACACTTTTATCTTTATATGATTCTATGTTTTGTTTATGTGTTAGTAGTAAGTGCAATTACCCACTCCCATAACGGGGTGGGGGTGGGGTGGGGGGACTCAATAGTATTGTCTTTGACACGGTGCTTTAATTTAAACCACTGATTTCGCATATGTATTCACAGATGCCTCCACGGAAATTACCAGTCTGTGTGGTCAGATGTCCGTTTGACCGATGGTCAGATGGCCACTCGTTGGCAACATTGAGCGGCCGCAGACTCCGACTCACAAAAATAGTGGCCTCCGTCACATGATCTGTGTACTAATCATGTGCACGTGACCCTGGCGTGCGCACCTAGTGCAGAAAGTCTGCGCCGATTCCTCACAATTAAGTGAGACCAATCGGCAAGTTTCTGAGAGTTGGTCAGGTAATAGTGATATATTGGCACATTTATTTATCTTTTAAGTATTTTTTAATATGTTAATACTATTCATGGTTTGTCTATGTCTGTTTATGTGTTCGTGCATGATGATATGTAAATGTCTTTGAAGTTAAGTTGTTGACAGCCTAAATATATTTCTTGGTCTGATTCAGTGCCTGTCATTGTTTTCGTAAGTTTTTATATAATATGGATGTCTATGGCTTATTGTCTGTCTATGGCTTATTGGCTGTATTGGCTTATTGGCTGTCTATGGCTTATTGGCTGTATTTGGCTTATTGGCTGCCTATGGCTTAATGGCTGTATTTGGCTTATTGGCTGTCTATGGCTTATTGGATGTCTATGGCTTATATGATGCCTTTGGCTTATTAGGGGGCGCGGTGGTCTAGCGGTAGCGCGCTGGACTGTCGAACCGAGGCTAGAGTTTCTTTGGCTCATTTGCCGTTTATGGCTTACTGGCTGTAACTATGGCTGACTGAATTCTAATTGCTAATTAGCTGCCTGTGGCTCGTTGGCTGTCTATGGCTCATGTGGGCTGCGTATTGCTAATTGGCTGTATATAGTTGATTGGCCGTCCATTCCTGATGATGTATTGCTCAGTGGCTGTCTTTTTGACCGTCTATGACAGTTTGGCCGTCCATATGGCTCCTTTGCTGCTTATGGCTGATTAAGGGAATATGGCTTTAAATGTGTATTGGCTCAGTAGGCGTACCCGTCTGATTGAGTTTTGAAAGACTGTTAATAGCTTCACTGTCACAACCCAAACTGAATTTAAATCCTTGGTGTCTACAGATATTTCTCTCCAACATGGAGACTTTAACTTGCCAGAAAGTTAATCTCAGTATTATTGTTGAGCTCAATTTACACATATTCTTAACGTAAACTCATACTGTATAATATATAACCGCCGAATTAAACTATAAACCATCTGCATGAAACAGGATAAAAATAACTTCTGATGTGATGATAAATTCGCCGTGTAGGAATATCATCAAATAAATGTGACATTTGGTGTGACAGTTGGCGAATTTTAATTTGACATTTAAATTTTTTTTAAATTCAGCTTTGGGCCCTAACGTGCATTTCCCCCATAAAGTGAAACCATTCGTTGCCGGCTCTTACAAAACTAACCAGCTAATACATATGACAATTTAAAATCTAACTTTTCACTTTAGAAAACCTTTACAACTGCTAGCATCAAAGTGCAGAATTCTCAAGCCGTCGTTGTCACTGTGACTAATATGACAATGTCGCTAGTAATGGCTAGTATAACAATTTCACTTATAACAATGTATCTATAAATATACCATTGTCAGTAATATAAGAACTTCTACAATATAACAATGTCAATGATATTACATTGTCACTAATGAAACATTGTCTTATCTCTGTTCATAAGACACAAACCAAATCATCTCGTGAAATGTCTTTCTTTTTGTGTCTCCCCCCCCCTCCCACTCAAACAATAGAATTCTCTACCAATACACATTAGCAGTATTCCAACTACTAAGGCCTTCAAGACTGCCCAAAAAAAACAAATCTCTTCAAACTTTACTTTAAAAAGTAACTTAACAAAAATAAAACATTCCTTAAAATAATGAAATTAGTCTATATGCACCGTTATGTCATTATTATATGTTGTATTTAGTATATTAATGTTTTACATTTAATGAATTAACAATCATGTATGTTACTATTTTTATCTAAACTCCTGTGAGCCCAGCTGATTTTTGGGGGTAGTGCGCTAGATAAATCATCAAATTTTAATAATTATAATAAAAATTGTCATTAATTGTTACTGTTATAACATTGCCACTAAAACTGCACGATTGCGACCTTTTCAAAGTACAATAATAATTATTGATAACTGTACCAACTAAAATTCCTTAGAAATAACGACAAAAATGTGTGTTTTCTCCTTCTATTAATCAAAGGCCCACAATCAACAACACTCTGTTCATTATGATCCTCGTGCTTTCATTTGCTATAAGAAATATGCTCTCTTAAAATCTGACAGCGTAAAACTATAAAATATAATAAAGTATCATTAAAAAGGTTTAACACTTGAACTATATGACACCCTAAAACACTTTGGACTAGCACAGAACCTTCAGGAAAATATCGACATAAATAACAACACAGAGGTTTTTTTGTTTTTGTTTAAAAGTTTGTTGATAAGCAATCAATGTGTCTATCTGTTGTGGTAAAGAACGTTTCATTAGACTCAATGCCAAAACTGACGATTATGTTTTGGATTAAGTGTTGTCCCTAGCGTGACTCATCAAACGGAAATCACTGTAAAAGTAATCGATATTTACGGTATAAGAATTAAACGAGTACCATGATTTGTTTTTGTACATTTCGTACGTGCCATTTTAAACTTTCTCATCCATCAATTGGTCGAATGACGAAATAAAGGATGGTACTGAATCTTTCATTATAGCTCACCAAATTATGTCAATGATTACATGCATTCATGATTTCAGTCAACAGTTTAAGATCTGTATTCAAGAAGTCTCCCAGGCCTAATTTTTATCTTCATTTTTCAAACATGTCTTACGCCTTTGTCTTTACTTAACCACAATGTGCCAAATAGATCAATGCGTTTAAGGTTTTATAAGTCTTTATTTAACACATAGACCAGTCGTATATTTAATACATAATCCTGTCCTTTATTTAACACATAGACCCGTCCTTTATTTAATACATAATCCTGTCCTTTATTTAACACATAGACCCGTCCTTTATTTAATACATAATCCTGTCCTTTATTTAACACATAGACCCATCCTTTATTTAATACATAATCCTGTCCTTTATTGAACGCACAGCCCTGTCCTTTATTTAATTCATATCAATATCCTTTATTTAACACATAGACCCGTTGTTGATTTAAACTTTGAACCCGCAATATGTTTAAAAATCTAGAAACGTCTAGAATTTTATTCAACTATAGTGAAATCAGGTCTTTAAAATATAAATGTTTACACTTAGCATGCACACAAATTTGAATGTATCTAAAGGTCTTTCGATCTAACACCTAAAATTGTAGAGACCTAATGGCTAAAGGACTGTAGGGCTAACACCCACGGGTCTGAAGACCTAAAACTAAAGGTCTATGGAACTACCACAAAAATATCTATAGACAGAGTAAGCCAAAGAAATAAATTTCTACGTGTGCTAAATATTATTATATTAGTTAGATCCCCTATTGACTAGTTGACAGTTGCATCTATTTTTCCTGTACTGCCTTTTCAAATACATTTCCAATTGCTTTAAAAAAAAACAAATTAAGATTCTATACCGATCTTAGTCAAGGAGTCAATAATTTTCTGTATAGAAGGAGCGTCTGTAACAGATAAGATTAAGGGAATCCCTTTATTAATGCATAGTTCGAAACAGTATTTCCTCTTACATCTATGTAACTGATGGCTGTAACTCTCAGGAGACTGAAATATTGGGATGCTATTAAATTTTACAGAGACGTCAACCATGGGGAAATATCGTTGAAACACTTCAACACAACAACATTAAAACTTACCCCATTGTGAGCGATGGAAACATCTTGAAGTCCGCCTCGTTCATCTTGAGGTGGATAGTACTCCTGGCTACTTGTTCGTGCTGTCGTCTGCTGTTGAGGGTGTCGTCTGCTGTTGTTGTTGGTCTTCTGCCGATCTGTCGTCTCGTCAAATTCAAGTTTGTTTGTTTATATTGCAGGAACAGCTAAAATTCACACGTTCCAATTGACACTGTCACAGTAATTCCTTTTTGATATCTAGCTTATGGGTGCTTCCGTGGCTGGTATCCGTCCGGCTAGTGTAAGTCTTGTTGGTGAATGTCTTGTTGGTGAATGTCTTGTTGGTGAATGTCTTGTTGGTGAATATCTTGTTGGTGAATGTCTTGTTGGTGACTTTCTAATTTGTAAATGTCTTTGCTGATATCTGGTTTGTTGTTGTCTCTAAAAGCTTTATGATATTGGCGACTGTGTCTATCTCAACATCCTCACATTGTATTTCGAGTTGTACTCAAACTTTTTAACAGTTGTTACCGGCTAAAATCCAAGTTAAAACCCGGAAATATATTTGGAAAAGTATTTGATCTTAATACTAAATGTTTTTTTGTTTTGTTGTTGTTTTGTTTTGTTAAATCAACCAATTTTTTAAAAAGTTATGAAGAATTATTTTGTACCAAGAGTATTTTCTACAAATAAGCCGGTGATTCGTTTAAAATACTTCTTACAGTTTAAAAAAAAATTAATATTTTTATAAAGCCCTTATACTAATCTCTTGTTCTTCTCAGTTTATAAAAATCATTCACAGAATTCTCGATGCCAAACGGTCTAACTACCCAGAAATGTAATAGTAAGATTCGCGCGGCTACTCCTCTGCTCACATCTCTCTTATCTCGGCGTTAGAAAATCCTCCTAATACTTCCAACAATCGTCTGAGAAAGGGTGGGCTACAAACCTGCGTTAACTGGCTCAACAGGTCGTAAGTGAGCCGCGCGAAGGCAGCAAAAGGCCCCGAACAATGGTCTCCATGGATTGCCTGTAATCGGCTTGTGCCGCCCCCCACATTGTCATTTCGAGAGACGCTAGCGCCGAGGACCCGGTCCTTTCGAGATAAAGAGGGCGTGGCCCAATCTCGGTGACATGGGCGGGCGCAGGTCGTATGATTTGAAATCAGATACGTGATTGGCAGCTGGCGTTAGTCCGCTTTGAGTATTCGTCAGAGATTTGTGTTCAGAAAGAGTAGATCACTCACACCAGCTTCTCCCGTCAAGCTCATTTGAACATTGTCATTTTATATCTCAGATCTGAGTGACTCAAGAATTGTGTCATCTTACCCAACTATGCCATTGAAGTTAAAGAACTGTCTTTCTAGCTCTTTTAGGTTCAGTTCTAAAATTGTTTAAGTTTAAATTCATTGTTATTGTTATTGACGAGTGGTTATCCTCACGCGCAGTGGCGTGGCAAAGGAGTCATCCGAAATTGACCGATCTTTTCCCCCACCTTCTTCCACGCTTTAAAAAAAACAACCTTAGCCATTGGCGAAAATACCAATTAGTCGAATCCATATTAAGAAAAAGTGCCATCCGGTGAACTCCCCTCCACCTTTACAAACACCTCATTACGACACGCCTCTGATCGTAGTGTAAAATCTATCGACAAACTCTCTTACTACTCATTCCGTCACCTTAAAGTTTAAGTATTATGATATTCTAAATCCTAACATATTCAAATTCAACATATTCTAGGTTTTAAATTTTTTAAAATTATTTATTTATTTAATTATTTTTTTTGTTCAGATAATTATTTACCATAATTTGTATATATTAAAAGTTATCAAGATGGCCGGATGAAAAGATCCAGCTCGCAGCCCGCGGGGCGTAGGTTTCTCTTTCACAATTTCTTCATATTTATCAGATTATTTCCTCCTAATTTAAATTGCATTCATCATTAGATTTCCAAATAGAAAATATATAAATCTGGAACTGGTATAGACATGTTACAGGCAATGTGTGAAAGCAGACATTCTATAGAATGCCTAGGCAATGTATAGAATGCCTGATGGTTTCAGGCAAAGTATGAAATTTTTGAAATTTTTCCATACTTTGCCTAGGCATTCTATAGAATGCCGGAATTCGTTTAATAGGCAAAATGTAAAAAGAGCACAACAAAAGACTTTATTGATAGTTACGTATTTTAAAGTGGATGTAATACAAAATAAAGCACATGATGTACGCTCTGTATTATTTTTTCGAGGTCTTCCTCTGTTTCCACATCTTGTAAATCATCGTCAGGTAGTGACGAATTTGTGAGGCCTACTTTAGCTCTGCAGCCAAAGGGAGCTTGTTATGGTCATCTTTTAATCCCAGAATGAAAATCTCTGTTCTTCTTGAGTTGGACGAACTGTAACCCTTCACACTTCACTCCAGTGACCAGTTATTTCATCTTGCTTCCAAGCACACAGCATATTTTCGATGTCTTGGTCATGCCTAGGCATTCTATAGAATGCATGAATTTCACACTTTGCCTGTAACAGACATAATATCAAAACATAGAAATGAACAAAACTTATTGAAACTTTATACATATATGACAAGTTGCAAACAATGTTAATGTCACTGCAGCAAATATTTTTAAGCCGCACTATGTACAAGGGCTTGGAATTATTTATTTTGCTAACTCACTTCATCATATCAGCGATGCAGCAGTTCGATGGCGTCTGCAACCGTTTACCAACTGACCAGATCATATTTATTGAATCGCCAGCCTTACATAACTTTATATTTGTATATTTCATTCAATCATTTTACTATTTTATTTAATGCCCTGAGAAAAGAAAAAAAGTTCACTTCTGCTGTGGATGTGCTGAACTTTGTCAGACACCACAAACAACTAAAACTTACTGAAAGGACACACGAAGTGATGACGTCACAGTAAGAGAAATGTGGAGATGCATGGGAAAGACTCTACGTGAGCAGTAAGCTCTGAAGACATCATCACTAGGCGCTCATAGCAGAATCAACGAGGTAAAAACATAATTGGAGACGGGAGCTTCAGAAACAGATCACATTAACTATAGCATACACCTGGAAGACATAGATACAAACATCAAGTTTACCATACACCTGGTAGATTATAGAGACACAAACATTAAGTTTAGCATACACCTGGAATATTATAGAGACACATCAAGTATGGGATACTACTGGGAAAATAAGACCGACACATAAAGTATGGAATACAACTTAGTGGAACGTAAAGATACACACGCATTAAGTATGGGATACAACAGGAAGCTAAAACACACACATATAAAAAGGGATATATCTGGAAGCTAGAGACAAACGCATCAAGTATGGGATACAAATGGAAGCTAGAGACACACTCATCAAGTATAGGATACAAATGGAAGCTAGAGACACACGCATCAAGTATGGGATACAAATGGAAGCTAGAGACACACGCATCAAGTATGTGATACAAATGGAAGCTAGAGACACACGCATCAAGTATGGGATACAAATGGAAGCTAGAGACACACTCATCAAGTATAGGATGCAAATGGAAGCTAGAGACACACGCATCAAGTATGGGTTACAAATGGAAGCTAGAGACAAACGCATCAAGTATGTGATACAAATGGAAGCTAGAGACACACGCATCAAGTATGGGATACAAATTGAAGCTAGAGACACACGCATTCAGTATGGGATACAAATGGAAGCTAGAGACACACTCATCAAGTATGGGATACAAATGGAAGCTAGAGACACACGCATCAAGTATGGGACACAAATGGAAGCTAGAGACACACGCATCAAGTATAGGATACAAATGGAAGCTAGAGACACACGCATCAAGTATGGGATACAAATAGAAGCTAGAGACATACGCATCAAGTATGGGATACAAATGGAAGCTAGAGACACACGCATCAAGTATAGGATACAAATGGAAGCTAGAGACACACGCATCAAGTATGGGATACAAATGGAAGCTAGAGACACACGCATCAAGTATGGTATACAATTAATGGAAGCTAGAGACACACTCATCAAGTATGGGATACAAATGGAAGCTAGAGACACACGCATCAAGTATGGGATACAAATGGAAGCTAGAGACACACGCATCAAGTATGGGATACAAATGGAAGCTAGAGACACACGCATCAAGTATGGGATACAAATGGAAGCTAGAGACACACGCATCAAGTATAGGATACAAATGGAAGCTAGAGACACACGCATCAAGTATGGGATACAAATGGAAGCTAGAGACACACGCATCAAGTATGGGATACAAATGGAAGCTAGAGACACACGCATCAAGTATGGGATACAAATGGAAGCTAGAGACACACGCATCAAGTATGGGATACAAATGGAAGCTAGAGGAGACACATTCATCACGCGTGGGATACAACTGGTAGCTAGAGACACAATAAATAAGCATGGGATACAACTGGTAGCTAGAGACACAATAAATACGTATGGGATACAATTGGGAGCTAACAAAATATCACAAAATATATCCCCTTACCGAGGACCCCCCGTAAAAATTATTGAAGTGGACATGCGTTATTTAAGGTAAAAGTTACTAGGAAAAAAACATCATGCAATCAAATCAAATACTTCATAAAATCCAAGATTAATGTTAACACCTGGAACTTTTATTTACAGCGCTTATTAAACTCCAAATAAGCATCACTATTTAGGGAATTAACAATTTTCTTATATCTTGACATCTGTCTAAAAGAATATTAAAACAATTGTTTGTCATTCATACATTATAGAAAGTATCTGATGAAAATATGAACGTATATTTAAAAGCACTATTCTATATCAAATATTCAGTCAAATAAAATGCACTTTTAATTTTAATAGTAAAAATTATGGTAATACCTTCAATATTTCTCTGGTACTATTCCTACTTACCACATCCACCCCACCCCATCCCACCAAATGGATCGTATATTCCTGATCCCATTCCCTACGCCTCCCCTTCCCCTCTCACCCACCTAAGATCTAAGCCCTAGGCCAGTGACTAGGCAATCACTCAGTGCATAGCAGATCACCATTTCGGTCCCCGCATACACATGCCATGGACGTTGCTACAAAATCCTTACAGAGTACTTGCTTCTTAATTCTCTAACACGTTAGCGTTTGTGAGTCTTCGGTTCACCTTTGGTTACAGACGGAAATTCCCGTTTATATCAGTTCTCTACAAGAAGTCATCGACAAGAAGGTGCTATCCCAACCCACTGAGCAAGCGATGTCTCACAGATGACGGCCTCTTGCAGCCGACCAGTTGAAGGGCCGGGGCAACAAAAGAGGTTTACCTCGCCAGTGTCTTCTCTCCAGACTTGGGACAAACGTGGGCGAGTGATCAATTTGCCACCAGGTGGCGCGCTTTGATTCTCCAGGACGACGGTGGTGAGGGCGTCAGTGAACAGAAAATATACATTCAGTCGGAAATTTCTAATCGCAGCACAACGGTATTCAGTTTCACCAATCTCGTGACTGTTACTTCAGGGCAGCCTATAAATAACAGTAATTTATTCATGGTTGCAACATTTTTTGAAGCAGAAACACTTAGATAAAGTTTAGTACCGTATATTCGGCGTATAAGACAAGACGACCTTTTGACCTTTAAAAATCTTCTCGAAAGTCCGGGTATCGTCTTATACGCCGGGTATCGTCTTATACGCCGGGTATCGTCTTATACGCCGGGTATCGTCTTATACGCCGGGTATCGTCTTATACGCCGGGTATCGTCTTATACGCCGGGTATCGTCTTATACGCCGGGTATCGTCTTATACGCCGGGTATCGTCTTATACGCCGGGTATCGTCTTATACGCCGGGTATCGTCTTATACGCCGGGTATCGTCTTATACGCCGGGTATCGACTTATACGCCGGGTATCGTCTTATACGCCGGGTATCGTCTTATACGCCGGGTATCGTCTTATACGCCGGGTATCGTCTTATACGCCGGGTATCGTCTTATCGTATGTTTATCTGTTCATACAGTACAGCACCAGTACCGTAATACAGTGCAGTATACAAATGGAAAGACCCCATCATGTCTCCACCATCATGACTCCACCATCATGACTCCACCATCATGTCTCCACCAGCAAGAATAAAAAAATATGAAACCAGTTTCAAACTTACAGTGTGTTTGAAGAGTGGTTCTCTTATACTGCGAAAATAGCTTATAACTTATATTTTAACAGGAAAAGTAGGGGACGTCTCATACACCCAGTAGTTGTATTCGCCGGAGTATATGGTAATCCTGTACAATCGAGAAAAAATGCAAAGGCACCTTGATCCCGCACCCATATAGTGAAGTTGTAGGATAAATCTTAGAATACGCGGACTTTCTCAAACCACGATTTGTTTGAGTTATGTGGAAACATTGCAGTCAGTCAAAAGGTTTGGAGCCCTCCAACGTGGTCCCATCCCCATCTACGCCCCTGCTCTAAGAATGCGGTGTGCATGTTTTTGTAATGTTACTGCAAAGAATCGACATAACACCTGAACATGTACATGTGTGCATAATATACTCTCACGGTCCGCATGCGGCCCACTAGCCGTAGTTTGCCCAACCCTTGCATAAATGAACCCTTATTTCACCACCATATTCTATAGTCACTGAACGAATCATGTTCAGACAAAAAAACTTATTGACATTGTTCAATACAATAGCAATTGCTGAAATAGAAATATAACGATTAGGAGAAAATTTGCAGTAGTTCACTACCAGTTCAAGTTCAACAGTTCTCAAAATGTAACATGTATTCGTTGAAATTACACTGGCCAGGCCAAAGTTGAAATCTGCCGGGACATTAGCGAGCGGGACAAGGTCTTTCATCGCCGGGAAATCGTTCATCCTAAGGGAGATCACCCAGCTTGGATGAGGGCTCCAGTCTCGTCCCCGGAGCAAATCACTACTGTAAGGGGCGCTACTCGTCATGACACCCCATGACTCTGGCTAATAGGCGGCACCCCCAAGGAGGTGCCGAGTGATATATTGATATGTAGCAGCGCCCCTCTAATCTCATTACAAGGGCGTGGGGGCAATACTAACATTTATTGTTTCTGAAGTTGGGAATTGAGATGAACAATTTGTATCGCTGGCTAATTTGTTTTGTTATTTTAGTTTTGATCGCTTGTTTTTCCTATTCTTCCAGCATTCCTTTCCTCGTGGTCGCCTTCGCTAGTTGTCCACTCGGACACATTTATTTAACGCGTGCGTCCTTGCCTTGTAAACTCTTCTTACGAATAGTTTCTAAAATTCTAAGCAACCTCTAATTTCCTTCAATTTCACGCCCTTCATTTTCTTTCCTTTCCCACCCTTCCAATTACCTAGCTTGAGTTCTCAAATCTTCTCTTTATTTGTGAAAGACAAAGATGGTAAAAAATATGACAGCTTAAGATTTTGACAATGTTTCTCTATAATAATTAACACAAAAATCGACTTAAAATTTGCTCCTTTAAAAATGCTTTAAACATTTCCGATATCCTGTTTGAAATTTACCGTATGTAAATTGCATTCATTTGAACAATACGACAAGGAAAGCGTAGGGGTCAGCGCCATGTGAAGGGGGTCGGGGGCGTGTCGGGGTGATAACAAAAACAAAAACAACTCGTTAAAGATATGTGATCAATATTCCTTCTAAGGTTCGTTGGTTCATGTGGTAAATAAAAAATAAATCGTGTGCAAAGTTGCAGAGGATTCATTTATGGTGCATTATTTTACAAACTTTGCTGCACGGTAAATTCTAAACTATTGCGCGGCGTCGGTCAGATACCCGCCCAACCGCTCTGCTAAAAGTAAACATTGTATGTGATACTTACCGGTACGTTGAGTGTCGATGAAAATGATAAAGAACGATCAAACATTCAAAAGAAAGCGCTGTAATGAAAACTAATATTATAAATGTTTAAACTACATTTTATAAACATAGACGCTTTGGCTTTTAAACTATTAGTAGCAACGTAAGTGTGTAAAAAAATTTTTTGGACGGTTGATGACGTCATCTTTCTGTTCAAGCTGATTTAATTGCAATATCTCCTAATGTTAAGTTTGTTCTTTAATTATGACGATAAAGGTCTTTAATGGGGAAAATGTAAGTGCAACATTTTAAAAGTGTTTTTTTTCGATAAGAAACAGATTAATTAATATATATATCTTTTATCTCTATATATATAAGACGCATTTGTTGTCTGTCTGTCTGTTCCCTAATAACTCAAGATCCAGACAACCAAATAACGTGAAATTTGGTACACGTACACAAAATTATACCGGAAGGGTTATTAAACAGGTTTCGTTCCATATATATAAGATACTGGGGGCCGGGGGCCCAAAATGTAGTTTTTCCTTATATGAGCTATATAAAATAAAAATTATTGAAAATTAAGACGTAAAATAATGACGCAAAATAATAAACATTTTGGTGTCGAGATTAACAAGAAGGCAACTATCGCCATAAAATAATTGTTTTGCTATTGTTGTTGATTTGTTGTTGTTGCTTTTGTTGTAGCTTTTGTTGTTGTAGTTGTTGTTTTGTTGTTGTTGCTTTGTTGTTGTTGCTGTTGTTGTTGTTGTTTTGTTGTTGTTTTGTTGTTGATGTTTTTGTTGTTGTTTTGTTTTTGTTGTTTTTGCTGTTGTTTTGTTTTTGTGGTTGTTTTTGTTGTTGTTGCTGTTGTTGTTTCTGTTGTTGTTGCTTTTGCTGTTGTTGCTTTTGTGTTGTTTTTGCTGTTGTTGTTGTTGTCCACATCCCTTGCCCTGCGACGACAATGCCCTTCATGTTGTTGTTGCTTTGTTGTTGTTGCTGTTGTAGTTGTTGTTTTGTTGTTGTTGCTTTGTTGTTGTTGCTGTTGTAGTTGTTTTGTTGTTGTTTTGTTGTTAATTTTGTTGTTTTTGTTGTTTTTTTTTGGGTTGTTTTGTTGCTGTTGCTGTTGTTGTTTTTGTCGTTGTTGCTGTTGTTGTTGCTGTTGTTGTTGTAGTTGTTGTTTTGTTGTTGTTGCTTTGTTGTTGTTGCTTTGTTGTTGCTTCTGTTGTTGTTGTAGTTGTTTTTGTTTTGTTTTTGTTGTTTGTTTTTGTTGTTTTGTTGCTGTTGTTGTTTTTGTTGTTGTTGCTGTTGTTGTTAAACCCGGGAATAGCCGGGTACTTGCCCCTAGTATACATGTAAGACGCATTTGTTGTCTGTCTGGTTGTCTGTCTGTTCCCTAATAACTCAAGATCCAGACAACCAAATAACGTGAAATTTGGTACACGTACACAAAATTATACCGGAAAGGTTATTAAACAGGTTTCGTTCCATATATATAAGATACTGGGGGCCGGGGGCCCAAAATGTAATTTTTTCTTATATGAGCTATATACAATAAAATTATTGAAAATTAAGACGTAAAATAATGACGCAAAATAATAAACATTTTGGTGTCGAGATTAACTAGAAGGCGATTATCGCCTTAAAATAATTTTTTTGTTGTTGTTGCTTTTTTGTTGTTGCTTTTGTTGTTGCTTTGGTTGTTTAGTTGTTGTTTTGTTGTTGTTGCTTTGTTGTTGTTGCTGTTGTTGTTGTAGTTGTTGTTTTGTTGTTGTTTTGTTGTTGTTTTGTTGTTGTTTTGTTGTTGATGTTTTTGTTGTTGTTTTGTTTTTGTTGTTGTTGCTGTTGTTGTTTTTGTTGTTGTTGCTGTTGTTGTTGCTGTTGTTGTTGCTGTTGTTGTTGCTGTTGTTGTTGCTGTTGCTGTTGTTGCTTTTGTGTTGTTTTTGCTGTTGTTGTTGTTGTCCACATCCCTTGCCCTGCGACGACAATGTCCTTCATGTTGTTGTTGCTTTGTTGTTGTTGCTGTTGTAGTTGTTGTTTTGTTGTTGTTGCTTTGTTGTTGTTGCTGTTGTTGTTGTAGTTGTTTTGTTGTTGATTTTGTTGTTTTTGTTGTTGTTTTGTTTTTGTTGTTTTGTTGCTGTTGCTATTTCTGTTGTTGCTGTTGTCGTTGTTGCTGTTGTTGTTGTTGTAGTTGTTGTTTTGTTGTTGTTTTGTTTTTGTTGTTTGTTTTTGTTGTTTTGTTGCTGTTGTTGTTTTTGTTGTTGTTGCTGTTGTTGTTAAACCCTGGAAAGCCGGGTCTTGCCCCTAGTATTATATATTTACGCTCAATTATCAGTGATAACTAACGCTGAGGGACGTCACTCTGCTTTTTTTTAAATTTTGCGTTGTAAGCAGTGCTGATTGACTCAAATAGTTATTTTTGGTGCAGTAATTTGGTGCGCTGCTTTCTAAAATTAGTTTAAAAATCATGTGGTGATTAGCGCTGTAAAAAATAAAACCTTTATTTTAAATTACTTTGTGTACATTTAAGGTAGTTTAATATTACGTATCTATCATACAAGGACAAGTTTGTTGGGCTTTTGAAAAAGTTGGGCGCCACGGGCGCCCTTAAAAAAATGGGGGCTCAGCAGCACAATCTAGTATATATATATATATATACATATATATATATATATATATATATATATATAGTTACGCTCAATTATGGCTGACACCTAACGCTAAGGGTCATCACTCTGTTTTTTTTTAAATTGAAAATATAGACTTAAACATCATAATAATTTTGGTTTCCAGATTAACATTAAACACCCTTCGCACTATTATTTTCATGCGGACGTTCGAAAAGGGTTATTTTTTGGTGCAGTAATTTGGTGCGCTGCTTTCTAAAATTAGTTTAAAAATCGTGTGGTTATTAGCACTGTAAAAGTTATTATATAAATACTTTGTGTACATTTCAGGTATATTTCGTATTTATCATACAAGGATAAGGTACTTGGGCGCCGTAGGCGCCCTACGCCTACAACCCCTATTATAAAATACCTTGTGTACATTTAAGGAAATTTAATATTACGTATCTATCATACAAGGACAAGTTAGTTGGGCTTTTGAAAAAGTGGGCGCCGTAGGCGCCCTAAACGGCGCCGTAAATAAAAGTGGGCGCCGCAGGCGCCACGGCGCTGCAGCACAATCTAGTATTATATATTTACGCTCAATTATAGCTGACGCCTAACGCTAAGGGACATCACTCTGCTTTTTTCAATTTTGTGTTGTAAGCAGTGTCGATTGACTCAAATAGTTATTTTTTGGAGGATTAATTTGGTGCGCTGCTTTCTAAAATTAGTTAAAAAATCATGTGGTGATTAGCACTGTAAAAATTATTATATAAATACATTGTTTAATTTTCCGGAATATTTATCATACAAGGATAAGTTACTCGGGCTTTTCACATAAAAAATAAATTTTAAAAAAAACTATAATAAAATACTTCATGTACATTTAAGAAATTTTAATTTTACGTATTTATCATACAAGGACAAGTTAGTTGGGCTTTTTGAAAAAGGTGGGTGCCGTAGGCGCCCTTAAAAAAGGGGGCGCCGCAGCACAAACTAGTATATATATATATATATTAAACAATATAATTTCCTATTGTCACGCAAGTAGTGTCTGTCAGTCCTGATGCTATTAATTTTAGAAAGCAGAGAAACCCAATTTACTGCACCAATGCATCCAAAGGTGTGCAAATTAAAGATGCGCTGTAAAAAAAAATTATATGACGTCATTGTTTTCGCTCATATTTTACTTTTGGAAAGGGGATCAATGTAAAAAGAGGATTTGATGATGGTTAATTATAAAATAAAAAAAGAAACCCCTATTATCAAATACTTTTGTACGGGACTGTCCTGTATTATCGTTATTTGTCCAGTGGAAAAATGGAAGCAATACCGGACATTTTACATTGAAATGTTGTGCCATCGACAAAATTCGACACTATTGTTCGGTATTTTTGAGACAGCCACCTGGCAACCCTATTTGTGTACATTTCAGAAAGTTTAATATTTCGTATTTATCAAACAAGGGCAAGTTAGTTGGGCTTTTGAAAAAGGTCGGCGCCGTAGTCGCCCTAAAAAAAGTTCATTTTTTATAAAATAAATAGATTTCAGCTGAAAACTTCCGTCATTTTTGACGGGTGATACGCTACTATATATATATATTGTATGTTTTAAGACAATTATTAACACTAGTAAATATTAACTCAAAGCCAATGTTTTCCCAACCATTATAAATCATATTTTATAAAATTTAAAATGTCACTTTTTAAGCTTTAAGGGCTACAGCCCGGTACAATGCTAGTCTATGGCGGATTAAGGGGGGGGGCTGAACGGGCTAAAGCCAGGGGCCCCCGATGATTTAGAGCCCCCAAACTTAGCATATTTTATAATAAATGTGGACAAATGTATACATGAATTGCTGAAAATATGATAATTTAATAAAATCTCATCTATTAAAATGATCTCTTTTCCCACATGATAGTCTTAGCAGTCAAAAAAACGTGATTTGATATGCTCAATTACAGAAATTATTAAAGAATATTATATATATTTTTTAAATTGACAACCCTAAATGAGCTCTCGTGGCCGAATGTGAAGCACGAAGGCTTATGGTGTTTGCGGTGGCGGGTTCGATCCCCGGGTGGGGTGTGAATTTTTTTTTCATGTGTTTTTTAATTTTATAAATTGTCTTTTACACTCAATTTTAGGATATCGGCAAAAAGTTAGTTCTTCGAAATCGGGTTTTTCATGAATAATCATTTTGGATGAATATTTACAAGTTACAGTCTTATATTAGCTGCTAGCAATCATTTTATCTATAGGTACACTGGCTGGATAGGGCCCCAGTTTAAATTGCAGCCAGGGGCCCCGTGCAGTCTTAATCCGCCCCTGATGCTAGTGTACCGTAAAATATATCTAGTGACAATAATGTCTTAATTGACGAGTGGCGATCATTAACCTTATTTAACTAATGAAATGTGTGAAGACGCTCGTAAATTCCTACAGACTTGGTTACACCAAATATTTGCATATCATTTATAATAATCATAATAATAATGATAATTTGATGTTTTCTATAGCGCAGCAAACAACTGGGCACATAGCGCTTTACAAAAAAAAAGTAATACAAATAATTATTACTTCATTCATTGTAAAACATTCATATCCTAAATACAACATATAATGATATTACGATAGGCTTCGTTTATCATTTAGCTCCTACAGAATTGATCCTAGCTATCATTGATGAACAGATTGGGATATGGGGCCGTCCATAATGACGTCACGCGATTTATGCTGATTTTTACCCCCTCCCCTCTCATCACACTTCATCACAAAAAACTTAGACCCCCTCCAATATGACGTCATAAAGCTTCCCCTCACTAAAATCCGTATTTTATAATTAGAAATTAGTATGTTTACAATTATTTTTTGTCATCTAAGTATGTAATTAAAGTAAGGCTGCACTCTAATACAAAACACGTGTGAAGACATTGAAAACGTGATAAACTAAATTGCAAGCAATCAAATATTTAAGTGGAACTTTTATTTAAAGGTGCGCGTTTTGATGTGACGTCACTTTTCTTACACATACCCCCACCCCCTCGTCACAGATCGTCACAAATGCGTGACCCCCCCCCCTTTTTTTTTAGGCGCGTGACGTCATTTATGGACAGCCCTATGTCATTCAAATTTGAAAACACATTTTTAGAACGTCACCTTTCTTCAAAAGGTTTATCAAATAAAGGGATTAGGTTTTTTTACACCATATTTTAAATAAATTATTAATGAAACGACCCAAATTTGTATGACTTTTAATCAAGAATGCATAAACATTATTGTTAGCTTATTAGAGTTTTAAATTACTTTTTTTAAAATAATCCTTAGGGTAACTGCTGAAATTATATTATTATTTTTTTTTAAATGGAACTTGAAATTTTTGGATCGTGAATATCGCAAAATTCATTTAACATCTTGGAGCGGAACGTTTCAACGTGAGTGCCATGGATCCCCGTTGATAGTGGAATTTTCACGGCCCGGTAACACGAGTGTCTGATACCGCTATGGACATTAGTACCATCATAAAACTAACAATATTGGCGCAGGACCCTCTTGATGACATAATCCTTATAATCCGAGTCGCAGTCATCGCGACACTGGACCCAGAGAGCGCTCGTCTCGTTAAAATAAAATCCTAACTGCCCTCTCCATTCCCTCGGTGGACGACGTAACAATTTGATTGCGCCCCCCCCCCTTTTTATGCTGCTGACGATAAAACATGGCCACCGGAGATCTCGTGTTTTCACGGATGGGCGTGTGAGATAATTGGTCAAATAGTAGCCTCGTTGTGAAATTGCGCGACCCGGGCACAAGCTACCGCAAAGAAATTGTCCGAAATACGGAAGGGAAAAAAATGGAGGGGAGAAGGTGGGGGGGGGGAGGGATGGGGAATACGGAAATTGCTGACAACTGTTACAGGCGGCTCTACGAACCAGTCCATAGTCTCTATCCCTCTCCCCACAAAACAACCTTCCCTTCCTCTCTCCTCCCACCCATGGCTTGACGATTTACGGAGGGCTCACTTTTCTCTTCTAGCATCAGGGGTTTAACCCCCCACCCCACAGAATTGTTTACATGGAATTCTAGAGTTTGACGGCCATCTCACCTGTCTCACCTGATACAAGACATGCAGTTCAAGCCTCCCTCACCTCCCCACCCCAAAACAAGATGTCTTGCCCCAAACCACAGTGTATGTTTTAAATTTTAAAAAAAAGTGTACAAGACTAAAAATAAAATCCATCCTTCCTTCCATCGTTATACGTAGCTTTCTTTCTATAAACTTTCCACTCTGTGTCTACCATCCAATCCCTTCTTTTAACCGCGTCTTGTCTCTCCCTAACTGCCCTAACTTTAAACTTTTAAACTTTTAAACGCCCTAACCGGCCAAAACAGTTGGAATCACTCAGCGTTACCCGTTAACATTCCCGTACATCAGCACCCCAACCATTATTTACCACCATCCCCGGCCGTCCCAGTTATGCACCCCACAACTTATGTCATGAGTACCCCAACCATTATTTACCACCGTCACAGTTATGCACCCCACACCTAAAGCCAACAGCACCCCAGCACCCCCATCATTACCCACCAGCACCCCGAATGCCCCCCCCCAAATGATGACGAAGACGCAGCTCATGCTACCAGCCACCACCAACCTCTTTGTTGAAATGGCGGCACCCCATCAGATGTTCCGTCAAGCGGCACTGACCACCCGGCGTGCATGCCTGTCGGTTAGTTAGTCACTCACGTTCACCTTCCCTGGTCCAGCTATCCATTGCATCAATCCACCATCCACCTGCAAGATAAGGTCATGGAGTTCATTGTGTGGGTTGCTGTAGTCTCTATGAGATAATTTATTGACATTTCATCCAGCCGTTTGTTTATTCAATTGTACTGAGCCTAAGTCGAAGTCAGCTGTACTGTCATTAGAATTCTGGTACACATTCGCCGAATTTAGACATGTGAGTGGCAATGTTCCCTCTAAGGTATTTAGCCATGTGAGTGGCAATGTTCCCTCTAAGGTATTTAGCCATGTGAGTGGCAATGTTCCCTCTAAGGTATTTAGCCATGTGAGTGGCAATGTTCCCTCTAAGATATTTAGCCATGTCAGTGGCAATGTTCCCTCTAAGGTATTTAGCCATGTGAGTGGCAATGTTCCCTCTAAGTTATTTAGCCATGTGAATGGCAATGTTCCCTCTAAGGTATTTAGACATGTGAGTGGCAATGTTCCCTCTAATGTATTTAACCATGTGAATGGCAATGTTCCCTCTAAGGTATTTAGACATGTGAGTGGCAATGTTCCCTATAAGGTATTTAGACATGTGAGTGGCAATGTTCCCGCTAAGGTATTTAGCCATGTGAGTGACAATGTTCCCTCTAAGGTATTTAGACATGTGAGTGGCAATGTTCCCTCTAAGGTATTTAGACATGTGAGTGGCAATGTTCCCTCTAAGGTATTTAGACATGTGAGTGGCAATGTTCCCTCTAAGGTATTTAGACATGTGAGTGGCAATGTTCCCTCTAAGGTATTTAGACATGTGAGTGGCAATGTTCTCCCTAAGGTATTTAGACATTTGAGTGGCAATGTTCCCTCTAAGGTATTTAGACATATGAGGGGCAATGTTCCCTCTAAGGTTCGTGTACAAAGTAAGCACTCGTGTGCAAAGTTGTGCAGTATCCATTTTATGTGCAATATGTTACAAAATTTGCTGCACGGTAATTCTAAACTGCTGCACGGCGTAGGTCAGCTTAAATGGAAGATTGGTCAGTAGCCAAAATAACACATTCCTAGAGCCATGGCTTTTTGTGCGAATAGATAAATTCCGATATGCCAGTTCTAAAATCAAGTACACCGTGAGCAAATTTCTACAATCATATATATATTTACCCTAAATTATCTCTGACTCACTTTGGCCTAAAGCTAAGGGACATCACTCTGCTTTTTTTAAAAATTGAAAATATAGACTTAAAAATCATAATCATTTTGGTTTCCAGATTAACTTTAACCAAACAACGCACGAAACTTTGATGCCAGCATTTGTGTTGTAAACAGTGCTGACTGACTCAAAGAGTTATTTTTTGGTGCAGTAATTTGGTGCGCTGATTTATAAAATTAGTTTTAAAATTGTGTTGTGATAAGCATTGTAAGAAAATTAAACATATATAATTTGCAATGTCACGTAGTGTCTGTTCGTGACGCTATGCGAGGTAACTCCCGATAAAAAATGAAAATATTGGAGTAAAAATGTTGCATTCGAGATTAACAAAATGTGTTTCTAGCCATAAAATATTTTGACGTGACGTCATTATTTGAGCTTTTATTAATGTGTGAAGGGAACGAAGTAAAAAGAGCCATGTTTTATTTGATTAATATTATTATTATTTTTTTGTATTAAATGTCCTTTTTGTGTATGTGTCCATGTCAATGATACGTACGTAATTATAAATTTAATTTTCTATATTTATATATAACATTCGTTTTTCGCTTTATTAAATTTACAATTGGTTGTCGTTTGGTTGTCAAGTTTCGATGCGTTTTGAACTACAAAACCATTATTTATTACTGAAAATGAAATTTGCCAACTTATGCTTCAGTTTAGCGTTTGTTTTTCTTTTATAAACTCTGAGATTGCATATTTGTATGTTTAAAAAAATAACATATTTAAAAATCGGACTCCTCCCCACAATAGTTTTTTTTTAAATTGCTATTTACATGTAATATTTTAATGCGTATTAATAGACTAATTTGGAATTAAAGAATCTTTACTTTTAATATAGAACTGGAAGGGGTGCTGACTTGACAGTAAGGAAAACGTTTATTAGAATATCTAAAACGTGTATATTAAATTTTATATACGATTACCTGTTGATACTTTAATATTTTCTTTTATCCAGTGATTAACATATTACTTCAAAGGTTTCATGCAAAATAAATAGTTCTTTGTTATTCATATTTGTAAATAGTTACAATTTTTTATTTACATGTTTTTGATAATGTAAAGGTAATAATGTATGGGCGTATAAACTGACAAGTCATAATAGATCTTGAAAAGGTGCTGACTTGACAATAATAAAAACGTTTATGTGAATTACTGGCATTGGGAAAGAGGAAGACAGGTCGCTCATGTCTGCGATTTAAAGATGTCTGCCAAAGGGACATGAAAGCAGCCGTAATACACACAAGCGACTGGGAGTGTAAGGCAGAGGACCGATCTACGTGGCGCACAGTTGTCAAAGAGGGCGTCATAGTAGCCGAGGAGCGAAGGATGGAGGAGGCTACAGAAAGAAGAGCTAGGAGAAAGGCCAAAACATTTGGTAGCACAGAATTCGTGTGTAAAAGCTGTGGTAAAGACTGTCACTCAAGGATAGGACTGCACAGCCACTCGAGGAAATACAAACCAACTCAACAGTGATGCACCATCGTCTCGCGAGACGGAAGGACGCCGATTATTATTATTATGTGAATTATTAACACGTTTATACTAAATTGTAAATATGATTAACAGTTGATAATTTAATCTTTTCTGTTATCCTGTGACAAACTTTGCTTACTACGTTTCATGCAAAATGAATAGTTCTTTATTATTAACATGTATAAAAACCACATTTTATTTTTTACATGTTTTGGTAATGTTGTGGTAATAATGAATGGACAAATGGGCGAATAAACTGACAAGTCATAATTATCAATGAAGCTTAAACTGCTTCAAATCACAGATGTGCTTGATGTGGATCACATTACAGTCACATAATTTATTTTTAACGCTCTGTGCTGTATTATTGGTGGACTCATAATTGGTGCGCACTATTCAATGCCGCAAGTTAACGTCCGGCTGACTCCTCAGCAATATTTGTTAATACTTCGAACTTCAAACTTCTTTGCTGTAGTATCACCTTATGCTGTGTGTAATTCACTATGCATTTACTATTATCCTGATTATATCATTATTATTCATGCAAACTTATATAACGCGAAGCCTAAGCTTGGAGGTTTTCTCATATCACATGTATTCGTATATATAATCAAAATATATACTCTGCTATGTCCGTTCGTAACGCTAGATTTTAGAAAGCGCACCGCTAAAAAAAAGCCTTTAAGAAAAATTTCAAAATTCAAAAAAACACTATTTTCAAACGTCCGCATAAAATTGTTCAATATGGAAAATAGATTTAACTTTTCTCTCTTGGTCGCTACATTTTGTGATTATTTACTATGCGGCTTTCAAGCAAAAGGGACCATTACAAAAACTGAAATATATCCATTTTGAAAACTTCCGTCATTTTTGACGGGTAATACAATAGTATTATATAAATACTTTGTGTACATTTCAGGAATATTTAGTATGTATCATACAAGGATAAGTTACTTGGGCTTTTGACCCAAAAAAGTGGGCGCCATAGGCGCCCTACAACCCCTATTATAAAATAATTTTTGTTCATTTAAGGAAGTTTAATATTACGTATTTATCATACAAGGACAAGTTAGTTGGACTTTTGAAAAAGGTGGGCTTCTTAGGCGCCCTAAAAAAGTGGGCGCCGCAGGCGCCACGGCGCCGCAGCACTACCTAGTTAAGATATAATGCCAATAGCCAAAGTTATAAGCTTTGCCTATAACCTGATACAAGGGGCCAAAATCAGACGTGTCTAAAGGTAAATTCAGCAATGCCAAAAATATTCAAAAGCCAAATTCAGCTTCGTTAATAGCCAACTTTAAATTAATATCCATAACAACCAGTTGTTAATATCATAATTTCCAAAATACAAAATCACAAATGCAATATTCAAATTGAGATATGCCTATAATTAGAAATTCAGATATGCCAATAACAATTACAATTTGCATATACTATGACCCACCTAGCGTCTTTTGTGGCACATAACTCGATCCCTTAAAAAAGTGGGGATTAATTACATTCTCTTCCCAGTCAAGTTGGTCAAGTAATGTCCATTCATTTCATTAAAAGCAACCTTTTTATGTCTACCCATAATTTCAATGTGAACTCCCATTCTTTTTGGCTTTAGTGGAACCTCTCGGTTTAGGATTCAATTGTTAAACAATAACAAAAACTTTTAAGACATGGCGCGACCCCCGGATGAGGAGTAAGAGAACCCTTGCACTCTGACCCAAAGCTGCATCCCCCCAGGTGCGTGTTTCATCCACCTCACGCGAAATGGACTTGAACTCAGTCATTTAACCACCCGCTTTCGAGGCCGACAACTTATGACGTCATGTCGGTTTGAAAGGACTCTGAGAAGCAAGCCGTATCGTAACAGTCGGAGACTCAATGTGCACAGACTCCAGACCAGATTCTGTCCCGCCTGATTGAAATGTATTTAGATAGCCCCGTAACAAGCAGGACAATTGGATGGGACGGGGACCCCCCTCGGTGATGCCTGGGGCATAACAAGGGCGCGCTATCATTTTAAGCGAAGGTGCAACGGCAATTTAAAAGCCGGCCGCCCCGTTGTTCCGTGAGATTTTCTAAACGGTTGGTGGAAAAGTATAATGGCCTAATAAAAACTGTTACACCGCAAGGATGCCACATTGCCGGATCGCTCTTCCCCGCCCGTGGATCTTCAACGTACGGCTTGTGGGGGGTCGGGGCGGGCGGGGAATGGCGCACGACATTATTACTACACCCTTCGGAGACGAGGGGACTGCTCAATTATATCAAAATTTAATTTTGTAGCCGTGGAATGGTCCAGTTCATTAAATCTGTGGTCAGAGTTCTTCAGCAGACGACGCCGCCGCTTGACCGCTAGCAAACGTTCATGTCTGTGTTGGAGCACCGTGACATTTTTGTTTAGGAAAACGTCAATTACAAGTAAAGTAAACTAATAAAGAAAGTCAAAGGATTGCTGCGGATAACGTTTCTGATTGAATTTCCAATGCAATATTGATAGATAATCCCAAGTTGGAAATTTTAGGCACAAAACATTCAGGATTTCTTTGCTCGTGTGGTGATCCTTAGAGTTCTTAAATTAAAATTTAAATTTTATCAAAAGGTTTTGTTTGCCATAATTTCTAACAAGCATATTCACCATTCTATTATCGTTGGTGGGCCGGATGAAATTGCATCGCGGGCCGGATCCAGCTCGCGTGCCGTAGTTTGGCGACCCTTGGTCTAAAGTCTAAATTAAAAGGTCTTGTAATTTAAAATGTGTATTTAATCGTGAATTAAAAAAAAACAACACAATTTAATTTATTGTTTTAATTCAAAAAAATCTCTAAATTTATGTTCGAATATAACATTCTCTAATTTAATGTAAAACAAAATACACTCAATTGGTGTGAAACAAAATACACTCAATTGGTGTGAAACAATATACACTCAATTGGTGTGAAACAATATACACTCAATTGGTGTGAAACAATATACACTCAATTGGTGTGAAACAATATACACTCAATTGGTGTGAAACAATATACACTCAATTGGTGTGAAACAATAAACACTCAATTGGTGTGAAACAATATACACTCAATTGGTGTGAAACAATATACACTCAATTGGTGTGAAACAATATACACTCAATTGGTGTGAAACAGCACAATATCAGTTAAAGAAAAACAGTTTAATCTAAATTAATATAAGGCATAACATACATAAATTGCTCTAAATTAATTTTGAACACATGACATACTCTCAATTAATGTAAAAACCAATATATTCTCAATCACGGTGTAAAACAAGACATACTCCCAATTCATGTTCACATCATTAGAATCTCCATTAATGACAGACACGACATAACAGCAGCCTCCACTTATAAATGTGGACGTCAAACTCGGGCTGCAGTCACAGGACGACGTAAACCCACTCAACCGTAGCACCTGGACATGGGATACAACTCAAATTGACATCTTTGTCTTATCACCTTGTCCTAATTTGTAAATGGTCATCACAATCTGGGAGAGGGGGGGAGGAATGTGGGTGGGGCGCGTGTAGCCTCTTCAACTACACCTCTAAAGTTGAAGAAGTTTTACGTTATCACGGATAATATTTAGCTTTTGCTTTAGCCGGAGAGTAGCCAAGAAAACAGAGAGTAGCCAAGAAAACAATTTTTGACAAAGTGATCTAAATGGAAGTTGGGAGGGAGGGGGAGAGGGGTGGGGGATTTAATTCAACAGCCCTCTACCCCGCTCTTCCATAAACTCCCAGGACATCGTATGTTATTTACGACTTTTTATTTTATTTTATGAAGCCTGGACGAAAATTCGTGTTTCATTACAGCCCTTGTTTTGGTGACTCCCTGTGGTGAAAAATACCTGGAACTATTAGGGCCTTTTGTTTGGGCTGGGGAGCCCTCCCTTGGAAAAACAGGCGTTAATGCAAGTTCCCCGCAATGGCTGGAACGCGAAGCTCGCGCGACCGGAAATTAGCTATCACCTGACCCGAGGTGAGCTTTCGCGAAAAGTGAAGAGAGCGCGACCTGAACTCCAAGTTGTGTAGATGTTCACCGGAAGCGGACTCACGAAAATGGCAGCGAGCGAACGCGCAGGTCTACAGAAGATTGCAGTCGATAGCACGCTTCTCTGACAGCAAGTGGCAATCGATGGTAATTGGCGATTGAAAAATAAAGGTGGCTCTGTGATTTGTCAAACGGAGGCGGGCCCTAGGGATCGGTTTCCGAGATGTTGGATGGAGATTGCTTTATGCGCCGTCCAAGTGTGGATGTTAATTGGATAACTTTATCAATGGTTAGGTGGAGAGGCCGCATGCCAGGGCGTCCGTCGGGGTGGGGTCGGGGCGGCGCACTTGCCACCGCCCCAGCTCAAGTGGCGAAAACCTGGCAAGACGGCGACGTTGGGATCAGAGATAGGGCAGATAGCATAGGCGTGGGGCTTCCTGGTTCAGATCCGAGATGCACTTTTCGACTAGCTACAAAATCACTTGTGAACAGTTTCTCTTTTATTAGCCAGTCGCTAAATTTTGAGCTTGTTTGGATTTTGGATCTTTGTAAAAACCATATCAAGAAATTTTTTCCTCTGAGAGGAAGTCATTTGAAAGAGTGTGAAAACAAAGAAAAATTTAAGACGCATTTTTAAGACTTATTTTATTTGATAGAGTTTTTGAAGATCAGAGCGCCACAAGCTTGTTGGTCTATTGTGGTAACACTTCGACGTCGTTGAAAGGAGTGCGCGCTCATGGACTTAAGAATTTAACTTGTGAATATCCATAACAACAATCCAAATAATTTTAGTTTAAAATGGAAATATAATGTTTTAAATTTCGAAAATCATGCATGAAAGCCAATTCTTATTTATTAAATGATCATTTACGCACATAAAATTGGACGATGTGGCAAAAATTTCCTCCATTTTGTTGACTTTTGAAAGCATTTTCGCGCTTACACGGGCGTGTACTGGCGTTGTTCACTCTGTTAATGTAGTCATGCACACTATGTTAATGCATTTGTTTTTTTTTCAAGAGATTCGCGCCTTTACTAGATTGGCGAAATTCGCGCGCTTCTTAGCCACAGCCTTAGCGCTATGTAAGAAAGCCTTCCTAGGATGTACAAAATTAGCATAAACAAGAAATAATCTACAAAACAATTATTTACATTGACCTACCAAACGATAATTTACAACAAAAGATAATCTACTAAAAGATACTGTCGCAGTGGATCGGGAATTTGCCGATCTACTAAAGTTCTAGACAAAAGATGCTTTTTAAAAAAGTTATTTAAAAAAAATTACCATTTAGTGCCTAATACTTTTATTTCACGCAAAAACTGAATTCAGCTTTTAATAAAATATAATATAGTACGCTATTTAAATTGCGCACCAAATAAGCTTGTGTTCTATAGAAAACTTTAGCATTAGCTTGAAGTGTTTAAAATAATTTCATCATTTAATTTTGTCACTGTCCCTTTAAAGGCTGGTCCACACCTGTCAAATGCTCGCGAGCATTTGACAGGTGTGGACCAACCTTAAAAGAACAACTTCTCCATTGATGTTGAAATATTCAAACTTTATGGCATCTGCTTGTAATCATAATTATTTACTGGATGTTAATGTAAATATTGTTACTGCGGTACGGATGCAATTGTAGCTATAGTTGCTGCATGCTATAGTAGCTATAGTTACAGAACCATATTGAAGCTATAGTTGCTGCATGCTGTAGTAGCTATAATTACAGAAACATATTGTAGCTATAGTTGCTGCATGCTGTAGTAGCTATAGTTACAGAAACATATTGTAGCTATAGTTGCTGCATGCTATAGTAGCTATAGTTACAGAAACATATTGTAGCTATAGTTGCTGCATGCTGTAGTAGCTATAGTTACAGAAACATATTGTAGCTATAGTTGCTGCATGCTATAGTAGCTATAGTTACAGAAACATATTGTAGCTATAGTTGCTGCATGCTGTAGTAGCTATAATTACAGAAACATATTGTAGCTATAGTTGCTGCATGCCATAGTAGCTATATAAGTTACAGAAACATATTGTAGCTATAGTTGTTGCATGCTATAGTAGCTATAGTTACAGTATCATATTGTAGCTATAGGGGCTGGATGATATTACAAATTGGGCACTGGGATATCATGACGTATGACTAAGGCTCCCCTGGAAATATCATGTCATTATTAATGTTCCCTTTGGAATATCATGTCATTATTAATGTTCCCTTTGGAATATCATGTCATTATTAATGTTCCCTTTGAAATATCATGTCATTATTAATGTTCTCTTTGGAATATTATAACATATGATGGATGTTCCCATTGGATTATTAAGAATAGATGTTTCTTGTTAGTATTAACAATTATGATTAATGATTAATATTTATGATTAATGTTCCCCAAGGATTATCATGACACATAATTGATGTTTCCTGTAAAATATCCTGACATCATGGATATTCCTGTAGGATTATCATTAAAGATCATAGATATTCCGCCTGGGAATCCTCTACAAATATTTAAGTTCCCCTACGATTATCATAACTTTTTTTCATGCTTTGAAAGATTCCTTAGAGTAAAAATTTCACTCGCTTTTTTTTTCTAATAAAACTTCAAAACTTGTTCTAATTATATTACACAAGAGCATTACATATGCCTTGATCACAGGCGCAAGGTGCGTTCAATTAACTGCCACCGGATATGACTTCTTTCAATCTCCAGGCCACTCATTAGACTCGGGTTCATGATCTTGGACGCTATGGAGATGTCAGGTCGATAGATTACCTGTCGTTGGTCTTAGATTACCTGTCGTTGGTCTGTCCACGTTTTCAGCCGTGAGGCCGCCATTCAGCCCTCGCCAGCATTCAGTGCAGTCAAACAATCTCACGAGATCTCGCGTGAATGCCAATGAATGTTACGGTTGAGTAGGGATTGGCTAACCGGACGGCCGGATTTAGCCGTGATTCGAGGAAGTGGGTTAAAAGAAGAGCAAGAGGATACTAGTAGGCTCGGAGGTGACAAGGGGAGATGGGCTTAGAACGTCGAGTGGGGGGGGGGTAAGGGAGAGGGTGTGGGGAGTAAGGATAAGGTTGGGGAATGAAGTGCTAGGCTTAGGGGGTGGGGAGAAGGTGAGTGGTGGGGAAATGGAGAATGGGTGTGTGAAAGAAGGATAGGATTGGGGGAATAATTAAAAAATCTTAATATAGGTCGGAGCAAGAGATTGGCGATTTTTAAAATTTAGATACGGGTATACCAAAGGATCAAGTTCTATAAGGCTGGGATATTGACGTAAGGATCATGTTCTATAAGGCTGGGATATTGACGTAAGGATCATGTTCTATAAGGCTGGGATATTGTCGTAAGGATCATGTTCTATAAGGCTGGGATATTGACGTATTGGGATGGAAAAACTAAAGCGAAAAAAATTAATTTAAAATGCTGCCAAGAATCTTGTTCCAAATTTAATTTTTGTTAGACAATTTCTTATAGTGTAAGGATCAAGATCAGACATTGAAGCACTAACCAAATGTTTTACTCACTGGTGGCAACTCACCAAATTTCATTTCATTGACTTCGAGCACCAGGTGGCAACTGTTTCAATGTGACTAAAGTCCGAAGGTCCCATAGCAGGATAAGACCGCGGTCGTCTTATAGCGTATGTGAGTCTGCTCTGAGAATATGGGCTCTTCTTAGTGTAAACAGACATGGCGGTGTTTGCTAGACAGAGCAAAGAAAGGACATTCTAAGGAGTATTTTGGTGCAGCATCCTCCCTTGAATACAGATTTTTGTTTTTACGCAGCATTTCACTGTCAGAGGGAGTAGATTATCGTCAAGAAAAAAAAAGAAGGGAAAAAACAACAACAAAACAACAACAATGCTGTTTTGAATTCAGACTATGGCCACTAAAATAAAATCAAGAATGGTATTCTGGAGGAAGACAAAAACTAAACTCTACACAAGCAAGAAAGGTTTTCCGAAAAAAGAAGACAATGGGTAGACCATGCAAAGAGTAAAGATTTCTGGAGACAGGCTATGGCTTAACCCTAGATAGGCAAGACTGGTGTTTTGGGAGCAGACAGCGGCTAATCCCTAATCCCTAATCAAGCGAGAATGGTTTTCTAGATTCTAGAGAAAGACAAAGGGTAAATCATATAAGCAATAATGGTGTTCTTGGGGCTGACAGAGGCAAAACCATAGAGTAACCCTTATAGCACCATGGAATCACAGCGTGGCAATATTTTACTATTTTATTCTCTAACTAACTTAACGTGACAGTAGTGAGGTCAAATATTTCGTCAGCAGGAGTATGCGAACATTTGATCACATCAAGCCGTGGTATAGGTCTAGTCTTGACAATGGGCGTCAAATACTAAATAAGATGTTTTTTTTAACTCCCGGAGATCGAGAATTAATTTGGGGAGAAGGGGCGGGTTATCAGTTATATTTTCATCACCTGGTCCAACGTCTGCCTTTGCTTTACGAACCCCTACACCCCCTCCCCCACACCCCTCTCCCCGCACATACCCTCCCCTCCCCCCCACACACATATTTATTTTGTATTCTTGAACAAAAATATTTTTTTAAAAAGTTAAAATATTTCCCCCCCAGAGCAATCAGATTTGGAATTGATCACGTGACTGTCAAAGTAATCAACCCGGGAGTAGATCAGACGTCAATAAATGTAATCGAGTACCGAGGATGTCGGACGGAAATGCGCATGAACTCGCCTAAACTCGGGAGTTTTATAACCTCCGCTGAAGCTCGGCGTAAGTCTTGGATAAAGAAATCAAGTGAACCGTGAAAAACATCACAACACTTTTTTTCTGTCCCATCTAGCACGTCATATCCGCCTTTCAAACGGCTAATGCCCAACGAGCCGGGAGAGAATTGCTTTCAAGGTCACTCTGGGACCTCATTCATCAACCAAATATAAACAACCTCGAAAGGGCCCACCGCGGACTGTATCAAAAGATGGAAATAAGGACGGCTGGATAAAGACGGACAAGGATAGGGGGTGGGGTGGGGGTGAAGAGAAACAATCCACATTGAGGCCAGATAATCTGTTAATAGCCTTGTTTTCACCCTTCCCCCCTCCACCCCATCCAAATGAAACGCGTGCCACGCATGCGCATTGACGTAAAATTTCCGGAAACAAGTGCATTACTTTTAATTACTTCTCCGCGAAGCTCTGTCAGTGTTTTGTCCGTTTCTCTAAATACGGTTTTTATTGATCGCCTCCATTCTGACGGGTCGGCGTGGCACTCTAAACTCTCTATTGTTGTTCAACCGTTCGGGGCCATGACGTCAGGCGCCTCCGAATGGCCTGTTTGCAAACCCTTACTTCCGTCATTGCGCCATTTCGATGGCACCCGCCGCCCCTGTTTTTTTTTCTTCCTCCCCAGGCACCTTCTTGCTCGGAAGTTCAGTCGAGTTTCTGAAAAAAAAACAGTTAGTGTCGACGTGTTAAGGTGACCACGTGACAAGAAATGTAGGTGAGTTCCCTCGCCCACGACATGTTGGGCGGCTATGCCTCCCCCCCCCCAGCCGATATCTGCATTGTCCTTGCGTCGTAATGTCGAGGATACGACGCAGCGATTCGATCATGCTTAATAGGGGGGGGGCGTTCTGCAAGAGTTAGTGGTACGTAAACGAAGCGTGGGGCGGGAGTGTGCGGTATACTCAAAGGAGGGAGGGGGAGGGTGGGGGTCAGGCCGGAAGGGGAGCCTACCTGAGACAAACACGCCGAACCTTTGGCTCTACCCAAGTCTCATGTATCTCTAAGAAGGTTGCTCGGTTTTTAGTTTTCGGCTGCGTTTAGTGGAGCTGCGGCACGCGTTCATTGTCATTGCCAGCACCGGGACGTGGTGCGGGGCGCACCTTCATGTTACGCTCCGGTGAGAAATGTGACGTCAGGAGTGTTGGGATCTTTACAGGCTAATTAAATGTGTCACAGGCTGGGCAATTGAACATTTTTTTAAAAGTTCTGCTCTACCCAAACCTTAACTAAGGCCAGGCGGTCTATTGATTTATTGTAACTACAGTTTGTACTTGATTACTGCGAATAAACATGACAGCGGGAGCGAAAGCATGCCATCGGCGCTGTAGCACCACACGGAAGATGTGTCGTTTGAGCGGGCAGATCTAGTGATTTACGATTGATATGTTGAAGCGATCACTGCCGGTGATTTGCCACTTGACGCGATTGAGGCCAACGGGGACCGCGCGTGCAGCAAATTGTTTAAACATACTCACCCACACGCCATGAAAGGTCATTTCGTCACGTGACAGGGTTAACACGGTGACCTTGCTAGGGAGCGTAATCGGAAATGACTATGGTAGACATGTTTACGGCCCATTTACGTAGACGTCAGTTGACCCATTTAGATGTGGTACTTAAAACTTTTGTGCGGTCTTAATCGACTGCAACCCCCTACCCCCCCCCCACTGTTCTCCCTGCCCCAATTTTTTTTAAAAGTAATTAATTTAAAAAAAAACTTTTTGTAGTTTTTTGTTTGTTTTTGTTTTATTGCCTAATACCAATTTGGATCAAATTGCTTTTAACAAGCCAGGAGATCGTTATTATTTCACATAGTTATTGGATATTTTGGTCTCTTGTCACTGCCTTAAAAATTTTTTAAAAAACATTTCTGGGGAAGTCAGCAGTAGCAGATCTAAAAACTATTTCATATTATTGTTTACAACTACCGAAAATATAAGTGTCCTTTTTTTGTGTGTGCGTGCGTGCGTCCGTGCATGTGTGTGTGTGTGTGTGTGTGTGAAATTGAAAACCTGATTATCTCATGTAGAAAAATTGTATAACTTAAAATTACGCCACTGAAGTTTTGAATTAAGATCTATAAAGAAATTTTGACGTCCGAAAAGCGCATGTTTTAATAATTTCTTTACATTTAATTAAAACAAGAAATAAAAACTCGAATGAGTATTTAAAACGCAATTTCCAACAAGGAATTTCCGATTTTTTATCAAGGGAAATCATTCTAGATTACATTAAAAGTAGGGCATAACCGAAAATTGCCTCGGACATTCGCCTCGGCCGAATATTACGATTTTCGGTAATATCCGGAAGTATTCGCCTCGGCAAATATTACACACGCAAATAGCTAAATAAATATAAAAAATAAAAAATAAAAATTAAGAAAATGGAATTAAATAAATACTGAACAGCTGGCAAAGAAGACACGATAATTTCAGTAGCATTCCGCAGGTGGCGTAACCAGTTACCTGTTATTACTGGGTCACGCATAGTCTAACTTTCTTTCAAAAGATGGCCATTATACTAAGTCGCAGCTACTACTCGGTTCGTATCCGGATCCGGCAAATAGTACATCCAAATACTCGGACTCGGTACTCGGTGGAAATTGTCTACTCGGTTATGCCCTAATTAAAAGTCGATTCAAATAAGTAATTCTGAAAACACAATATGACGTCATATCCCCTCACGCTACATCACACCAAGAATGTGTCCATATATAATGCGCACTACGCCAACAATCTAACATTAGCATTCACAAAGCGGGAAAATCCCATGAACTATCATTCTAGATTACATTAAAAGTCATTTCAAATAAATAATTTTGAAACGAAACAAAACAATTGCTTTCAAAAATTGCTTCTAAAATTACGGGAGTCTAACGAAAGTACGTTTTAGAAAAATTCCTTCTCCAACATAATATTAATAGCTATTGTTTTACGTTTTTTTCAACCCGATTGATGTTATGGTTGGCGAGAAATTGACAAAATACTAATATTTTTTCGTTTTTAATTTTTTTTCTTCCAGTAAACATTTTCGATATTGTTTTGGCCGTTGCACACCCTTGGGACCTCCTTAGCATTTTTGCAAAAGACCCGAATCTTGTATCTGGTATGGTTCAGGAGGAGTTACATGTGCAAGCGTTACAGACATTTCGAATCTATAAAAGCAATTTTCCAACGGAAATTGTGTTTAAAAAATCAACTAACATAATTTGCAATGTATCTCACGTCCCGTCTGTCATGTCCGTGACGCTACTAATTTTAGAAAGCATCGCACCAAATTACTGCACCAAAATAACTCTTTTCGAACATTCAACATAAAATTGTGCAATATGAAAATAAATGAATAAAATAAAAATAAATAAAATCAGTGAAAGTTTTGTATTACATTATTTTTTATTCTAATGTATATTTTTTCAAAATAAATAGATTTCAGCGGAAATGTATTATTTTGAAAATGTCCGTCATTTTTGACGGGTAATGCACTAGTAAATAAAAATAAATAAAAACAATTATATTAGGTAATACATTTTACAGAAAATAGCCATTGACGTGAATGATATAGATATGGGGGTTCTCTTTCAGGGATTGCCTCTTTGTATTGTAGTCAGGTTTTCTTAGCGTATGCAAACCACATTCACCCTTTCCGGAGGATCTCTTGTTCTATTGGCTTCTGTCATGTCCGCTGACACAGATCCAGGTTGCTGATTTTGTCCGGCCAGTCAATCCTGATAATCATTTTGAGCTATTGTTAATACAGGTCTGAATTCTGATCAGGTGTACGGTCGTAGTTCTCCACGTCTCGGCTCCATATTGAAGCACTGGATTAAAATGGCGTTGAAGATCCTTACTTTTAAATTGCTGCTCGGGTTTATGAAGAACCAAACATTCTTGAGTTGTTGGAAAGCTGCCCTTGCCTTCCCAAACCTTATTCTGACATCAGCATCTGTTCCACCTTGGTTGCCCATTGCGCTGCCAAAGTAAACAAGACTCTACACCTCCTCGAGTGTTTCTCCTTCTATAGCATGATGGGTGATGTACTGGTTGCATTAATCTTGAGGACTTTACTCTTTCCTTTGTTTATAGTCGTTTTCTAATTACTAGATTTTAAAAAAAACAAGGAAAAAAACACAATATATATATATTCTATAATATTTGTATATTTATATATATTCTATAATATTTGTATATATATATATATATATATATATATATATATATATATATATATATATATATATATATATATATATTCAATAATATTTGTATATATATAAATATTCTATAATATTTGTATATTTATATATATTCTATAATATTTGTATATTTATATATATTCTATAATATTTGTATATATATATATTCTATAATATTTGTATATACATATATATATTCTATAATATTTGTATATATATATATATATATATTCTATAATATTTGTATATATATATATATATATATATATATATTCTATAATATTTGTATATTTATATATATATTCTATAATATTTGTATATATATATATATATATTCTATAATATTTGTATATATATATATATTCTATAATATTTGTATATATATATATATATATATATTCTAAAATATTTGTATATTTATATGTATATATACATATACATACACGATATATACGACTGCCTTTATAACCATCGACTGCCTTTATAAACATCCACTGCCTTTATAACCATCGACTGCCTTTATAACCATCGACTGCCTTTATAACCATCGACTGCCTTTATAACCAACCACTGCCTTTATAACCATCGACTGCCTTTATAACCAACCACTGCCTTTATAACCATCGACTGCCTTTATAACCATCGACTGCCTTTATAACCATCGACTGCCTTTATAACCAACCACTGCCTTTATAACCATCGACTGCCTTTATAACCAACCACTGCTTTTATAACCATCGACTGCCTTTATAACCATCGACTGCCTTTATAACCATCGACTGCCTTTATAACCAACCACTGCCTTTATAACCATCGACTGCCTTTATAACCAACCACTGCTTTTATAACCATTGACTGCCTTTATAACCATCGACTGCCTTTATAACCATCGACTGCCTTTATAACCAACAACTGCCTTTATAACCATCGACTGCCTTTATAACCATCGACTGCCTTTATCAATCCAACAAAGAAAAAAACATTTATACATCCAGTAACTGCATGCAATGGCGTCAAAACTTCTCACCTTCCTCGCACTCCTACAGCTATGCCACTGCCACATACCGCATCAAAGTAAACACTCTGACTTTTTAGAACAATAATTGTGCTTTATTCTTGTATTTTTGACTGATGATGTTGTATTGTATTGAATGTGTGAGGGGGCGGAGTTATTTTTTTTGGGAGACTTTATGTTACATGTAGGGGATATTTTATTTTTATCTGGAGGAAAATATTTTTTCCCTCGGTCCCCCCCCCCTTTTTCCCCCAACCCGGAGAGTTTGTTGTAAAATAAATCCGACCGGGGGGGGGGAGGGGGGCTCTGTATGGGGGATGAATTTTTTGGGATACAGGCTTCTGTGATAGGTATTAGAGCTTGTTGATATGTAATACTTATCTCCCCTAGTGTATTGCCCAAATGCTCTCCCTTATGATACCCGCTAGCCCCTGGCTGAGCCCCATGTGGAGTAAATGCGGGTAGATATCTGCAGACGAGACTCCTGGTCCCATGCTTACCCACATGATGCCGGCGACTTTGTGTCTTAGACATGACCTCAGGAGCACTGCCGGCCGGCGCACTGTCACCCCGGGCACCGTCAGCGGCCGCCTGCCACCGCGGGCACTGACACTAAACGTCCCAACACGACAGCCCAACAGTCGCTGGTCCCATTGTGGGTGTTGTTGGGTCCAAGGGGAGATCATCAACTTGGGGACGTGGCTTGGCGCGAGGCTGGCGACTGGGTGACACACAAGTTACACGGCTGACGTTCAATCACTGCTGGAGCGGGTTAATGAAAATAATAATGTAATATTAAAAAGAATATATCAAAATAACTTCATTAACAACACAGGAGTTCAAAGATAGAGTGCTTCCCCTTTGATATTAGCCTAGTCCCCTTGACAAACATATTATTTTAAATCAACTTCATTGAAAATATAATAATAATAATAATTTAAAAAAACACGATCTTTTTGATTTGGTATTCTCAATAATGATTACACACCCCACGGGTATAAAACATCAACTATAATATGAATATTGAAACTCTTAATCATGAACACCTTTTGTGAATCACGTTGCCGTTTTTTTGTTTTTAAACATATGACCATGTCCGAAGATTTGATAGTCTTAAACGTACAGTATTTAAAATACATAACATGTGATCAATGTCAACATTGCTTCTTATGGAGTGTTGAAGCAAGGTTTTGCAATTAAAAAAAAATATTTAAAGTCTGTTGTGGTCCCACGAAAAAAAGTAGTTACCAATGACCCACTTCCCGTGACCCTATCGAGCTGAAATTTTGCTCATAGACTCGAGTCACCTAACAATGCATTGTATCAAAATTTCAGATCGATCGAATGTACCGTAATTAAATTATTGAATTTTTAGTTTATCTCTATTTAACTCTATGTAGTATGTGTAGCCGTCTGCTATAGTTGACCTACACGGCCACTGGCGGACTGGAGGTTCACTCCAGCCGTCGATGTTGGGGGGGGGGTCTGATTATATTGAACATAATCAATACTTTTAGTTATGTCTCATACATAAGGGATTTGTAGTCAAAAACTTTGTTTTACGTTTTTTTTCTCAAGATTTTTAAAAAACCAATTAAAAGTATTAAAAATATACTTGTTCTTCGTGACCGTGACCAGGGCGTTGTCTTTGAGCAACAAACACACTCCTCCCTCCCTCACCTACACTTCACTAACTTTCTAATACACACAGATTTAGGGGCTTTGATTTAAAAACAAACCTGGGCGCGGTTATTGCAAATAGATGGAAGTCTTTCGTTTACACCTTTTCACTTCTTAAACAGTATTTAATACTTTAATTTTTGAGTGTTTTGAGTATCACATACTGTTGCTTTCTCTATATACCTTTTATTATGTAGGAACAAGTTTGTTATATTGCACACTTTTGTTGTACGTGCATACTTTTGTTATATACATGACACTTTTGTTGTATACATGACACTTTTGTTGTATATGCACACATTTATTTTACATGCATCATGCATACTTTTATTGTATCAAATAAAATCAAAACGAATGCCTTCAGTGAGATATTATTTGCTAAACTTTGTTTGGAAAATGATGAAGACCATAATTGTTTACTACTTCTCACAGAAGTACGAAGGTGCTTGTTTAAATCGATTTTATGATCTCTTTTATATAGTGCTAAAGTTCATGGAAGGCAAAGACAATGATTTGAGACAAATTCAATTAACTCAAAAAATGACATAGCCTACATGACAGATTTGTTTGCCAAATTTAACGAAACTAATTTGAAACTACAAGGTGACCAATTAAATGTAATCAAAACTAAAAGCGTAAAATCTGCGTTTGTTGCAAAACTTTTTATGTATAAACAAAACTTGGGAAGAGGAGAATGTTCTCAGATTCAAAATCTCTCGAAATTGCAAAATAGAGATGAAGACTTGTTTACCTACTGTCAACACTTAACGGCTCTTCATGCAGACCTGAACCAAAGATTTGAAGACATTCGTCACTTGGATATTCCCGACTGGGTGTTGAACCCTTTTGCTCGGAGACAAACTCAGATTCCAGACATAGATGAATCCATACTAATACAGGAGAAACTTATTGAATTATCCACAAATGAGGAACTTAAACCAATGTTTGAACAAGGATACCACAAATTCTGGTTACAAAAAGAGATCCCAATTTTATGTTCTGCATTATGGATTATTGTACAAAAGTTGTTGACTGCTTTCCCGTCTTCCTGTTTGGTAGAACAAGGATTCAGTGACGTCACGAACCTCATCACAAACAAAAGAAACCGGCTATACATTTGGGCTCGTGGGGATTTGCATTTACTACTCACAAACATTAAGCTGGACATTAATATACTCATAAAATTATTAAAATCTCATTAAGTTCATCTTAGTCATTAATTTGTTTTTTTAAAATTTAACAAAAGTTTAATTTAAATAAATAATTCTTCAACAAAATGTTGTTGTTAATTTAATTAGTAGATTTGTATACTATACATTTATGTAGCGTTTTCACTTGGGGGTCTTGACTATAAAAGGGGTCCACGGGTAAAAAAAAGTTTGGGAACCACTGTATTAACTAGTTGAATATGCACGATTTGATATGTACACATTTGTCCTTCTTGTACAATTTGGTTGCAATGTTCTTTTAAAAGACATATATGCCCTTATAGTGTAATCTCTTTTTTAAAATGCATTATAGTAATCAATTAATTTATTTTTAAATTGTTATTTTTGTTTTGATATAACAATAGCATGATATACATCAAATGAGTTTGTTAGCTTGATTGTTGTATGTTGAATGGTCATTATAAACATTATTTGTCCATGGAAGGGGCTTGCGGTGTGATGGACTTGCTTTGTGTTTGTTGCAATTCTGTTTGGTGTCTGGTTAACTGATGACTGACTGACACGGGAAATAAAAAGTCGTTCTCCGTAATACTCGACTCCGCCCCTCTACTGACCCACGCCCGCCACCTGACCCTTGACCCCTGCCCTTGGACCACCGCGCACATCTCTTGACCCACCGAGTACCCTGTTATGTTGTGGCTATTAAAACTCGTGGTCGTAAGGACGTACCAACTACGCTCCCTCCCCTTTCATTTGTTCAACGTAGACTGTAACAAACTTGACATTCCTGACTTTCCGGGGGTCTAGAGGGCTGGGGACGATACCCCCCTCCCCCAGCCGCCTCCACGGATGGGTCAGTTTACCCAGACCAAAGGTTCCTAATTGCGATGATCTCCCCCTTGCCAGTGTCCCGCCCTCCCCATTCCGTCGACCGTCCTCCCCACCCGTGGTCTAGGGAGCAATATTTACATTATACCCCTTTACACAGGGGCGGCACGACAGCTTGCAGGGGTGTAAACATTGTCCTGCCCCCGGGGTGATCTATGGATGCAGTGGGAAAAGGAGGCTCCGTTTTGATTTCCGTGTGCCGCGTTCGGTGTCGTCTGCAAGCGTTCGGTGGCAGAGGGGCAAGTTTAATGACAGGTGACGCCGTCGTAGATCAAGGGGATGTCAAGCACCGGTCTAACATGGGCCTGGCGGACTAACATGGGCCTGGCGGACTAACATGGGCCTGGCGGACTAACATGAGCCTGGCGGACTAACATTGGCCTGGCGGACTAACATGGGCCTGGCGGACTAACATGGGCCTGGCGTCTAGCATGGGCCTGGCGGACTAACATGGGCCTGGCGTCTAGCATGGGCCTGGCGGACTAACATGGGCCTGGCGGACTAACATGAGCCTGGCGGACTAACATGGGCCTGGCGGACTAACATGGGCCTGGCGGACTAACATGGGCCTGGCGGACTAACATGGGCCTGGCGGACTAACATGGGCCTGGCGGACTAACATGGGCCTGGCGGACTAACATGGGCCTGGCGGACTAACATGGGCCTGGCGGACTAACATGGGCCTGGCGGACTAACATGGGCCTGGCGGACTAACATGGGCCTGGCGGACTAACATGGGCCTGGCGGACTAACATGGGCCTGGCGGACTAACATGGGCCTGGCGGACTAACATGGGCATGGCGGACTAAAATGGGCATGGTGGACTAACATGGGCCTTGCGGACTAACATGGGCCTGGTGGACTAACATGGGCCTGGTGGACTAACATGGGCATTGCGTCTAGCATGGGCCTAGCGGACTAACATGGGCCTGGCGGACTAACATGGGCCTGGCGGACTAACATGGGCCTGGCGGACTAACATGGGCCTTGCGTCTAGCATGGGCCTAGCGGACAAACATGGGCCTGGCGGACTAACATGGGCCATCATGGCTCACCACTAGTGGGTTAAGTCCTGTACTGAGTACAGTTTGAATGAAGACGTTTTGTACACCCATTAATGTACACCCATTAATTTACACCCATTAATGTACACCCATTAATGCATTCGAGGACTGTTTCGAGGGTGTAAACATCCATACCAGGGCGGATGGAAATCTGTACAACATCAGCCGTCTCCGTGCAAAGAGAAAAGTGGAAAATGTTTTAATTAGAGAGCTGCTCTTCGCGGATGACGCAGCCCTTACCTCACATTCAGAGATAGGTCTCCAACTTTTGGTCGACAAGTTCTCAGAGGCATGCAAAGATTTTGGTCTAACGGCAAGGCTTCATCATTAATGGCTAGGCTGAATAAAAGAGTGTGGAACAATGCACAGCTCACTGCTAGGACAAAAATCACTGTGTACCAGGCCTGCGTGCTCAGCACACTCCTCTATGGCAGCGAGTGCTGGACGACCTATGCCAAACAAACAAAGCAACTCAACAGCTTCCACTTACGATGCTTGCGCAGGATTCTGCACATCAAGTGGCAGGACAAGATAACTAATGTCGAGGTACTCAGAAGGAGTCATATGCTGAGCATGCACTCAATCCTGAGTGAGAGGCGCCTGCGGTGGCTGGGACATGTCCGCAGGATGAACTCGGAGCGCATTCCAAGAGCCCTGCTTTACGGTGAGCTGGCAACTGGTGTGCGGAAGAGAGGACGCCCCTGCTTGCGCTTCAAGGATGTCTGCAAGAAAGACATGAGTCTGGCGCAGATAGACCATAAAACGTGGGAAACCATTGCTGAGGAACGCACCTCCTGGCGGGCTAAAGTACGCGAGGGCATCCAAGTCGCGGAAGCTTCCCTTACAGTCAAGAGCGAGGAGAAAAGGGCCAGGAGAAAGGGGAAGGGGGGCAGAGGAGCAGGAGGAAACGCCATCATCCCATGAGGATGGACGGATGCCATAGGAAGGAAACTATACATCGAACGACGACAGAATGCATGAATGTTAGCGAACATTCTTGACATTGACTAAGTTTTCAAACAAATCATTGTCCATTTATAGTTCTGTACACACAAAACTACGTGAAGAAAAAAGACATAAACTAAGAGTTATACTCTGACGGCGATTCCATCTGATCAGCCCTCGTCCTGCTGTCGGGTTCCGGATGAAACCCTGAAAGAGGCGACGAGCGGCCGACAATGGCCGATCGCGGCAAGGGATTACCGAGACTAACCCGAGGATATTGGACCGCGTGTCGTGCAGATTAACCTGACACATAATCCATGTAACTCTAGAGCCTTAAACTTGTTGGTGGATTATCCACCCCTTATCGACGGCGGGGTAACGGAAACGCGTCGATATAGATAATGGCGGACCATTTCAAAACGAGGTTAATTTTGACCAAGAGCTGTGACGAGATTTGCTGTTTTTGATTGTCTTAACAACCTTGGAATGGAAGGGAAGAGGGAGGGGGAGGAGTGGGGTTGTTTGTGGAGTGATGAAAATTAAATGTGAAGGTTTGATTAACTGATGGGATAAATGGTTGAGTGAATGTTTCACAGCGAATAGAATTTCAAGGTTAATTGAAGGAGACGCGTGCCTCGGGACGGGGCGCCACGCATGATCGAATCTATAAAACAATATTTATAAAAAAAAACTCGACATAAATGTGGTGTTTGGGAGCCAAACCAGGTGCTGTGTCACTTTAGACTTTAGACCGTCGAGTTGACAACATTAAATTATTTGACAGTTGTGAGTGTATTGTCCAGTTTTTTTGGTAGGCTAAACTTTGAAACGTGTCTTCCAATTTTTTTACTTACACCCTCCTCATTTTAAAAAGCTTTGTTGTGACACTTTAACATGACGTGTTACATTTTTACCATGCTTTTATAATTTATTCGTTATTGCTTTACAGTTACAAATTGTTTTAAAAAATTGTTCTATAAAGTTTTTTAAAAAAATAGATTAAAATTTGAAAAAAAAACAAAACATTCAACACTCGATTTACACATCAAAGTCTTTAAAAATAATGAACATCTTTTATGTGAAGCCTTGTTTGATACATGAATTGAAATGGCGTACTTCCGTAAAACCAAACCCATAACCAAGAAATGGACACCAAACAAAAAAATAAACATTAATAAATTAACTCCACAATAATAAATGAACAACTGTGAATACATTTACACTGCAACAATAAATGAACAGTACAGTGATGAATGAAAGCCACAACAATAAATGAACACCATACAATAAATGAAAACAACACCAAAAAATGAACACCACTGAAATAAATGAACACCATTAACCTAAAAATAACACCAAACCAATAAGTGAGCACAGCCCAATAGACTCTTAACTAGACTTTATTGAAAGTTTCATAATTTAAATAAATAAAATACTTTAAAAAATTATCTCTCTTGGTTTCAATATAACAGAAGATAAAGTCGCTTTACCGCTGCTTTAAAAATGCGTTTATTAACCCCGTATCTTATCTTATCTTATCTGTTTACGGACGCTCCTTCTATACAGAAGATTATTGCGTCCTACGCTTATCTATGGTTTGTGTTTAGTCCTGCATTTTTATTAGAGATTTAAATGTTGATAAAGTGTTGGTTTTCCTGGATTCTTCAGGCAACCCATTCCACGCCCGAAGTCCGGACGGGAAGAAGGAAAACTTGTATGTGTTTGTTCTTGCATACGGAATAAGAAAGGTGTTTTTATCCTTATGTCTATCTGAGGGTTGTATTAAGTTATCTTTGTGTTGTATTTCTAAATTAGAATTAATTGCTTTATGTATGATTACTACTTTGCTCTTGGTTCTTCTATCCTCTAGTGTTTCAAGGTTTAATGATTTAACTAATGGTGTTACTCTTGTCAGTTTCGAATATTCTCCAGTAATGAATCTGGCAGCTCTTTTTTGAATTTGTTCTAGTTTATCAATGTTTTCTTTGGTGGATTGGTCCCATACAGAAGATGCATATTCTAGTACAGGTCTCACCAAAGTGAGGTAGCATTTTAGTTTTATATCTCTATTACATTTGTTAAAGTTCCTTTTTATAAAGCCTAAGGTTTTGTTTGATTTTTTAATAACTTCATTGACATGGGGATTCCATGATAGTTTCTCATTTATTAAGACTCCTAAGTATTTTGCATCTTTAGTTTGGGTCAGTTCTTTTCCATGAATGTAATATTTTGAATTTATTTGTTTCTTTTTCTTTGTTACTCTTAACAGTTGACACTTTTCTGGGTGGAAAGACATACTCCAGTTAGTTTCCCATTTTATCAATTCATCTAAGTCTTTTTGTAAAATTTTGCTATCTTGTTCTGATTTAATTGTTCTATAGATTATACAATCATCAGCAAATAACCTAACTTTTGTACCTGTTGAGATGTTCTTGGGTAAATCATTTAGATAAATTAAAAAGAGTAAGGGACCTAGCACAGTTCCTTGGGGAACTCCTGAGTTAACCTTTATTGGTGCAGATTTAGATCCATTAATTATTACAGTTTGCTCCCTGCCCAAAAGGAAGTCTTGGATCCAGTGATGTAAGGAACCTGAGATTCCAAAGTAGTTAAGTTTTTTAAGTAAACTAAGGTGGTGAACTTTGTCAAATGCTTTTGAGAAGTCTAGTAATATTGTATCTATTTGATCATTTTTGTCCAAGCCTTTTGATAGTTCATCTATTAAACCTATTAATTGTGTTTCACATGATCTGTTTTTTCTAAAGCCGTGTTGATGTTGGCATAGGGCATTATATTTGTCAAGGTGGTTAACTATTCTACTATATATTATGTGGTCTAGTAATTTACAGGTGATACTAGTAAGTGATACAGGCCTGTAATTACCAGGGTCTGATTTATCCCCTTTCTTAAAGAGTGGAGTTACGTTAGCTAATTTCCAATCCTGGGGCACTTTACCCTGGTTTAGAGAGGCTTGAAAGAGAACTACAAGGATTGGGGACAGTTCATTGCTTAGTTCTTTTAATAACCTTGCAGGCAAATCATCTGGGCCAGTAGCTTTGTTTATTTTTAAGTTTTTTAGGAGTGAATGTATACCTATCTCATCTACAGTTATGTTACCCATTTCCTCCATTTTATTTAAATTTATTAAAACTTCCTTGTCGCCTGAGGCAGAAAAAGATGATGCAAAATATGTGTTAAGGATATTAGCTTTAGTTTCATTATCATTATAGGTTTTATTATTTGAGCCTTTTAGTGTGGCTATTCCTGAAGGTTCCATTTTTTTAGATTTGATAAAGGACCATAAGTTTTTATTGTTATCTTTGGTAATTACATTGTTTATATATTCATTTTGGAGGTTTCGACTAAGTTTTTGTGTCAAGTGTTTAATCTTTAAGTATTTTTTGTGTATCCTATATGAATAGGTAGCTTTATATTTCTTAAATAAGTTCTCTTTTAGTTTGCATAGCTTTTTCAATCTAGAATTGAACCAGCATTTGTTAATTTTATTTGATGTTAGTTTTGTTGGAACATTCTCATCCATTATAGTTTTTAGATTTGTTTTATATCTTTCCATATTTCTTCTACTGGGCTATTTGTGTTAAATTTACTTAGGAAAGTTTGTTGGAAGTTAGCCGCTGATTGGTGTAGTTTTATTGAATTACATTTATTCCAAAGATAGATTATTCTTCTAGGTATCTTATTAATTTTAGTTTTTATTGTATTGGTGACCCTAACAATATCATGGTCGGACAGTCCTGGAATTATTTTATAGTCTAACACTAGTCCTGGTCTATTTGTTAGGAATAAATCTAGTGTTTTATTTTTCCTTGTTGCTGTTTTTACTATCTGTTCTAGGTTTATGTTGATGATAAAGCCACACGAGAAATGATGCGTTTATCATGCTTTTCAATTACCAATTGATAATTAAGTATTGAGAGATTGTGTTATACTTAAGCTGCTATGCTATCAAGTGACTAAGTATAAGAGGTGGAATGACTATGCTTGAAAGGAACTATCTTTGTATGTGACGAAGTGACTAATTTACAAAATGACTATGTTTATTTGAGTAACTTACTATGGTACAAAGTTTGAGTGACTGTATAGCACTGTAAACTATTTCATAAAAGACTACGCGACTCTGTGTGGACGCGATTATGTGACTAAGTAATGACATGACTATTGTGATTATGTAATGACAAATCTATGTGACTGTTAATAGAAAGGCAATGTGACGGTGATCAGACCACTATGTGATGCATTTGATGATGTGATGCATTTGATGATGTGACTATGTGAGTATTTGATGATGTGATGTATTTGATGATGTGATGTATTTGATGATGTGATGTATTTGATGATGTGATGTATTTGATGATCTGATGTATTTGATGATGTGATGTATTTGATGATGTGATGTATTTGATGATGTGATGTATTTGATGATGTGATGTATTTGATGATGTGATGTATTTGATGATGTGATGTATTTGATGATGTGATGTATTTGATGATGTGATGTATTTGATGATGTGATGTATTTGATGATGTGATGTATTTGATGATGTGATGTATTTGATGATGTGATGTATTTGATGATGTGATGTATTTGATGATGTGATGTATTTGATGATGTGATGTATTTGATGATGTGATGTATTTGATGATGTGATGTATTTGATGATGTGATGTATTTGATGATGTGATGTATTTGATGATGTGATGTATTTGATGATGTGATGTATTCGATGATGTGATGTATTTGATGATGTGATGTATTTGATGATGTGATGTATTTGATGATGTGATGTATTTGATGATGTGATGTATTTGATGATGTGATGTATTTGATGATGTGATGTATTTGATGATGTGATGTATTTGATGTATTTGATGATGTGATGTATTTGATGATGTGATGTATTTGATGTATTTGATGATGTGATGTATTTGATGATGTGATGTATTTGATGATGTGATGTATTTGATGTTGTGATGTATTTGATGATGTGATGTATTTGATGTATTTGATGATGTGATGTATTTGATGATGTGATGTATTTGATGTATTTGATGATGTGATGTATTTGATGATGTGATGTATTTGATGATGTGATGTATTTGATGATGTGATGTATTTGATGATGTGATGTATTTGATGATGTGATGTATTTGATGATGTGATGTATTTGATGATGTGATGTATTCGATGATGTGACTGATGTTTACTTGGAAGTTCAAGGTCCGAATTGATGGACAGTGTTTAAAGATTCCTGAATGACACAAGCACGGCAGCAAAAACAGAGCTGCCACACCGGCCACTTTGATTGGACGGCGCACCAGCCAATCCATCACCCCTGATGGCATGGCAAGGGGAAGTAACAACACCGAAGAAAAGGGCCGTAACAGCCCCAAGGGAAGTAACAAGAGGCTCGAGATGGATTTGGAAAGTTGGCTTGAAACCCGATGCGCAGACGACAATGCCGGACGCTGTGTTGTCCCTACGTCTGGACCAGGCAGGACGTTTTGTGAGGGGAAGATTACACTGTGATGGTCACCCTTTGTTTCATGTCAGGTAGGACCGTGCACATAACGCTAAGAAAAGGGGAAGAGAGGAAAGGGGGAAAAGAAGGGGGGGAAAAGGGCGGGGTGGGAAAAAATGTCAACTGGCTGATGAGACTTGCAACTTGCAAGTAGCTGTTCTAAGAATGTTTTTGTTGGTTTGAAGTCTTATTTATCTGTACATGAGTGTATATATGTTTTATGAGCTCTGTTAGAGTTAAGTTCACACCATGCAGCTGAAGATCAGTGTTGGCAATGATCACAATTGCTTTGGTTTTGGTTTAATAATATTTTTTTTTAAACAATATATTTGCATTTTAAAAAGATTAACGATTCATTAATGGTAACCTAAAATTAATTTTTTTTTCGCTATGTCATATTATAGCACACTTCACACTAGATGTTATTCAATTCTAATCTTTCAATAAGTATGGAAGTAGTCAGATGTGCTATACATATATGGGATTCTTACAGTCACAGTTTAAGTTTCCAAATGCCCCCCCCCCACACACACACACAACATTAAAATTTGTCTTTACATGACAATTTGAAGACACGGCAGTTCTTTGATAGGTATGCGCCAATCGCTGTTCGGAGTTTCAAAAGTCTGACTTTAGACAAGCAGATCTTATTCCAGCACACCCACACCCCCACACCTCATAACATTTCACCTTATTTCACAGCAAAGCGATAATAGATCCTAATATATCTTATTGTGTTGCTGTAACATGTCGATTATAACACAGTGAGAGGACGGATCGTTCAGCAAATTTAGTCCATCACGTTTGTTGAGGGGGAATTGAGTTAAAAAATAATCCAGCTTGAAAATAAAAATATAAAATAGTGTATACTGGTTATTACGTTTATTACTCTGCGTAAGTTGTACGCATAACAGCTGAGATATTGAGAGGTCTGAACCTACAGCATGTGCATATAATGTAAAGAGACGCCTTATATTTTGTACAGCAAACAATTTGCATGAACAATAAACCAGTTATTAAGTAAAACTAGAAAGCCAACGAAAAATAAGAAACTTTAAATTAAAAGCAGAAAAAATCGTCACGCATGTGGGTATATTGGTCTAATGAGAAACTGTTGGTGGACCAATTGTGGGACGTTTTTATTCATGTCGTTGGAGCCCGACATGATTGCGTTTATAAACATAAATAATTGCGTTTATAAACATAAATAATTGCGTTTATAAACATTCAGTTTCCACATCATACAGGTACAGTAGAAAATAAAGTCAGACGGTCAGAAAAATTACTAACTGGAAAATAAAAATCAAAACATTCTTTAGCGCACGATTGAATGGCCGCTGTAGTGTTTACACGTGCACCATATTTAATCAGAATGTGTAGGCAGCAAAATTACAACAGCGACCATCATGAACCGAAGATAAATAAAGCAACAGCTTATATTTTGCCTGTTAAAAAATCATAATAAAGATAAGATTTTAAAAATGCTGCTCTCGCAGGAATCAAACAAGTCAGTAACCTTACATCATACAAAAGGACTAATGAATCACTTAAGGGCAGTGCTACTCAAAGTCAGGGCCGGTCTTAGCAATTGTGGGGCCCTATGCGGCTTAGGGTGCGAAGCGGATTGCGCGGGGCCTACCTATAGTCTGGGTAGGGATAAGGAAATAATGAGGATAATAAAGAAAATTAACATAGGCGGGGCCTATAAAAGAGCGGGCCCACTGCGACCGCATTGGTTGCAGTGACCTAAGTGACAGGCCCTGCTCAAAGTGGTGGTCTGCGGACTTGTGCCGGTAGGTGGGCCATCAGCCGCCGGTCCGCAGAATTGATAAAGAAAGTACATAAAAATATAATCATCCTCCATTTGTAACCATATAAAAATGTCAATTTTTCGGCAATGCTAATAAATGATATTACTTTGAATAAAGTTAGTCTACTAGTATTTCAATACGTAGCTAAAGTTAGTCTACTAGTATTTCAATACGTAGCTAAAGTTAGTCTACTAGTATTTCAATACGTAGCTAAAGTTAGTCTACTAGTATTTCAATACGTAGCTAAAGTTAGTCTACTAGTATTTCAATACGTAGCTAAAGTTAGTCTACTAGTATTTCAATACGTAGCTAAAGTTAGTCTACTAGTATTTCAATACGTAGCTAAAGTTAGTCTACTAGTATTTCAATACGTAGCTAAAGTTAGTCTACTAGTATTTCAATACGTAGCTAAAGTTAGTCTACTAGTATTTCAATACGTAGCTAAAGTTAGTCTACTAGTATTTCAATACGTAGCTAAAGTTAGTCTACTAGTATTTCAATACGTAGCTAAAGTTAGTCTACTAGTATTTCAATACGTAGCTAAAGTTAGTCTACTAGTATTTCAATACGTAGCTAAAGTTAGTCTACTAGTATTTCAATACGTAGCTAAAGTTAGTCTACTAGTATTTCAATACGTAGCTAAAGTTAGTCTACTAGTATTTCAATACGTAGCTAAAGTTAGTCTACTAGTATTTCAATACGTAGCTAAAGTTAGTCTACTAGTATTTCAATACGTAGCTAAAATTAGTCTACTAGTATTTCAATACGTAGCTAAAGTTAGTCTACTAGTATTTCAATACGTAGCTAAAGTTAGTCTACTAGTATTTCAATACGTAGTCGTTATCGCCAATTATGTTAGATGAAGGACGTACCCCAAATTTTGGTCATTAGTTTATTTCAATCTGCTCCCAAAAAGAAGGGAAAAGAATAAGTAGAACAGAGCTATAGATCTTTCCCATAAGCCAAACAATTGATTGCATTCTTGTATGATGTAAAATGTAAAACTAAAATTATAAAATTTAATTTAAAAAAACAACAAAAATTTTAAAATAGCAATAGAGACAATTGAGTTTATATTAGATAGTGAAAAGATTTATTTTACCGAGTTTATAGATGGAATCATCCAGAGAATTGACCCTGACTGAAAGATTCTGGAGAGGCTGGCCCCGGATGATCGGTGGATGCCCCTCATGGACGAGAAGACTCAACATAGATGGACAAGAAAGGAACAATTTTAACTCACTATTTGTAACTATGAAGACCTCTTTATTTAAAAATTTTTAAAAATAAATTGAAATGTCTGTTGAATTTTTTAGTTTCTAGTTTCGTTCTAAAAATAATATACCGTATATTCCCGCGTATAAGACGACTTTTAACTCTAAAAATCTTCTCAAAAGTCCGGGGTCGTCTTATCAGAATTGTACCTGTTCGTAGAGTACCGTAAAGGCCGTAATGCATTACAGTATACACATTGGTAACAGTCAAGAAAAATGAAGTTTCAATGTCAAAGTATGTTAGAAGAGTGGTGTCTTATACTGCGAAAATAGCTTACAATCTATATTTTAATAGGAAAAGTAGGGGGGTCGTCTTATACGCCCATTCGTCTTATACGCCAGAATATAGGATGATACAAATCTATTCACGTTTAAGATCACTTTTACAATTGGGGAATTTAAAAAAATTATCAGACTTTAAAATTATTTAAACTGTTTTAAAAATTGTAAAGTTGACATTATTCGAAAGCTGAAGCTGAGAAACATAGAGATAACATCAGCGATGGATAGATAACTTATCAAATTAGTATTTCGTTTTAAAAAGTATTTTTTGTGTGTAAGATTTAAACTTGAATTGGACAAATTTCAAACAAAACTTTATTAGAGAAAAATTGTTTAAAATTTGACAAGGGAAATAATACTATAAACTAAATTTTCTCATTTCAAGGTATATTCTGTCCCTTGATCTTCTTCATAATACAGCCTTAAGGAAACAACAGTTGGGTTAACACACACACTTACATTGACTTGACATTTGAATCTCTCGAATGAGAAGATACACAAAAACACCGTGTATTAATATGGATTAACTGCCCCTGTCTTCTCTGTGATAAAGAAATCCTTACAATCCAACAACAGTCATAGGAGCAACATCATGAAAGTCACAGCACATATACGATAGGAAGTCACATCACATATACGATAGGAAGTCACATCACATATACGATAGGAAGTCACATCACATATACGATAGGAAGTCACATCACATATACGATAGGAAGTCACATCACATATACGATAGGAAGTCACATCACATATACGATAGGAAGTCACATCACATATACGATAGGAAGTCACAGCACATATACGATAGGAAGTCACATCACATATACGATAGGAAGTCACATCACATATACGATAGGAAGTCACATCACATATACGATAGGAAGTCACATCACATATACGATAGGAAGTCACATCACATATACGATAGGAAGTCACAGCACATATACGATAGGAAGTCACATCACATATACGATAGGAAGTCACATCACATATACGATAGGAAGTCACAGCACATATACGATAGGAAGTCACATCACATATACGATAGGAAGTCACATCACATATACGATAGGAAGTCACAGCACATATACGATAGGAAGTCACAGCACATATACGATAGGAAGTCACATCACATATACGATAGGAAGTCACATCACATATACGATAGGAAGTCACAGCACATATACGATAGGAAGTCACAGCACATATACGATAGGAAGTCACATCACATATACGATAGGAAGTCACATCACATATACGATAGGAAGTCACATCACATATACGATAGGAAGTCACAGCACATATACGATAGGAAGTCACATCACATATACGATAGGAAGTCACATCACATATACGATAGGAAGTCACAGCACATATACGATTAGGAAGTCACAGCACATATACGATAGGAAGTCACAGCACATATACGATAGGAAGTCACAGCACATATACTATAGGAAGTCACATCACATATACGATAGGAAGTCACATCACATATACGATAGGAAGTCACAGCACATATACGATAGGAAGTCACAGCACATATATATTAGGAAGTCACAGCACATATACGATAGGAAGTCACAGCACATATACGATAGGAAGTCACAGCACATATACGATAGGAAGTCACAGCACATATACGATAGGAAGTCACAGCACATATACGATAGGAAGTCACAGCACATATACGATAGGAAGTCACAGCACATATACGATAGGAAGTCACAGCACATATACGATAGGAAGTCACAGCACATATACGATAGGAAGTCACAGCACATATACGATAGGAAGTCACAGCACATATACGATAGGAAGTCACAGCACATATACGATAGGAAGTCACATCACATATACGATAGGAAGTCACATCACATATACGATAGGAAGTCACAGCACATATACGATAGGAAGTCACAGCACATATACGATAGGAAGTCACATCACATATACGATAGGAAGTCACATCACATATACGATAGGAAGTCACATCACATATACGATAGGAAGTCACATCACATATACGATAGGAAGTCACATCACATATACGATAGGAAGTCACATCACATATACGATAGGAAGTCACATCACATATACGATAGGAAGTCACATCACATATACGATAGGAAGTCACATCACATATACGATAGGAAGTCACAGCACATATATATTAGGAAGTCACAGCACATATACGATAGGAAGTCACAGCACATATACGATAGGAAGTCACAGCACATATATATTAGGAAGTCACATCACATATACGATAGGAAGTCAAATCACATATACGATAGGAAGTCACAGCACATATACGATAGGAAGTCACAGCACATATATATTAGGAAGTCACATCACATATACGATAGGAAGTCACAGCACATATACGATAGGAAGTCACAGCACATATACGATAGGAAGTCACAGCACATATACGATAGGAAGTCACAGCACATATACGATAGGAAGTCACAGCACATATATATTAGGAAGTCACAGCACATATACGATTGGAAGTCACAGCACATATACGATAGGAAGTCACAGCACATATACGATAGGAAGTCACAGCACATATATATTAGGAAGTCACAGCACATATACGATAGGAAGTCACAGCACATATACGATAGGAAGTCACATCACATATACGATTGGAAGTCACATCACATATACTATAGGAAGTCACATCACATATACGATAGGAAGTCACAGCACATATACGATAGGAAGTCACATCACATATACGATAGGAAGTCACATCACATATACGATTGGAAGTCACATCACATATACGATAGGAAGTCACATCACATATACGATAGGAAGTCACAGCACATATACGATAGGAAGTCACATCACATATACGATTGGAAGTCACATCACATATACGATAGGAAGTCACAGCACATATACGATAGGAAGTCACATCACATATACGATAGGAAGTCACATCACATATACGATTGGAAGTCACATCACATATACGATAGGAAGTCACAGCACATATACGATAGGAAGTCACATCACATATACGATAGGAAGTCACATCACATATACGATAGGAAGTCACATCACATATACGATAGGAAGTCACATCACATATACGATAGGAAGTCACAGCACATATACGATAGGAAGTCACAGCACATATACGATAGGAAGTCACATCACATATACGATAGGAAGTCACAGCACATGTATATTAGGAAGTCACAGCACATATACGATAGGAAGTCACATCACATATACGATAGGAAGTCACAGCACATATACGATAGGAAGTCACATCACATATACGATAGGAAGTCACATCACATATACGATAGGAAGTCACATCACATATACGATAGGAAGTCACAGCACATATACGATAGGAAGTCACAGCACATATACGATAGGAAGCTACATCACATATACGATAGGAAGTCACATCACATTTACGATAGGAAGTCACATCACATATACGATAGGAAGTCACAGCACATATACGATAGGAAGTCACATCACATATACGATAGGAAGTCACAGCACATATATATTAGGAAGTCACAGCACATATACGATAGGAAGTCACAGCACATATACGATAGGAAGTCACAGCACATATATATTAGGAAGTCACATCACATATACGATAGGAAGTCAAATCACATATACGATAGGAAGTCACAGCACATATACGATAGGAAGTCACAGCACATATATATTAGGAAGTCACATCACATATACGATAGGAAGTCACAGCACATATACGATAGGAAGTCACAGCACATATACGATAGGAAGTCACAGCACATATACGATAGGAAGTCACAGCACATATACGATAGGAAGTCACAGCACATATATATTAGGAAGTCACAGCACATATACGATTGGAAGTCACAGCACATATACGATAGGAAGTCACAGCACATATACGATAGGAAGTCACAGCACATATATATTAGGAAGTCACAGCACATATACGATAGGAAGTCACAGCACATATACGATAGGAAGTCACATCACATATACGATAGGAAGTCACATCACATATACTATAGGAAGTCACATCACATATACGATATGAAGTCACAGCACATATACGATAGGAAGTCACATCACATATACGATAGGAAGTCACATCACATATACGATTGGAAGTCACATCACATATACGATAGGAAGTCACATCACATATACGATAGGAAGTCACAGCACATATACGATAGGAAGTCACATCACATATACGATAGGAAGTCACATCACATATACGATAGGAAGTCACAGCACATATACGATAGGAAGTCACATCACATATACGATAGGAAGTCACAGCACATATATATTAGGAAGTCACAGCACATATACGATAGGAAGTCACAGCACATATACGATAGGAAGTCACAGCACATATATATTAGGAAGTCACATCACATATACGATAGGAAGTCAAATCACATATACGATAGGAAGTCACAGCACATATACGATAGGAAGTCACAGCACATATATATTAGGAAGTCACATCACATATACGATAGGAAGTCACAGCACATATACGATAGGAAGTCACAGCACATATACGATAGGAAGTCACAGCACATATACGATAGGAAGTCACAGCACATATACGATAGGAAGTCACAGCACATATATATTAGGAAGTCACAGCACATATACGATTGGAAGTCACAGCACATATACGATAGGAAGTCACAGCACATATACGATAGGAAGTCACAGCACATATATATTAGGAAGTCACAGCACATATACGATAGGAAGTCACAGCACATATACGATAGGAAGTCACATCACATATACGATAGGAAGTCACATCACATATACTATAGGAAGTCACATCACATATACGATAGGAAGTCACAGCACATATACGATAGGAAGTCACATCACATATACGATAGGAAGTCACATCACATATACGATTGTAAGTCACATCACATATACGATAGGAAGTCACATCACATATACGATAGGAAGTCACAGCACATATACGATAGGAAGTCACATAACATATACGATTGGAAGTCACATCACATATACGATAGGAAGTCACAGCACATATACGATAGGAAGTCACATCACATATACGATAGGAAGTCACATCACATATACGATTGGAAGTCACATCACATATACGATAGGAAGTCACAGCACATATACGATAGGAAGTCACATCACATATACGATAGGAAGTCACATCACATATACGATAGGAAGTCACATCACATATACGATAGGAAGTCACATCACATATACGATAGGAAGTCACAGCACATATACGATAGGAAGTCACAGCACATATACGATAGGAAGTCACATCACATATACGATAGGAAGTCACAGCACATGTATATTAGGAAGTCACAGCACATATACGATAGGAAGTCACATCACATATACGATAGGAAGTCACAGCACATATACGATAGGAAGTCACATCACATATACGATAGGAAGTCACATCACATATACGATAGGAAGTCACATCACATATACGATAGGAAGTCACAGCACATATACGATAGGAAGTCACAGCACATATACGATAGGAAGTCACATCACATATACGATAGGAAGTCACATCACATATACGATAGGAAGTCACATCATATATACGATAGGAAGTCACAGCACATATACGATAGGAAGTCACATCACATATACGATAGGAAGTCACAGCACATATACGATAGGAAGTCACAGCACATATATATTAGGAAGTCACAGCACATATACGATAGGAAGTCACAGCACATATACGATAGGAAGTCACAGCACATATATATTAGGAAGTCACATCACATATACGATAGGAAGTCAAATCACATATACGATAGGAAGTCACATCACATATACGATAGGAAGTCACATCACATATACGATAGGAAGTCACAGCACATATACGATAGGAAGTCACATCACATATACGATAGGAAGTCACATCACATATACGATAGGAAGTCACAGCACATATATATTAGGAAGTCACAGCACATATACGATAGGAAGTCACAGCACATATACGATAGGAAGTTACAGCACATATATATTAGGAAGTCACATCACATATACGATAGGAAGTCACATCACATATACGATAGGAAGTCACATCACATATACTATAGGAAGTCACATCACATATACGATAGGAAGTCACAGCACATATACGATAGGAAGTCACATCACATATACGATAGGAAGTCACATCACATATACGATTGGAAGTCACATCACATATACGATAGGAAGTCACATCACATATACGATAGGAAGTCACAGCACATATACGATAGGAAGTCACATCACATATACGATTGGAAGTCACATCACATATACGATAGGAAGTCACAGCACATATACGATAGGAAGTCACATCACATATACGATTGGAAGTCACATCACATATACGATAGGAAGTCACAGCACATATACGATAGGAAGTCACAGCACATATACGATAGGAAGTCACATCACATATACGATAGGAAGTCACATCACATATACGATTGGAAGTCACATCACATATACGATAGGAAGTCACATCACATATACGATAGGAAGTCACAGCACATATACGATAGGAAGTCACAGCACATATACGATAGGAAGTCACAGCACATATACGATAGGAAGTCACATCACATATACGATAGGAAGTCACAGCACATATATATTAGGAAGTCACAGCACATATACGATAGGAAGTCACAGCACATATACGATAGGAAGTCACAGCACATATACGATAGGAAGTCACAGCACATATACGATAGGAAGTCACATCACATATACGATAGGAAGTCACATCACATATACGATAGGAAGTCACATCACATATACGATAGGAAGTCACATCACATATACGATTGGAAGTCACATCACATATACGATAGGAAGTCACATCACATATACTATAGGAAGTCACATCACATATACGATAGGAAGTCACAGCACATATACGATAGGAAGTCACATCACATATACGATAGGAAGTCACATCACATATACGATAGGAAGTCACATCACATATACGATAGGAAGTCACAGCACATATACGATAGGAAGTCACATCACATATACGATAGGAAGTCACATCACATATACGATAGGAAGTCACATCACATATACGATAGTAAGTCACATCACATATACGATTGGAAGTCACATCACATATACGATAGTAAGTCACATCACATATACGATAGTAAGTCACATCACATATACGATAGGAAGTCACATCACATATACGATAGTAAGTCACATCACATATACGATAGGAAGTCACATCACATATACGATAGTAAGTCACATCACATATACGATAGTAAGTCACATCACATATACGATAGTAAGTCACATCACATATACGATAGGAAGTCACATCACATATACGATAGGAAGTCACATCACATATACGATAGGAAGTCACATCACATATACGATAGGAAGTCACAGCACATATATATTAGGAAGTCACATCACATATACTATAGGAAGTCACATCACATATACGATAGGAAGTCACATCACATATACGATAGGAAGTCACATCACATATACGATAGGAAGTCACATCACATATACGATAGGAAGTCACATCACATATACGATAGGAAGTCACATCACATATACAATAGTAAGTCACAGCACATATACGATAGGAAGTCACATCACATATACTATAGGAAGTCACAGCACATATACGATAGGAAGTCACATCACATATACGATAGGAAGTCACATCACATATACGATAGGAAGTCACATCACATATACGATAGGAAGTCACATCACATATACGATAGGAAGTCACAGCACATATACGATAGGAAGTCACAGCACATATACGATAGGAAGTCACAGCACATATACGATAGGAAGTCACAGCACATATACGATAGGAAGTCACAGCACATATACGATAGGAAGTCACATCACATATACGATAGGAAGTCACATCACATATACGATAGGAAGTCACATCACATATACGATAGGAAGTCACATCACATATACGATAGGAAGTCACAGCACATATACGATAGGAAGTCACATCACATATACGATAGGAAGTCACAGCACATATACGATAGGAAGTCACATCACATATACGATAGGAAGTCACATCACATATACGATAGGAAGTCACATCACATATACGATAGGAAGTCACATCACATATACGATAGGAAGTCACATCACATATACGATAGGAAGTCACATCACATATACGATAGGAAGTCACATCACATATACGATAGGAAGTCACATCACATATACGATAGGAAGTCACATCACATATACGATAGGAAGTCACATCACATATACGATAGGAAGTCACATCACATATACGATAGGAAGTCACAGCACATATACGATAGGAAGTCACAGCACATATACGATAGGAAGTCACAGCACATATATATTAGGAAGTCACATCACATATAATATAGGAAGTCACATCACATATACGATAGGAAGTCACATCACATATACGATAGGAAGTCACATCACATATACGATAGGAAGTCACATCACATATACGATAGGAAGTCACATCACATATACGATAGTAAGTCACAGCACATATACGATAGGAAGTCACATCACATATACTATAGGAAGTCACATCACATATACGATAGGAAGTCACATCACATATACGATAGGAAGTCACATCACATATACGATAGGAAGTCACATCACATATACGATAGGAAGTCACATCACATATACGATAGGAAGTCACATCACATATACGATAGGAAGTCACATCGCATATACGATAGTAAGTCACAGCACATATACGATAGGAACTCACATCACATATACTATAGGAAGTCACAGCACATATACGATAGGAAGTCACATCACATATACTATAGGAAGTCACAGCACATATACGATAGGAAGTCACATCACATATACGATAGGAAGTCACATCACATATACGATAGGAAGTCACATCACATATACGATAGGAAGTCACATTGTTAGCTATGTTCACAGATCTAACCCTAACCATAAACATATCCTTCACCTCGTTAGTGAAGTAATAATGAAATTCATCAGCTTCAACTTTAAAATGGGGCGCTTTTCAATGATGTAATGCAATTTATAGCTATATAATCATAAGCTCATTTTGAATACAACGATTGCAATTCAATATTGATGACATATGTCTTTAAGTAATACAAAACGATGCCGAGAAAGACGCGTTTGTGCGGAGGCCATAGGTATTGTGTCTGAAGTCTCCTAAAGAAACTTCTCTGAATACGGTCATCACAAAGATACGCTCGTACAGTTGAGATGCATCAGAACAGTTCTCAAACTGGTTTAATTCAATATGTTAATCGGACTTTGAGTAAACATTATAATTGGATTCCAAGATGCGATGCTAAAGATCGTGCAATGATACCATGAGACCACTACTGCATACCTCTAGCAGACCATGAGACCACTACTGCATACCTCTGGCAGACCATGAGACCACTACTGCACACCTCTGGCAGACCATGAGACCACTACTGTATACCTCTGGCAGACCATGAGACCACTACTGCATACCTCTGGCAGACCATGAGACCACTACTGTATACCTCTGGCAGACCATGAGACCACTACTGTATACCTCTGGCAGACCATGAGACCACTACTGTATACCTCTGGCAGACCATGAGACCACTACTGTATACCTCTGGCAGACCATGAGACCACTACTGTATACCTCTGGCAGACCATGAGACCACTACTGTATACCTCTGGCAGACCATGAGACCACTACTGTATACCTCTGGCAGACCATGACTGGGATGAATCTGAAAGTCACAGAGGCGGACTAAGACTGAAGTGAAAGTTTTTGTGAAACCTTTCTAATAAACCGTCGTATATCAAATAAGTTAGATTTGAAAAAATTCTCTCCATTTGACACGTGACTATTGATGGGAAAAAAGAACGTTTGAATGACTCCTTCAGAAACTCAATCTAAATAAAAAAAAGTAAAAAAAATCTTTTTTTTTAAAAAAAAGGAAACGCTTTTATTTACATATAGAAAGTGTACTAAAAAGAAGAATTTTTCTTTCCTATGAAAACAGGTGAAATCGGTGAACCTATCTACTGCACATAAAAGCGCGGGGCGCCCATCACAAATCATTTCTCATTGCAACTATTCTCTTACATATAGATAAATATTTCTAATTAATGTGATAGTAGCATTTATATGATCAAAGTTGGGAAACTTTTACTGTTTATTAATATTCATACAAATTTGTTTTTATGTTTCGCAGCCTTGTACACGATAGAGAGTTGTGATGAGCGCCCCACGCTTTTATGTGCAGTAGATAGGTCTAACACAATTGAACTTTTCAGTGTGTACTTATTGTTTAGTTAGCACCTTGGCCTTTTTGGTCCTAATTTTGGAAGGAAGGGAGATTTTATATTGTTAGGTTATCTTAGACTTTAGACCAATGGCTATCGGTTTCCATGGTGACCCCTGGGCCTCGAATTAAAAACGGAGGAGGGAAACGGGAGGAGCAAAAAACTAACGGGATCGGGGGGGGGGCGAGTGGCTAGTTTTGTTTTTACGTAACCCTGAACCGCCTCTGATCTCCAAACAAGTGTACACCTGTGACAACATCAGACGGTCCTGGAATTCTCTCTGACAAGTTTCCTGGTGTAAAAAATCGCGTGCTAATAATTTAGTGCAAACATCAACCCCCCCCCTCCAGCCCATTAACTAACATACAGTGTATGGCATTAATTCATATGCCTTCATGTAAACCTTGACATAAAGGCGTGGGGGGGGGGAGGGGATAAGGCTGGTGGTTTTTTTGCAAGGGGGAGAAGCATTGGATAGATTGGGGGCCATTTAAGTGGGTCTGGGTTGTCATTCTTGGATAGATGGGGGGTCATTTAAGTGGGTCTGGGTTGTCATTCGGGAATATACGGGTCGTCTTTGAGAGAACCTTCCTGGCGTTTGCTGTATTTAAAGTGTGTGATTGTAACCTTCCAAAGTTGTAACAGAGAGGGGATCATAGGGGGCCATAACTGGAGATGTGGAATAGCAGGAGGTCAAGATGACCAGGCATGAGGTCAATGGTGGCCATAACAGGAGATGTGGAATAGCAGGAGGTCAAGATGACCAGGCATGAGGTCAATGGTGGCCATCCAAGCAGATATGGGTTTGTGGTCAGGAAGACACTGGTTGCCAGCCAGGAGGTGAAACTTAGGCCATTATCATTATCGCCTTGACATATTCCAATGTCATGTATACTTACTATTCTTTTACCTTTCGCAAAGTTTAATTACAATTTACAACTGTTGTTTACGAGGACCCATTACACATTGACTAAATAAACGAACGTTTATAAATTCTCTATATTAATGTTGCTGCCTACTCGGGACATTCCGCGAGTGTGTAGAGCACTCAGTTCAGTTGTGTCACCGTCCCTCACAACTATGCTGTCACTATAACTAGTATCTGAATGCGTGTGTCCATATAAGATAAACACTGCCGTACCGCACCCTCCACACACACACACCCGGGGGCTGTAAAAAAGTGCCGCTGTCTTAAAAATCCCAATACCTGGCCCGAAAACCGGTTTGACCATATTTCGTGTGTCCCTTTCTCCCCTTATATAGCACACACGACCCCCCTTACCCCACACTCTACACCAGTGCTTCTCAAACTTTTTACTATGGCGGACCGGCAGGAATTTTTTCCTTTGCGCCAGGGACCGGTGCACTATTTTCCCTGCACTGACAATTTTTTTCTGTCCTTTTTTGATAACTTCTGCGGACCGGTGGCGGATGGCCCACGGACCGGCACCGGTCCGCAGACCACCCCTTTGAGAAACACTGCTCTACACCGTTTCATTACTGCTTGTATTCCAAATACATGAGCCAACAGAATATCGGTGTAACTGTTAACACTATCAAGACTTGAAAAAAAAAGTGTTACACTAGAAAACTCGGAGTTTGGACAGTTTATTTTAATATACGCTGTCTTGGCTGCTTGAGCGTAAATCTCTGGGCTGTATGATTACTGTTTGGTTATATGAGTCTGAATAATAGGGCAATGTGAGGATAAGTAATTGAGATGTGTTACGATAGATGTCTGGACGTATGAGAGTAACTAGCTGGGGTATATAAATACGTATCATAGCTGTATATGTGGAATAGACTGTATGAGGGTAACCATCTGGGACTTATGAGAGAAAATATCTAGGCTGTATAAGGATAAGAATCTAGGCTGTGTGAGGATAACTATGTATGAGGATACATATCTAGGTAGTATGAGGATAACTAGCTGTATGAGGATAAATATCTACGCCGTGGGTGATTAGGCTGTATGTTAATAGCTATGCTGTATGTTGCTATTCCACTGATGTGTCCAAAAGCAAACATTGACTCACCGGCGTCCATTATATTTAAACATATTATGTAACAATAGTTTTTTTTTACTCGCAATTTAGAATTAGAATGCTTGCTCACATTAAGTACTTGCTAAATAGTGCTGTCCCTAGTTTTTTGCTAGCTTGTGCTGCTGCTAGTTTCAGCGTTTTGTATGTTTTAGAACTTTTATTTCTTCAAATAATTATTTAGTTAACACGAATCTTTGCAAGGGTTACCCCACTTCCTCGTAACCCAGAGCCCCCCCCCCGAAAGGCAATTGGCGTTACTAGAACCGTGCTTGTCGGATACATGCCTCAAACTCACTACTACACATGTATGGTGGTCCATATAATTCTTAAACTTTAGGAGCAAGTTGAAAAGCCTTCGTTTATAACAGGGGTCTCCAAACTTTTCTGCCGGAGGGCCACAGCAGTTTGGGGGCCGACTACACACTAGAGGTCCAAAATAAGAAAGAATCTAAAAATAGATGCTGTTTTTAATTATATATTTGATATTATTATATTTATAATATTGATATTATTTAATATTTTATTTAATACTAGCAGACCCGTCGTGCGTTGCAACGATCTAAGTAAAAAGGAATACATATAGATAAAAAAGAAATTACTTTAAGGGTCACCGGGCCCATAAGTTTAACATATGAAGTTCGAAAATCTGTTCATTTTCATTACAAATATATAAATATATTTATTTATTTTGCTCAATATCGTGTAAAATTGAATGGGGTAAACAAATACCTGTATGCTATAAGTTTAGTAAAAACAAATTTAGGGCCCCCAGTGCCATGGAAATGGATATTAGGAGTTCAGTGCCCTTTAGTAATTTAATATAGACTCTTAAGTTTTTATATACCATGTTTGGTCCAAATCCAGTTATTTTCTAATTATCTAACAATTAAACTAATTTTTATTTAGCTAATATAAGAAAAAAATACACTAAGGGGCCCTCGGGCCCATTTGGTTCAAGATGTACATTTTGAAAACCTGTTCATTTATATTCAATTTCATCATGGATATATTTCTCAAGATCGGTAAAAATAGAATGGCAAATAATATCTCAAACATATACGAAAAATAGACATTTGGGACCCCAGCCCTGAACAATTGGATATTATACGTGCAATGCCCTTTTTTATTTTAATATGGGCTACCAAGTTTTTATATACAAAGTTTGGTTAAGATCCATTCATTTACTCCATATTACAAGGCACAGTCCAGGGAGGAAGGAAAAGAGGCAGACAAAAGAAGAGATGGGAGGACGATATCAAAGAGTGGACCAGCCTGTCATTCAGCGACTCTCAAAGGGAAGCACAGGACCGTGACAAATGGCGTGTGTTAGTGTGCAGTTCACGATGGTGCCCCAACGACCCAACAACGGGTTAAGGGATAGTTCAAGTTCAAGTTCATTTACTCAGTAGCTATCACATAAACTAATTTTTATATAGCTCATATAAGCAAAAAACGACATTAAGTGCCCCAAGGCCCAATTAGAGCAAGATATCAAGTTCAAAAGACCTGTTTACTTCAATCTATTTCATAGCGGATATATTTCTCTATATTTATCTAGATATTTAATACTTGAATGGGGAATAAAATCTTAAAATATTATGAAAAAAAAAGAAATTTTGGGCCCCCAGCCCCAAAGAAATGAAGATTAGGAAATTAGTGCTCTATAGTAATTTAATATAGGCTCTTAAGTTTTTATATACCTAGTTTAGTCAAAATCCAGTTATTTTCTAATTTTGTAACACTTACAATATTTTTTATATAGCCGTATAATATAGCTAATATAAGGAAAAAATATATTAAGGGGCCCCCGAGCCCATTCGGTTCAAGGTGTACATTTTGAAAACCTGTTCATTTAAATTCAGTTTCATTATGGATATATTTCTCAAGATCGTTAAAAATAGAATGGAAAATAATATCTCAAACATATACGAAAATAAGACATTTGGGGCCCCAGCCCTGAACAATTGGATATTATACGTGCAATGCCCTTTTTTATTTTAATATGGGCTACCAAGTTTTTATATACAAAGTTTGGTTAAGATCCATTCATTTACTCAGTAGCTATCACATAAACTAATTTTTATATAGCTCATATAAGCAAAATACGACATTAAGGGCCACAGGGCCCAAATAGTGCAAGATGTCAAGTTCAAAACACCTGTTTATTTCAATCAATTTCATAGCGGATATATTTCTCTATATTTATCTGGATCTTTAATAATTGAATGGGGAATAAAATCTTAAATGTTTATGAAAAAAGACATTTTGGGCCCCCAGCCCCAAAGAAATGAACATTAGGAAATTAATGCGCTATAGTATTTCAATATTTTCTACCAAGTTTTTATATACACAGTTTGGTTAAGATCCATCAATTTACCTAATTATTTTTATATAGCTCATATTAGAAAAAATTCTCATTATGGGCCCCCGGCGCCCCATGAGTGTTAAATTTTGAAAAAAAGTAGCCTATTTCCATCCCGGGAGCGTACTCAAAAGTCTCCAAAAGTTTCATGGCGATCGGATGAATGGTTTAGTCAGCTATAACAGACATGCATACATACATACATACATACATTGATTTTTATATATATAGATTATTTAATAATACATTGATATACTTCACATGTACACCTGTATTAGTGGGAATGGTGAAATTGTTTCCTGGATTCCAAAATATAAGACATTTCTGGCTTTAGATTTAATGTCCCTAACATCAACAGTGACCTGAGATTATCATCAGACAAGTTAGTTCTCAAATTTTTCTTCAGGTATTTCATCCTCGAAAATGTCTGTTCGCACAAGTATGTTGTTACATAGGTTGAAAGGTACCATGATGCAAAAGCTTTGACATTAGGAAAGTCTTCCTTGGGCAAAAATTAGTAAAAACTCCAAATCATTTTTTGAACGTGTCCCTAAGGAGCAGTGGCGTAACAACGGGTTGGCATCGGGGCAGTTGCCAAGGGCTCCAGCTCAAAAGGGCGCCTCAAAATCTTTAATTTTTAAATTTGTGTTTAAATAAATACAGTCGGACCTCTCTAAGTCGAACTCAAAAGGACCCGAAAATAAATTCACTTGTGGAGTTTTTGAGTTAGGGAAAATGGCGTAATAGGCGCCGATTAATCAAGGACAATGTAGATATTGAAAAGTGGGGAGATCGGCCATACCGGCTAGTAGGCTTGACAGTAAAGAGAGGCGGTTTCTATGCTTCACATGAAAGGAAACCAACTTACTTTGACATGCCGACACAAGCCCTTCCCAACCCATCCCTACACATTAGGATTGGGGGGGGGGAGTAAGATTTTTCTTTTTAAAAAGAGTCACACCATGCAGTAAAGGGACGCGAATTAGTTACCACTCCTTTTTCTTGTCTTGGTCATTTTTTCTTGTCTTGGTCATTTTTTGTACTTGCAAGGGTCGCTTAATCCCTCTTGGAATGCACTAAGATAGATTTTACGTCCATTTACGTGGCTCTACGGAACATGTTTTCTGAAATGTCACTCCAGAATAATAACCCAAACGCCTTGGAAAATTCGACTAAGAGAAGTTGAAAGTAAAAAATCTTGTAGTTAACGAGATCTAAAATACATTAGTCTTATGGAGTTTGGCCGGGACCTAACAATTAATTCCATATTGGGAGGTTTTCGACTTTAGGAAGTTCGACTTAGCGAGGTCCGACTGTATTTCACTTTTAACATCGATTACAAAAAATGAATAATTAATTATATTTAAGTATATTTCATTTAAACCATTATCATATTTTTTTAAATTATGGTTGTGGCCTTTGCGGGGCTTCTTATCATATAAATGTCAATATGATTTTACAGTCTTTCTTTTAAAAAGAAAAATCTTTCTATCCCCATCCCACTGTCGAGGCAGTAAAGTTGGTGAGGTGAAGGAAGGTGTCTCCTCTCACGGGTTTGTGTCGGTATGTCAAAGCAAGTAGGCTCCTTTCATATGAAACATCACCGCCTCTCTTCCTGTCAAGCCTGCTAGCCGCTATAGCCTGTCCCTCCCTCTCAATATCAACACTGTCCTTGATTAATCAGCGCGTATTACGCCATTTTCCACAACTCGAAAACTCCGTAAGTCCCTTTTTTTGAGTTCGACTTAGAGAGGTCTGACTGTATTAGCAACACGCCAATACGCCAGCTAACAGAAGTGCTGAGCTGTAGTCGGTGGAGTGTTACTTAAATTTACTTTTAATTGTAAGTTTCTATCATTATGTATGAGATAATGAGTATGACACATTGACACTAATGTTTTTATTTATAATACTTGTTACTTCAAGTTTTCCTGTATTCTTTATTAACGCAACAATATCCCGTTTTTTCCACCAATTTATTTGGTATTATTTAGTAAATAATAAACTGCAAATCAGTATTGTTCCAGTCTTTTTCGTTTTTTATGTTCACGTTGTGTGACTGTCACTGCCAGACTACGTAATTATTGTCATAAATAAGATAAGAGAGATTCAATTATTTTTTCTAAAAAAATGAAAAAAAAATCGCAAAGCTGAAACTTGTCAATTTATCAAGGGCGCCAAAAATGAATTAGCCAAGGGCGCCAAAAACATAGACACGCCTCTGCTAAGGAGGTCATTTGACTAAATTTTAGTGAGAGAAACTTTAGTCGACTTCCGGAAATGGCGATGTTTGCTTTCGCTAGTGTTATTCGCGGAGTTTTGTGGTAAACTACAGGTAAAAATAGTATCTCATTTTGGAGAATAAAAAGGTCTCCAGGGGCCGGATGAGAGGGCCTCGCGGGCCGTAGTTTGGAGACCCCTGGTTTATAACATGAGAAGCCTTGAGGCGTGCCTTGAATTATCGGCCCAAATAGACTAATTTGAATCTAACCGGTTCATTTGTCTTTTCAGTAAACCCAACACCAAGGGCAGGTAAATACTGTGTTCAATTTTTAAAGACATCACCGCCAACTACATAATATCTATAGCCTACTTATCTTACTTCGACCTATACAATCTCCGAGTTTTCCAAAATAAATGAGGTCCACGCCTCTGTTAACGAGAGCACCGTTAAACCGCCACAACACAATTTAACACCGTTAAACCGCCACAACACAATTGACTACAGTATAAGTATGTCCTGTATTCAATGTGGAGGTACCACTAGGATACTGTGTCAAAGTTAGCCACAGTCTATGTCTTTATTTATTGTTAGTGTCGGTAATAGAGTTATCAGTGCTGTTGGCTGCATTGTTAGTAGGGTTACTGGCAGGACTATGGCAGGACTATTGGCAGGACTGTTGGGATAGAAGAAGGGGGGAGAGAGAATGGGTAGGTGGGAGGAGTAGAGGGTAGGTAGATGGGAGGGGTAGATGGTAGGTAGATGGGTGGGTTAGAGGGTAGGTAGATGGGTGTGGGTAGAGGGTATGTAGGTGGGAGTGGTAGAGGGTATGTAGGTGGGAGTGGTAGAGGGTAGGTAGATGGGTGGGGTAGAGGGTAGGTAGATGGGTGGGGTAGAGGGTAGGTAGGTGGGAGTGGTAGAGGGTAGGTAGGTGGGAGGTGTAGACAGACGTAGGCAGATCGACTCTAGGCCCAAAACAATCCTGTACTGGATTATTTTTACACAGGAATGCTGTCTTTTGTTGCTGAAGTACGTCAATGGTTCTGAAACATTAAAAAAATGTTCCCTCTCCCGGCACAGGCACTAGGATTGTCAGATTGCTCTTAGCACAATGTTGAGGACACATTTCATTATCGATTTGTTCATTGATTGTCCCGAGACGTAGTCAAACAAATGAGATTTTAAAAAATATGTTCATTGAAATTAGTAAGTACAAAAGAAGATTTAAAATCAGAATACTTATTTAAACAAATTTATTTGATAAGCAAAGGAAAAAAATGTTGTTTTTTCTAAATGCATCAAACAGAGAAAATAAATGTCGAAATGAAATAAAATAACCTAGAGATAAGACAAGCCCCCCTCCCCCCTCCCCCCATTCATTTCGTAACAAATTTCTAAATGTACTGCACATCACATGTCTGCACAGGTTTTCTTTGTCTAATAAATTAAAATACTAAGAGTGAACGCCTGGGCCTAGATACTACACCTAAGGCGCCTGTCACGAGTCACTGAACGGTGGTGCAAGAATACCCCAGCCCTGCCCTACGCTTATGTCTTTGAATATTTATAAGGGTGTGGTTAACTGAATTTGAGAGCCCCTGAGCGGTGTGGGGGTTAAAAGAGAATCCACGACTTATTATCACAAAGGAGTCAAGTTGTGATAGTTCATAAAATTGTCACTACAGCTGGGTGTGTGGGTGGGAGAATAATGGCTGATTTATGCTTGGGGGTGGGGGTGGGATAGGGGTGTTAAGAGTAGAGAGAGGGATCGGCTATACGTTTTGTGTGGGGCTATGGGGACCTGGGCGAGAGAGAGAGAGAGAGTGGGAGGGAGAGGCATACATTGTTGTGTTGTGTGGTGTGTTATCCTGCTTAATCCCAACACACATGGAATATCACAACTAACTGGCTGCCCTATCTGAGTGTTTAGCATCATTTGTTTTCCGCCATGCATTCATCTACCACAATTGTTTGACGTGCACAGATTTCAACAACAGTAAGTCTTTTATGAATTGTAGATCATGAGAATTTAACTCCGTCCAATTGTGAACGGATCCACCAAGAGCCTAAGATTATCGAGTGCGCGACGTCTCTTCCATTGTTTACCTATTGTGTGCTACGTCCCTTAACCTCGTGTTGGCTTTGGAATGGTTTGATATTGGAGAATTCCATTTAATATATCATTGATATTCTAGTGGAATAAAAAAATAAGAGGCTTGTGTCTTTCGGAGTTAACAACAACAACAAAGGCTGGGCAGCTCAAATTACAGGTAAGGAACTTGACAGCGATTAGTTAGGTTACGTAAGGTGTTCATTAAGTTGGTGCGTCAGGGGTGAAGGTGGGTCAGGGGTGAAGGTGGGTCAGGGGTGTAGGTGGGTCAGGGGTGTATGTGGGTCAGGGGTGTAGGTGGGTCAGGGGTGAAGGTGGGTCAGGGGTGAAGGTGGGTCAGGGGTGTAGTGGGTCAGGGGTGTAGGTGGGTCAGGGGTGAAGGTGGGTCAGGGGTGTAGGTGGGTCAGGGGTGAAGGTGGGTCAGGGGTGAAGGTGGGTAAGGGGTGTAGGTGGGTCAGGGGTGTAGGTGGGTCAGGGGTGTAGGTGGGTCAGGGGTGTAGGTGGGTCAGGGGTGTAGGTGGGTCAGGGGTGTAGGTGGGTCAGGGGTGTAGGTGGGTCAGGGGTGTAGGTGGGTCAGGGGTGTAGGTGGGTCAGGGTTGAAGGTGGGTCAGGGGTGAATGTGGGTCGGGGGTGTAGTGGATCAGGGGCGTATCCTGATTTCTGGGTATATCATGCGCTTGTTGCTATTGTAGGCGTGGGTGGGTGAATTATGCGGGCGTTGTTATATCATATGCATGTGGGTGTATCATGTGGATGTGAGTGTATCATGTGGATGTGAGTGTATCATGTGGATGTGAGTGTATCATGTGGATGTGAGTGTATCATGTGGATGTGAGTGTATCATGTGGATGTGAGTGTATCATGTGGATGTGAGTGTATCATGTGGATGTGAGTGTATCATGTGGATGTGAGTGTATCATGTGGATGTGAGTGTATCATGTGGATGTGGGTGTATCATATTTTAGGTTTCTGCATATAACCTATAGGGAAAAATAATATGAATTTCACCGATTAGGCTGTTTAAAATAACATTTAATAGGATTATATTTATGGTTAAATTTGGTGTGTGTCACTTCTCTTTCCGAGAACCCACCCAGCACACATTTTGTTATGGGCCTTAAGTAAGTTTTTCATATGTTTCTGCTGATGCCTGCAGGTTCCAGAACACCTTCTACTCCTGGCATATTATGGCCCGTCCTGTTCCTCTTCCCCCACCTTTCTCCTGGCTCTTCTCTCTTCACTCATAGCTGTGAGGGTTGCTTCCGCAGTTTGAGTGCCCTCGCGTACCTTTGACCGCCAGGCATCCTGGCATGCATGATCAATAATACATCCCAAATAAATCAATTCGAGTAACGATCAATACCGTATGTTGACGTGTTTATGTGACAACTGGGTTTGTTTAAGCATGACCAAATTTGTTCTAGGATTGACTTACTGCACATATATTATTGCTATAGACTTTGGTAAGTCTTCGAAAATGTACACATACCTACCCGTTTGTCATCTCTAGTGTACACACTACACATCTAAAGTGTACACACTACACATCTATAGTGTACACACTACACATCTCTAGTGTACACAGTACACATCTATAGTGTACACAATACACATCTTTAGTGTACACTACATATCTATAGTGTACACACTACACATCTATAGTGTACTCACTACACATCTCTAGTGTACACACTACACATCTCTAGTGTACACACTACACATCTATAGTGTACACACTACACATCTCTAGTGTACACACTACACATCTTTAGTGTACACACTACACATCTATAGTGTACACACTACACATCTATAGTGTACATACAACAGACATATAAAAGATTTTTGACACCCCCTCGTTAGGATATCGAGTGTATATATGTATACATGTAGTTAGGATATCGAATGTATATATGTCTACATGTAGTTAGGATATCGAGTGTATATATGTGTACATGTCGTTAGGATATCGAGTGTATTTATATATACATGTAGTTAGGATATCGAATGTATATATGTATACATGTAGTTAGGATATCGAGTGTATATATGTGTACATGTCGTTAGGATATCGAGTGTATTTATATATACATGTAGTTAGGATATTGAGTGTATTTATATATACATGTAGTTAGGATATTAAGTGTATATATGTATACATGTAGTTAGGATATCGAGTGTATATATGTATATATGTCGTTAGGATATCGAGTGTATATATGTGTACATGTCGTTAGGATATCGAGTGTATTTATATATACATGTCGTTAGGATATTGAGTGTATATATGTATACATGTCGTTAGGATATTGAGTGTATATATGTATACATGTCGTTAGGATATCGAGTGTATATATGTATACATGTAGATATATTTTTAAGAAAAAGTTTTCGCTTGCAGACGAAACAGCCCCGATAGCACACACCCTCTCTTCCAAACAAAATATTAACAAATTTTAATAAAAAAGTTTAACCACTCACACAACACAAATAAATAAATGAGAACAAATAATAATAAAAGTAACTAACTTTATAAACATTTCGTATCCAGTAGTTCTAATATCGTATATCTAATACAAGTTGTGTCAAAATATGGACATACATTATGATGGCATTTGGTGGTCGGGTCTGTGCCTTTAAATGATTCTTTAAAAAAAAATGTTTGTGGTTGGGTTGGGGGGGGGCAATGTTCCCTCTGAGGTTCGTTGGTACGTGTGCAAGTCAAATACACTTGTGTGCAAAGTTGAATATCATCCATTTTTGTGTGCAATATTTTATAAAATTTGCTGCGAGGTAATTCTGAGCTGATACGCGGCGTCGGTCCGATATCTGCGCGGCTAGGTAGCCGCGCAGCTTAAAGGGAACATTGGTGCAGGTTTGATTAGTTATATGAGGTAACAAACTGACAGTGATATACTTCAGAATGTGTTATCGCCAGAGACAGACATTGTCTGCCTATTGTAGAATATAAAAGACCTGCGCGGTACCAACTGACCAGGCATATTGGAAGTGATAATTTCACTTCAAGTGATATCTAAAATCCAATACACATTTCTTACATAAATAACACACAGATCGTTACATAACGCAGGTAATAATATTACAAAAATGGCTTTCTAAAGTCTGAGCGTGGCACATCTGAGAGATGGCAACATCCGACCATACTGTAGCGATGCATTGTAGCTACCAAGAATCATTACCTTAAAGATAAACAAAAATTATATAACATTATTGTTTGCAAGTCCGTTACCATTTTTGTCAACAATTCACCATTACCATTTAGTTAAAATCCTCCATTTCCCTTTGTTATGTTATTACATTCTTTCACTGCATTTTGTGACCGCTCACTTAGCCGCAGCAACAAACACCAACATTAATTATTGGAGTAACTTCAGGAGTAACTTCAGGAGTAACTTCAGGAGTAACTTCAGGAGTAACTTTCATTTTGTAGATCGGAGTTTCCCAATGTGAGGGGAGTGGGGGTCCGGCCGATTGATAAGGGGGACAATTTGAAAACGTGAAATCAAATTAATATACATGTATTGCACATTCTTCGGTATTTGGGAGAAATAATTAAAATTTTGATTTTACACCTGTTTTTACATAAGCAAATTTCACAGAACAAAGGAACCTATTGTCGATGCGAAAGGGAATACATATGGTTTAATTACTGTTACTGAATTATATCAGGAAAATATTTACAACAAAAGGTTGAAAATATTTCACGGGCTCAAATAATTTGAAGTGCCTGAGACGGTTTTACTTGTTGGCGTTGATCATCAGTGTTTGAGCTGATTTAAAGAAATAGTTTCTGATTAGAAAACAATTTATTTTTCCAACTTGGATGATGCAGCTGATTTTAATCGATTTGTCTGATGTGTGTATGCAAGTTTGAGAAGATCTCACAGAAATGCTAAATGATGAGTCAGCTAAAACTTTATTTAGTATAACAAGAGAGATGGCACGGCTTTGAAACATGAATCAAAATATTCAAATTGGAATCTAACATAACATCTCTTTGCAGCAAGCATCCAGCACATATTAGACTAAATAGAAAATATTTACTAATAATTATATTATTTAGAAAAAAATCTTTTAAAATTGCTTCGTACTTGAATTTAACTTCTCGATATTTTATATTTAACAAATGGAATCGTTAGAAACCAGTAAAATGTGTGTGTGTGTGTGGTTAGGTGTGTGTGGATGGGTATGTGGATGTGTGGATGGGTGGATGGGTGTATGTGGTTTGTGGGTTTGTGGATGTGTGGATGGGTGTATGTGGTTTGTGGGTGTGTGGATGTGTGGATGGGTGTATGTGGTTTGTGGGTTTGTGGATGTGTGGATGGGTGTATGTGGTTTGTGGGTGTGTGGATGTGTGGATGGGTGTATGTGGTTTGTGGGTGTGTGGATGTGTGGATGGGTGTATGCGGTTTGTGGGTGTGTGGATGTGTGGATGGGTGTATGTGGTTTGTGGGTGTGTGGATGGGTGGATGGGTGTATGCGGTTTGTGGGTGTGTGGATGGGTGGATGGGTGTATGTGGTTTGTGGGTGTGTGGATGGGTGGATGGGGGTTTGAAGTCTAGAGTACCTGTCACCTAACACAGTAAAACTGATGTTGTCAAACACACACCTCATAGAACCACCGGCCGGAGCTCTTCTGCATCAGTGGTGCATGACGTCATGCTCGAACACTTTTTTAATATTAAAGATACACTATAACTTTATGGTATGTTAAAGATAACTTGATGGTAATTGTGGTCGACTCAATGGGTCCCATGAAATATTCACATAAACATTTAAATATGTTTCACTTCTGGGACTCTTCGGTATCTAACGGGTTTTAGACTTCATAATTCCTTGTATTTCTGACACTTATATCCTACAGGTCTCGCTCTTTAAACCAAAAGCTCTGTCAATTACACCGTACATTTCTTTTTCTTAGACCCAAGTAGTTGTGGCATTTAGACCCCACACTCCTCGTTTTTAGACCCCATGGTTCTGGCTATTGGACTCTATGTTTTCATTCTTAGAATTCGTAGTTGTTGGACTTTCGACCATTTATTACACATTTCTGACGTTTGCGAGCTGAAAGTTTTGAAATTGAATCCCGCAGTTCTAATACTTACACTCCATATTTATAAATAAACTAGGAGAGTAAATATACTGCTGATGCTGTCTGGGACGCCATCAAAGATTTCTTCCCTAGCGACAACGTTTTCTCTACACATCCGACATTGCTGAAGGTCTGACGTCATGGAGGCCGAGCCCTTGAACCGGCAGCTATCCTTGAACTCACGGAGCCAGGGCGAATGGTTGCAGATCCAGAGGAACACTTTCACCAACTGGGTCAACGAAGGCCTCAGACCTCGAGGGGTCAAGGTGGACGATCTCATGACGGACTTCTCTGACGGGGTCAAACTGGTGGCGCTGGTAGAGTCCCTGACCAGACACACGTAAGGCATAGTCATTGTTAGATTTTTGTTAACGCAGCTGGGCTTTTGAATAAGGAGCGAAAACAAGATGGCACCAGGCCACTATTAAATACTCCCCAAGCCTTAATTCTGGTTCACACACCAATATGTCAACAAATAAGGCAAACAGCACACGGCTCATTAGCCTTTGATCAAATATTTACAGCATTAATTAAATGTCTTTATTGAAATTGCAGCTTGTTTTTAATTTTTATGTTTTAAACGTTCTCTTAGAATCGCTGGAGCAGTGACCAAACCGACCAATCAGTATCAGAAATTACAGAACGTGACCTTTGCCCTGGACGCGGTCAGAAGAGATGGAGTCAAGATTGTTAATATAGGTCAGTAGCGTCAGGTTCTTGTAACATTCTGTCATCGTCTCACTGCAGTGACACCCCTGTCAGCTAGCGCCCCATGAAATACTTGTCCCCTGTCAGCTAGCACCCCATGAAATACTTGTTCCGTGTCAGCTAGCACCCCATGAAATACTTGTTCCGTGTCAGCTAGCACCCCATGAAATACTTGTTCCGTGTCAGCTAGCACCCCATGAAATACTTGTTCCGTGTCAGCTAGCACCCCATGAAATACTTGTTCCGTGTCAGCTAGCACCCCATGAAATACTTGTTCCGTGTCAGCTAGCACCCCATGAAATACTTGTTCCGTGTCAGCTAGCACCCCATGAAATACTTGTTCCGTGTCAGCTAGCACCCCATGAAATACTTGTTCCGTGTCAGCTAGCACCCCATGAAATACTTGTTCCGTGTCAGATAGCACCCCATGAAATACTTGTTCCGTGTCAGCTAGCACCCCATGAAATACTTGTTCCGTGTCAGCTAGCACCCCATGAAATACTTGTTCCGTGTCAGCTAGCACCCCATGAAATACTTGTTCCGTGTCAGCTAGCACCCCATGAAATACTTGTTCCGTGTCAGCTAGCACCCCATGAAATACTTGTTCCGTGTCAGCTAGCGCCCCATGAAATACTTGTACCTTATCAGCTAGCGCCCCATGAAATACTTGTTCCGTGTCAGCTAGCACCCCATGAAATACTTGTCCCGTGTCAGCTAGCACCCCATGAAATACTCGTTCCGTGTCAGCTAGCACCCCATGAAATACTCGTTCCGTGTCAGCCTACACACCAATGTAATTTAAGTAAAATAGTTGTACTTATTATAAGCCATAAAACCATACCATTTAGACTCAATAAGTTAATATTAAAGTTTAATAAAACTAAGATAAGTAATGTAAATAAAACCTCCTACATTATGAGCCTACATTTTGCAACTGTTTTATTTACTTGCCACAATTCACACATCCATTATGTATAACTAACACTTGTCCTGGATTTTTTAGTTCCCTTTAATACTTCGGCTGTCGTTGATCAAGGCATAATCGATTATGTGTCAATCGTTTATTTGAACAGTTGTACGATACACCGCTGTTGTTGTTATATGCACATCTAGGACTCTACTGGAGTCACGTCAGCTGTTCACAGCGATGTCCATTTCAAATAGTCAATGATATCGATTCCGGTTCTGATCAGGGAGCAACTACGGAAATTTTACCAGAACACCGTGGCGTTCAAATATTGAAAATCACCAGAAGTTGAACAACATAAAATGCGATAGGTGTGGATTTTTTTTTAAATTTGGAAGATTACAAATTTTGCTTGCACCGTTTGTCCTAATTCCATGAAAAGAAAGGCTCATCTTAAAAAAAAACAACAACCAAAAAACAAAAAAAAACCCTTCTGAGGCTAATAAATTACCAATCTTGGGTAGTTACATCCTATCATTACAACTGTATAGTATACATTATCATTACAATTGTATAGTATACTTTATCATTACAACTGTATAGTATACATTATCATTACAATTGTATAGTATACATTATCATTACTATTGTATAGTATACATTATCATTACTATTGTATAGTATACTTTATCATTACTATTGTATAGTATACTTTATCATTACTATTGTATAGTATACATTATCATTACAATTGTATAGTATACTTTATCATTACTATTGTATAGTATACTTTATCATTACTATTGTATAGTATGCCTTATCATTACAACTGTGTAATATATCAATACAATGACGCGTTACAACACTTCATATCCCAAAGTGAAACCATGCAACATTGCTGGTACACTAAATCCTTTAACATTTTGATACATACTGCCTCTTGTTGTCCCAGACAGCAGTGATATCCTAGAGCGTAATCTCAAGCTTATCCTTTTGTTGTCCCAGACAGCAGTGGTGTTAACCCAATCCTCTTGTTGTCCCAGACAGCAGTGATATTAACCCAATCCTCTTGTTGTCCCAGACAGCAGTGATATTAACCCAATCCTCTTGTTGTCCCCAGACAGCAGTGATATCCTAGAGCGTAATCTCAAGCTTATCCTCGGTCTAGTCTGGCAACTTATCCTCAAGTATCAGATCGGCCTGGGCGGGGCCCAGCAGAAGACTTGGATCTTAAAATGGCTGAATGCTGTCATCCCCGAGTGTGGCATTAAGAACTTCACTACCGATTGGAATGATGGGACGGCACTGCAGTGAGTGACAGCCACACCCCCTTTCCATTTACTCGCTATTCATACCCCCTCTAAACACTCTTTACATTCCTTTCTTCAACACTTACTTTTTCTCCATTCCCCGCTTCTCAATCCCAATCTTCTCAATCCACATCTTCTCAATTCTCTTCTTTCCCACACCTTATCTCTCCCATCTCTTCTCCTCAATACTATCATTCTCCTCAATAATATCCTTCTCCTCAATACCATCCTTCTCCTCAATACCACCCTTCCCCTCATACCATCCTTCCCCTCAATACCATCCTTCTCCTTACCCTTTCACTCCTTACCGATCTTCTCCATTTCCATAATCTCCAAACTCTCTTTGTTCATACCCTTCTTCTCCATAACCTTCCACTCCATACCCTTCCACTCCATACCCTTCCACTCCATACCCTTCCACTCCATACCCTTCCACTCCATACCCTTCCACTCCATACCCTTCCACTCCATACCCTTCCACTCTATACCCTTCCACTCTATACCCTTCCACTCTATTCCCCATGCAATCCATACCCTTCCTTTCCATTTCATCATTCTTCACATCACCTTTCTTACTTTCTCTTTATTTCACACATCTTCCTCTTTTCCTTTAATTGTTACATCTTACCTCTCCACCCTCTCTCTTTGCTTATTCACTTGTTTTATTCTTTCGGCTCTATCTTATTTAACCTGCGCCCATAACTTCTCTATGCCTCCTCCAACATTTCCCAACTCCCTTCTGTTAGATTTCAGGAAGACATCAAAGAGTTAACCTGGAAACTATGTCGAGAATAAATCGTTCTGAAATCAGTGTCATGTTTCAATACCCACTCTACATAAATTTGAATCCACCAAGGTGTTTTATCGTACACCTTATACAGGGGAAAGTACAGGGGAAATACAGGGGAAAGTACTGTAATATCATGACGTCATAGAGTATAACTCGAGCTTTAAATGTTATAATGACTAGATCTACTAGCAAATAGCTCCCACATATTACAGGAGTTACACCTTGTTGTGTAACATTCGTTAATTGTGTTCCTATCTGTGCAAAGTTATAATCTAATGTTTGTTTTATAATCTGCCAGTGCTCTCCTAGACTTCTGCAAGCCTGGACTGTCTCCAAACTGGAGATACCGTGATAAAGTGACAAGTAAGGGCGGTTGAGCGTGGGTTATGCGGGAAGGGGTTGCGGCTTACGGAGGTACTTGTGCGCTTTAAACGTGGTGTCTATGACATTTGACTATGGAATTGTTATATACAATATGGAATTGTCTATAAAATCGGTAATTGTATATATAAAATATGGAATTGTTATCATACAACTGGATTGTTATATACACTATGGACATTGTTATATAAAATATGGCAATTGTTACTATAAAATATGGCAATTGTTATCTGAAATATGGACATTGCTTACTATCAAATTCGGCAATTGTTATATAAAACTATGGAATTGTTCTATAAACTCATGGAATTGTTATATAAACTGGAATTGTTACTATTTTGGGAATTGTTTTTATAAACTCTGGAATTGTTCTAATCACATATGGAATTGTTATATCAACTTTGGGCATTTAGTTATATAAATTGGGAATTTTTATCTCGCACATTTGTGACTTGTTATATACATATGGACATTCGTTCTATAAAATCTGGATTGTTCTATCAAATACTGTGAATTGTTCTATCAGATTGTGGGAATTGTATCTATAAATCTGGCACTACGTGTTATCCCAATACTGATTGTTACTCTACCTCTATGGGCACTGTTTAATCTCAACTCATGGACTTGATTATACATCACTCTGCACCTTGTTCTATAGCATCATTCGGGCATTGTACACTCCTTTTGGTCACTTGTTATCTCACTCATTTGGTATTGTTATCACTACCATGTGGTACATTGATCTCATATCAATTCTGGCACTCTATCTCCACATTCGGCATTGTTTTATGGACATAATAGGTCACACTTGTTTCACTCAACATTGTCGCCACTTGTCGCTATCAACGCTACGCATGTTTCCAATAACTCATCACGACATTCGTTAGCTACCTATGCAATTACATCTCTCACACATTCCAATAACGCACCCCACATTCCAATAACACACCACACATTCCAATAACACACCTCACATTAACATAACACACCCACATTCCAATAACACACACCACATTCCAATAAAAAGTTTAATTTCTTTGTGGATCAACACCGACAATTTTTACCTGATACAATGCTTGAAGATTAACAAAAATTCGATAATAAATTGAGTGAATAGAATTAGATTAGCAGTGCTAAGACTGAATCAAACAATTAATCTGACCCCAGACTTGGAAACTGTCAGACAGCGATGACCTTGGCCGTGCAGAACTTCAACATCCCCCTAGTCCTTCGGCCAGATGACCTGGCCAGCCCTCAGCTGGACGAGAAGTCCGCCATCACTTACCTGTCCTACTTCATCAAGGTGGGAGGCCCTGGCTATGACGCCACCCTGCAGAGAGTTTCTTCGCGCGCCCTGCCTAAGGTGGTCTCAAACTTTACGGTAAGACCCTCCCCCACCCCTCAAACGGTGATTAATTTAGTCCTGCCAAAATTGGTCTCAAAATGTAAGTAAGACCTATTCGATGATTAATTTAGCCGTGTTAAGGGTGTTCTCAAACTTGACTGTAAGACCCTCCCCCACCCTTCAAACGGTGATTAATTTAGTCCTGCCAAAGTTGGTCTCAAAATGTAAGTAAGATCTCTTCGATGATTAATTTAGCCGTGTTAAGGGTGTTCTCAAACTTGACTGTAAGACCCTCCCCCACCCCTCAAACGGTGATTAATTTAGTCCTGCCAAAGTTGGTCTCAAAATGTAAGTAAGATCTCTTCGATGATTAATTTAGCCGTGTTAAGGGTGTTCTCAAACTTGACTGTAAGACCCTCCCCCACCCCTCAAACGATGATTAATTTAGTCCTGCCAAAGGTCGTCAGGAACTAAAATAATGTTCCCTCCAAGTTTCGTTGGTTGCACATAGCTAATAATAAACTTGTATTCAAAGTTATGCAGATTTCAATTTTTCTGTGCAAAATTTTACATCCCATGAACATAATATAATATCATTGTCAAAATTTGCTGCGGGGTAACTCTAAACTGCTGCGCGGAGTCGGGCAAATATGTGTGCGGCAGTAGATCCCCCCCCCCTCCTGCGGCTTAATGGGAAAAATTTTGTAACATCTCCCCAAAACGATGAATAATGATTGTCACTAAATTTCAGTTATAAACACTAAAACGACGGATCTATAAACCTATTTATTTATTTCCTTCACCCATGTGTCCATCTTTCCAAGCTTATTTGACGTTTCCACATTCAACACCGTCCACATTTCTCACAGCACACAATCGCTCCTAGTAGTTCCTCAAGTCTGATACTTGAATTCAGGAAAGAACGCAGCGGTCCACCCAAGGAGACAGTTCTGTCTTCAAATTGAGTGAGGACAATTAAAAAAAAACTACTGCAGATTCTTTACGTGGAAGGGGGTGGCCTAAGGCTATGCCCGCCAATGACCAATGCTTTTTCTTCCTGCTCCCCCTCCCATCTCCTTCCTTTACGCGTCCTCTCCGCCCGCCGCCCAAGACCAATAGAATGGAAATATCGATATGGCCAATGAACTATATCGAACAAATCGAATGAAGCTTCAAACCCAAATATAAAAGCGAACAAATTCACCTGAAATGTTCGATACCAATGCTAAATATTCGGATTAACCTGTAGCCTCATGAGATATGTGCCAATTGTCCGGATTAACATGCAGTCTAAAGAGAAGTTGGTCCAGTGTCGAGATTAACCTTAAGGCTAAAAGGTATGTGACAAGTACTCTAGGCCGTTTTGAAGCGTGAGAATACAAATGCTCATTTTGTAAACATGTTATCTGGAAAGAAGTCTCATAGAGTTCAAGTATAATTTGGCAGCAAATAGCAAATCGAACGTACCTCCGTGTAGGATAGCCGTTTTAAAAAGGGACTTTTAAATGACAGCCATGACAGGATGGCCAGAGAGATAAGAGCGAAACACTCCAGACATTATCATCTAGATTCTAGAGAGCTTAAAAGCGACAACAAAATATTTCATTATAACTTTACACCTTTTACTAGAAAACATATCTGATTAGACAATATGTCCTGTCAACAGTAACGTAGTTACAATTTCTAATGTCAGAGTTTCTCTTGTCACGCTCCCTCTTTTCTTCATCAAAACGTGACACTGTCACACTCCTATGTCTAATATTTTCATTCGAGGGATTTTGTCATTTCGGTGCCCATTGAAATTCGGCACCCGGGGTGAGCGGCGCCTTCACACGCCCCTGTCCACACACACAGATCTACATATGTCACGAGTCAATACAGCCAACAAAAAGGCCATTCATCGCGCCCGCCTCGTGTCACGCACCAGAGGACATCTATGGACACCTCGTGTGCTTTACATACCCACTGCCACAGCATGTTCGAAACCGACGTCTTCATATTACCCATATTACCCGTATTACCCATTTATACACAAACAAAGTCTTCCGTTGCCCATTTTTGTCCCGGCCCTCTCTTAACCCTCGGATAAACGATAATCATAACTCTATGCAAACCCTCGAAAGAAAAAAACTCACGAGGAGTTAAGTCTCACAGCTGTCCGGATACCGGAAACGGAAATTCAGAGTAAAAAAAACAACAAGTTATAAAAATGTTACCTTTACGTTCTTCTGCAATAACGTAAAAATAACAGCAGCATATATAATGAGGGCAAGATCGTTTGCTACATTATAGCTGGGCCGACAAGGTGCCATTATAGCTGGGCATACAAGGTGCCATTATAGCTGGGCCTACAAGGTGCCATTATAGCTGGGCCTACAAGGTGCCATTATAGCTGGGCCTATAAGGTGCCATTATAGCTGGGCCTACAAGGTGCCATTATAGCTGGGCCTACAAGGTGCCATTATAGCTGGGCCTACAAGGTGCCATTATAGCTGGGCCTACAAGGTGCCATTATAGCTGGGCCTACAAGGTGCCATTATAGCTGGACCTACTAGGTGCCATTATCCCTTAATCCAAATCAAATTGAAAACATTTATTTAATGAATTTATTCTAAAGTTACTCCACATTCGCACCATTTGCATTCATTAATTTCATGCACCCATCACCGTTAACTTGAATGATCATTTCGATACATTTATCTTTTACGATTTATATTTTTTCCGATTCTCAAACTGTCACATACCTTCTCCCTCTCGCGGTCCCCTACACTCCTCTTTCCTTTCCATCAGTCCTTCCCTTGTGTCATTACTCTATTTTTCCTCGACTATCCTCACCATCTACATGACATGTCTCCTAATCTCTCTTTGTCCCAACGATCAAACATGTCAGTTATCTTATCTTATCTTATCTTATCTTATCTTATCTTATCTTATCTTATCTTATCTGTTACAGACGCTCGTTCTATACAGAAGACTATTACGAACTTCATTTTTTATTGTGTCATCTCACTCGTTGTGTCATGTCCTCCCTTATGACATGTCACCCACTATGTCATGTCACCCGTTGTGTCATGTCATCCTCCCTTATGTCATGTCACCCGTTGTGTCATGTCAGCCCTTGAATAATGCCATCCCTTGTACAACTTCCTCTCTGTAGCCAAACATCTCAGTGAAATTCAAAGTGACACCAAACGCTAACATGGCGTAGTAATACCTAACACTGAAGGTTATGATGAACCTCACCACCATTAGAGTTAAAGTTGGTCTACGACCAAATATCCTTCACATAAAAAAATAACACACATGTCTTGGTAAATGACGTCACTAACGCATTCAGTTTATAAAAGAACAGTTATGACGTGGGACGGGTAGGAGTCGTCTATAAGGGTGACCCGTACAAATGGCCCCGGTCAAAACGGCCCCAGACAAATTGTTCAACATTTTTCAACAAAAACTTTAATTTTTTTTTCTCCCTTTTAAGCTTTTGTCAACTTTTTCACCCTTAAATAAAGTGGTAATAAAACAAAAACGTAAAAACAAAGTTTTTGAAAATAAATCCCTTATAAATGAGAGATAATTAAAAGTATTGATTATGTTCAAACGCGACAAACATTTACAGACTGAATCTGTCTTAACTCCCCTTTGCTTTATAACCCGAGGGGGTGGAGAGGGGAGAGGGGGAAAGATCTGGTCACCGATCGCTGGACCGAGCTCAGCGTGACACGTAAAATGTAAACGCCGGTACAGCGAAAATGTGGCGTCAACGCGCGAACTGAACTGTCACGTGAAAAAAAACAACAACCTGTGAAATTGAATTACATACGTTGTATAGAGATAAACTAAAAATACATTAATTTAATTACAATACGTTCGATCGATCTGAAATTTTGAAAGGATGCATTGTTAGGTGACACGGGTCCATGTGCCAAATTTCAGCTCGATGGCATAAAGGAAAGTGGGTCATTTTTTACTTTTGTTTTTTGGCCCTCCCAACGACGAACGACAGACAGAGAGGCTTAGAGAGACGGCGGTGAAGTTAATATAAGGGATTTAATTTAAAAAAACACGTAAAAACAAAGTTTTTGACTATAAATCCCTTATATATGAGACATAACTAAAAGTATTGATTATGTTCAGACGCGACAAACATTTACAGACTGAATCTGTCTTAACTCCCCTTTGCTTTATAACCCGGAAGGGGGGCGGGAGAGGGGAAGGTCTGGTCACCGATCGCTGGACTGAGCTCAGCGGGACACGTAAAATTTAAACAAAAGCACGCCGGTACATCGACGATGTGGCGTCAACGTGCGAACTGAACTGTCACGTGAAAAAAACAAACCGTGAAATTGAATTACATATGTCGTATAGAGATAAACTAAAAATGCATTAATTTAATTACGGTACGATCGATCGATCTGAAATTGTGATACGATGCATTGTTAGGTGACACAAGTCTATGTGCCAATTTTCATTTCGATGGCATCACGGGAAGTGGGTCATTTTTTTACTTTTGTTTTTTGGCCCGCCTGCTCGACGTACGAAGAGATGACGACAGACAGAGAGAGAGACAAGATTTCGAAGTTAATATAAGGGATTTAAAAATTTTAAATTAAATCTTGTCATGTTTTTATATTATTTCTTGTCAACAAACAGCCGCGATTGGTACCATTTCGCGTAAAGGCTATTAAATTAACTATTGTGATGTCATTATTATTGTTTATTATTAGCAAAACCTGACACTGAATAGGTGAGTAAAAATACGAATTTAATACTTGATTGGACATTTTACTTTTAGTCCATCTATTACTCCGGGGCCGTTTTGCCGTGGCCGTTTTGTCGGGGCCGTTTTGTCGGTGAACCGTCTATAAGCTATGATTAAAATTTTTGAGAACCGTTTAATATTGAGCGCCCCGCCCCCCCCCCGTCAGAAACATCCCCCACACCCCACCCTGTTATATAAAAGTTATGAGCCTCACAAAGGCCGGCAAAACCTGTTTACAAAGTCTATTTATAGCCTTGTCTTGCGCGACTTCGTTAAAATGTCTAAAACTTGTATACTCTCTTTCGTTAGCAGTCTTGTTATGGCGAATAAAAACAGGTCAGCAGAATTAACGGGTAAGACACGAGGGAGACGGGGGTGTGTGTGTATGTGGGGTGGGGGTCACTTATAAAAATATTTATATTCTTTCGCTTCACAGGACAAATTATTTTTTTTGTTTTGTTTTTATTTTCAAGCGGGCTTCACACTGTGCGGTTTAACCATTGGCATTTTCCGCATTCAAACGTTTCAGTTAAAAAAAAATAATTAAATAATCCTTTTATTAAATGTTTAACTATACATATATTTTTTAACTTCCTTTTTAAAAAAAAACAGTAGTGTGTAGATTTCCCTACAAATTTTATATTTTTTGTATTACACATAATAAAATTGTAAAACTGTATGTAGATAAGATGACCAAAACATTGTTTATTTTAATAAATTCATTCAGGTTTTCTCGCTTCTCCCCAGTTAGCATTTTTTAATCTATACAAGTAATAATACAAATTATAAATAAACGATGCAAACAATGAAATACAATAATATTAAAATCAAACAATTAAGTGTAATATTTATAAAGAAAAAAAAAGAAAAGAAAAAACAATGCCTCTAAGGCTTCCAATTAATGTTCTAAAAAGAAACTAATAAATTCTACTTTTCTCTACCCTATAGTTTGCTTTTAACTTATCATTCATTAGCATTGATATGGCAAAGCCAGCTTTAACTAATTGAATAATTAATTGGATTGTGTGCTAATGTACAAGTAATTACTATTTTATTTGATAATTTGAAGTTAAGTAAATTATAATTTTTTTATCTGGAACTTGCGAAATGTAATACTTACATGAGTAAGATTGATTAATTTATAAGACCGCAAAAGTAAAATACCACTTAAAATTCAACATAAAAGCAGAAAGCCACTTAAGGAATCGACTTCAAAGTGTTGCTACCAATGAGGCGAAAATTCCAAATATGGACCTTATGAATACCAATGGACCTGTTCACGTAGCATGTACCTTTGCCTGGATCGTGTGCTATTGCGTCAAATTGGATTGATTTCTGACGTCATCAGTGGCTGGAACCCACGGGAAGAAGAAAGGTTGTCTGCTGGTCGGATTAAATTAAGTGGCGAAGAGTAATTGTTTTTTCTAAAAGTGGAAATGTGTTTAAGGCAAGAGAGGATATTGTCATGGAATAAATGTGTTTAAGTTAAGAGAGGATATTGTCATGGAATAAATGTGTTTTAGGTAAGAGAGGATATTGTCATGGAATAAATGTGTTTAAGGTAAGAGAGGATATTGTCATGGAATAAATGTGATTAAGGTAAGAGAGGATATTGTCATGGAATAAATGTTTTTAAGGTAAGAGAGGATATTGTCATGGATTTTTTTTCCCACTATCGCTGTGTCTACCACTGAATTACTTCTGTGTTCAAAATAATTTTTTACTAGAACTATGGGCCCGTTAGCTCACGGGATAGTACATGCATTTTGGCATCACCATTTTAAAAACAAGAATTACTCGAGGGATGCTGCCATTCATTCCTGGGGGTAGAGAGCATGACATCGGAAGTTTGAAAATTGATTTCTTGAGAACAGTATTGTTCCTACATGTAATGTCTTTTCTGTCAAACATAATCGTGAATAACAAGGGGAACACAACATATATATGTTTAAATGGTAAAAAACAATGTCGTTGTAAAGAATAATATTGAAACTATACTAGTAATAGTATTTTTTATTATTATTATTTTTTTGAAGTTGTTCCTTTGTTATCTTAGAAATTGAACGTTAGGTAATTTTTGCGAAGCACGTTTTTAAAACAAATAATAAACATTATTTTACGGTCAACAAAAATCATTCCCTCTGCCCAATGAGGTTGTTGACCCCCTGATTTGTAGTAGCGCTCTCGTTCAATCACTGTACTCGGAATCTAGAGATCAAAACGAAAAATTGACTTTTTATTGAACAATTTGAAGCATGCAATGTGATAGTATTTGCAGAAAAACAAATAAAAATAAATGCACAACTGGTTTACAAACCAGAAAATCTTATTTACATAATGGATATTGAGCTTCGATTTTTCCGAACCACTTGAGTCCGTGCTTCCGTGGTGTTTGTTCTTGCATACGGAACAAGAAGCGTGTTTGTATCCCTATTTCTATCTGAGGGTCGTATTAGATTAACATTGGGTCGTATTAGATTAACATTGGGTCGTATTAGATTAACATTGTGTTGTATTTTCCCAGAAATGTTATCATCTACCAAGTTATCCAACCTCAATGTTCTAGTTTGGAGTCTGTGTTTACGGCATATCCCAAGATTTTTATATGATAATCTAAATAGTAATAACAAAAATAACCGTTGCTGTTAGAAATATCCGATGTTTGCGGCTAAAGGCGTTCGAATAATCAACAAAGTGGTTTATTTCTTGTGCTTGTTTGTATATTTGATGTATAAATGTGTTGAAAACATAATTAGCTACATATAGCAAACATGTATGAAATTTCAATTAGACTAAATGTTTTTTTCAGTTATTCCAGTTATATTTTTGATAACAGTATTGTGCAATGTATTAATACTATTCTGTTCGTTCAGTGTTCTACGTTGTGGGGAAACAAATAAAAATATTCAATGTTTTCTTCCCGCGAATAGTAGATTCTATTATTTGCTAAAGCAGGCTGAAAAATTTTTTTGTTGTGACGCCTACACTTTCTTCGTTTACTTATTTCGTTTAACAGTCTGGCATTATGAGGTTTGGGTGTGCGTATGTGTGGCTTTGCGCATATGTGGGTGTGCGCATATGTGGGTGTGCGCATATGTGAGTGTGCGCATATGTTGGTGTGCATATGTGTTGGTGTGTAGATGTGTTGGTGTGTAATTCGGTGCTAACTTAAAATGTAACTCAGAAGGTAACTCGACAGTAGTAAAAAAAAACATTTTCGGCTCGGCAATTCATTCTCCATGTAAACACACATTATGTTTTAATCATACACAAGGACTTTTTCAAAACGCAAATGAACCATCTCGTTTTGAATAAAAAGGCGAGAACGCCTTGCGTTGCGTCTATTTTACCCAAGATACACTCCCTAGTTTTACTACCTGCTATACAACTTGTATCAAGCGTACGAGGTTGATAGTGCGTATAAAGTACATCTCTCTAGGGCAGACGACCGGCTTTGATCGCACCATCTCATTTGAAAGTGCCTGGAAGGTGTGTTTCAGATTCCATATTTGTACAACTCTCTTGAGTGGCACGCAGCTCATTTAGTCCACGGGCAGCCGACGATAACCACACATAAAATATGAGGTTAAGATGTTGACTTTGTGTGTACGGTATTATATTTAATGTCAACACCTCGCCCAGGGCAAGCTTGGGACATTCAAGAATATCGTTTAAATATAGTCTACAGAGGCGGGGACTCAGAATATCGTTTAAATATAGGCTACAGAGGCGGGGACTCAGAATATCGTTTTAAAATATAGGCTACAGAGGCGGGGACTCAGAATATCGTTTAAATATAGGCTACAGAGGCGGGGGACTCAGAATATCGTTTAAATATAGGCTACAGAGGCGGGGACTCAGAATATCGTTTTAAATATAGGCTACAGAGGCGGGGACTCAGAATATCGTTTAAATATAGGCTACAGAGGCGGGGACTCAGAATATCGTTTAAATATAGGCTACAGAGGCGGGGACTCAGAATATCGTTTAAACGTAACGTCCATGGGCGGATGCTGTTATTTCAGATTTTTTAAAAACATATGTTTTCAGGAGTGGAAATTGTTATGCTTACTCAATCTGAACCTCAATTTCATTTCTGAAATTCTGTCATGAGATTAAGATAGGGGCCGTCCATAAAGTACGTCACGCTATTTTTGACCATTTTTAAAACTCTGACACAAACTTCGCCCCCCTCCCCTCTAAAGTACGTCCACACTTTCGAAGAAAAATGTTTGTTTATATTTTTAAAAAATAATTGAAATTTAATATAAAACACCGTAACGTCTCACATGGCCGGACACCCCCCCTGCCCCCCTGTCACAAGTTGTCACACTTTCTTATACCCCCTCCCCCCCTCTGGAGCGTGACGTACTTTATGGACGGCCCCTTAAGGGCAAACATAAAATAAATGAATATTGTCCCCAATTTTTTATCTCAGTTCTATAGATATTTCTCAATAGAACTTTAACTACTGAACCACAAGTCTAAAAAATATATTTTTTTAAAAATTATAATTATTTTTTTTTGTGTGGGTGCTCGTCCTTGTTCTTTGTCCGTCTTGTTCGACGACGACCATTCTCGTAATACTAGCTATCTGCTGTACAGCTTGGTGTATCCTTTGGTGGCTAATTACAGCTATCCTTGCTTGAAATGTGCCTCCAAATGTTGGACTAGAGATGGTCGGGGTGTATTCAGGAGTGCCACGAGCCCGATTTTTCCTGGTCTGTCTTCTGGACTTGGCAGCCTGTTGTCTGTTTGCTTCACTGACTGCTGCGCCTTTCCCGTATAATAATAATAAGGCGCCAGGAGGCTAGGTCTCTGGCTGCTGCCTCCCTGGCGTCCTGCCCAATGCCATACGCCTTCAATGGGGTCTTGATCGTATCCATGTAAAGTTCAAATGTATTGGTTACTACACAATTAAAATAATATATAATGACAGTTTATTGCGTCTCTACCTATGCTGGCAGCAAAGGTATGTTTACAGTCAGTCCCCACCCTTTTTGTTTTCGCTCGACCCCTGCTAGTACCTTATTGACGTGCGGCTAGATCAAAGCTTCATCCATAGAATATTTTAACCCCCCAACATTTTTACTATTAAAAATATACATGACATCATGAGCCAGCGGCTTTTTATTTTGTTTGTTTGCTTGTTTGTTTCAATTTTCATTACTATTTTTTTTTGCGGGGTAAACGTACCAATCAGAATTTGTGGTGCTAAACACTTATCAGCTGTTGATAAGTTTAACATCTAAAAGATAAACATTTTTGGAAAATCATCTTTAAAAATGCAACAAATCTGCTGTCTTTAAGGAACTATATTTCTGAGCTATCTTCAGATGAAAACAAAGGAGACAATTTAAAGAAATTATGGAGCATTTTTAAAAAATATAAATGTCAGGCCATTAGTTTAGAAAAGTAAAGAAACACAATTTTCAAGAAGCTTTGCGGCCACTGGACTGGTCAAGAAAAAACAAAAACAAACAAAGTGAATCTATCAAAATAGACCATTCCTTTCCGATTCTACTCAGCATTTGTGGCAGCAGGAACAAGGAAACGTCGTAGGGAGGAAATAAATAAACCTCAGACACTTTTTAGGCATACGGCAGTTTCATCGGCAACACACTTGTCACGGTCCATCAAACACAAAGAGATACGGTCGTTAGAGCTAGGGGGATTCATTGTAAACAAATTGTAAACAGTGTACGTGGTTATGTGAAGGGACGGTTTCGAAATCTAAATAACAAGAAATAACTGATCAAGTCTTACAAAAAGATACAATTTTGTTTTCAAGGCTGTTCCTGATATGATTTCTTGTTCTAATTGTTTTAACCATTGGCGCTCTTTTGCTTTGCTAAATATTTCGTTTTATTTTGGATATCGCATTTTCATTTCTTTTTATATTATTTTTAATTGTTTTTTTGTTACTTTTTTTTTGTTACTTTTTTTTGTTACTTTTTTTTAATACTTTTTTTTGGTTACTTTTTTTTTGTTACTTTTTTTTGTTACTTTTTTTTGTTACTTTTTTTTGTTACTTTTTTTTGTTACTTTTTTTGTTACTTTTTTTGTTACTTTTTTTTTGTTACTTTTTTTTGTTACTTTTTTTTGTTACTTTTTTTTTGTTACTATTGGTTTATAAACATCGTTCTTGCTTTCCTTTCTTACTGTAGTTTTTGTTACAAATTATTTTTACAAGTTTAAAAAAAATGCAAAATGAGTGTTGTGCGACTATGTTTGACAATCGTCTGTTGTAAGTATTCACTAAGATACGGGACCATTAACAATGAATCAAGATAGACAAGATATTCAGCATCTTGAGACGCCAAGTTGAGCCTGTGTTGAACACCATGTTTAGCATCTTTAGACACCATGTTTTGCATCTTAAGAGATCGTGTTCAGCATCTTTAGACACCATGTTTAGCATCTTTAGACACCATGTTTAGCATCTTAAGAGATCGTGTTCAGCATCTTTAGACACCATGTTTAGCATCTTAAGAGATCGTGTTCAGCATCTTTAGACACCATGTTTAGCATCTTAAGAGATCGTGTTCAGCATCTTTAGTCACCACGTTTAGCATCTTAAGAGATCGTGTTCAGCATCTTTAGACACCATGTTTAGCATCTTAAGAGATCGTGTTCAGCATCTTTAGACACCATGTTTAACATCTTAAGAGATCGTGTTCAGCATCTTTAGACACCATGTTTAGCATCTTAAGAGATCGTGTTCAGCATCTTTAGACACCACGTTTAGCATCTTTAGACACCATGTTTAGCATCTTAAGAGATCGTGTTCAGCATCTTTAGACACCATGTTTAGCATCTTAAGAGATCGTGTTCAGCATCTTTAGACACCATGTTTAGCATTTTAAGAGATCGTGTTCAGCATCTTTAGACACCATGTTTAGCATCTTAAGAGATCGTGTTCAGCATCTTTAGACACCACGTTTAGCATCTTAAGAGATCGTGTTCAGCATCTTTAGACACCATGTTTTGCATCTTAAGAGATCGTGTTCAGCATCTTTAGACACCATGTTTAGCATCTTTAGACACCATGTTTAGCATCTTAAGAGATCGTGTTCAGCATCTTTAGACACCATGTTTAGCATCTTAAGAGATCGTGTTCAGCATCTTTAGACACCATGTTTAGCATCTTAAGAGATCGTGTTCAGCATCTTTAGTCACCACGTTTAGCATCTTAAGAGATCGTGTTCAGCATCTTTAGACACCATGTTTAGCATCTTAAGAGATCGTGTTCAGCATCTTTAGACACCATGTTTAGCATCTTAAGAGATCGTGTTCAGCATCTGTAGACACCACGTTTAACATCTTAAGAGATCGTGTTCAGCATCTTTAGACACCATGTTTAGCATCTTAAGAGATCGTGTTCAGCATCTTTAGACACCATGTTTAGCATCTTGCGACACAGTGTTTAAGCCAATTCCTCGTCCACTTGTGGCTGTCAATTGCATTACAATGACTTTTAGATGTCTCCTGATTATTAATATTTAACTTAAAATGAAATGAATGCAATGAGTTGTAAACGGTGAAATTAGCCGACTGTAGAGAGAGAAGTCACAGTTTATTGTTTGAGCCTTCTCTTTCATGAGGGGCATCTACCGATCATCGTCGGCGTCTGCGATTCCTCCAAGGGCATAGGCCACCTACGAGAGACCTCCAGGCATCTCTATCCTGGGCCAGCTTCTTCAGGATCTTCCATTCATGGCCAATTCTCTTGATGTCTGCCTCCAATTCTCGGCGCCAAGTGTTTCTTGGACGGCCTCTTTTCCGCTTACCCTGTGGGTTCCATTTCAGGGCTTGCTTTGTTGTGTTAGGAGCAGGTTTCCTTTGTGTATGACCAATCCACCTCCACCGCTTCTGGATAATCTCTTCCTCAATGGGCTTCTGTTTTGTCCGCTGCCACAGTTCCTGGTTGCTGATTTTGTCTGGCCAGTGAATTCTGAGAATCCTTCTTAAACAGTTGTTGATGAAGGACTGGATTCTGGTCAAGTTTACAGCCGTTGTTCTCCATGTCTCGGCTCCATATAGCAGCACAGCTTTTACCATAGAGTTAAAAATCCTTACTTTTAACTTGCTGCCTAAGTTGTTAGAGACCCAACCATTCTTGAGTTGCTGGAAGGCTGCTCTTGGAAAAGCAAGAGCAGCCTTCCAGCAACTGTTTATATATTTATTAGAAAATAATATATCACTTTTAGCGACTTTTCCACGTCCCCAAGATGACCAATGTGTCTATTTCTTTCCAAAGTGTGTCTCTTTCTTTCCAAAGTGTGTCTCCAAAATTTTTCAGAGCGTTTGAAGAGGTTCTATTTTACTCAATTCTCATCAACCATTTTAGTTTCAAAGGTGAAGGCCATCTACTGGGTTTTAATGAAATTCACCAATGTATGTTATAAATAAACGTTCTGTAAATCTAGCCCCTCCCTCCCGTGTGTGGTACTATCCTTTAAATCAGTGCTTCTCAAAGTGGTGGTCCGCGGACCGGTGCCGGTCCGTGGGGCCATCCGTTGCCGGTCCGTGGGGCCATCCGTTGCCGATCCTCAGCAGTTATCAAGAAAGGACAGAAAAATCTAATTATAATCCTCCATTTGCAACCATTAATAATAACCCTATAGAATATGTCAATTTTCGGCAATAAACACATAAAATGAAACAAATATAATAAAATAAATTGCATTTCGCTACCACGTCAGTACAGGGAAAATAGTTCACCGGTCTCCGGTGGAAGGGAAAAATTCCTGCCTGTCCGCCATACTAAAAAGTTTGAGAAGCACTGCTTTAAATCACCAGTGATAACTGACTGACAAACCTACACGTTTTCATCTTAAAGATAACCTACTCGTGTTATCTCACTGAAGATAAATATAGATGTTTCCAGACAGTTCTTATCCCATGAGCCACAGAGGGGAAAGGGGGGAGGGGGGCAGGGTGATAGAAGTCACATAAAATCATGTTTTTTAAATCCTTTATATTAACTCGTGGTGTCTGCGGCCGACCTTGCTTGCTTGCTTGCTTGTCGCCAAAACTTTTGATCGATTTTTAACCCACTTGCTCGCAAGATAGCGAGCTGAAATTTTGCAGGCAGTTTCGTACCGATGATAAAAACAATGTATCAAAATTTCAGATCGATCGCATGTACCGTAATTAAATTATTGATTTTTTAGATTATTTTATTTATTCCTATGTATCATGCTATTTTTTGAGATAGAGCGTCGCGGTGCGTATTATATTGAACAACCTTTCTGTCGCGCAATAAGGTGCGTATTTTATTGACAACACTTTTTATAAACCTATTCCTGATCGGTGCGCATTATATTAAACACGTTTTACGACACAACTGCAATTTTGTATTTTTGGATGGTCTTGCGCTGCGTGTTATAATGAACATTCTTTTAGTTACGTCTCATACGTAAAGGATTTATAGTCAAAAACTTGGTTTTTTACGGGTTGTTTTTATTTCATTTGATTTTTTTACGATTTTAGTTTTTGTGGGGAATTCTGTTTTCACTTCGTTTTTAATGGTGAAGATTTTTTTCTGATAGTTTGCGTAATTAAGGAGACTATAAACACGGGACCATTTTCCTCTTCACTTCATATTTTCTTATTATCTTTATCCATTAGGTAATGGGGGAAAGAGGGTTGGTGCTAGTAATGTTAAGTTATTCACAGAGTGTGCCACTCTTTAAAGATTATTTAGAGCCCTTGGTATAAACCAAAATAAGGTAAACACAATCTGAGAGTCTCAGTTTGTTATGGTCCTTTTAAAATTTCATAAAAATTCCAGATTTATTAATTTAATCAGTTATTTTGGTGTCCTGAATATCAAATGTTTATTATGTCTTATCAGAGCGACGTTATGTTATATGCCATATGAGTTGGATTGACATATTATCTCGTTCCATAAAGTGCAAAGCACCAGCGACGAGACAATGTATGTACCAGTGAACAACGAGATAACCCCAGGGATAGAAACAACGTACAAAACCCCAAACACAGCAATCACCGGCAATTATCAACAATCATAACGTCAACAATTGACAAACCTGACGATTCCATCACATCGACGGACTCAATCACAATATCATCATGGCCAAAAAAATTGCAGGAAATACCTGATATTTTTTTCACGAGCTACTTGACCATTGCAGTAACCTACGCAATATATACACTCATTCAAGATCGATATAAAAGTTATTAAATAATAAAACTAATGCCCTTGCTTAAAAAAAAAGAATAGGAAACCAAGTGGAAGGGTAAATTACCGCCAGGAAGTACTGTCCGACCTTGACATGAAGCTTAGAGAACAGAGAGCCACCTGGAGAGTCAGCAGGGCCTCGGATCAGATGACGGTGGGACAGTTTTATTGAGACTTCCACACAGCACGAGTCATGCTCCGTTAGACCCAGCAGAGTCGGAGGCCAAACAATTCATGGATTAAACTCAGCATTCAAATTTCACGGATACATTTTCTAAATTGGCTTCTTGAACAATAGCTGTGCTGTCTAATCTATGGATGTGCTTTCTAAGCCATGAAAAGACTGTCGTAACCCATCAATAGACTGTCGTAACCCACCAATAGACTGTCGTAGCCCATCAATAGACTCTCCTAAGCAATAGATTTCCTTTCCTAACGTTTATGAAGAAGATTTTGAAATAATTATTATCCTATTATCAAAATGTATAGTTTCATTAGTCTTAATGTTTGTGTTCAATGTTTTTCTCATGATGGCCATAGTTGGATAATAAGTTTTGCACATGACTATTGTTGGATAAGTTTAGCACATGATGACTATTGTTGGATAAGTTTTGCACATGACTATTGTTGGATAAGTTTTGCACATGACTATTGTTGGATAAGTTTTGCACATGACTATTGTTGGATAAGTTTTGCACATGACTATTGTTGGATAAGTTTTACACATGACTATTGTTGGATAAGTTTTGCACATGACTATTGTTGGATAAGTTTTGCACATGACTATTGTTGGATAAGTTTTGCACATGACTATTGTTGGATAAGTTTTGCTCAAGATAGCTTTTTTTAAAAAGATGATATATTTTTCACGTATTAGCTTTTTTCTTGGTTATGTCTGGCTCCTGGTGGCTATATTTAGAAACCATGTTTGTTACAGGGATAGGTCAATTTTATTTGTTTGTCTCAATGTTGTCCACAGACTGACTGGAGGGATGGCCAGGCCTTAGTCAACTTGGTGCGTTCAGCCGGTGGTCATGTGACTCATGGGTCAGACATTCAGCCATCGTCACTGGAGTTGATCAATCAAGGTGAGTGGCCAGCACGTGTGGGATAACATACCTGTTGTCACGTGATGACATAACAGTTGTCACGTGATGCCATAACTGTTGTCAGATGATGACATACCTGTTGTCACGTGATGACATAAATGTTGTCACGTGATGACGTAGCCCTGGTGGCGTTTCCCTGATGGTGGGGTCCTGATTCTCTCCCTGGTCATGTCAGGACATCACGTGATTTAACAAAAGACGGAAATTTTATGCTTGTGTATCACATGATTAAATTACCAGGATCTAAGCAAATGTTCAAATACAAGCAGCAAATTGCATGAATACATGGCATTTCGTACATTTGATTACATTACAAAGATCACAGCACATGAGCAAATACTGGCATTTAGTACATTTGATTACATTACAAAGATCACAGCACATGAACAAATACTGGCATTTAGTACATTTGATTACATTACAAAGATCACAGCACATGAGCAAATACTGGCATTTAGTACATTTGATTACATTACAAAGATCACAGCACATGAACAAATACTGGCATTTAGTACATTTGATTACATTACAAAGATCACAGCACATGAGCAAATACTGGCATTTAGTACATTTGATTACATTACAAAGATCACAGCACATGAGCAAATACTGGCATTTAGTAAATTTGATTACATTACAAAGATCACAGCACATGAGCAAATACTGGCATTTAGTACATTTGATTACATTACAAAGATCACAGCACATGAACAAATACTGGCATTTAGTACATTTGATTACATTACAAAGATCACAGCACATGAACAAATACTGGCATTTAGTACATTTGATTACATTACAAAGATCACAGCACATGAACAAATACTGGCATTTAGTACATTTGATTACATTACAAAGATCACAGCACATGAGCAAATTCTGGCATTTATTACATTTGATTACATTACAAAGATCACAACACATGAGCAAATACTGGCATTTAGTACATTTGATTACATTAAAAAGATCACAGCACATGAACAATTACTGGCATTTAGTACATTTGATTACATTACAAAGATCACAGCACATGAACAAATACTGGCATTTAATACATTTGATTACATTACAAAGATCACAGCACATGAACAAATACTGGCATTTAGTACATTTGATTACATTACAAAGATCACAGCACATGAGCAAATACTGGCATTTAGTACATTTGATTACATTACAAAGACCACAGCACATGAGCAAATACTGGCATTTAGTACATTTGATTACATTACAAAGATCACAGCACATGAGCAAATACTGGCATTAAGTACATTTGATTACATTACAAAGATCACAGCACATGAGCAAATACTGGCATTTAGTACATTTGATTACATTACAAAGATCACAGCACATGAACAAATACTGGCATTTAGTATATTTGATTACATTACAAAGATCACAGCACATGAACAAATACTGGCATTTAGTACATTTGATTACATTACAAAGATCACAGCACATGAACAAATACTGGCATTTAGTACATTTGATTACATTACAAAGATCACAGCACATGAGCAAATACTGGCATTTATTACATTTGATTACATTACAAAGATCACAGCACATGAGCAAATACTGGCATTTAGTACATTTGATTACATTACAAAGATCACAGCACATGAGCAAATACTGGCATTTAGTACATTTGATTACATTACAAAGATCACAGCACATGAACAAATACTGGCATTTAGTACATTTGATTACATTACAAAGATCACAGCACATGAACAAATACTGGCATTTAGTACATTTGATTACATTACAAAGATCACAGCACATGAACAAATACTGGCATTTAGTACATTTGATTACATTACAAATATCACAGCACATGAACAAATACTGGCATTTAGTACATTTGATTACATTACAAAGATCACAGCACATGAACAAATACTGGCATTTAGTACATTTGATTACATTACAAAGATCACAGCACATGAACAAATACTGGCATTTAGTACATTTGATTACATTACAAAGATCACAGCACATGAGCAAATACTGGCATTTAGTACATTTGATTACATTACAAAGATCACAGCACATGAACAAATACTGGCATTTAGTACATTTGATTACATTACAAAGATCACATCACATGAGCAAATACTGGCATTTAGTACATTTGATTACATTACAAAGATCACAGCACATGAGCAAATACTGGCATTTAGTACATTTGATTACATTACAAAGATCACAGCACATGAGCAAATACTGGCATTTATTACATTTGATTACATTACAAAGATCACAGCACATGAGCAAATACTGGCATTGAGTACATTTGATTACATTACAAAGATCACAGCACATGAGCAAATACTGGCATTTAGTACATTTGATTACATTACAAAGATCACAGCACATGAACAAATACTGGCATTTAGTACATTTGATTACATTACAAAGATCACAGCACATGAACAAATACTGGCATTTAGTACATTTGATTACATTACAAAGATCACAGCACATGAACAAATACTGGCATTTAGTACATTTGATTACATTTACAAAGATCACAGCACATGAGAAAATACTGGCATTTAGTACATTTGATTACATTACAAAGATCACAGCACATGAGCAAATACTGGCATTTAGTATATTTGATTACATTACAAAGATCACAGCACATGAACAAATACTGGCATTTAGTACATTTGATTACATTACAAAGATCACAGCACATGAACAAATACTGGCATTTAGTACATTTGATTACATTACAAAGATCACAGCACATGAGCAAATACTGGCATTTAGTACATTTGATTACATTACAAAGATCACAGCACATGAGCAAATACTGGCATTTATTACATTTGATTACATTACAAAGATCACAGCACATGAGCAAATACTGGCATTTAGTAAATTTGATTACATTACAAAGATCACAGCACATGAGCAAATACTGGCATTTAGTACATTTGATTACATTACAAAGATCACAGCACATGAACAAATACTGGATTACATTACAAAGATCACAGCACATGAACAAATACTGGCATTTAGTACATTTGATTACATTACAAAGATCACAGCACATGAACAAATACTGGCATTTAGTACATTTGATTACATTACAAAAATCACAGCACATGAGCAAATACTGGCATTTAGTACATTTGATTACATTACAAAGATCACAGCACATGAGCAAATACTGGCATTTATTACATTTGATTACATTACAAAGATCACAGCACATGAGCAAATACTGGCATTTAGTAAATTTGATTACATTACAAAGATCACAGCACATGAGCAAATACTGGCATTTAGTACATTTGATTACATTACAAAGATCACAGCACATGAACAAATACTGGATTACATTACAAAGATCACAGCACATGAACAAATACTGGCATTTAGTACATTTGATTACATTACAAAGATCACAGCACATGAACAAATACTGGCATTTAGTACATTTGATTACATTACAAAGATCACAGCACATGAACAAACACTGGCATTTAGTACATTTGATTACATTACAAAGATCACAGCACATGAACAAATACTGGCATTTAGTACATTTGATTACATTACAAAGATCACAGCACATGAGCAAATACTGGCATTTAGTACATTTGATTGCATTACAAAGATCACAGCGCAAGAACAAATACTGGCATTTAGTACATTTGATTACATTACAAAGAACACAGCACATGAGCAAATACTGGCATTTAGTACATTTGATTACATTACAAAGATCACAGCACATGAGCAAATACTGGCATTTAGTACATTTGATTACATTACAAAGATCACAGCACATGAGCAAATACTGGCATTTATTACATTTGATTACATTACAAAGATCACAGCACATGAGCAAATACTGGCATTTATTACATTTGATTACATTACAAAGATCACAGCACATGAGCAAATACTGGCATTTAGTACATTTGATTACATTACAAAGATCACAGCACATGAGCAAATACTGGCATTTAGTACATTTGATTACATTACAAAGATCACAGCACATGAACAAATACTGGCATTTAGTACATTTGATTACATTACAAAGATCACAGCACATGAACAAATACTTGCATTTAGTACATTTGATTACATTACAAAGATCACAGCACATGAACAAATACTGGCATTTAGTACATTTGATTACATTACAAAGATCACAGCACATGAACAAATACTGACATTTAGTACATTTGATTACATTACAAAGATCACAGCACATGAACAAATACTGGCATTTAGTACATTTGATTACATTACAAAGATCACAGCACATGAACAAATACTGGCATTAAGTACATTTGATTACATTACAAAGATCACAGCCCATGAGCAAATACTGGCATTTAGTACATTTGATTACATTACAAAGATCACAGCACATGAACAAACACTGGCATTTAGTACATTTGATTACATTACAAAGATCACAGCACATGAGCAAATACTGGCATTTAGTACATTTGATTACATTACAAAGATCAAAGCACATGAGCAAATACTGACATTATTACATTTGATTACATTACAAAGATCACAGCACATGAACAAATACTGGCATTAAGTACATTTGATTACATTACAAAGATCAAAGCACATGAGCAAATACTGACATTTATTACATTTGATTACATTACAAAGATCACAGCACATGAACAAGTACTGGCATTAAGTACATTTGATTACATTACAAAGATCAAAGCACATGAGCAAATACTGGCATTTAGTACATTTGATTACATTACAAAGATCAAAGCACATGAGCAAATACTGACATTTATTACATTTGATTACATTACAAAAATCACAGCATATGAATATATCCCAAAGAACACATAATTAATTAAATACTTGCAGCCCCTCACACCAGTAAACACAAAAACACGTGTTTTAAAGGATGTCATGATGAATGACATCCATAAAATTTAATTGTTACATTAGTCTAACAATGACTCATCATGAAAACCAGATATTTATAATGACAATTTTAAGTCGTCATGAAAACTTTCTCTTTTATGACAACGTATTTCAATCTGACAAATTGAATCTTACCAGTCAGCTCCAATGTTCAAACACTGACATCAGCTTTGAGTTCATGTAATGCCCAGACCAACGGAGATTCGAGCCATTCAGTTTGTCTCCTAATTTAAGGACAAGTTTTATGGTCGTAATTTCTTTCAATATTTAAAACCCGGAAGTGAGACTTCTTAGCTCCTCCTACATTCAAAGTTTGTGTCTTGTTACGTCATTTTGACGCCTCGTTTGTTGACAACGATTTGGTCTCTATGATCACATTGTTTTTTATCCAGTTGAACGATTTGGTTTTTAGAGAGTTTCGCCAATTCCACAATGGCTAGTAACTACAGAGTTGAAAAGACTTGCGCGAATGACCGTAAAATTCTTATCTTATCTTATCTGTTACAGACCCTCCTTCTATACAGAGGATTATTGTGTCCTACGCTTATCTATGGTTTGTGTTTATTCCTGCCTTTTTATTAGAGATTTAAATGTTGATAAAGTGTTGGTTTTCCTGGATTCTTCAGGCAACCCATTCCACGCCCGAATTCCGGACGGGAAGAACGAAAACTTGTATGTGTTTGTTCTTGCATACGGAATAAGAAAGGTGTTTTTATCCTTATGTCTATCTGAGGGTTGTATTAAGTTATCTTTGTGTTGTATTTCTAAATTAGAATTAATTGCTTTATGTATGATTACTACTTTGCTCTTGGTTCTTCTATCCTCTAGTGTTTTCAAGGTTTAATGATTTAACTAATGGTGTTATTCTTGTCAGTTTTGAATATTCTCCAGTAATGAATCTGGCAGCTCTTTTTTGAATTTGTTCTAGTTTATCAATGTTTTCTTTGGTGGATGGGTCCCATACAGAAGATGCATATTCTAGTACAGGTCTCACCAAAGTGAGGTAGCATTTTAGTTTTATATCTCTATTACATTTGTTAAAGTTTCTTTTTATAAAGCCTAAGGTTTTGTTTGATTTTTTAAATAACTTCATTGACATGATTTGAGTGTTAATGGTGGCGGCTGTGAACACATCCTCACACTCGCATACCCATAGTACAAGTCAGAGGTGTATACAGACAGACAGGGCGTAGCTTGATAGTTCGCCTAGGGGTCCGGTCAAAGATAGCGGTGTTTTCCATCTGGGTTTCCTATATTTTATAATTGGATCGATAACGTATACAGTACACGGTATTTAATACAACCCCCCCCTTTTTTTTAAATGATGGAATTCTCTGGTAACATATACAATATCGTAACACAAGCTTAGGCTCTTAAGTTTAAGAGTCCATAAACTTCGGGGGGGGGGCTCGGGACCAATCCTTGAGTCTAATTGTATCAAATATAAGATAGTCCAAGACAAAGACATTTCGGGTTGCTTCATTGCTTCGTTGAAATTCAATGAGATCTTTAACAACATTCAATGAGATCTATATCAACATTCCTGCAATCAGCACATTGATATTGCTCATTATCCAGAAATCTATTTATAAATATAATGGAAAGAATTGCAGATCTTTCATGTGCCTTCAGTTGTGCCATTCCAGTTACATTAACACACTATGGATTTTGTCACGTGTAACCTATGATAGATGCACCTCCCCCCACCCTCTAACACACTACAGAACACCTTCGTACTTGGCTCCGCACACATATAGAAATCTACTCCCCACCCCCGCCCACCCCCCCCAACCTCGATGGAATGTCGTTATACAGGCGCCATTCATAGATTTGTAAGACTTATTAAATACGCCAGAAAATGTTGTTTGGGTAGTTGCCGGTGTCGAGATTACGTTGACGTCTGCTGTGCGTGTTTCTGAAATGTGAGAGACGGGGTTTATATCTTCTACTTTCACTTTGGTAAGTTTGTTCTAAAAAACGGTTTTGTATTTTTAGGTGAAACTATAATGTTAAATTACGCGGAAACAAATATTTTGTCTTTCAAATTTTTACAAGGCAACGTGATCTATGTGGTATTGTGGGCACTTATATATAACAACATCGCTATTGATTTAGGAGTATTGCACAGTTGCCAGATGACTGCAGCACATTTCGTTTTTGTGATGTCGGCAGATTTGGTTTTTGATGGCGAGACATTTGATTTTGGATAGCGAGACATTTAGTTTTGGATAGCGACACATTTAGTTTTGGATAGTGACACAATTGGTTTTGGATAGCGACACATTTAGTTCTGGATAGTGACACAATTGGTTTTGGATAGCAACACATTTAGTTTTGGATAGCAACACATTTTGTTTTGGATAGCGTCACATTTATTTTTGGATAGTGACACAATTGTTTTTTGGATAGCGACACAGTTGGTTTTGGATAGCGACAGAATTGGTTTTGGATAGTGACACAATTGGTTTTGGATAGCGAGACATTTAGTTTTGGATAGCGACACATTTAATTTTGGATAGCGACACAATTGCTTTTTGGATAGCGACACATTTGGTTTTGGATAGCGACACAATTAGTCTAGGATGACGGCACATTAGTTGTACAATGTCGTTTTGGCATTATTCAAGTTTCGGACTGTGATAACGCTATGAAACAGGTTATAAGAGAAACAAACTGTATTTTTTTGTATTTTTTGTTTGCAGCGAGTCGTGCATGTCCCGAAACTCTTACAATTGTTGTGAGTCATCTAAAGTTGATTGTTGTATTTGAAACTACTTGTGCTTTTAACGCACAATTTCGTGTGGGGGGTGGGGGTGGGCATTTGGTTTAAGTGCGACCCATTTAGAATATAATGGACACATTAACTCCGAGTGAAAGGGGCCGTTGTATGCCTGTTGATGTTGTTGGTCTGTTGATGTTGTTGGTCTGTTGATGTTGTTCGTCTGTTCACAGTTAAATCAATATGAAATATGGCTCGAAGGTCTGTAGATTACTTGTGAGAACCGCTCTGCTCGTTACAACTTTGTTATGAGGGGCGTCTAGTAGATGCTTCTGCCTCTTTGATTTTAATTTTAGATATACGCTAATCTCTTGATTTAAATAAAAACAACATGGTATTAACACAGAGACCACCCTCCAAACACTCCAGCCTGCACTTTTCCATAAGTGTGTTTACTTTTGTCTTGGAGAATCTGTTTCTCTTTTACGCAATATTTCAGATTTGATTGTGTGTATTGAATTATTTTGCAAAGCTTTTTTCGTACAAATAATGCTATACAATACATCAATAAACTTGGTTTAATATAAACGCCTTGTACCAATCTATGACGCATGATCGAGTTCAGATCCACTCTATACACAATGGACGCCATCAAACAGTTGCTGTCTCGACGTCAGCAAATGAACTTTTTAGTGTTTTAAAAAATTTCTGGGAAAACCGCGTGGTCCTAGAAAAACCCGATTCCGAAATGGAGTAACTGCACTCACCTAAATTTACATATTTTGTTAATTCACACATGAAGAGGTGGTCAGCTGACGTCACTGGCTATTGGTTTGACACGTGTTTAAAATAAATAACAACAACAGATTCGATGACATGTTTAAGAAACAATTCATATTTGACCGATAAGAACCATTAACGACGTCGATAACGGTACTCTAAATTATTCATACATCTGGGTGGGGGTTTATCGTTATAATTTTAACAAGCAACCAAGCCCGTCCAAGGACGTTCCGCCACCGTTCGGTGGCATGTTGTAACTCCCCTCCAACAGCCGTCTCGACCGGCATACATGTGCATCCCGTCAAAAATACTATTCATTATAGTTAAAATAAATAACTCGTAAAAACAGAGCTTTTGACTATAAATCCCAACGCGCATAACTCAAAATAAAGTCTTGGAAGAAATACTGCACCAAAAATAACTCCTTTTGAACGTCCGCGTAAACGTGTTCAATATGATTGGCTGTAGGAGTCATATGTTTTTGATGGACCAATCACTATAGATGAACGGACAGAACGGACAGAAACTTGCCTTTTATTATATAGGATATTCGCTTAGTATACCAATTTCAATAGTCACTTTGTTTACTAATTTTGAAGCCAACTTATACATCGTGCATTAGGTGCAGTAGTTGTTTTATGTTCAGAGCCCATCATATAACCGTACGGAGATTGCATTCGGTCTAACGAAATTCTCTCATCACACAGCTCTAGAAGCTGGTAAAGCGCTAGGAGTTGAACCCCTGCTGTTGGCCGAAGAGATCGCCGCTGAGACGACTGAACACGTTGGCATGATGGCGTACGGCGCACAGTACCTCCGCTACCCCAACGTCACCACCTACAACACCAGCGAGCACGAGAAGGTCGTTTACATCAACAGACGCAGCGACAACCTCATCCCTAATGGTCATGTGAGCGTCAGCCACAGCAACTTGAATGATATCAATCACTACAACCACGACGACATCTACAACCACAACAACAACAACAACAACATCAACTCTGGGATGAAGCCTTTGAAAGTGAGTTTGGTGCATTCCAAAGTATTTTTACGACTTTATTTTAAAAGTGAGTTTGGTGAATTCGAAAGTAGTTTTACGACTTCTATTAGAGAGTTTCAGACTTTAAGTGGGAGTTTGGGAGCAAAATAATTTTGGACTAATACACTTACCTTTGGGATCTTTGAGCGTAACATAAAGACCCATGAAGGGGAGTTTGAATCTTGAAATTAGGTTTAAGGGCCGTCCATAAATGACGTCATGCACCTATGGGGGAGGGGATCAACCATTTGTGACGAAGTGTGACGAGGGGAAGGGGGGTGTTTAAGAAATGTGTCGTCGCGTCAAAACGCGGAACTTACCACTCAAATATCTGATTGTTTACAATTTATTTAATGACGTTTTAGACGGTTTCACGTGTGTTACGATCGTAGACTCCAGCCTTACACTAAATAATACTTAAATGACAATAAAGTGATTTGAAACATGCTCATCTTCAAAAACAAAATACCGCTTTGGGGAGAGGGGGGGGGGCAAACGCTTTGTGACATCATATAGGAGGGGGGTCTAATTTTTTGTGATGATGTGGGACGAGGGGGGAGGGGTGGTCAAAAATAGGCAAAAATCGCGTGACGTCATTTATGGATGGCCTTTTATTACCTTTCACTTAAAGTTACAGCTATATTAAGTTATTATCTGTTCTGCATCGACCCTATTCGGACTAACTTTTCACTTCAGATTATTACATATCTCATATCTCTTTTCCCTCTTATCACCACATTACTAATAACTATATTCCCACAAGTCACCACATTCCTAAGTTCTTTCACCTCACAGGTCATCACATCCCTAACTTATCTGTCCTATCAGGTGACCATATTCCTAAAATCTCTAATCTCACAGGTGACCACATTCCTAACATCTCTAATCTCACAGGTGACCACATTCCTAACATCTCTAATCTCTCAAGTGACCACATTCCTAACATATCTAATCTCACAGGTGACCACATTCCTAACATCTCTAATCTCACAGGTGACCACATACCTAACATCTCTAATCTCACAGGTGACCACATTCCTAACATCTCTAATCTCACAGGTGACCACATTCCTAACATCTCTAATCTCACAGGTGACCACATTCCTAACATCTCTAATCTCACAGGTGACCCCATTCCTAACATCTCTAATCTCTCAAGTGACAACATTCCTAACATCTCTAATCTCACAGGTGACCACATTCCTAACATATCTAATCTCACAGGTGACCACATTCCTAACATCTCTAATCTCACAGGTGACCACATTCCTAACATCTCTAATCTCACAGGTGACCACATTCCTAACATCTCTAATCTCACAGGTGACCACATTCCTAACATCTCTAATCTCACAGGTGACCACATTCCTAACATCTCTAATCTCTCAGGTGACCACATTCCTAACATCTCTAATCTCTCACGTGACCACATTCCTAACATCTCTAATCTCTCAGGTGACCACATTCCTAACATCTCTAATCTCACCGGTGACCACATTCCTAACATCTCTAATCTCTCAGGTGACCACATTCCTAACATCTCTAATCTCACACGTGACCACATTCCTAACATCTCTAATCTCTCAGGTGACCACATTCCTAACATCTCTAATCTCTCAGGTGACCACATTCCTAACATCTCTAATCTCACAGGTGACCACATTCCTAATATCTCTAATCTCACAGGTGACCACATTCCTAACATCTCTAATCTCTCAGGTGACCACATTCCTAACATCTCTAATCTCTCAGGTGACCACATTCCTAACATCTCTAATCTCTCAGGTGACCACATTCCTTACATCTCTAATCTCACAGGTGACCACATTCCTAACATCGCTAATCTCTCAGGTGACCACATTCCTAACATCTCTAATCTCTCAGGTGACCTCATTCCTAACATCTCTAATCTCTCAGGTGACCACACTCCTAACATCTCTAATCTCTCAGGTGACCACATTCCTAACATCTCTAATCTCACAGGTGACCACATTCCTAACAACTCTAATCTCTCAGGTGACCACATTCCTAACATCTCTAATCTCTCAGGTGACCACATTCCTAACATCTCTAATCTCTCAGGTGACCTCATTCCTAACATCTCTAATCTCTCAGGTGACCACATTCCTAACATCTCTAATCTCACAGATGATCACATTCCTAACATCTCTAATCTCACAGGTGACCACATTCCTAACATCTCTAATCTCACAGGTGACCACATTCCTAACATCGCTAATCTCACAGATGACCACATTTCTAACATCTGTAATCTCTCAGGTGACCACATTCCTAACATCTCTAATCTATCAGGTGACCACATTCCTAACAACTCTTATCTCTCAGGTGACCACATTCCTAACATCTCTAATCTCTCAGGTGACCACATTCCTAGCTTATCTGTCCTATCAGGTGATCACATTCCTAACAACTCTAATCTCTCAGGTGACCACATTCCTAGCTTATCTGTCCTATCAGGTGACCACATTCCTAACATCTCTAATCTCACAGGTGTCCACATTCCTAACATCTCTAATCTCACAGGTGATCACATTCCTAACATCTCTAATCTCACAGGTGACCACATTCCTAACATCTCTAATCTCACAGGTGACCACATTCCTAAAATCTCTAATCTCACAGGTGACCACATTCCTAACATCTCTAATCTCACAGGTGACCACATTCCTAACATCGCTAATCTCTCAGGTGACCACATTCCTAACATCTCTAATCTCTCAGGTGACCACATTCCTAACATCTCTAATCTCTGAGGTGACCACATTCCTAACATCTCTTATCTCTCAGGTGACCACATTCCTAACATCTCTAATCTCACAGGTGACCACATTCCTAACATCTCTAATCTCACAGGTGACCACATTCCTAACATCTCTAATCTCTCAGGTGACCACATTCCTAACATCTCTAATCTCTCAGGTGACCACATTCATAACATCTCTAATCTCACAGGTGACCACATTCCTAACATCTCTAATCTCACAGGTGACCACAGTCCTAACATCTCTAATCTCTCAGGTGACCACATTCCTAACATCTCTAATCTCACAGGTGACCACATTCCTAACATCTCTAATCTCTCAGGTGACCACATTCCTAACATCTCTAATCTCTCAGGTGACCACATTCCTAACATCTCTAATCTCTCAGGTGACAACATTCCTAACATCTCTAATCTCACAGGTGACCACATTCCTAACATCTCTAATCTCACAGGTGACCACATTCCTAACATCTCTAATCTCACTGGTGACCACATTCCTAACATCTCTAATCTCACAGGTGACCACATTCCTAACATCTCTTATCTCACTGGTGACCACATTCCTAACATCTCTAATCTCACAGGTGACCACATTCCTAACATCTCTAATCTCTCAGGTGACCACATTCCTAACATCTCTAATCTCACAGGTGACCACATTCCTAACATCTCTAATCTCACAGGTGACCACATTCCTAACATCTCTAATATCTCAGGTGACCACATTCCTAACATCTCTAATCTCACAGGTGACCACATTCCTAACATCTCTAATCTCTCAGGTGACCACATTCCTAACATCTCTAATCTCACAGATGACCACATTCCTAACATCTCTAATCTCTCAGGTCACCACATTCCTAACATCTCTAATCTATCAGGTGACCACATTCCTGACATCGCTAATCTCACAGATGACCACATTCCTAACATCTGTAATCTCTCAGGTGACCACATTCCTAACATCTCTAATCTATCAGATGACCACATTCCTAACATCTCTAATCTCACAGATGACCACATTCCTAACATCTCTAATCTCTCAGGTGACCACATTCCTAACATCTGTAATCTCTCAGGTGACCACATTCCTAACTTATCTGTCCTATCAGGTGATCACATTCCTAACATCTCTAATCTCTCAGGTGGCCACATTCCTAACATCTCTAATCTCTCAGGTGACCACATTCCTAACATCTCTAATCTCACAGGTGACCACATTTCAAGATGATGACGAGATCATCTCCTCCCACGCCTCCATCATTGCCTCACCTGTTCCTGCCGCACCTGCCTCTCGCACCTTCCACCTGGTGCGCAAATCTTCCTTCCACGCGCCACGCATTGAAGCGCCGACCATGGAGCAGCTCAAGGTGGACATCTACAGCGTCGGAGTTATTATGGAGAGCAAGGTACGCCTAGATAGGATCCAACCGGAAGCGCTCACTTAGCTTTCTGCAACTAAAATTAAATTCTTAGCTAACAATTTTATAATTGCAGTGTTAAACCTAAAATTATTTTTATTGATCTTTCTCAGGACAAAACTATTCAACGGTTTCTACATTAAAACATGTACAAAAAATATTTTTATTTCTATCCCAATAAAAATGTATTTTGCAGTATTTTATATTTGAAAGTTAGTAAATGGGATTGCTGACACTTATATGAAACTTAAATAACTTACAGTCAATGCAGGCTGCATTATATATATCTACCAAATTACCACAAACAGTAAAATATTGCAAATAAACAAGAGTTTTCTCAATTACATATCAAAACATTAACATAATATGACAAACTAGATACGCCCCGCGGCGTAGCATACACCGCAGTCTTGCTCATGGATAGTGCAAAGAAAAGGAGAAAGAACGGACACAAACTACAGCAGGAAGAAATCAAAACAACGCGAGTGAACGTTGTTGGAAGGGTGTTGGAGCCACAGACGAATCGTTGGTTTGGTCTCTAGACATTCGCACTGCGGATACCTACCTACCCACTACCATTCACAACCCTAGCTTGCCAACCATAAACTGTTAATGGCCGACCCTAGCGAGGGTCAGCCATCTTCGCATAAAAGGGGGCAAAGAACGGGCACAAACACACATTTAAAAAAATTAAAAAATAATGTTTTCACTTGGGCTTGAACCCAGGATCGTCTGCGTGAAGGGCAGACGTGATAACCAGTACACTACGAATCACATGTTATTCTGTGAAGGAACAACGCAAGTGAACGCAAGAACCATTGTTGGTCTCGAGACACGCCCCTCTCTCCACGACCTCCGCTTGTCAACTTTAAACTGATTGGTTGACCCCAGCAAGGGTCATTCGTCATGCTTGTTTGCACATACTCGCTTTGGTGAATTATATACATATATATATATAGATGAACGTGTTTCCTCAGATGACTGGATCTTTTGATCCAGAAAAGTTCAAGGTCGAGGCTGTGGCACCAAGTGGACGGATCATCCGTATCAACGGTGACGGGCACTATGCCGCCCAGTTCAATGCTGACGAGATCGGTCGCTGGAAGGTCTCCATGTTCTATGAAAACAGGTTCCTGGACGGTTGCCCCATCGACGTGTGTGACCCCTCACAGGTCAAGGTCCTTGACCTTCAGGGTGGCCTAGTTGGGAAAAGTAACACGTTTCACGGTATGCTGAATGTTGGTGAACTTTGACCCATCTATTTAAAGTGTGTAAAATTGCACAGCGTCAACTGATGGTTAACTTATTGATAGATGGTTATCATTATGACGTGGTTGATGGGGGTCATGGATTACTTATTGACAGATGGTTAAGTTATTGACAGACGGTTAACTTATTGACAGATTGTTAATTTATTGACAGATGGTTAACTTATTGACAGATGGTTAACTTATTGACAGATGGTTATCATTATGACGTGGTTGATGGGGGTCATGGGTTACTTATTGACAGATGGTTATCTTGATGGTTTCAGTGGACTGTACGAAGGCCGGACCCGGTGACCTGGGTGTAGATGTCAAACACAAGGGCAAACCAGTGGTCACCAACATCACCCCGACCTCGACCCCTGGCTACTACAAGGTGACCTTTACACCGTATGAACCCGGGGCCTTTGAGATCAACGTGCATTTCAACAGGGCAGAGGTCAGAGGTCAGTAGCAGGGATTTTTAGTGTTATTTTCAAGAGCATGTTATATTTACTGCAAACGTAAGTGTATAGATGTCCATCTTGTTGAACATAACCGTTTTAAGATTATCAACTGAGATTTTGGAGATAGAACGAAGGCAAAAGAAATGATTGGTTTTATTAGAGAAACTGATGCTCCACTATTACACATTATTCACAGAGAGTATTTCATCTCATATGTTGTATCTCCACAGAGGGAGCCGTGGAGTTTTTTGACCCAGCAGAGAGACAGAGGAAGGCCGTGTTTTACACTCGGGTTGAGCCACAACGAGGCTATGTCGAGGTCAAGGCATCATGTAGGTAGTCAGTCAGCCAAATCCACATTTTGTAGAAGAATTGATAAGTGACTGCTCGTACTAAAAATTCACAGCTAATCATATCCTCTGTCATCACGTGACATATATCATTATCACATTCTACATCACCACATCCTATATCCTCAATTCCAATGTCCCCCCTAAGGTTCGTTGGTCCGTGTGCAAAGTAAAAAAAAATTAGTGTGTAAAATTGCACAGCGTCAATTTTTGTGTGCAATATTTTACAAAATTAGCTGCGCGGTAATTCTAAACTGCTGCGTGGCGTTGGTCAGATATCTGCGCAGCCGCGAAGCAACGCAGCTTAAAGGGAACATTGATCACATCCTATATCATCTCATCCAATATCATAACATCGTGTTTCATCACATCCTATAGCATCACATCCAATATCATAACATCGTGTTTCATCACATCCTATAGCATCACATCCAATATCATAACATCGTGTTTCATCACATCCTATAGCATCACATCCAATATCATAACATCGTGTTTCATCACATCCTATAGCATCACATCCAATATCATAACATCGTGTTTCATCACATCCTATAGCATCACATCCAATATCATAACATCGTGTTTCATCACATCCTATAGCATCACATCCAATATCATAACATCGTGTTTCATCACATCCTATAGCATCACATCCAATATCATAACATCGTGTTTCATCACATCCTATAGCATCACATCCAATATCATAACATCGTGTTTCATCACATCCTATAGCATCACATCCAATATCATAACATCGTGTTTCATCACATCCTATAGCATCACATCCAATATCATAACATCGTGTTTCATCACATCCTATAGCATCACATCCAATATCATAACATCGTGTTTCATCACATCCTATAGCATTGTCTTCAATTCTACCCCTTTACATTCCATATGGCACAACATTTGACCTCATCTCCTTTGATCCTGACAGGTGACTGGGAGGTGGATTACATCACAGGAATACCTTTCATTTGTCACGTGACTGACTCGTCAGACATTGCCGTCTACGGCATGCAGGACGGCACAGTTTGTGCGCACCCAGAATTGATAGGTAATCAGAGTGAACATTGTGTCACCTTGAGTTGAAAGTATAACATGTGTTCAAAGTATAACATGTGTTCAAAGTATAACATGTGTTCAAAGTATAACATGTGTTCAAAGTATAACATGTGTTCAAAGTATAACATGTGTTCAAAGTATAACATGTGTTCAAAGTATAACATGTGTTCAAAGTATAACATGTGTTCAAAGTATAACATGTGTTCAAAGTATAACATGTGTTCAAAGTATAATATGTGTTCAAAGTATAACATGTGTTCAAAGTATAACATGTGTTCAAAGTATAACATGTGTCACCTTGAGTTGAAAGTATAACATGTGTCACCTTGAGTTGAAAGTATAACATGTGTCACCTTGAGTTGAAAGTATAACATGTGTCCAAAGTATAACATGTGTTCAAAGTATAACATGTGTTCAAAGTATAACATGTGTCACCTTGAGTTGAAAGTATAACATGTGTCACCTTGAGTTGAAAGTATAACATGTGTCACCTTGAGTTGAAAGTATAACATGTGTCACCTTGAGTTGAAAGTATAACATGTGTCACCTTGAGTTGAAAGTATAACATGTGTCACCTTGAGTTGAAAGTATAACATGTGTCACCTTGAGTTGAAAGTATAACATGTGTCACCTTGAGTTGAAAGTATAACATGTGTCACCTTGAGTTGAAAGTATAACATGTGTCACCTTGAGTTGAAAGTATAACATGTGTCACCTTGAGTTGAAAGTATAACATGTGTCACCTTGAGTTGAAAGTATAACATGTGTCACCTTGAGTTGAAAGTATAACATGTGTCACCTTGAGTTGAAAGTATAACATGTGTCACCTTGAGTTGAAAGTATAACATGTGTCACCTTGAGTTGAAAGTATAACATGTGTCACCTTGAGTTGAAAGTATAACATGTGTCACCTTGAGTTGAAAGTATAACATGTGTCACCTTGAGTTGAAAGTATAACATGTGTCACCTTGAGTTGAAAGTATAACATGTGTCACCTTGAGTTGAAAGTATAACATGTGTCACCTTGAGTTGAAAGTATAACATGTGTCACCTTGAGTTGAAAGTATAACATGTGTCACCTTGAGTTGAAAGTATAACATGTGTCACCTTGAGTTGAAAGTATAACATGTGTCACCTTGAGTTGAAAGTATAACATGTGTCACCTTGAGTTGAAAGTATAACATGTGTTCAGTGAGTGAGTCCACCTTGAGTTGAAAGTATAACATGTGTTCAGTGAGTGAGTCCACCTTGAGTTGAAAGTATAACATGTGTTCAGCTCGTGAGTCCGCCTTGAGTTGAAAGTATAACATGTGTTCAGTGAGTGAGTCCACCTTGAGTTGAAAGTATAACATGTGTTCAGTGAGTGAGTCCGTGTCATGTAACTCACCAGTATCGTATTTTACGTTTATTAATTTTGATAAAGTATTAGTGTTATCTATATAAATGACAATATTTGACTGGTGTCCTGTAGCGGGTATAGAGTGTTGGCTCCGTGTATAGAGTGTTGGCTCCGGGTATAGAGTGTTGGCTCCGGGTATAGAGTGCTGGCTCCGTTTTTGTGCCTAACCCTCTGCTACTTTAATGAAACCACAAACTAGACGTTTTGTATTGACATCATTTAATGACATAACATCACAACGCGGTGTTGTTTAGACACAGAAAATCACACCCTATGAGAATTTGGACTTATTTTCATGCTAAATGTAGGTCTCAATAAAAATGGTTTTAATATTTAATTTTTGAATATATTAAGTGGTAAAAAATTATTGCTTGAGTCTCCTCCTGGTTTTTAGTGCTACATAACTACTGTCTTTTAGTGCTACATAACTACTGTCGTTTAGTGCTACATAACGACTGTCTTTTAGTGCTACATAACTACTGTCGTTTAGTGCTACATAACTACTGTCTTTTAGTGCTACATAACTACTGTCGTTTAGTGCTACATAACTACTGTCTTTTAGTGCTACATAACTACTGTCGTTTAGTGCTTCATAACTACTGTCTTTTAGTGCTACATAACTACTGTCGTTTAGTGCTACATAACTACTGTCTTTTAGTGCTACATAACTACTGTCGTTTAGTGCTACATAACTACTGTCTTTTAGTGCTACATAACTACTGTTGTTTAGTGCTACATAACTACTGTCGTTTAGTGCTACATAACTACTGTCTTTTAGTGCTACATAACTACTGTCGTTTAGTGCTACATAACTACTGTCTTTTAGTGCTACATAACTACTGTCGTTTAGTGCTACATAACTACTGTCTTTTAGTGTTACATAACTACTGTCGTTTAGTGCTACATAACTACTGTCTTTTAGTGCTACATAACTACTGTCTTTTAGTGCTTCATAACTACTGTCTTTTAGTGCTACATAACTACTGTCGTTTAGTGCTACATAACTACTGTCTTTTAGTGCTACATAACTACTGTCGTTTAGTGCTACATAACTACTGTCTTTTAGTGCTACATAACTACTGTTGTTTAGTGCTACATAACTACTGTCGTTTAGTGCTACATAACTACTGTCTTTTAGTGCTACATAACTACTGTCGTTTAGTGCTACATAAATACTGTCGTTTAGTGCTACATAACTACTGTCTTTTAGTGCTACATAACTACTGTCTTTTAGTGCTACATATCTACTGTCTTTTAGTGCTACATAACTACTGTCATTTAGTGCTATATAACTATTGTCGTTTAGTGCTATATAACTACTGTCGTTTAGTGCTACATAACTACTGTCTTTTAGTGCTACATAACTACTGTCTTTTAGTGCTACATAACTATTGTCTTTTAGTGCTACATAACTACTGTCGTTTAGTGCTATATAACTACTGTCTTTTAGTGCTATATAACTACTATCGTTTAGTGCTATATAACTACTGTCGTTTAGTGCTATATAACTACTGTCGTTTAGTGCTACATAACTACTGTCTTTTAGTGCTACATAACTACTGTCTTTTAGTGCTACATAACTACTGTCGTTTAGTGCTATATAAATACTGTCTTTTAGTGCTACATAACTACTGTCGTTTAGTGCTACATAACTACTGTCTTTTAGTGCTACATAACTACTGTCTTTTAGTGCTACATAACTACTGTCTTTTAATGCTACATAACTACTGTCTTTTAGTGCTACATAACTACTGTCTTTTAGTGCTACATAACTACTGTCTTTTAGTGCTATATAACTACTGTCTTTTAGTGCTACATAACTACTGTCTTTTAGTGCTACATAGCTACTGTCTTTTAGTGCTACATAACTACTGTCGTTTAGTGCTACATAACTACTGTCGTTTAGTGCTATATAACTACTGTCTATTAGTGCTACATAACTACTGTCTTTTAGTGCTACATAACTACTGTCTTTTAGTGCTACATAACTACTGTCTTTTAGTGCTACATAACTACTGTCTTTTAGTGCTACATAACTACTGTCTTTTAGTGCTATATAACTACTGTCTTTTAAGCCATTATCATATTTGGCCCTGATAATGACTTAGTAATCATAATGCGCTATGGCGGATTAAGGGGGGGGGGCTGAACGGGCTAAAGCCAGGGGCCCCCGATGATATAGAGGCCCCTAAATTTAGTATATTTTATAATAAAAATGGACAAATGTTTACACGAATCGCTGAAATTTTGATAAATTAAGCAAATGAATAAAATCGTATCTATTATTATTATTAATGTGATCTCTATTCAGATATAATAGTCTTAAAATAGTAATCGGAAAAACCTGATTTGATAGGCTCATAAAGAGAAATTATATAAGAATATCACTTATATGTCGTAAATTGACATTTTTGCGCTGAGCTCAGCTGGTCTAATTGAGCGTTTATAGGCCTTTGATGCAAGCGGTCGCGGATCGATCCCCCGGTGCGGTGTGGCATATATTTAAATTTGTATATTTATTCTTTATATTGTCTTTTACACTCAATTTTACGGTACTGGCAAACAGTTATTTCTTCGTGGTATATTTTTTCATATACAATCTATTTTACTGAATAGTTACAAGTTACAGTCTTAAATTAGCTGCTAGCAATCATTTTATCTAAAGGTACACTGGCTGGATAGGACCCCAGTTTGAATTGCAGCCAGGGGCCCCGTGCAGTCTTAATCCGCCCCTGGGGGTGTGTAATAATAATAATAATCTATTTTGTTGTTTCAGAAATACATTATTCAAATAATGTTTGAACTTGATTGTAAATAGAGGCTCTTGTGATATTTATTTAACTTAACATTTAAATAATTAGAATACCAGGAAACATCAGAGATTTTAAAAATTTAGTGACAAATATTTCCCATCAGCTGACTGCACACGTGTGGGTGAAGGTCGTATTGAAGCAGACGTGACCTATCAGGGGATGAGATACCCGTGCAAGGTCAAGAAAGACAAACCAAGCATCTACAAGGTCTCGTTTAAGCCGAGGGGACCAGGGACCTACAAGGTGTGGATTAACTACGATGGTCGACCTGTCAAAGGTAAAGATGACATCACAACTAGCTGTTAGGTCCCAGACACAACCAGCCGTTAGGTCCCAGCCACAAGTATCTATTAGGTCCCAGCCACAAGTATCTGTTAGGTCCCAGCCACAAGTAGCTGTTAGGTCCCAGCCACAATTAGCTGTTAGGTCCCAGCCACAATTAGCTGTTAGGTCCCAGCAACAACCAGCTGTTAGGTCCCAGCCACAATTAGCTGTTAGGTCCCAGCCACAATTAGCTGTTAGGTCCCAGCAACAACCAGCTGTTAGGTCCCAGCCACAATTAGCTGTTAGGTCCCAGCCACAATTAGCTGTTAGGTCCCAGCAACAACCAGCTGTTAGGTCCCAGCCACAATTAGCTGTTAGGTCCCAGCCACAATTAGCTGCTAGGTCCCAGCCACAATTAGCTGTTAGGTCCCAGCCACAATTAGCTGCTAGGTCCCAGCCACAATTAGCTGTTAGGTCCCAGCCACATCTAGTTGTTAGGTCCATGTGAAATATAGGCAATTAAATGACGTCTCTCATTATACTGAATGGGTATCGAGACTTATATTATAGACAAGTATAGGAATAGAGATCTAGACTATAGATACCGAGACTATATTATAGATGAGAATATGAATAGAGATTTAGATTGTAGATACCTTATCATGCTAAATGTGAGGCAAGCTGGGTGAGGAATTGATCTCTTGGAATTCTGGGATTTTGGCACTTAGTTTACATAGTGTCCAGCTATAAGGTTTGGCACTTAGTTTACATAGTGTCCAGTTATAAGGTTTGGCACTTAGTTTACATAGTGTCCAGTTATAAGGTTTGGCACTTAGTTTACATAGTGTCCAGTTATAAGGTTTGGCACTTAGTTTACATAGTGTCCAGTTATAAGGTTTGGCACTTAGTTTACATAGTGTCCAGTTATAAGGTTTGGCACTTAGTTTACATAGTGTCCAGTTATAAGGTTTGGCACTTAGTTTACATAGTGTCCAGTTATAAGGTTTGGAACTTAGTTTACATAGTGTCCAGTTATAAGGTTTGGCACTTAGTTTACATAGTGTCCAGTTATAAGGTTTGGCACTTAGTTTACATAGTGTCCAGTTATAAGGTTTGGCACTTAGTTTACATAGTGTCCAGTGTAAAAAAAAATCCAATAAAGTTGTTTGAACTTAAGTTGTTTTATATATATTATTTTATCACAAAGTGTTTTCGCTAGTAATTTTTTGTTTGTTGTTTTTATTTGTTTGTGTTTTTGTTTAGATGTATGTAAAGTTTAAGTTGTTTATGTTTATGTTTGTTTATTTACAATTTATGAATGTCAATCAATGTAACATAAACTGAATGAACTTTGACCTTTGCCCCTGTGTGACCCATAGGTTCACCATTCATACAAGAGATCCTGGAGCTGGAGAAGCCGTCTGTCACTGGGGATGGACTCTTCCGGGGCGTCCCTAACAAACCCGCCACCTTCACAGTTGACCCCAGGGGTTTCCCTGGTCAGGTGTATGTGGCTGTTGATGGTCAGTGAGCTAAATGTTGTTTTGATGGGTCCACACTACTGAGCCTAGATATTCAATTGACAAAGTCTATTTTAAAGATTCGTCTTAAACTTAGTGTTAAAGAAGTTGTAATGCGTATAATAATGTAAGATTATTTCAATAAAATAATGTGTCAGGATGGTAACACACGTGGTCGAGATAATTTCAAAATAAAAATGTCAAACAGATATGGCGTCAATTGAAGCCAACGATGAGCAGATGTAAGAAAGTGCAATAAATGCTTCTATGTTGATAAATTAACTGTATTGTAGTTTTAAAATATGGTTTTGTGTTATTTTGTTGTTAACTATTTGCTAACTTGGGTTTTAAGTCCAAACATTGGAGCAGAAGTTGTTTTAAAGCTGCCAGGGGCCAATAACCCATGTGGGTCATCTGTTGTGACGTTGATTTCCCAGGTCCGTCCAGGCCAGTGAAGAGTGAGCTCGAGCCCCAGTCAGACGGCACCATCAAGGCCACCTACTACCCCACGGAGAGGGGGCCCCATACCATCGACGTCAAGTTGGATGGGAAACCTATTGATGGTGGGTAGACAAACCTATTGATGGTGGGTAGACAAACCTATTAATGGTGGGTAGACAAACCTATTGATGGTGGGTAGACAAACCTATTGATGGTGGGTAGACAAACCTATTGATGGTGGGTAGACAAACCTATTGATAGTGGGTAGACAAACCAATTGATGGTGGGTAGAAAAACCTATTGATGGTGGGTAGTCAAACCTATTGATGGTGGGTAAACAAACCTATTGATGGTGGGTAGACAAACCTATTGATGGTGGGTAGACAAACCTATTGATGGTGGGTAGACAAACCAATTGATGGTGGGTAGACAAACTTATTGATGGTGGGTAGAAAAACTTATTGATGGTGGGTAGACAAACCAATTGATGGGGGGGGGGTAGACAAACCTATTGATGGTGGGTAGACAAACCTATTGATGGTGGGTAGACAAACCTATTGATGGTGGGTAGGTAACCCTATTGATGTTAATACGGTATACCTTCTGGTTTTGAGTGAGTCATGTTTACATGGTGAACAAATAAAACTTAAAATTTTCCCTAATAGTGGAGAATGTATTATTGAAATAAAACTATTTTTCAGCATTTTCAGAGAAGTGTTTTATTTTTACATATGTGAGCTAAGATAGCAGCGATTAAATATTTCACTCTTCATTGTGTAGGGTTTCTTTCATTTCCTATTATGAGAGTTTGAAATAATTTGAAAAAGCAAGTACGATGCTGCTTCTCTACAGCTAATGAAATCATAGTTTCTCGTATATTTAATGTTAAATATACTGATCTCATTATCCTGTAGTCTGTGAATATCCCCATCAGCCATATACTGATCCCATTATCCTATAGTCTGTGAATATCCCCGGCAGCCAGCAATCAGAGAAGATTATTTCTCAACCAGATTGAAATTTTTATTTCCTTGTTTCAGGAAGTCCCTACAAACCTTTGATTGTTGACCCAGTCAATGTCCGAGTGTCCGGTGGCTGGAGACCGTACCTGGATGACAAGGGGGTCATTCCACTTAGGGTCAACAAGGAGAAGCACTTGCCTTTTGATGTGACAGAGGCTGGTCCAGGTACAGCTAACATAGGCTAAAGTTTAGATGCGGCACTCTTGACACAAGGCACTCTTTACATCTTGGCTTATAGTTTTTTTTAGCATAAAGTGCTCTTGGCAAAGGATGCTCTTGGTATAGGGTAATCTTGACATTGTAAAATATTTTGACATCATCATCAACAGTAGTTGACTAATATCCTATACATGTTGTTCAACAGGTGAACTGACTGCTGAAGTCCAAGGTCCCAATGGTAAAATTCCAGTTGCCATTGATGCCAGGAATGATGGGAAACATTCTGTGATCTTCACACCAAGAGAGGAGGGTAAGGGGCGGTGGTTCAGGAGAGACCATGAAAACAGAAAACAGACACCAACTGATCCAAACAAATTGATACATTTCACATGTGCAATTGTCACATAGAATAAATATTGTGAAATGTTACATTTATTTTGAAGAAAAAAAAAGCAAAAGTCTATAAACAAGACTTTTTCGATGGCTGTCAATATTTTTCATAATACGTGTAATATTTTTCGATTTGAAACCTAGGTGCACCAAGAGAGATAACTCATGAATATTTTACCATTTAATGAAAGCACACTTACTTCCCCCAAATTAATATACACATTTGTTCACTCTGAAAAGATACGATTGTTTCGTAAAAGTAATCATACATAGTAACATTCGTTTCTACTTTGCTGGTGTCCATTGATACGGAACGGTCATAAAAGTATAAAACATAAACAACAGAAATAAAAAGGCAGGTTAGTCAAATAAATGAAAAGAGGAACAGTAAATACTAGAGAGATAATAGTGAGAGAGTTAGAGATTAGAACGATGCCACACCATTGCAAGTCAATCTGCCTTGAACAAATGAGTTTAAAGTCAACAAGCAACAGCCAGTGAGAAGCCAGTAAATATAAAAAAATTAAAATTTAAAAAAATTTAGTTTAACAGTGGGATACTTATATTTACCAAAGTTAAGCTTTAAAAAAGAACTATTTAGCACCCCAATTTTGCATTGTTGAGTCCCAGGCAAAAGCTTTAGCAAAAATTGGTTTCAGGGAGTAAATGTCTCCACTGTGACATGTCCAGTTCTATATAGTATTGTTACATTGATCCTGCCTGTATCCGTGTCCAGGCAAGCACCACATCCATGTCAACTGGGGTGGCTATCCACTGTGACATGTCCAGTTCTATATAGTAATGTTACATTGATCTTACCTGTATCTGTGTCCAGGCAAGCACCACATCCATGTCAACTGGGGTGGCTATCCACTGTGACATGTCCAGTTCTATATAGTAATGTTACATTGATCCTACCTGTATCTGTGTCCAGGCAAGCACCACATCCATGTCAACTGGGGTGGCTATCCACTGTCCAACTCGCCCTACCTGGGATACATGTCCAGTTCTATATAGTAATGTTACATTGATCCTACCTGTATCTGTGTCCAGGCAAGCACCACATCCATGTCAACTGGGGTGGCTATCCACTGTGACATGTCCAGTTCTATATAGTAATGTTACATTGATCTTACCTGTATCTGTGTCCAGGCAAGCACCACATCCATGTCAACTGGGGCGGCTATCCACTGTCCAACTCGCCCTACCTGGGATACGCCACACACGAACCTGAGCTTGACCAGCCGGACTTTGCCAGAGTTCTCCACGTGCCAGTAGCCTACCCCGACAGGTATTGACAACTGATGCATCCCCGAGTGAATAGCTTATTAGGGCTCTGACATAAATTATTAAATAGCTAAGTTGGTACATTGCTACAAATGTAAAGACTTCATCCTAATATTGTGAGCAACATGTGCCAAGAAAGTTAATGACGTCATTAACCTAATCTTTTTTCCAAAACTTCTTAAGAGCCTGGATTATTCCCCCCCCCCTTTTCCACCACAAAAAATCCCCACTCCCCCTCCCCGTATAATCCACACCCACCTATCCCACACACGCCACCTCTACCAGGTCAACACTGTTGAATGCTAAAGGTACCACTGCCTTCTGAAAGCTGACCTTCTCTCTACCTAACAACTCAATATACTGAAAACCCATCATATCAGTAACTAAATTTTCCAATAAAGCAATTTCCTAGTAGCACAAAATCTCAAGAGGACAAATTCCTATTTTCCGGTGGTCGAGTGACATGCGCGCTTGGCTGGCGTACCGATGGTCCCGGGTTCAAATCCTTGTGAAGGCAAAGATTTGTTCCCGGAGCCTAGGGCGTCCCTGAGTCCACCCAGCTCCGAATGGGTACCTAACATTAGTTAGGGAAATAAAGGCGGCTGGGTAATGCGTGGAACCCTTATAGCCGAGGCCTGTGAACGCTGCATCACTTGCCAACAGAATGGTCTGTGGACGCAATAATCTTCTGTATAGAAGGGAGCATCTGTATAGATAAGACAAAATCTCCATATCCCAAAAGTGAATGTTCCCAGTAATCCTCGTAATACAACAGCACTATAATATTCAAATAACCCAATAGCCTAATATCCTGTTATCCATATGACCACAAAATATCAACAAGCAAAATGATACAACATGCCAATAACACTATATCCCAATGATAAGAATTTCAAAATATCCGAATTTACCAATCTATATATATATAAATCAAAGTATGTATGCATGTCTGTTAAAGCTGACTAAACCATTCATCCGATCGCCATGAACATTTTGGAGACTTTTGAGTAAGCTCCCGGGATGGAAATAGTCTACTTTTTTTTTAAATTTAACACTCATGGGGCGCCAGGGGCCCATAATGGGGATTTTTTCTTATATGAGCTATATACAAATTAGTTTAAGGCTTAGCTGCTTGGAAAATGAATGGATCTTGACCAAACTTGGTACATAACAACTTGATAGCCTATATTAAAATACTATAGGCACTAATTTCTTAATGTCCATTTATTCGGGGCTGGGAGCCCAAAATGTCTTTTTTCATAAACTTTTAAGATTTTATTCCCAATTCAATTATTAAAGATCTTGAGAAATATAGATAAATATATTCACTATAAAATTGATTGAAATAAATAGGTGTTTTGAACTTGATATCTTGCATTAATTGGGCCCTGGGCCCTTAATGTTGTTTTTTGCTTATATGAGCTATATAAAATTAGTTTATGCGTTAGCTACTGAGTAAATGATTGGATCTTAACCAAACTTTGTATATAAAAAAAATGGTAGCCCATATTAAAATAACAAATGGCACTGCACTTCTAATGTCCAATTGTTCAGGGCCGGGGGCCCCAAATGTCTTTTTTTGTATACTCTAAGAAATTATTTCCCACTCAGTTTTTAACGATCTTGAGAAATATATCCATGAGGAAACTGAATTTAAATGAACAGGTTTTCAAAATGTACATCTTGAACCGAATGGCCCCGGGGGCCCCTTAATGTATTTTTTCATTATATTAGCTATATACAAATTTAAGTAAGCTATAAGAACTATTTATATATATTTATATATTTGTTATGAAATTGATTGAAATGAACAGATTTTTAACTTCATATGTTAAACTGATAGGCCCGCTGACCCTTAATGTAATTCCTTTTTTTATCTAGATGTATTCATTTTTACTGAGATCGTTGCAACGCACGACGGGTCTGCTACTATAATATAAAAAATCTCCCAATAACCCAATTTCCCAATATCCAAATATCGATGGACCACCATATTTCAAAACCAATGGTGCTAGCGGTGGTCGAGTGGCAGCGCACTGGACTGTCGTACCGATGGTCATGGGTTCGAATCCGTGTGAAGGCAATGGTTTGTTCCCGGGGCCTAGGGCGTCCCTGAGTCACCCCGCTCCGAATGGGTACCTAACACTACATGTAGTTAGGCGGCTGGGTAATGCGTGGAACCCACAAAGCCGTGGCCTGTGAATGCTGCATCACTTGCCAACAGATCATCTCTCATGGTCTGTGGACGCAACTATCTTCTGCATAGAAGGAGCGTCTGTATAGATAAGATAAGATAGCTTGGTAGATACCAAACATGTTGTTAACACATTTAATACCTAGAAAACCCTTAAGCTATTGTCGGACAGTTTTTCTTACCTCTCTGTCGATGATTGACCCCTGGCTGACCCCAAATTGTGACATTCTGTTGTAACTGACCCCCAGGTACCAAAGTCCGCGTAGCTCTGTGATTGGCTCAGCTGAGGAGCCACCCCCCAGCATTGTGCTCAGTGAGCCAGAGAACTACAAACCCACACACGCCTACTACCAACCCAATCAACCGGCAAACACCGTTTACTACCAACCCAACCAACCGGCAAACACCGTTTACTACCAACCCAACCAACCCGCAACTCGTGTCCAGGTAAGGGATAGATTTATCCATTGTTTCGGATGCATGGGTTTATTAAAAGGAATGGGTTCTCTGCTGGATGAACGGTAACATTTAGGTCAACTGCCCTACCTTTTGACTTATCAATCTTGACCGGATTTCCCACAATACTTGACAAGAAATCTTGGCCAGATAGCCAACAAAATGTTGGTCAGATAGCCAACAAAATGTTGGTCAGATAGCCAACAAAATGTTGGTCAGATAGCCACTAAATTTTGGTAAGGTAGCCAACTTAATCTTGGCCACATAGGTGATTACATTTTCACACATCGAATATATTGCTGTAAATTGACCATGCATCACGTCAGATGTGAACCATATCCACTCTCACTGTCACTCTAACTGTCACTCTCACTGTCACTGTCACCAAACTTTAGTTTACCATTTATAGTGACAATATATCCTACTATATAGTGGCAATTAGTAAACAATTATTTTACCATATATTTGCATACTATATATAGACTATTTAGTGTACAGTATATTGAGCATATAGTTTACTATATATAGACTATTTATTGTACAGTATATTGAGCATTTAGTTTACTATATATAGACTATTTATTGTACAGTATATTGAGCATATAGTTTACTATATATAGACTATATAGTGTACAGTATATTGAGCATATAGTTTACTATACATCACACCTAATCTTCACCAAATGAATTTCCCCAGGTCCTGCCGACCCAGAGAGCCGCCCTGCCCCGCGAGCCCACCAGGATATATGTGGATGAGCCACCAGTCCCCAAAACTGTCGTGTATGAGCCACCCACTAGGACGTACTTTGAGCCAAGGATCCGGGATGCACCCCCCTCCAACCGCCCCCTCTCCTCACGAGCCTCCACAGCGTCACAGACCAACTCGCCTCCTTCACCCCAGAAGGTACCGTCGACACCTCACAAAAATACTTTTATTATAACTGATACAATAACACCTTCTTGCTATTAGTGACACAGTAACAGTTTTTTCTGTAGATCCTACACAAAATGATCCTATTTTTGTCACTCCCATTCAAACATATTCTTTTCAAACCATACTTTCATTTTGTGTTTATCTGGGCTCAATAAACACATGCATCAAATGAGACTTTGAAACTCTAGATATTGTTTGTGAACTCAAGCTGTTTATATCATAAATACACGGCAGTGACAGGTATAGTCTAACACATGGCAGTGACAGGTATAAGATAAATACATGGCAGTGACAGGTATAGTATAAACACATGGCAGTGACAGGTATAAGAGAAATGCATGACATAAATACATGGCAGTGACAGGTATAGGACAAATACATGACAGTGACAGGTAAAGGATAAATACATGGCCGTGTCAGGCATAGGAGAAATACATGGCAAGTGACAGGTATAGGACCGGACAAAAGTCGTTGCTGATCTCTTCTGTCTTTATTACTATGTTTAAATATGTTCTCATGGGTATCCTCTTTGCCTCCACTCCTACTTTCTTCAACCATTCACCTTTCTCAACCTCCACTCCTTTCTCAACCTCCACTCCTTTCTCAACCTCCACTCCTTTCTCAACCTCTACTCCTTTCTCAACCTCCACTCCTTTCTCAACCTCCACTCCTCCTTTCTCAACCTCCACTCCTCCTTTCTCAACCTCCACTCCTTTCTCAACCTCCACTCCTTTCTCAACCTCCACTCCTTTCTCAACCTCCACTCCTTTCTCAACCTCCACTCCTTTCTCAACCTCCACTCCTTTCTCAACCTCCACTCCTTTCTCAACCTCCACTCCTTTCTCAACCTCCACTCCTTTCTCACCTCGACTCAATGGAACCATAACGACAGGGAGATTGATCTTGGGCTCTGCAGATATAAAAGATGAAAATGACCCTTTCCTTCAACTCATCTAAGTCCTTAAATCAGATCTAATTCGTTTATCCGTATCCCATTAAGAGCAAATACATGAATTGACAACAATTTTTATTTTGTTTTGTTAAAATGCTGGTGTTCCATGAAAAGTTGCTCTTTATATAAAACCATTCGAACCACAAATTTAAATTAATGGGAAAATAAAATAAACCCGTAAAAACAAAGTTTTTGACTATAAATCCCTTGTATATGAGACATAACTAACAATATGTGATTATGTTCAAACGCGACAAACATTTACAGACTGAATCTGTCTTAACTCCCCTTTGCTTTATAACCCGGGGGGGGGGTGGGAGAGGGGAAAGGTCTGGTCACCGATCGCTGGACCGAGCTCAGCGTGACACGTAAAATGTAAACAAAGGCACGCCGGTACATCGCGTCAACGCGCGAACTGAACTGTCACGTGAAAAAAAAACAATAACAAACTGTGAAATTGAATTACATACCTTATATAGAGATGATCTAAAAATGTATTAATTTAATTACGGTACGTTCGATCTATCTGAAATTTGTATACGCTGCATTGTTATGTGACACGGGTCTGTGAGCCAAATTTCAGCTCGATGGCTTCACGGAAAGTGATTCATTTTTTACTTTTGTTTTTCCGCCCGCCCAAGACAGAGACGGCTGTGAAGTTAATATAAGGGATTTAAATAAAACAAACCCGTAAAAACAAAGTTTTTGACTATAAATCCCTTATATATGAGACATAACTAACAGTATTGATTATTTTCAAACATTTACAGACTGAATCTGTCTTAACTCAACTTTGCATCATAACCCTAGTGGGGGGAGGGGTGGGGGGGAGAGGGGAAAAGTCTGGTCACCGATTCGCTTGACCGAGCTCAGAGTGACACGTAAAATGTAAACAAAAGCGCCCGTCGCTTCGTTGGGTCGCCTCAATGCGTCAGCTCAAAATTTCACGTGGCAAAAAAAAACAATAACAAATGTGAATTTAAATTACATACCTCATATAAGGATAAACTAAAAATGCATTAATTTAATTACGGTACGTTCGATCGATCTGAAATTTTGATACGATGCATTGTTAGGTCAGACGGGTCCGTGTGCCAAATTTCAGTTCGATCGGATCACGGGAAGTGGGTCATTCTCGACTTTTGTTTTTCCGCCCGCCGAGCCCATGAGAGAGATGATGAGAGAGAGACAGACAGAGACGGCCGCGAAGTTAATATAAGGGATTTAAAAACCAGTCTACAACTTTTTTCTTAGATTAACAAAAAAAATCCTTTTAAAAACGTAACCAGTTTTTCCCGTGTGTCAGAAAACATTTATTAAAACATTTTTAGAGGGAAAAATGTAATGAGAAGTTGGTAAAATACATTGTTTAAAATGCATTGTGCACAATTGCACTGAATTCCACTCATTTAGTTTATGTTCTACATTCTATTGAGTCGTCTACAAAGTTAAATTAAAAAAAACAACAACTTTCTTTTATAACTTGACAAAACAGTTATTTAATTTAATCACTTTATAAAAACATGGCATTAATATCATGACTCTACTAAAACAGGTCTTTAATATCATGACTCTACTATAACAGGTCATTCTGAGTGGCAAAGGTCTGAAGGAGGCTGAGGTTGGCAAACCTGCAAACTTTAAAGTAGACGGCATTCAGGCGACCCCAGGTAGGTTGGTCAGTTAGTCTGGTTATTTATTGTAACGCATTGACCAATGAAACACATTAGGTGAATAGTCATAAAGATGCTTTACTCATCACCAATCTCAGCTATTTGTGACATGACGTAAATCGTACACAAGGTTATAACATCAATTTTTTCTATCAAAGTCATTTATCATCACAGTTACAGCCAGCCCATACCAGCCATTATGTAGCATGAATATTCTGCTAATGGAACTACTTGTTTCTTCAAGCTTAGTTCCTAATGAGAGTCATTACCGTGAATGAAATTATGGGGAAGTGAGTGCCTGTAATTATGTCAGAGTGTCTGATATCCGGCCAGAGACCAGGGTTCGGTGTATTGATATAAAAGTGGCCCTCGTTTATATTCCATCCCACCGATAAGTGCATTAGGGAAACTATGAGTCTGTTTAAAAGTAAGGACGTATCTCTGTTTCACTCTCAGTACATGAAGAATTCAGAATTATTCAACATCGAACATCCAATTTTGGTTTAATGGTTTTATAGACGAATTTTAAGGAAAATAAATATTGTCCGTTAACTTAAAACTCAATTTAAAATAAAAAAAATAAAATAAAATAAAAAGAAATACTTAAAATGATTTTTATAAAAGTTGTAATTATCAGAAATAATTATGATAATTTAGATTCGTGAATGGATGTTTTCAGATTTGTTTAATCCCAAGGGACATGACTGCTGCATGTTAACATTTCATCCTGGGAGATAATCTACTTTGAGTTTTGAATAGCGAGCTCAACGGATATTTTATAAAAACCAGTATTTAACATAATTTAAACATTCGTTTCCATGGCATCATAAAGGACAAATTTGTTTTCCATTATTTCAGATTGTGTCAAAATTAAATGGTGTTTTTATTATGTGGGGGGGGGGAGGGGGGAGGATGCAGTCACCAAAAAAATCGTCTTGACAATTTTTATTTAATGTGTACATAAGATGGTACATATGATGGTACATATGGTGGTACATATGGTGGTAGATATGGTGGTACATATGATGTTACATATGGTGGTACATATGGTGGTAGATATGATGGCACATATGGTGGTACATATGGTGGTAGATATGATGGTACACATGATGGTACATATGATGGTACATATGATGTACATATGATGTACATATGATGGTACATATGATGGTAAATATGACGGTACATATGATGGTACATATGACGGTACACATGATGGTATATATGATGGTACACATGATGGTACATCTCCACATCTTATTCACACTACCAACATCCCCATGTTTGGGTTTCAGTAGTTAGATCTTGTTCTCGTGGCTCGTTATAGTTTACATTATGTTACTACTATCATCCAGTAAGCTAGAGTAATCTGTGATCATCGGCAAGTTTTGCCTATTGCGATTGTCCACTCATCTTCATGACAACTCTCTTTCATAAACCACAACTCTTTGTCATATCTGACAACTCGTTTTCATGACCGACAACTCGTTATCATGACTGACAACTCGTCCTCATGACCAACAACTCTTGTTCATGACCAACAACTCTATTTCATTTACCGAAAACTCAATATTATGATTAACAACTGTTTTCCGTGATCGACAACTCGTCCTTATGCCTCACAACTATTCTTCATGATCGACAACTCTTCCGTTCAAGTAACATCCCAATGTTTTGTTGTCAGGGAGGCCGAATGCCCGACTGGAAGGTGTCAAGGACAACATACCAGTGACCTCTGAGCCCATGGTCCCACAGGTTTACAAGTGCACGTATGTACCCAAGACCCCAGGAGCGTACCTCTTGTACATCAACTGGAATGACCAGCCCTTGAAAGGTAAAACTTAAGGGATGAAATGTGAGCTAATAGTCGTCAGTAAATAATTAGTATGTGTGGGCGAGATGGTCATGAGATTTTGTCAGTGGTGTAAGAAATGTGTGTGTGTGTGTGGGGGGGGGGTATTTCTCTCTGGTACTGAAATTTACATTAATCTCCTTAAATAGTTCGCTGTTGTTTTGTCTACGCAGTGACCAAATGTTTTATCAGACATGAAGTTTTGGGACACCAAAAAATGTTTGACTGTCCCATGTAACACTGACCCTAGCTACCAAACTGGCTGAAGTTTAATGGAAGGTTGGAGAAGATCTTAAGAAAGTCAGTTTGATATTTCTATTCCGAGAAATTAAACCTTGTTGGTGTATCTGGTTGTATTAAGCCTTTTTGATGTATCTGGTTGTATTAAACCTTGTTGATGTATCTGGTTGTATTTATTTTGCTTCGAAATGGCGCGTCCACAGAGCTTGTTGGTTTGTTCTTGTCTCTTGATTTTTTCTTCTGCTATAAAAAAGCGATGGTCTTAAAATAGTCTTGCTCAGAACATTTTGGCCCCTGTAATGTTCAGAACTCCAATTTAAGGCTAAGTAATTTTAAAACTGTAAATAACAAAATGCTGAAATAGTAGCTACCATCAAAAGCAAAAGAATAGCACTGGGACAATATACACCTTAAAGTTAATTTGGAGAGGAGATGGGCGCCGCCAAGTCTACCAAGCCCCGAGAAATTTCTAATGGAAAATTAGATCCCCCTACGACCACGAGGTTATTGGACCAAAAATTTAAAAAACCCAGCCGAAACCTTGTTGTCCCAAGTATGTTAGCACCAAGGAGTTTTATTTTTTTTAAAGAAAAAATTAATTCGATTTGGGGCTAAATGAAAAGATTTTTAATAGCGACCTCAGTAAAGCTGTAAATAACAAAATGTTAAAATAGTAGCAACCGTCAAAAGCAATAGAATAGCACTGGGACAATATACACCTTAAATTTAACTTGAGGAATCTACTAACCAAAACCTAAAGATAGACATGACAATATTGACAGCACAACTTGTTACATGACAATATTGACAGCACAACTTGTTACATGACAATATTGACTGCACAGATCTTCAGTTACCCGGCAATCTGAAAAAAGGTCATTCAGTGGCGTTGACATCTCAACTCAACGAGGTGCCAAGTTATTCAGTGGCGTTGACATCTCAACTCAATGAGGTGCCAAATTATCCAGTGGCGTTGACATCTCAACTCAATGAGGTGCCAAGTTATTCGGACTGTCCATTTTTAAGGACAAGTTCCAGCTGTTACAACCCGACTCTAGACGCAAGCATCGTGACATACGAAGCAACGTTTATTTTTAGATGTCTATTTAAACGACTGGAGTTCATATAAAAGACGTATTGAAGGTTAATGGTAGGGATTTTTTTAAAAAAATCAACGAATGAAGTCCTTGAACATTGCCGGTTGGCGTGGGGAGACAAACAAAAGACGCTCAGGGGAATGCATCCAAACATCTCAAAATGGCGTCTTTATTCAGACGTTGCATGACTTCCCATTAACAGCTCGGCCATTTAGTGAGGGCGCAGACTTCTTGAACTCAATTAAAGTGATGAAAGGCCAAATATGCACTCGGAGAAACCGTTTTATGGCAGGGATTCTCATGCTGTGGCTCATGGAGATCTCTAAGCTTCGCACTCAAAATATGTTCCTCTTAAATCTGTTCATTAACTTTATGTAATAAACAAAATAAACACTGTTGCAATGTCTTAACCATCAAAAATATTTTTGTTCGAATTTAACTAAGCGACTATTCGATGTTATCCCTTAACAAGTTCAATATTTTTCCACGGACTGTATATTTAGGAAATAGTAAGTAAGACTTTCGATAAATTAAGGAAATTATCTAAATATAGAAGTATACATGTTTAGAACGGATGGTTATACATGTATTTATTTTTCATTTCTTTATGAGCTAACTTTACAAAACCGTTTGGTCATCGCCATTTATCTTCAAGCATTTACTTCACACCATCACAGTAATTTATATTCAAACATTTACTCCATAGGGTCACCCTTCAAGGTAAATATCAGGGAGCCGGCCAAACCTGACAAGGTGACCACATTCAAACCTGGCCAGTCCGTGTACATGGGCAAGGACTTGGAGATGAAGATTGACCCACGTGAAGCTGGGCCTGGTAGGTGAATCTTCTACCAACCAGGGGCGGTTCATGGGGTGGGAATATTCAATAAGTGTAAGCGAAAAACGTGGATCAAGTTGGATTAAGACTCGGGCTCATGATAGTTTTAACTACAGTGTGAGTGACCCCCAACACCTGTCTCCGTCGATGGTTCTTGAGTTGACAGCCTTCCATCTTTATCTTCCTTGCAGGCCATCTGACCGTTTCGGCCACAGACCCCATTGGTGAGGTCGCCCCTTGCCGTCTCGCCGATAACTTTGACGGCACGAAGACACTCAAGATAACACCGAAAAGAGCAGGCAGATATATTGTGGAGATACGATACGATGGTCAGCACATAATGGGTAGGTCTGGACGGCGGATGTCTGTCAGTGTATCTTCATATGGTCAGTGTATGTTTTTAGATTCAATGTGTATGTTGTTTTGGTCAGTGTATGTTGTTTTGGTCAGTGTATGTTGTTAGGGTCAGTGTATGTTGTTAAGGTCAGTGTATGTTGTTAAGGTCAGTGTATGTTGTTGTGGTCAGTGTATGTTGTTGTTTTGTCGGTGTATGTTGCTGTGATCAGGGTATGTGTCAAAATTCTAACTGCCATTGGATTTAGTATGCCTGCCAGTCAATTGATGCTGCCTGTGAGAAAATGCCGCCTTTCCAAATTCATTTAATATCTATTTGCCTTGTCTTTAATCTACTATATTCTTTGTTTAACTTTCATGAAGTCACTATTATAAATCCCAGGACAAACAAGCAATACAATAGTAAACATGTAATATAACTGCGCGGCCAGATTTTATAGCATCTCTGAGTGACAACAAGCCGCTGTGTCCCTGACAAGCCGAACATAAATTTTCGGATTTACGTCATTCGTTAATTTGTGTTGTTAAGAAGAAGAAAACTAGTTTCATGCACTAATGTTACATGTAAGCCTCGTTAGTTTTGTAACCAAATTGACTTCATGTTTACTGGCGACTGCACATTTGCGTCAACTCAAAATATAACTCTCTTATATAATGATTTTGAGAAAGACAAATTGTGGTTGATATACCATCATGGTTGATGTACCATCATGGTTGATATACCATCATGGTTGATATACCATCATGGTTGATATACTATCATGGTGGATATACTATCATGGTTGATATACCATCATGGTTGATATACTATCATGGTGGATATACTATCATGGTTGATATACTATCATGGTGTTGCTACCCATTAAATTACGCGTGTATTTAGCACAACTGGTGATAAGATTTTAAAAAAAAGATTCCAAGATCTTCAACAAGCTGCAACAATCCGACAGAACTGGATAACACAAATAGCCGCCCCCATCAGCTTCCTAGGCCCGAGAGAAAAATCAATCAATCAATTAATCAATCAATCAATCAATTAATCAACCAACCAATCAATTAATTAATCAATCAATTAATCAATCAATTAATCAATCAATCAATCAATTAATCAACCAACCAATTAATTAATCAATCAATTAATCAATCAATTAATCAATCAATTAATCAATCAATTAATCAATCAATCAATCAATTAATCAATCAATCAATTAATCAATCAATCAATTAATCAATCAATCAATTAATCAATCAATTAATCAATCAATCAATTAATCAATCAATCAATTAATCAATCAATCAATTAATCAATCAATCAATCAATCAATCAATTAATCAATCAATCAATTAATCAATCAATCAATTAATCAATCAATCAATTAATCAATCAATCAATCCCCTAGTAATTATGAACCTACGTTATAAGATAACATCGAGTTGTTCTGAGTCATTTAATCAAGATAAGACTTAGAGCTTTGAGAGTAGATCAGCGTGAAAACTGTGTGTTTATGGAGGGGGGGGGGTACAGTGGCGTAGCTAGGGTCATGTGCGCCCGGGGACATGACACAAGAAAAAATTGAAGTTTTACGTTTTATATAGTTCATTTTCGAAACTTCTGGTATTTTAATGAAATAGAATACAGACTAATATGTAATTCTCTATACGATTGTAAACAATTTAGTTGAAGAAAACAAAATCTACTAACTATACAATTAGACATAGTCTACAAAAAAGTGATTCTCCTTATTTGAATGTTGCAAACTCGTCAATCGCGTTGTCAGAATTAATATTCTCAAGTGTTTATCTTTCGATGCTAAGGAGTGCAAGATCACTCAGACGATTTTGTCCCCTTGAAGTACGTAAATAAAACAAAATAAGCTTCAGTTTGCTGAAGGACCGCTCACAGCTTTCAGTTGAAACAACAATTGTTAGAAGTGTTTGAAGTGAAATGCGCAGATTGGGAAATACGTCATCTCCAAATGAAACAATAAAACCATGAAGATCCAAAGGAGTTTCCGATAGAACTTCAGAGTAGCATTTTTCAGTCTCTGATTTATGTGCAAAAGTCGTGACCATTGACGTCAGTGTCGTAAAAATTAGCAAAATCTAAGCAATTTTAACGAAGTGCATCGACTTTTGTCTCAGCAAGAAGAGTTTTGACGTCAAGTAAAATTCCAAATTTGTTGTTTAGATTTTTTAGACGTAAAAACCGTATTGATATCTCTTGTTGGAGTCTATCAGTTACGCTGTTCATATCAAGTGAAATTTCTTCTTCTGCAGAAAGTCCTGCATCTCTTGTTAATTCTCCAGGCATCCTCCGCTGTCGTCTAATCCTTCTGTCTACCTCGATTCCCCAAGTTGTGCATCTTCCTTTCCATTGTCTACCACAACCTGGCCCAAATTATCACGAATGTTAACAAAATCTTGCTCAAGCGATTCAAGATCAGATGCTGCTTCCTTGAAATTCACAGTAGGATTCTGCAACCGTTTCTGGACCCGATCAATTTTCCCAAGTATGATGTTCCAGAAATTTAACAAAACTAGGAATTTAAAGTTTAATATACCTGTCAGCAAAGTTTCTGCATCACTTCTGGTCATATTTGTATGTTCCGATAATTTTTCCAACAACCCTAACAGTTCATCTAGTGAAATCTAGTCCTTCATAAACAGCTTTAACAGCTTCTCATCGTGTACTCCAACGTGTTTCAGACTCCCTCTTCATTGTGATTGGCCCAACTCTTTTTAATTCTTCCCAAAGAGTTTTTGAACGAGAGAAAACAAAACTTTATACTTTCAACTGTTCCAAAAAATGTGAAAACAACTGGATCCTGTTTAGCTGAGTGTACTCCTGCTAAGTTTAATCTGTGATTGTCACAGTTGATGAACAATGCTCTGTGATTTCTGGCACATATTCGGTGTTGAAGGCCGGATATATGCCCAGTCATTACAGAAGCATTTTCATAATATTGTGACCGATAGTCAGCTAGAGGTATGTTATTAGATTCCAGTTTCTCTACGATAACACTTTCAAGGCTTACTGCGTCTTTGGAATGTATCTGGATAAAACCTAAAAATGATTCTTTAATGGTTTCTTTTTAGTTTGAAAATCAACATCCACAAATCTGATGACTTGAGAAAACTGTTCCCAGTGTCCTTGATCGAATGTTGAGTCAAGTAAGATACCGTAGTACTTTTTTTTTCTGATTTCACTCAACAGCTGATTCCTTACAGTGGATGTAAGTAGGTGGATAAATTCATTTGAATATCCGGTGATAAATAAGACACTGAACCTTGATTTTCTTGGGCATGATGTGTTTTTTCTAACATTGGATCATACTGATCAAGTTTGATCACAGAGAGGCAGGAAAGAGAGACGGTGTCTGATGTTTCATATAAAAGGAATCCAACTTGCTTTGACATACCGACACAAGCCGTGAGAGGAGAGACCCTCCCTCCCTCCCCCACTGTATTCCCTCCACAGTGGAATTGGGGAAGTAAGATATTTCTTTTTAAAAAGAGTCACAGCATGCAGCAAAGGGACGAGAATTAACCATTCTGTAAGCCAGTGGTTCTTAACCTTTTGAGATTCAAGGACCACTTGAAAAACGTGTGTCTTAGCTACGGACCACTACTAAAAATTGTGCTACTGCCGAGCTGGAAAGTTAAATATAATTATACTGTGTATATCTTATCTGTTGCACATGCTCCTTCTATTCAGAAGATTTTTGCTAGCTATAAGTAGTAGGCCCTATACACGTTAGTTAGTAAAACTATACTACAAGCTACGTTTTGCGTGCTCCAAAAACAATATTGTAATGGCTTTATTTTGTAAAGAACTAATTTCATTTATATTAGTCTCATAGTCTTCTTATTTAATAATACTTGCTAACTATAAAAAAATTAAGACTGCTATATTAGTTTATTTAGTAAGAAAGGCTTTTTGTTTTTATTGTAAGCAATGCAGAAAATCCACTTTCACAAAGTTGCAAAGTGTAAAAGTATTTTAAAAACTATCTGAGACAGCTCGGAGTACTCCAAAATTTCATTAAGCCCACTTTCTGATGCAACATATTCAAACTGGTATCGCTAGTGAGTTCAATGAATTGGTTTAATTACGATGTTGGTAATTTTATTTGATGAGACAATATGTGCGAGATTAAAACTGGAAACCCACGAAAAACCCCTGAACGTTAAAAAACAACCAAATTAGAATTAAAATGGGTCCTGCATTCATTGAATATGACCAGAAATCAAATTTATCAACAGTTGTTTATTTATTTCAACATTTTCTGGTTTCTTGGTGATTTCGTATAATTTATCAAACATCTCAAAGTTACCTTGAAATAATCTTCATTTTCAAAGATCAAGCTGTTTCGTAAAAGCAGACACTTTGTCACTGAGAGTAATATAATGTGTCTCTGTCCTTGCTGAGTTGAATTAAGTTTATTGAGTTCTTCAAAAGTTTCAGCCAAGTAAGCCAGAACAGCAACCCATAAGCTTTGGTTCAAATGATCAACAAGCTTTGAGTTTTTTCTTCAAGAAACGTCATCACGTTATTCAAACAGTCTGATAACCAGCGAATTTCAGTATTCATCAGTAACTGATAATGTTCAAGATTCATATCCGAACATAAGAAATCAAAGAAACAAGAATTTAATAGACGGTCCTTAATAAAATTTAAAAACTATTTAGGCCAGATCAAAAATATATTTTAAGTCTGCTTTAATCATTTTACTTGCTAGTCTTTCTCGATGAATCATACATGCGTAGATTTCATGCTTTGCTCGCGGACCACCAGGCACACCTTCGCGAACCTCTAGTCCACGAACCACAGGTTGAGAACCACTGCTTTAAGCCACTCCTTTTTCTTGTCTATGTCATTTTGGTTGCTTTTGGTGTCGTCTCTGTCTGTTCTATTAAAAAAAATCGCCTTTGTCTCTTACTGCTCCCCTACTCTCACTCCCAGCAACTCACAGTTGTTTTTTAAATCGCCATCAGCAATCCTACATTGTGGATGTGTAATTTATTTATGAGTAGAATTTGCGCCCCTTAACGCTCAATGGGGGCGCCAAAATCATGCTTGTCAACTGATTTGTAATGAAGATATTTTCGGAGCTCCAAAATTCAATCTTGCAAACGTATTTGGGATACATCAGTTTACATAAAAAAAATTAAATAATGAGATTTAATACTCATTTATGCGCCCCCTAACGTTGCGCCCGGGGACATATGCCCCCCTGCCCCCCTCGCTACGTCACTGGGGGTTTAACTACTGTACATTAATAATCCACTGAGCTCGATGACGTAAGGCCAAATGGAACATCTCGTGTAGATGGTAAAGCTTGGACACAGCAGCGTCACAAGAACTGTTGGAATATTTGAAATGTTAATGGCCTACAGCTTCCTTTCTCATACAAGAGTTTCACTCCTAGCTTTACAGGGCCCCGGTACCCACTTGGGCTGCTTGTGGTGCAAGTGGTGATGGTGGTGCTAGGGGTGATGGTGGTGCTAGTGGTGATGGTGGTGCTAGTGGTGATGGTGGTGCTAGCGGTGATGGTGATGCTAGTGGTGATGGTGGTGCTAGTGGTGATGGAGGTGCTGGTGGTGATGGTGGTGCTAGTGGTGATGGTGATGCTAGTGGTGATGGTGGTGCTAGTGGTGATGGAGGTGCAAGTGGTGATGGTGGTGCAAGTGGTGATGGTTGCGCTAGTGGAGATGGTGGTGCTAGTGGTGATGGTGGTGCTAGTGGTGATGGTGGTGCTAGTGGTGATGGTGGTGCAAGTGGTGATGGTGGTGCTGGTGGTGGTGCTAGTGGTGCAAGTGGTGATGGTGGCGCTAGTGGTGGTGGTGGTGCTAGTGGTGCTGGTGGTGCTGTTGGTGCTAGTGGTGCTGGTGGTGCAAGGGGTGCAAGTGGTGCTAGTGGTTCTAATGGTGCTAATGGTGCTAATGGTGCTAATGGTGCTAATGGTGCTAATGTTGCTAATGTTGCTAATGGTGGTGCTAATGGTGCCAATGGTGCTAATGGTGCTAATGGTGGTGCTAATGGTGCTAATGTTGCTAATGTTGCTAATGGTGGTGCTAATGGTGCCAATGGTGCTAATGGTGCTATAGGTGCTAATGGTGGTGCTAATGGTGCTAATGGTGGTGCTAGTGGTGCTATAGGTGCGAATGGTGGTGCTAATGGTGCTAATGGTGCTATAGGTGCTAATGGTGGTGCTAATGGTGCTAATGGTGCTAAAGGTGCCTTTTCCAATGTTGAGATGTTTTGTTTAGTTTTGGACCATGATTAAAATTGTACTACCTTTTCCGTTTGTCCAGGGAGTCCATACGCCATTGACATCAAAGAGCAGCCCATCACGGGCACGGTCAAGGTCTGGGGACCTGGCATTGAGAATGGAATTATACCTAACTTCCAGAGTACATTCTGGGTGGAGACCACTGGCGCAGGGGCCGGAGACCTACGTGTGAGAATCATGGGACCTAAAGGTGAGAATCGTGGGACTTACAGGTGAGACCGCTGGTTTGATTGGGACCTACAGGTGAGACTGATGGTGTAATTGAGACCTAAAGGTGAGACCGCTGGTTAAATCGATTTTAAATTGACACAAAAAATACATACATGAACTATATATTTTGTATCGTGGCTCAAAAGACATCTTTCTGTTTCTGTTTCATATTGTCTTCGCTCTTTCCCCACCAGGTGCCTTCCACGTCAAGATGCGCAAAGCCAGCCAAAAGGACAAGATCTACCAATGTTTTTACGACCCCGTCGAGCCTGGCATCTACACGGTCAACGTGGAGTGGTCAGGTCAGCACGTCGGGGGCAGTCCGTTCACCGTTCTGCTTGCCACCACTGTTAGGGAGCTCATGCTGCTGAAAGGGGAGGTGGGGGAGAACCAGTCAGCCGTCAACGGGGATGAAACGGAGAGCGTCATGATGCGGAGAAACCAAGGGAGGTCACTGAGACCAGGGGAGGACACCAACAACGAAATACTTTATTAGTGGTTCGGATTCAGACGAATCGGTGAATCTCAAAATATGAGAAAATGTACGTGAACAATAAGTTTTAATTCTGCAAACGAAGCATTTCTAACAAATAGCTAGAAGAGTTTAGGAGTGAAGCAAACATGTTTTTAAAATTTGTAAGTGGAGGTTACCATTGAATGGGATTACATGGATCAGAGGATTCGTTGATTAATGGATTAGTGAATTCGTTGATGTATGCACATTGTTTCTGGTCTTCTTGTCAAAATGATGAAACAATTGACCAAAGGGCAACACTTGTTGCTTCAATGACCATTTAACCAGATAGAAAAACGTCTTTTCCAATAACTAATAGTCGTGTGAGGATAACTCGTAGGATCAGACTAATTGGGATATCTTCAGACTAGTTGGGACATCTTCAGACTAGTTAGGATACATTAGTGACTAATTTGGATATCTTCAGACTAGTTGGGATATGTCGTGTCCAATGTGAGGTTTGCATGGTGTTTCAGGGCTTGGAATTAGTCTTTTATTTACATTGTGATTTCGTTTTAGTGACCGTTTAATGAGGCGGAACAAGAAAAAAGTGATTTTCTACAGCTTGGAAGTAAGGGAATGACACTGGAAGAAATCAAGAGAAAGAAATTGTAAGATTTGAACAAAAATGATCAATGCAAGATCTTCAAATATTTTTATTTGTGCCATTTATTTACAATGATTCCCTAATTATTTAGGTAAAAACAAAACATTTTTGGCTCAAAACTCTTACACGTTATGGTTTGACAATACTGGTGGGCCAGGTCAGGTTGGCCTATAAAAGGTAAGCTAGCAAGGGTTCCCAAAACTGGCTTAACCATGAGCTATAAAATAAAATAATAACACGAGTCACAAACTTCGGCACCATATTTGTAAAAAGCTTTTAACACAACACTTAAATATGTTTTATACGTTTATTTCCTGTTAGTTGTTGTCCGTTAACGGAGGCGTTCTGCTGTAACCACTCCAGGGCCCAAGGGGATGCAATATGAGAGTGGCGTGCTCTTTCTTTTACATGGTTTTGCAAATGTTTATTTTATCGAGCAAGTTTTATTTAGCCAAATTGTTTATCTTATTTAATCTGTAGGATGCTATTTTGTATATACTGCAAGAACCACTGAGGTCGGGGGGTCAAGGTTTGACAATGACCTTGACCTACTTCAAAAGTGTAATTGCATGATATATTTATAGGGTAGTAACTTATATATAAATATATTTATATGTACAAATCTATTCAAAATGGTGCTGTAAACCACATGATCTGTAGTGAATAAACTATGCAATATGTAATGTTCTTCCAGTGAGAGAGCCATATGGGCATCTGTGTCTTACATTTATTGTGGGAACCTCTTTGTCCGTAGTAGAATTTTAGAATTGTATCAAAGAGGAACCTCTTTGTCTGTCGTGAAATATTGAAGCTGTTCAATAGAGGACGCGGTGGTCGAGTGGCAGCGCACTGGACTGTCGTACCGATGGTCACGGGTTCGAATCCGTGTGAAGGCAAGGGTTTGTTCCCGGGGCCTAGGGCGTCCCTGAGTCACCCCGCTCCGAATGGGTACCTAACACTACATGTAGTTAGGCGGCTGGGTAATGCGTGGAACCCACAAAGCCGTGGCCTGTGAATGCTGCATCACTTGCCAACAGATCATCTGTCATGGTCTGTGGACGCAACTATCTTCTGCATAGAAGGAGCGTCTGTATAGATAAGATAAGATAAGACTATGTGTGCTTGTACTTGAATGCTGGAACTGTCACATAGAAGCAAATCTGTTTGTCACTGAATGTGGAACTGTCACATAGAAGCAAATCTGTTTGTCACTGAATGTGGAACTGTCACATAGAAGCAAATCTGTTTGTCACTGAATGTGGAACTGTCACATAGAAGCAAATATGTTTGTCACTGAATGCTGGAACTGTCACATAGAAGCAAATCTGTTTGTCACTGAATGTGGAACTGTCACATAGAAGCAAATCTGTTTGTCACTGAATGCTGGAACTGTCACATAGAAGCAAATCTGTTTGTCTCGGAATGTGGAACTGTCACATAGAAACAAATATGTTTGTCACTGAATGTGGAACTGTCACATAGAAACAAATCTGTTTGTCACTGAATGCTGGAACTGTCACATAGAGACAAATCTGTTTGTCACGGAATGTGGAACTGTCACATAGAAATAAATCTGTTTGTCACTGAATGCTGGAACTGTCACATAGAAACAAATCTGTTAGTCACGGAATGTGGAACTGTCACATAGAAACAAATCTGTTTGTCGCGGAATGTGGAACTGTCACATAGAATCAAATCTGTTTGTCACGGAATGTGGAACTGTCACGATCTCGTATGTCTTTAATTCTGTTAAGTAATTGCTAAGCTCCAAGTAGTTGGTATGTGGCACATAAATACGAATTAACATATTGGTTTTTGTTTGTTATGAAGCTGATGTTTATTTTATCATTAATTAATGAATTTCTTTGTGTTTCATTCCGAAAGTTGGTCATGTGACCTAATCGACCCATGCACACGAATCTTTCTTTAGAATTGACTATTAACAACTATTAATTAAGTCTTGAATGTAGTTATTTAATGGCTTCATATCAAAGTTGATATCCTACAGTTAGCGCGGACTGTTCTGAGATTCCATGCACTATATTATATTTTATACCAGGCTTCATTTCATACCAGTTAATTTGTTATAAATTTGATTACATTCGGTTCTCTTTAAATGAGATCATTTGCTTCAGACTCATGTTATGCCCTATTGAACTTAAATTGTGCTGCATGACAGGACACTACATCAAGGACATTACATTAAACTGCTCTCGTCATAGATTACTTTTCAAAACGTTTTTTTACTATATCATTGTTGGCTTCCAATTCATCCCCTATATATATATTTTTTTTTAAAATCTGATTGTAAAATTGATTGACTTAAATTCAACTTAATCAGCCTGAAGAAATATATTAATTCCATATCAAAGCGAAATATCTGAAAGATTTCTACCTTTAAATTCAATTATCATAAGACACGTAAATTATAAAGACGCCTTTGTCACCTATCATTCATATAAATTGTGTACATTATCAATCAGCGGCATAGACAGGAAGATGGAATCCTTCACTGCTCTTTTATTTTCCAGTAAGAATTATATTTTTCTCAGAGGCTCATCTGTGTCCTGGGCTGATAAAAACCTTAAATGTGTTATTGTGTCGTTGTAAGATTTAAATTATGTATTCAAGTAAAGAATTGAATGTGAACATAACAATGATTCTATGATTACGTAAATGAGAATGGCATACATGAAGAATAAAACAGTGATAAAACGTGCGAATAAAATACAAGATAATCAAACGAACTGAGTGATCAAAGCAAGAAATTAAAGTTTTATAAACTAATAAACAAGAACATTGATTTTTCGAACAGGAGCTACCAAACTAGATGTAATTATATATAAAGCAGTTATGTTTTAACAACAAACATTGTAATGATATGTTATTACATAATGTTCTGAACCTCTGTGGAGGTATAACCACATCAACCTCTTCTGAATCTAAGTTAACTCCCCTTTTGTCTTTACATTAATTTTTTTACTTGACTAAAACAATAATTTAATTTTGGATAAACGAACGATGAGATATACTTGAATCGCCAAAATAATAATCTCCGTGTAATTGGCGGTTGTACTGTACATAAGTCTATAATCTGTGATGCTCTACTTTTTCTTTTTCAACTGGAAGGTGTTCTTTTATAAACGTTTTCCTAAGCACCCATTCTCTCCCTTTATTATTTTATTTCCCTTTTATATATATATTTTTTACAAGTGAAGATGAATGTAAGTTATTATTATTATTAAACTTTCAAGTGTCGGCTTCTCTGATGAAATAAATTCACAATTTTTAGGATGCTGTTTGTCTCGAAGGATTTGTTTGTTTGTTCAGCAATTAGAATATTACAGTTATAAATACAATAAAAATAATTATCCCTCTCTGCAAGTTTGGTTGCGTCAATTTATTCGGGTCTAGATCACATAGATGTACAGACCCAGCTGTGCCTGTCCATGCGATCTAAGAATACATCAGTTAGTCGCCAAGTTGTGACTCTCTTATTCCTGCTATTGTATGTCATACACAAAGCTTATAACCACAGATGGTCATTTCTTTGTGATGAACAGCTATGTATACTGTATACTGATAGAAACATTCTAGCCCCGAAGTTTTTCAATCTGACTTCAGTAAAACCATCACGTTCCTAATCTTCATTCATTATTTTTTAAAAGGGGAAAAACCAATAACTTCAGGCGTAAAAAATAGTAAAATGCAAGGGTAGAGAATCTGTAGGTGTAGGGGCTGGAGATTGCCCCCCCCCCTTTTGCGCCCTTTCCCGTGACCTGATAAGTTGGTGAGCCCCCAAACTGTCACACGAATATTTACCAGTTACTAGAAGCCACTTTGATGGAGGCGCGGCCACACAAACAGCAACCATGACCTGTTTTGATCAAGGTGCCACATTCCAGAGAACAAACGTGATATTTTTGACAAGCGTTTGGCCTCTAGCTTGGATTACATCACGATGCGGAGATATACAACTACTATTAGTATTTACGATAGATTTCATATAGATAGGGAGATGAGAAATATGAAGAGAGTTAAAACAGTTGTATTGAGGTAAAATACTCGTAGGAAGACAGTGATAGCGGTGACACAAAACATGAGAGGCTGGTAATAGTGGTGACTCAAGATATGAGAAGGTGATAATAGGGGTGAATCAAGAGACGAGAAGGTGGTAATAGTGGTGACTCAAGATAGGAGAAGGTGGTAATAGGGGTGACTCAAGATAGGAGAAGGTGGTAATAGTGGTGACTCAAGATAGGAGAAGGTGGTAATAGGGGTGACTCAAGATAGGAGAAGGTGGTAATAGTGGTGACTCAAGATAGGAGAAGGTGGTAATAGTGACTCAAGATAGGAGAAGGTGGTAATAGTGGTGACTCAAGATAGGAGAAGGTGGTAATAGTGGTGACTCAAGATAGGAGAGGGTGGTAATGGGGGGGGGACTCAAGATAGGAGAAGGTGGTAATAGGGGGGCTCAAGATAGGAGAAGGTGGTAATAGTGGTGACTCAAGATAGGAGAAGGTGGTAATAGTGGTGACTCAAGACAGGAGAAGGTGGGAATGGGGGGGGGTCTCAAGATAGGAGAAGGTGGTAATAGTGGTGACTCAAGATAGGAGAAGGTGGGAATGGGGGGGCTCAAGATAGGAGAAGGTGGTAATAGGGGGGACTCAAGATAGGAGAAGGTGGGAATGGGGGTGCGGGGGGCTCAAGATAGGAGAAGGTGGTAATAGGGGGGACTCAAGATAGGAGAAGGTGGTAATAGTGGTGACTCAAGATAGGAGAAGGTGGTAATAGTGGTGACTCAAGATATGAGAAGGTGTTAATAGTGGTGACTCAAGATAGGAGAAGGTGGTAATAGTGGTGACTCAAGATAGGAGAAGGTGGTAATAGGGGTGACTTAAGATAGGAGTAGATGGTAATTGGGGGGTGGGGGCGGACTCAAGACAGGAGAAGCCAATGCATTCCTAGTCATAAAACACCAATTTATTTTGGTTGATTAAAAAAAAACACATAATTTTGACACCCCCTGAGGCTTGTTTTATCTGATGACGTCACTTAAACGTTGTGTTTATGTTTGTTAATCTCAACGCCTTGATTTCACAAACACATGTATAACATAAAAGTGAGGTGTGGCCACGTATCATTAATTAAGGCAGGGGTGTGCAACAGGCAGCCCGCGGGCCATAACCCGGCCCGCCAGACCAGTCCATGTGGCCCGCCAATCATATTTTGATTTTTATACTCGCGCACTTTACTAAAGTTATCAAGAGAACATTTTTTACGGGTTCTGGCCCTCGTTGTTGTTACAAAGTTCACATGTGGTCCAACCAGTGGCGGATTTAGCTATAGGGCAGGGGGGGCGGCTTGCCCCCCCACGCCCCTGTTGGGTCTAAACTGGCGCCCCCCTAAAGACGCCCTCGATGAACACCAAAAAGGTGTCACAAGAGCAGAAAAAATGATTTCTAAACACGAAACTTGTAATCAACACCAAATTGCTTGCTAAAAATTGAATATCAAGGGATGAAACGGTAATATCTGGTTTAAATCAATCACTCGCATCTGAATTATCGGCGACAATTGATAATTAAGTTAAGTCTGCACAATTATTTTCTTTAATTATTGAATCAACCATTGATATATTTAGAATTGATCAGATGTCAGTTTCTTTACATTCAGTTTTAAAATCAGGACATGTTGTGGAGAGATTTATAGGCTTTTATACTTTGGTAAACAGCGGCTGAATAGCGAATAGTGCGCTCGCCTCACAAGCTGAGGGGCGTGGCATCTAGCCCACGTTAAAGCCACAATAAAAATAAATAGAGGTAAAAAAAAAGATTTTAAAAAACCAAGTTTTTATAAGTGTACTAAAAAGAAGAAAATGATTTAAAACTTATAAATTCGAGTTCATGTACTTTGATTTAATATGACTAAAAACTTGGGGCGGGTTTTTGGTATAAAAGTTAACTGAGATCTATGAGTGAGAGAATGAGTGAAATGCATTATGTAAAACCTCATAAGCGCCCTCATAAATAAAAAATGCTCCCGCATTTGCTGAGAAGATTTTAACGGAAATAAAAAAGTGAAATATTGATTTCACACTCTGTCGAGGACAGGCATACTCTGGAATTAAGAGTGGCCTTTAAACTCATATAAAGAAACTTTCACCCAATTATTGTGCCCATGTTTTGAATTTGGTTACTATCGAAGCAATGTCTGTAAACAGTGGTATACAGATGTTTTTGGCGCATATTTAAGGTTGTATGCAGGGCCGTCTTAACGCATAGGCCCGATGGGCATTTGCCCGGGGGCTCACGAGCATAGGGGCCCCATGGGAATATGTTTAGTTATATATATTATATATATACGTCTTTTATTCCTGCGGGCCCAACACTATTTCTTTGCACGTGGGCCCAACCTGGTGTAAAGACGGCTCTGGTTGTATGCATGCCTTTCATCTAGTTTACCACGTCTACATACTCTTAAAGAATACCAGAAATATCAATATGAATCAACAGTAGATACTCTGAAACGACTTTCTGATACAAAATGTGCACGCCGTAAGCATGCAGTTGTTGGATCATTCTCTGCTATTCTAGCCACACTTGATTCAAGGGAATCAACAGAATAGAAAGGAAGTGTCAGAGCAGAAGCTATGTGACTATGTGTTTTAACAACAAAATATTCTTTTGCTTTTCTGATGCTATTTGTACAAAAGTTATCTTCATGTTATCAAACTAATTGCAATGGCTTTGCAAAACAATTGATCGATGTTGGACAAAATAAGTTTGTTGATATGAGAAGCGATGAAGCTTTTGAAATGCTGAATGTAGATGTCAAATCATTTATTAACGAAAATGGTTCCAAACTAGATGTTAAAACAGAATTTAAAGAAAAGCGAATTGCAAAAACGAAAAGCATCACAGGCGAACTTAGCAGTGATGTAAGGGCTGATGATCCAACTACACGCTTTAAATCTGAAACGTACGTCACTATCTTGGATTCACTTGTAACACAAATAGATGATCGATTTAATGAATTTTGGTGCACAGTTACTTATTTCTATTGTATTGATCCATCACAAATGTTGTAAGAAAATAAAGATTCTTTTCAAACTTTATGCAAAATTTACAAACACGACATTAACCTTGAAGAAGCAATCGTAGAATATAAGATTTGTATGCATTAATACAATAACCTTCCGCTAGTACACTACAACTTAAAAAGGTTAGGCCATTCTTGACTGAAAAACTAATGGCATCGGGTCTCACTAATTTGTCAATATTCTATAAAATTTACATGACTCTTCCTGTTAGCAGTGCTACTGCTGAAAGATGTTTCAGTAGATTGAAACTCATCAAAAATTATTTGCGCTCAACAATGACAAACGAACGTCAGTCTGCATTGGCATTAATTTCAATTGAACGTGATCTAGCTGAGAAAGTTGACTATGAATCAACGATAAATCGTTTTGCTAAAATGAAATCACGTAGAAAGCAATTTATATAGGGCTCACGGCTCTTTCTTATCTTATCTGTTACAGACGCTCCTTCTATACAGACTAATATTGCGTCATATGCTTATCCATGGTTTGTATTTAGTCCTGCATTCTTATTAGAGTTTTGAATGTTTATTTAAGGAATTTACAATCATTGTTTGTGTAAAGTTCATAAATTTTCCCAAAGTTTGATGCTCAAACTTTCAGTGATAAATTTTTTTTTAAAAATTCTGAAGTAAATTGTTTAGTTTATTTATAAGTATAATATTATTGGCACTCTTTGTGTGTGTGTGTTACTAATCCTGACCAATCCACTCCACCAAAGTCTCTGTGTTTTTCATTACAAGCTTTTATTTAACTCACACTGTATGTTGTATCCGTCAAATCTTGTAACGTAAAATTAAACCACTTCTGATGGTACTAGAGATCTCAAAATTTTACCACAGATAGATCTTGGATGACAATACATTGTATCAAAATTTCAGATCGATCAAATGTACCGTAATTAAATAAATGCATTTTTACGTTTATCTTTATATATAAGCTGTATCCGTGCTATTCTTGACTTTCACGTGAATGTCACCGGAGTTCACAACCAGCCATGGATGACGACATTCCAGGTGTTAAACAGCTCAGTAATTCGAAACTAAATCTAAATTGACATGATAATACAAGAGGAACAACTGGTATTTGTGTAGCCTAGTTGGCCCAATTGTTAGCTTAATGGATTTTCGACCTGGAGGTACTGGGTTCAATTTTCAGTTGGGGAAACTGTTATTTTTTAAATACATAAATTTGTAATTAATAATCTATCTTTTTACCACTATCACATTTAAGTTATAGACAACGAAGTTTGACTAATTAAATTGAGTTGATTATGTCAAAAAATTGATTAAAAATTTGTGTTACTAAAAAGTAGAAAATAAAATATTTAAAAATCTTTTTTTTAAAGGACGCGCTTTTATTTACATATAGAAAGTGCACTAAAAAGAAGAAAATACAAATTTTCAATCCGTGAACCTATCGCTTGCACATAAAAGCGTGGGGCCCTCATCACAACTCGCAATCATGTACAAAGCTGCGAAAGATAAATACAAATTTATATGAATATTAATAAACATTTAAAGTTTCACAACTTTGATCATATACATGCTACTATCATATTAATTAGAAAAATTTATCTATATGCAAAAGAGTAGTTGCAATAAGAAATGAGTTGTGATGGGCGCCCCACGCTTTTATGTGCAAGCGATAGGTTCACGGATTGAAAATTTGTATTTTCTTCTTTTTAGTGCACTTTCTATATGTAAATAAAAGCGCGTCCTTTTAAAAAAAGATTTTTTAAATATTTTATTATTTGTAGCATCAGATTACCTGGTCTTAAACTGAACCATTTTGCCAGATAAAATTCTCATTTCATTCTTTCAGATAGAAAAGTATTACAAGAACTAAAAACAGTAGCTCTTAAAATTTTATTAGTAAAAATAAGTTGTTCTCTTTGAAACTAAGTTCATAATTTACTGTCATCTTTTTATCCTACATATGATATATGCATATAATACGTATATGATATATGATTTCTTTAATTACTTAGGCCTTTTATTAATTATTAACATTTTTTAAAATACATTATATTTTGTTTTATTTGTGACCTATTACTCTCCTGAATATAAAGCAATTGTTTGTATATTGAAGAGATTCATTGCAATGGTTTGATGTAAACAAAAATAATATTAAATAATGTACTTTGAATGATCAACACAGCATTTATTATTTAACACTTAGTCACTTAGTTATTTGTTTGAGTTGCTGTCAGTGCTATTTATGGCAAGCTGAACAAACTGATGAGTCATCTTGCAGATAGTACAACAAACTATTGGAGGCATATAAAAAATTTAATTAAATTCTACCTCATTATAAAAACATTTTAGAAGTTTTATTTAGCCCAAAGACTATAAACTTATTATGCTGAGTTTTCTATGTTAAAGTCTGCTAGGATATTCAGCAATTGAAAGTGAAAACAAAGGATTATGAGAAATTTAGATTTCGTCACAAATAACAGCCCCCAAATTAACTACCATTTTCATAAATTCAATTGATTAACCATATCTACTTAAGACTAGATGTTTCTTTTTGTCTGCAGCAGTCTCTTAAGATGAAAACGTATTAAAGTTAAAGTAAAACTCACATTTAAAGTGAGCAGAAAAGTTTTTTAACATAAAATATAGCAATAAGAGTGAATCTCATATCAAATTTCTAATCTTCATTGCAGAACCAGCAATTTAGACAAATGAATTTTATTTCAGCACCTATAAATATTTGCACTAAGTGCATGAATAAAAAATTTTTTTGCGGCGCCCCTTGAAATTCTCCTCGCCCCCCCACGAAGACAAACCTAAATCCGCCACTGGGTCCAACGTTGGAAAATGTTGCACACCCCTAAATTAAGGAAACACCAATATCACTGGGTTGGTATTCATAACTACGGGCAGTACTCTCACACTGCCATCTGTGAAACAAGCATGCAAACAAACTAGCAAACATCACGGGTGTATTTGACTGGTAAGGGGCCGTCCTTAAAGTACCTTACGCTTAAGGGGGGGAGGGGAGGGGAGGGGTGTAAGAAAGTGTGAGAGTTTGTGACATGGGGAGGGTGGGGAGGTCCAGCCATCAATGACGTCACGGTGTTTTATATTAAATTTTAATTATTTTTTTAACAAACATTTTTTTATTTATTAAAGTGTGACGTACTTTAGGGGGGGGTCCAAGTTTTGTGACAGTTTGTGACAGGGGGGGGGGTAAAAATGGTAAAAAATAGCGTGACGTACTTTATGGTCCATCTCACGTCAGATTTCTACACACGTTTCATAGAAGTCTCTTCCATCTAGTCCTGCAGCCTCCACCACCACTACTCTCTCCATCACAAGGCGTTCTCAAAGTTTTCATGAAGCGCAGCATTCGTCTCTCACGACCTTACCAAACTTCACGAGGCATCACTAGTCTGACCCCACGTGATTACCTGTATCAATGACAGCATGATTCATGGATTGATAGTATCCCAAGGGAGGTTAACCTGCGTCAGGAGTTGGAGGCATGCGAGAGTTGCCTTTCTTTCCAATTTCCTCGTACGACGAAGTGAGTTAATGAAACATGACAAACTCAATTACCGCCCTTGATTAAACACAGTGATTGCAATTTTTTGTTGTTGTTGACCTTTTTTCGAATCGAAAGCATGAACGGTGAAAATCCCATGACCTAAAAAAAATCAGAGTTACTAGTGCTAAGGGTGACACACGACAGTAGAGAATGCTTATGGATGTGACAAAAACAAGCTAACCTGGTAACAGGAGTGATATAAGGTATGAGAAACTGGAGACACGGAGTAGGAACAAACTAATTAAACAACCCGTAAAACAAGGTTTTCAAATATAAATCCCTTATATATGAGACCTAACTAAAAGTATTGATTATGTTGAATATCACAGGCACCGCGCGACAGACCCCTGGGACATCTCGAGGGCTGGTGTTAAACTCCAGTGACCCGTGGAGGTCAACCATAGCAGACGCAAGACATGCTACATAGAGATACATCGAGATAAATTCAAAATTATTTAATTTAATTACGGTAGATTCGATCAATCTTTAATGTTGATATAATGACTTGTTGGGTGACAAAAGTGTATGTGCAAAATCTCAGCTCGCTAGCATCACGGGAAGTGGGTCATTTTTACCCGCTTTTATTTTACTTTTATTTTTCCGCGGGACCGACCGCGACGACAAGACGGTGAAGTTAATATAAGGGATTAAAAAAAACTCGGTCAATTTAAGAATTTCAATGAATACCAGAGATCTCTTAGAAAACTTGTTATTAAAGTAATTTCATGGGCGAAGTGGAAAAGCAAGGACTCCTGTGTGGGGACGTAGGGGAGGTAAATACCGTGCAAGGCTTATCCATTCATAACTGTAGTCTTGGAGCATTCCACGGCCTAAAACAAAAGTGGAACAAGTCATTGTTGAAATAAAAGAAGAGCGTGAAAAGACAAATGAAATAAGAATTTCTCGGTTAAAAGCCACCGTCAGCACACAAAAAAGAAGAAGAAAAAAAAATAATAACCCCCCCCAAAAAACAGCGATTTTAAAGTAGATATTAAAAAATAAAGTTCGATTGCGGTTTTTCTTACCTTATCTATTATTTCACATTACAGACGCTTCTTCTATACAGAAGAATCTTGCTTCCAAGGTTTATCCTTATTGTGTATCTAACTTTTCAAATAATTTTTTTTTAAAATAATATTTTTTAGGATTCTGAATATTTTTAGCTGCTAATAGTTGTCGTTGTATAGTCAGATTGTTCGTTTTGAATTCATTGGTCACATGGGAACTTTCCTATACAACAATTGAGATGATCCGTTTATAAAATTGTTTGTAAACAAACATTTACACAGGCAATCTAATCTTAATAAAATAATGTAAAAAAATCTTTTTTTTTAAGGACACGCTTTTATTTACATATAGAAAGTGCACTAAAAAGAAGAAAATAAAAAATTTCTATGAAAACAGGTGAAATCGGTGAACCTATCCACTGCACATAAAAGCGTGGGGCGCCCATCACAAATCATTTCTCATTGCAACTATTCTCTTAAATATATATAAATATTTCTAATTAATGTGATAGTATCATTTATATGATCAAAGTTGTGAAACTTTTACTGTTTATTAATATTCATACAAATTTGTTTTTATGTTTCGCAGCCTTGTACACGATAGAGAGTTGTGATGACCGCCCCACGCGTTTATGTGCAGTAGATAGGTTCACCGATTTCACATGTTTTCATAGAAAATTTATATTTTCTTCTTTTTAGTGCACTTTCTATGTGTAAATAAAAGTGTGTCCTTTTTAAAAAAAAGATTTTTATAAACATTATTTTATTTTCTACTCTTTAGTATCAACATTTTTGTAAATTGATTTTTCGACCTTATCAATTCAATTAGTTAAACTTCATTGTCAATAACTTAAATGCGATAGTGGTAAAAATAACGATTATTCATTACAAATTTATGTATACTACAAAAAACAAACATTTTCCCTAACCTCGTGACCCCATGTCGGCAATCGATCACGCTTATGTTTCAGCCAGTTATGCTTCATGTTGATAGTACTTTTTACACGCTTTTATTAAAGTTATAATAATTGTATCCCTCTAGGATGAATTGAGGCATGGTTCATTGACGCGAGTGATAATATTTTATTAAACTAAAAACTAAAAGTGCATTAATTTAATTAAGTTACATTCGATCGATCTGAAATTTTGATACAATACATTGTCATCCACGATCTATATGTTGTAAAATTGTGAGATCTCTAGGACCATCAGGAGTGGTTTAATTTTACGTTACAAGATTTGAAGGAAGGATGGAAGTTTAAGATGGTCCAATCCCCCCTGCCCCCCCCCCACCCTTGAGGCATATGGCGCCGAGTCAACAAACAGAACATCGTTTTTATCACAAGGTAAAAAAGGTTTATTTGTGTAAAAGGAATATGCCAATATAAATACATGACTTGTAATACAAATATAGGAATATAGGTCACCGTGCAGTCAGCTGTAAAGGCCCGCAGTTTCCCATTAGGTCAGCCTCGTTTTGAAGGAAGGCCGCCGTTGAGAATGGAGCCGCGAATGTGACAGGACGCCATCTGACTGTAATATCTAACAAGTTTGGAATCAACACTAAAATTTCATTCGTGACATTTTTGCATCGGCCAAGTTTATTTATATAGAAAATATCATTGATTTTTAAAAAATCTCTTTAAAAATTAAAAAGAACAATTTTCGAAAATGTATGAATAACTTCACTACATAACAAAGCAGACCGTGAACTAAATGGTTTCTCAAATTAATAGGAAAAAAAAGATTAATTGCTACAATTGATAATATAAAATAAAATGCAAAATTGAGCAAGGCCAAAATGAAACTGTGTGAATATATTTCGAATGATACAAATAATAAACGAGTATGTATAAGTATTAGCCTGGGAAGAACAAATTTCCTCCTCCGAGGTTCGCCATTGCTTCTTTTGCAGCCGCTTCTTTCTCCTTGGCAATGGCGATCACATCTTTCTGAGTGTCCAGGGCATCTGCGGCCTTGTCCACGGCCAGGCCCTTAAGGTCACCCGCGGAAATGGGTTTAGGGGGAGTCGGGGGAGGCGGGGGTGTTTCTCTGACAGGGGCGTTGGCAACAAGGTCCTGGTGCATGTCCAATAGATCATTCTGCTTGTCTCTCGCCAACGCCTCCGCCTCTGTCTGGGCAGCTTTGTCGGCTGCCACTTTGTCCGACACGGCGACGTTTTCGTGGGGAGGGGCTTCGTTTTTACTAGGGGGCGGTGGGGGGTGGTGGCGGCAGGGGGCCCACAAGGGGTACGGAGATGAAGTTGGGTTGAGGTACGGGTAGAATGTTATCTATATACACGGCGGGGCGAGGGGGCGGGTTGACAAAGTTACTGGGTGGTGGAGGAGGAGGGGGAGGAGGGGGCCCATGGACCGATGATAGATGCACAGGGGGTGGTGGTGGAGGTGGGGGCGGCGGGTTGCCGTGAATGAACGGGTCAAACGGATCGTTGTAGACTGGGACAGGGGGACCCGTGCCACTGGGCGGGACATCGAACGGATCCGGAGATCCACCTGCTCCCCCACCCCCTGGGGCCCCGTCGGGCCCCACCGCGGCTTGTGGGTCAACGAGGTTGTCAATGGGCACCTCCTCGGAACTGTCCTTGCCGGTAGCCTGGTCAGCCGTCTGAGACTTGAGGTCGGCCACAATCTCCTCAGCCGGGACCGGCTCTGGTGTGTCCGGGGGTGGGGGAGGCGCTTCCGTCGTCGGCCCTGTGTCGGGTTTCGCCGGTTCTTCCTGCTGCTGCTGTTGCTGCTCTTGTTGCTGCTGCTGCTGCTGCTCTTCTTGCTGCTGGGGCTGCTCCTGCGCGGCTGGCTGAGAGGGTGCGTCGACAGCTCCTTGATTACCATCACCATCGCCATCTTCCTTGTTGGAGTTGTCCGGCCCTGTCTGGGGGAGGTCAGGACTAGTGGCTGCCGGGGGGTCGACCTGGGCGGTGTCCACTTGTGGGGGGTCGGGGACCTGAATGGGATCCGGATCTGGCGCGGGAACGACTTCTGCCGCCGGTGCCGGATCAGGGATCGGTGTGGGGTCGGGGTCTGGCGCTGGGACGGGATCCAATGAGACGGTGTCAATCTGCAATGTAACAAGATAACAGGTCGTCAGTAATATTTTCCCATGCAGACAAGCCGCTGTCTAAAGTGAATCCTTTGTGAATTAACTTTCCTCTTTCTTATTCCAGAAGCAATTGCCCCATGATACACGAGAGTTTAATTTTAAATCTGAGACATTCATTACCATGGTATAATATGTTGAATCTACTAACAAACCGCTTCCAAGTACGATTTAAATACATTGTATTTGTACGGATCCCTGTCTACTGAAGGTTCCCTTTTGCTCTTCAGTTTCTGATTGTCTTTTGATATTTGTTGCACCGTGCCTGTCCCACAACCCCGGTCAAATTTTGTTTCAACGTAGTTACTCGATAGCTGGTTCTGTCCCTTGGAAGGTGGAAATCGTGTTCACATTGGATTTTGTTCCCTGGGCTATTTCATTTTCAGTCAGGGTCATGTTCCTCCCCGCCCCCCCCCTTCTTAATGGGATTCATATTTTCCTTCTGATATCCCATTTCCTATTGGAATTCTTTCTAAGAAAGGTTTTTAATTCCCAAATTGTTCCCATTCAACTCCATGAGTTACAAGTAAATTTATTTTGATACAATAGCGATATACATTTATATTACGGGTTTTCTCCAAACTTAAAAATTCGTTCCGATAGGGTCCCGTTGTCAAATAAGTTTAAGAGAACCTAATACAAAATGTGAGCGGATAAATCATCTAGAAATTTGTCGATAGCCACAGAACGCAGTGGACATTATTGCCTCCTGGTCTACCAATATGTCAATGGACATTATTGCCTCCTGGTCTACCAATATGTCAATGGACATTATTGCCTCCTGGTCTACCAATATGTCAATGGACATTATTGCCTCCTGGTCTACCAATATGTCAATGGACATTATTGCGTCCTGGTCTACCAATATGTCAATGGACATTATTGCCTCCTGGTCTACCGATATGTCAATAATACCCAATGCACATGGTGGTTATTGCAACCCTGCTTGGCCCCCAGCAATCAATAGCAGTTCAATCACTTATAAACTAAGTCTGATATTAATTCTGTAGATTGTAAAAAGAGAATTTGGGCTCTCAGCCCCAATGAAGTTGCTGTCATGAGTTTAGCATCCACCAGCATCCACCAGCTGGATAACCAAGTGTATAGTCGAAAACTTGTGTCTAGATCTATCCCAATTTGCAATAGATTTAATTGTGTGTATTTGTCTCGTTACTATTTCTGGATAAGGATCTTCATCATGGATTCCTGTTTCGCCAAGGATTGCTCCATCAAAATTAACAGTCTATGACAGTGATGCGTCCATTTCTGAACATTTATATGAAATTTTGTTTGTGTAACTATGTTTAGGAAGATTTAGAGTGCAATGTGTTTTATGTAGTTTTTGAACATGTTTGTAAAGCGCTGTGAGCCCAGCTGTAGGCTGGGGTACTGCGCAATATAAGTGAACAAATAATAATAATAATAATAATAATAATACGCTACGAGTTATATTATTATGAATATAGCTCATAGGAAAATGTTTAAAAATGTGGATGTTATTGTTAAATTCACAAAAACCCCTGCAGTATTTAACTTTGCTTAAAGATGGATATGTTTGCCAGGTTTTGTTCAAGATCCAATAAATCTACAAATAAATTTCTGTGAAACAAACAAACACACAAATACTTTGTGATATGATATGCCATGCCGACGCCTGATGTCTTAAATGTAGGGCTGGCACTGATTAAATTTTTGTGTTCGATTAGTAGGGAAAAATAATCGATCAATAGATTAATTTTGATTAATTATATTTTTATAACGCATATCCCGTTAAGTCGCGATCCATTATTCCTCGAAATCGGTAAATAAGCGGTAATTCCATGGCTCCCAAATTTTGTAACGTTACGTTCTGCTATGCCAGAAATAAGGACGAAAAATCTTTTTGTTTACGTATGCACATCTAAATAAATAATAATACGAGGGAAAAGTATGTAAGTAACAAAAAGTATAAATCCTTTAATATTTGGAAAAAATATATGAAATATGTTCTTAAATTTTAATCGAATTTAATCGATCAAATTAATTATAATCGATTAAATTTTTAACGATTAATCGATTAATTCATCGTTAATTTCCGCAGCCCTACGTAAATGTTCATTTCTTTTAAACCAACAATCCAAACACAGGTGTCTAAAATGTTTACATCTTTAGCGTAAATAAAACCAAGGTCACCAGTCGATATCCAGGAATCAAGACCGACAACCTCACTTTGAATCTGAAAAATAATGAGATTGTCTTCCCTTGGGGATTTCCCGATCCCGGACTAATAAATAAGCTGGGAAGTCTTAGAACTTGAGGTAGGCGATGTTGACGGCCATACGTTACGAGATGGTTGTTTGCATTGTATTGTGAACACCGCTGTGGTCTCCAATAGGAAAGTAAAGCTCGTGAATATCAGTTGACAAGGTCATCTTCAGCACTCTGCAAGGTTGTATCAAGTCACGTATAAAGTAACGTCCTGTCGTGTCCAGTCATGCACGAGCGTGTATCAAGTTCTATCCAAAGTGTCAAGTCTTATGAAAAGTCGTATGAAGTACCATATAAATTTGTATGAAGTACTATACAAAGTCGTATGGAGTACTACAGAAAGTCGTATGGAGTACTATAGAAAGTCGTATGGAGTACTATAGAAAGTCGTATGGAGTTCTATAGCAAGTCGTATGGAGTACTATAGAAAGTCGTATGGAGTACTCTAGAAAGTCGTATGAAGTACTATAAAAGTCGTATGAAGTATTATACAAAGTCGTATAGATTACTATACAAAGTCGTATGATGTACTATTCAAAGTCGTACGAAGTATTATACATTGTCGTATGAGGTATTATACAAAGTGGTATGAAGTACTATACAAATTCGTATGGAGTACTATAGAAAGTCGCATCAAGTCGTCTGTAAGCTGCAAGTCCTATACAAGATGTGAAATTCTGTGTAAAGTCATGTGAAGACCTGTACAGGATCATATCATACTTGCACGACATGTTGTGCCATTGTTTAATTTTTAAAGGAACGGTTTGACCACTATAAGCTGGGAGATTTAAATTGATGGTGGTTGTCTAAGAATTTTTACTACAAACTATGTAACTAAAATTTAACAAATACATTCCCCTTTTCCATTACGTTACTTATTAAAACGTTACTTGTTCATTTTTTTGGGAAAAAAACAACACAAAATAACATCAATTAAACTACACAATTTTGAAAACATACATCTCTTCACATAATCTCACACATTAAATCGCATCGTCTTGTACAAGGTGAGACCCTCTGGTCTAACACCCCCCACCCCACCAACCAGGATGCATCATTTTAAAAAGTAGCAGCCCCAGTCATAAATCTCCTTACCGCGTTGCCGTGATTACCGTCGCCATCTTCCTTGTTGCTGCCTGTGTAGATGTCGCTGTGGACATCCGATAGGAGGAGCTGCAAGCTGCGGGTCCCGTCTCGCCTCGTTCTGATCACAGCCGCTTGGCAGAGACCGAGCAGAAGCAACGTAACTGGGGGAGGAAAAGAAGCAGTGTTTTAAGACTGGGAAAAGTGAGATCTTTTGTGCTTGTTCAGTGGCTTATTAAACAGAACCGTATTATGTCTTAGCAGCGTTTTCCCATCGGGGCAAGAAAGCGAGCTGTAGAAATGGTTCGTGGATCTGGCACATCATGATGTTTAGGGCCCGAAAATCTACATCTATAAATGGGAGTTGTGCCGGGTTAAGGAGAACCAAGGGCGACTGTCCAGGGCTACTCTCCCATGGTCACCTTTCAATATTTTAATGCCCGTAGAGTTATGTAAAGTCATGATTCAGAAGTTTTAAGGTAATCGAAGGGTCACTGAAGGCGTGTCTACATTTTTCTAAAAAAATACCGTTCTCCATACAGTAAAAATATTCACGGCCCGGAATAAGATAATAAACAAAACTGACATACGTTGAGAATGAGTACAGGCATTTTGTTTTGTTTCTGTGTTTGTTATTTGTAAGATTGATATTTTGTAGAAAAAGTGGATGTTACAGCCTTTTTAAATGTCTTATTACATCACTTAACATTTAAACCATTGGATAAATAATGGCAAAGTTATGGAAAGAATATCTTTATTTGATACTTCGTACTTTACAATAAATATATCTGTTGAAATACAAATAGATCCGAAAATGTTTAGTAAAAAATTGTGATGAAAATGATTATTTAAAAATTTTAAGTACAACGACGTCACATTTATTTTCAACTAAGAACAATAAAAAAACCAGAAAACATTTAAGATTTTTAAACAATTTGATTTTAAAATATTTTAAAAGGTTTTATTTTTTTTTATTTGACATTTTATTTAACGGCTTTATTTGAAGACTTGAATACTTAGCCAATGACTTGCAAGTTCATCTTTTGTTCATAAATTCGGATGGGCTATGCACATCTGAAAATTCTTTTAACTTTTAGGAATATGTCAGTAATTTTCAAACATGTTATTTCAAGAGCCAGCACTGTAAAAAAAGAACTTAAATAAATTGGAATACATCCACCGACCATGACCCCCCCCCCACCAATCATAAGCTGTTATTTTCCTACCCCCCGTCTCCCAATCACCATTTTTACACATTCCCCAATGAAGAGATTTGTGTTATGTGCTGTTGATTGCATGCGTTCTTTTTCGGCAACAATATATCGACTTCCGCCGTAATCACGTCATTACATCTGTAAGTAGTTCTGTAAGTAGTAATTTAACAAGCTTTTCATAACATCCAAGGTCCGTTCGTGTGTGTGTGTGGGTGGGTTGGGGATGGGGGTGGGGTGGGGGTGTTGTTCAATCTGCGGCCTGCAAAGTGGCTTATAACTGTCTGTTAACACGAACAAGAGGAAATGCGAATGTTTGGGGAAAACAAAAAACCAATTTGAGAAAAATAATAATTTCAAATGACATTTTTGAGTGAGTATTGGAAAATTCTTTTTCTTGTTCTATCTATCAATGTCCAACGAGCAATGTTCTCATCATTATGGCTCCTAAGAATATTGAGACTTCGTTAAATCTAAATGATAATATTAACAATGCGAAAATGGTTAAAACATGGATATAAGATTAAATGAACCAATTATATTTCATCAGGTCCTTAAATAATATTTACACCTTTCCTTATCCCAATTTAACCCTGATCTTATACACTTACTACCCACCACCCCCTGCTAAGGGGCCGTCCATAAATGACGTCACGCGATTTTAGCCGATTTTTGCCCCCCCCCCTTTTTCATAACACTTCGTCACAAAAACGTAGACCCCTCTCCAATATGACGTCACACGTCTTTGCCGCACCCCCCATAAAAATAAATTTAAAAATATCGTATTTTCTAATTGAAAATTAGCATGTTGCAAAATAATTTTTTGTCATCCAAATATGTATTTAGTGTAAGTCTGCAAACTAAAATCGTAACACGCGTGAAGCCATTGAAAAAGTCTATAAGTAATATTGAAAGCAATAAAAAATGTAAGTGGAATTTTTATTTAAAATAGCGCATTTTTTATATGACTTCACATTTCTTAAACACCCCCCTCCCCATAGTCACACATCGTCACAAATGCGTGACCCCCTCCCCACTAGGCACGTGACGTCATTTATGGACGGCCCCTAATGGCTAATGCCAGGTAAAACTCTAGCCATTGGAGTAGCAAAGGTTTTAGTCACTTTGATGGAGCACTAATTTAGTCGCCTAAATTTCACCAATGAATATCAACAGTCGGCAGAAGACCCTAACCATCATTATAAAGAAGAAAGGTGCCCCCAGGGACGGGAAAGCCTCAATATTACGCCAGTGATCATAATAAAAAAACCACCCCTTCTCCCCACACACAGCAGTTGCAAAAAGTATATCTGTATTCCTTTCCTTTTGGAGTTTTCATATGGATTTCACTAATAGATCAGAGACGATACATTAGTTTGTTAATGTCAACTAACAACACTGGTTAACTGGGATAGACATGACAAAATAGTTCTACACCAGAAAACATCCTCTATCATTGCACGATAGACTAACACCAGAAAACATCCTCTATCATTGCACGATAGAGTAACACTAGAAAACATCACCTATCATTGCACGATAGACTAACACCAGAAAACATCCTCTATCATTGCACGATAGAGTAACACTAGAAAACATCATCTATCCATGCACGATGCACTAACACCAGAAAACATCCTCTATCATTGCACGATAGAGTAACACTAGAAAACATCCTCTATCATTGCACGATGCACTAACACCAGAAAACATCCTCTATCATTGCACGATAGAGTAACACTAGAAAACATCATCTATCATTGCACGATAGACTAACACCAGAAAACATCCTCTATCATTGCACGATAGAGTAACACTAGAAAACATCATCTATCCATGCACGATGCACTAACACCAGAAAACATCCTCTATCATTGCACGATAGACTAACACTAGAAAACATCCTCTATCATTGCACGATAGACTAACACCAGAAAACATCCTCTATCATTGCACGATAGACTAACAGCAGAGATAACTATCGTTGCATAAGAGGTACTTTAAAATGGATTGAGAAACAGTGAATCCGCGCCTTTTAATGTAGTGAGAAATTGATTTGAGAACCATCCGACAAGACAAAGTTCTGTCACAGTTTGTGACATCCAGCAAGACTCTGTTCTCTTGGCAATAACCAAAGTACAGCCCTTGTCACATGACGGAAGATGTCAACATGGCGTCTGTAGAAGAGTATCGGCGGAAAATTGGACGTGGAATTGGTGAGACTGTTACAGGGGAAAATTGGAGGTGGAATTGGTGAGACTGTTACAGGGGAAAATTGGACGTGGAATTGGTGAGACTGTTACAAGGGGAAATTGAAAGTGGAATTGGTGAGACTGTTACAGGGGAAAATTGGAGGTGGAATTGGTGAGACTGTTACAGGGGAAAATTGGACGTGGAATTGGTGAGACTGTTTCAGGGGGAAATAAACTAATGATAAAAGTGTCCTAGATACGAACAAATATCAGAATCATTTGGACAATGAAAGAGGCCGTTCATAAAGTACGTCACGCTATTTTTTACCATTTTTAACCCCCCTCCCCCGTTTCACAAACTGTCACAAATCTCGGAACCCACCCCCCCCCCTAAAGTACGTCACTTTTGGACAATTTTTGTTTAATAACAAAATTATTAAAATTTAATTTAAAACACCGTGACGTCACACATGGCCTTACCCTCCTCCCCCTGTCACAAGCTGTCACACTTTCTTACACGCCCTCCCCCCTCTGGAGCGTGACGTACTTTATTGATGGGCCCAAAGGTAAATGTCGCTGAAAATTTAATGTTATTTCTGATTGGTAATTGTGGATAGTGGATGGCAATTGTGAACATTGGCAGGAAATTGTAAACATTGGTAGGAAATTGTGATCATTGGTAGGAAATTGTGAACATTGGCAGGAAATTGTGAACATTGGCAGGAAATTGTGAACATTGGTAGGAAATTGTGAACATTGGCAGGAAATTGTGAACATTGGCAGGAAATTGTTAACATTGGCAGGAAATTGTGAACATTGGCAGGAAATTGTTGACAGATACAGGCAAAAATAGGTGGTGATTGGTGACAGGTAATTGTTGACAGATACAGGCAAAAATAGGTGGTGATTGGTGACAGGTAATTGTTGACAAATACAGGCAAAAATAGGTGGTGATTGGTGACAGGTAATTGTTGACAGTGAGTGGTAAATTCTCTATGTTCCTAAGACACGCACTAAAACAGGGATTCCTAACCAGTGGTGCATGCACCCCCAAGGGGTGCATGAGCAGGTTCCAGGGGGTGCATGAACCATTCAGAGAAAAGAAAAAAAAAGAAGGGAAAAAAAGAAAGAAAAACTGATAATCTGAGAATTTAAACAATAAGCAAGGCATGCCGCGTTAAAGGGCGCCCATATACAACCTTTTTTGTTTTTTACTCGTTCACGCATCGTTTTGCGCATGTCGAAATTTGACGGGAAAACGTTTTCGCAAAATGATCGGTTCGCTCTACGTGTTGCTCGGAATTTCATGTTTTACGTCACAGTTTTCTAAAAAAATTTAATTTTGTCATCAAATATGTCAGATATATCTCTTCCGGTGACCCTCTTACTGTTTTGAGTGGATGTAAACTTAGGGATTTTTTCCCCTTCACTTTTATTGCCCTGTACGCTGCAAAGGTCTTTAAAACGTTAATTGTAAGCCATTATTCGTCATTGAAACTAAAATCTTGAGTTGAGCATCCAATTCCGGTCATTAAAAACATCAACTTCGTCAGTTAAAAATTTGCCTGTGACTGGTACGACTTTCCGATTGTCATCACCCCCTCAAAATCGTTAATAAATAATTTATAATAAAAAGAGAGAGAGAGATGGAACACAAAAGCCTCAGTGCTTCCACTGTGGAAAAATCCTGTGCAATGACAACATGAAGCCTGTTAGACTACGAGGGCACTTGGAGAAAGTCCATCCATCCAATTCTAAGGACAGTGTTGAGGTCTTCAAGCAGAAGAGAGCTCGCTTCTTGACCTCAGGTACCTTGCCCAACCTTGAATTTTCTTTGTCACAGAAATCTGCACTGGAGGCATCATTCAAGGTTGCATATCTTATTGCAAAGAACAAGAAGCCCCACACTATTGGAGACCTTTGGTGAAGTCGTGTGCTCTGGAGATGGTGGAACTGATGTGTGGTCACCAGCAGAGGAAGCAGGTTGAGAAAGTTCCTTTGTCCAATGACACTATTCATTCCAGGATTAGTGACATGGCTGCAGACATTCTGGATCAAGTCTTGTGCAAGATGAGAAGCAGTCCTTTTCCATTTAGCATGAAGCTGGATGAATCCATTGATGTAGCACAATGCAGTCAGATTCTTGTATTTCTGAGATATGTTCTCAGTGGATTGCTGAAGGAAGAATTTCTCTTTTGTAAGCCACTCCTAGCTACTACCAAAGCTGCTGATGTGCTGCAGCTAGTCAGGACATTCTTCATTGAAAACCAGTTTGACTGGACTTCAAGAATTTCTTCAATTTGCACAGGTGGTGCTCCCTCCATGCTCGGTAATAAGTCAGGATTTTCAGCACTGGTAAAGAAAGAAGTTCCAGATATTGTCACTACACACTGTATTCTTCATCGTCAGGCACTGGCATGCAAAACTCTACCTCCAACCTTGAAGTCAGTTCTTTCTACTGCAGTCCAAGTTGTAAATTTTATCCGCTCACATGCCTTGAACCACTGCCTCTTCAAGTTGTTCTGTCAGGAGGTGGGCTCTGAGCATGAAGTTCTGCTCTACCACACTGAGGTGCGCTGGTTGTCCAGGGGACGGATACTTTCTCGGTTAGTAGAACTGAGAGTGGAGCTTGCCATTTTCTTGCAAGAAAAAGAGAGTGACCTTGCTGACAAGTTTGACTGTCAAAGTTTCATTCATTACTTGGCATACCTGGCTGACATCTTCACCATCTTGAATGAGTTTAACACGTCTCTCCAAGGGCCTGCTGTGACTGTAATGGATGCTACTGAGAGATTGCAAGCCTTTCTTAACAAAGTGCCACTATTCCAAAGACGACTAGAAAAGTCAAACTTGGCCAACTTTCCACTCTTGGGTGAAGTTGTAATATCGGGTGCAGAAGGAAGCACTGAGGGATCACTGCCTGACAACATCAAAGGGGAAATTTCAGAGCACCTTTCAACATTGCAAAGGTCCTTTGATGGGTATTTCTGTCAAGACATTGCTAGGAAAGATCTTTGGATTCGCAATCCTTTTATCTGTGACTTGGACAATATTGATGACAGTGACTTTGCTAAAGATGACCTGATTGATTTGAGAACCAGAGAAATACTGAGGAGTGCCTTCAGTTGCAATACCTTGATTGAATTTTGGTTGCGCCCAGCTAGATTCCTACCCACAACTAGCCAAGAGGGCAGTACTGACTCTCCTTCCATTTGCCACAACCTATCTCTGTGAAGCAGGATTCTCCACACCTTTGACGATTAAAACCAAGGAAAGGAACAAGTTGAATGCAGAGGATGACAAGAGAGTTGCTTTGTCCAAAACAGTCCCCAGATTTAAATCGCTGATTGATCATAAGAAGCAGCAGATCTCTCACTAAATTTCCTGTTGCCTATGGTCAAAACTGTTGTGTTCCTAAAATAAACATGTTTATTATGCATTTTCTGCAAGTTTCACGAGGGGGTGCATGAACTTTTTTGGGCATCTGAAGGGGTGCATGGACCCCAAAAGGTTAAGAACCACTGCACTAAAACATTTGGCGAAAGGTCTTACTCTTTTTGTGCAGCCGAACAATGGAATTCTCTACCATTACAAATCCGTAGTATTCCAACTCCCAAGTCCTTCAAGACCGAGCCTAAAACACATCTTTTCAGAATTATTATCAAAATTATTGAAAAAACATTTCTTTTAATGATTGACATATAGCTTATGTGTAATGTACTGTCATTTATGAATGTTTATTTAATACTTAAATGTACATTATTTTATCATCTTCGTGTAAATCAATGTGAGCCCAGTTCCCTACTGGGACACAGCTCTAAATAAATTACCAATTTATCATCATCATCATCATTAATATTATTATTATTATTATTATTACTAGCGTATCACCCGTCAAAAACGACGGAAGTTTTCAAAATAAATACACATCAGATTAAAAAATAACGTAATACAGAACTTTCATTTATTTTTTTAATTTTTATTTGATTCATTTATTATCATATTGAACAATTTTATGCGGAACGTTCGAAAAGAGTTATATTTGGTGCAGTGATTTGTAGTGCGCACTATTGAACAAATCACCATTCACCCCGGTGAGACACTGTGGGCTGAAACATTGACATCAATTAAATGTTTCCCAAATGTAACGGCGCATGTTGACACATGAAGTATTCCACAGAAATGATGTGTTTTTAGAAGCAGTTGAGAAAGAAGAAGTCATAAATTATCCACGCACAGCAGACGGCAATATGTGGATAAATAATTTGATATGTCGGATGTCAGACTGTCCTTTGACCGGACGGTCGTTAAAATGTTAAAAAACAGATTATTCACGACGTTACGTTAACATAGAGGTGTATGTGAAAGATGGTTCCAGGAGGGGAGTACAGATAGGTCATTACGCCCCTGGATGAAAGTGGATGCTGTTATTCATTTGGATTGATGAAATTATCGATCAGTTTAATGAAGTTCTGTGTCGTGAAATGACATGTGGGAAGGGCTTTGAAATACATGTCCTAAAAGATGGAGGCAATTAGATGTTACACAATATTTAAAGATTCGGGACACTTTAATAAGATGGAGAAATTCGTGATATTTGCACTTAGTTTCCTCCAGTTGCACCAAGTTTAACTATCTGAACTTATTCTTGTGCTGCTGTTGATAAATCTACGAGCAGAACTTTCGTCTGATCTGTCGTGCTTCTTGTGCGATAAATCTTTCATAAAGAGTGCGAGATTTGAACGAATTCTTACATGCCGATAGTTATATGTCTAGGATATCATTACTGTCGTGAACATTTTAAATTTTCACAGTTGCAGGTGAATTCCTTGTTCCTTTTTCTAACCCCTTTGGGATGACAGAGAAACAAAGTTAAATCCTAATAGGCTACTTTGTAAGCTACATTAACAAGCAAGAAACCGAGTATGTCATCAGACATTCCTAGACACCTCATTTGTTAGTCTCCAAACCGTCTTGTCATTTGTGTCAACACGTGAGATTATGTCCTTGCCGAGCTTACTAAGATTTGTAACGACATTTTGTTTTCTGAACCAGGTTTGTAGTTCAGTGCGTTAAGTCGGTAAAACGTAGGCACCAACAACGAGCTATGCTTTAAATTTAAGGTGAGATAATTTTATAAAGCCGGACCTTTCTAAGTCGAACTCAAAGGGACCCGAAAAAAAATCGACTTACGGAGTTTTCTTGTTAGGGAAAATGGCGTATTAAGCGCAGATTAATCAAGGACAATGTTGATATTGAGAGGCGAGGAGGCGGTGGGATGGGCAGCCATCCTGACGAGAAAGCTTGACAGGAAAGAGAGGCGGTGTCTAGTGTTTCATATGAAAGGAAGCCAACTTAGCTTTGACATACCGACACCACTAATAAAGCCCCTCCCCCACACACTTTACACCTCCACAGTGGGATTGGGGGGGGGGTAAGATTTTTCTTTTAAAAAGAGTCACAGCATGCAGCAAAGGGACGCGGATTAGTTACCCTTCTTCCAGCCACTCCTTTTTCTTGTCTAGGTCATTTTTGATCTAAAAATAGACGTTTAGTGGACTCTACGGAACACGTGTTCTGAAATGTCACCTCAAAATAATTACCCAAACGCCTTGGAAAATTCGACTAAGGGAGGTTGGAAGCCACAAAATCTTTGAGTTAAGAAGATCTAACATACCTTAGTCTTATGGAATTGAGCCGGGACCTAACAATTAATTCGATATAGGGAGGTTTTCGACTTAGGAAAGTTCGACTTAGCGAGGTCCGACTGTATTATAAATCCTAACTTGCATACATTGGAAGAATAATTGAGCATTAAATACTTCTGTGAACAAACCATGAGTTTAAAATATTTTCAACTTGCAATGTAGAGTCAAAATAGATCAAAAGACTTCTCACGTTATAGTAAACATATCACTTTAACAATCTCATCGCGTGCCATCTGGTACAAGTGATATCTTTACAGCGGTGTGAGGCTTAGATGTTAAGTGTACGAGTGTCTTGTCTGAAATTTACGGCAGGCCAAAAAGAAAGATGTGTCTTGGTCTCAAGTCCATAAGGGGTCATATGACATATGGTCGCTCAACTGAATGGGTTATAAAATGTCATCTTTCAAGTAAGGACTTAGTATTAGTGTGTGTGAGGGGTGGGAGGGGTGCTGGTCCGGGGTCGGGGGTGCTATTGCAAATTAGAACATGGCCAAAACTTTAAAGGAAAATAAAGTTACAATGTAAACCTAAACATGTTGAGTGATTAAGGTGCAATAGAGTTAGGGGGTGGGGCAAGGGAGGCATTAAAAATGAAATGCGGGAAGTGGTGTTGGCTTTATCAGTGGTTACTAAATTGTTACCTAAGACAAGTACCCCCACAATTATATTAGAGCAAGTTTAACACCTTCGAAAGATACGAGAACCACTTGTTTGTTTGTTTGTTTGTTTTTCTTTATGAAGATTCTGTATCCGCTTTACTACTTTGATACAATTTCAAATTAAAGAATGACCAAAAATGATAGCGGTTCACTATTGTAGAAAAGAGCTGCCTTACCCAGGAAAGATTTGCTGAATTTCCTCGTGGGGTCAAAGCTAGCCAAGTGGCCCCAATGCCCCATGGTTGAAGTCCTCAGATCTGGTAATTTGTCTAGGAGACGAAAGACAAACAATTTTCAAATTGTGGCAGATGAGTGATAATTGTGATTGCTAAGTTTGTGATAGGTGATTGAACGTGAGTATGATTGGTGATAATAGATGATTGATACTTGTATTTGATGATTGAGTGGTACATAAATGATAAGTATAAACATGTGATAAACTTGTGGTAAATGAGTAATATTTGTGGATGATAATCTCTTTATTACACATACATCGCAACATATTTTTACACATGCATAACAATATCTTTATTACACACAACAAATTATTTCTTACACATACGTAGCATCTTGCAACAACCTGTCTTATTTCCTCTTATTTGGTGTAGTTTTATATTGTGGATAATATAAGTGTAATGGTGACTAAAGATTTTTTCCCGTCACGATGCTCTTATTATATAGATTAAGTGTATTTTGATTGTATTCTGGTTTTCTTTGCTTTAACTATGAAACTATTTAGTTTGCAAACAAAAAATTTCTACTTCGCCGACATTCACATATTGGGACAGAGCCTGGAACGGAATAACCGCGGTAAACCAGGGTCGGAGAAAATATGGGAATTTTTAATTAGCTGAGAAAATATCAGAATTCGTAATGTCTCTTGTCATTGTGAGTTTCCTTTAAATTCAAGTCTTCTGTAAATTTGAGTCTCATGTAAATGTGAATCTATATATAAAATTCTCTTCGTGGTCGGACCCTGCGAGGCAACAAGAAGCTGCATGTGCAACAGATACTAATTTTAGAAAGCAGCGCACCAATTTACTGCACCAATGCATCAAAAGGTGTGCAAATTAAATATGGGCTGTAAAAAAATAATATGATGTCATTGTTTTCGCTGATATTTTAATTTTGTAAAAAGGGAACAATGTAAAAAGAGGATTTGATGATGGTTAATTATAACATCAAAAAACAAAGGGGGTGCCATAGGCGCCCTACAACCCCTATTATAAAATAGTTTGTGTGCATTTCAGAAAGTTTAATATTTCGTATTGATCAAACAAGGACAAGTTAGTTGGGCTTTTTAAAAAGGTCGGCGCCGTAGGCGCTCTAAAAAGTGCATTAAAGGGGTAAAAGAACTCTCCATGAGCAAGTCTGCGGCGTATGATACGCCGCGGGGCGTCTAGTTCTTTATAAATATTATAAATACGAGTCTCGCGTAAATGTGAGTCTCATGTAAATGTTGATTCTCTGTTACGATGGTCCACTTCAGTAATGAGACCCAAGTATTCATTAAGTATTAATCAATAATAGAGGATTACATTTAAAAACATGTACAAAAGCCTTACTGCAAATCAAGAATCTTTTACGAAGAAGCTGTTTTTTAAAAAGAAACTTTACTGCGACCAAGAAAGACAATCAAGCTGCTCCAATCCGCCAAGGCTCCACATAAAACTCACAAACCAAACGAATGAGCCTTTATTAAAAACCCTAGAGTATAAGTATTCAGCGTCTTTGTGTTTTTAATAGAATTATTTCAATTATTAACTGCCCCGAGTATTTCTATAACTCGTTTTAAGAACTGAAGTTTGAAAAGACCGTCACGACTTTATATCAAATACCCCAAAATGGACCTCGCCCAGCAATCTATGACCTGTCTGTGTGCCACAACTACCGCCCAGCAGCCACAATTACAACTAAATGTTTTTCAAAGTCACGAAATACTTTTTAAAAAAAAACCTACCTTGCAACGAAAGCTCCAAAACAGAGGACCCTCGCGGGTCGGCTCGCAGATTAACTGAAATCTGGTGGGGGACTTCACCAGGATCTCAATGAATGACTTGTCAGTGGTGACGTCTGAAGAATGATGATGTCATCACGCCCTGTCAACATTCATGTTTTATAACGTCCCGAGCTTAAGACGGGGATGTTTTAATAAAGCGAAGGATCGAGTCGTGTATTTTAAGTCAAAAACAAAAGGCTGAGACAATGTATCAGTGCATGACTAGTTGAGTGTTTTTTATAATGGATCTTAAAATCAATGTTAAGAAAATAAATGAAAAGTAAAGTATTAAAGTAGCAGATGTGACAAGTGACAAGTAGTATCTTAAGGAATGTATTAGCTGTAAGAATGTAGTAGCGGAATGAAAAGTAGCAGTAGGAAGGTAGCAGCTCTAGGAATGTAGTATATGTATTACGATCGTTGCTATATGTTAGAAAGTAGCAGCTAAAAGAATGTATTATATTAGCTGTATGAATGTAGCATCTGGATTAAAGTATTAGCTGTTGGATGGTAGTAGCTTTAGGAAGGTTGACGCTCTAGAATGTAGTATCTGTATTAAGATCGAGGTATATATGTTAGAAAGTAGTAGCTAAAGGAATGCCCTATTTAAATATATGCGGATTATTAAAAAAAATTATGCTAAATACATCCACAAATTTTAACATTTGTTTTGCTAAGATTTTAAAAGTTTTTTTTAGAACAACTTAATGAAACTATAGTAATGGTGATCCGTCATCGTAATAGTGAAGTACTCTGACGGCGTCGCGAATTGGATATCACGTGGTTTGGGGGTGGGTGCCGGAGGCTCTTTTCCCCTTTCGGTTTGTTGTTCTGTGCACAAAATAACAAAGTCTTGTGCACAGTTTCGCAGCTTCCATTTTTGGTCCAAAATTGTACACCCCACATACACAGATATTACATTATCTTTATCAAAATTTGCTTCACTGTAATTCTAAACTGCTTCGCGGCGTCGTTGAGATATCTCAGCGATCGCGAAGCCGCTTAGGTTATAGGGAACATTGGTCGGGGGCTTGGTGGAACGCTTCGGTTCTAAAAGAATAAACCATAAACAATGATGACGTCAACAACCTGAAATAGTGTTTCTGAAACGATAAGTCGAGTTAGAGACTGCACATTAATTTACTTGTTAGTTACGTCACAAAGGTGTGGTCCAAGTTTGTCATTGCCAGGGCGGGGGTGGAAGATAAGCATCCACTCCTCTAGAAATGCCCTAAAAGGCTTGCGTCTCTGAATGCCTCTGTCAACCAAAATCCAGCTCCTGGCCTTCTCGCGTGGCTCACACAAAAGCCCGGCGCACCATGTTTCTACTAACAGGAGAAGGGATGAAGGCGGTCAACTGGCGCCTCAAAACCAGTAGCTTCGAGTAGATGAGACTCGTTAACCATGGTCGGTAGCTCATCTAGGAGAGGGAAACTCTTAGTCTAAACCTCCGCTGCCTTGCGGCTAAACCCTCATGGGAAAGGCTAAGGGAGTAAACCCCGAAAGAAAATCAGGAAACGGAGCTCCTAAGGCGGTCTGCTATTGAAACAAATTGCATTCCGGCAGCTCCTGCGACGCGAATGGTGCCAAGCCGTATCGACATTAGTCGTTCCATTGGATCCACCATTGGCGTGGAGAGGGGGGATCTGCTGTTTGGGTAGCAGCTGGTTCTCCATAGTAACATGCCCAGGCTTTATCTTTACTGGAGAGGACACTCCAGCATCGCCGCAAGGTGTGAACACAACACGGGAAGCAGCAGTTTACCGGTTATAAGCCATAGCTCAATTGGCGTAGAGCTAGGCGCCAGGGGTTGCTTCTGAACGGTGGGAGAGATCACCATGTCTCAATGGATCGCTACCGCCCGCCTCAAGCTGGGCAGCCCCCAGCCAATAAGGTGATATCCCGCCATGGCCTACCTGCTCCACTGGGTGCGTGGAGCTCAGAGGAACTTCTCAACAAGTAGGCCAGTAAATCCTGCACCTAGAAATAAAAAAACAAAAGATAAGAAGACTCCAGCTCTTCGCCTAGCAAGCTGGAACATTAGGACTATGTGCCCAGGCATTACTGCCGACCTGCAGCTTATTGATGATTCCAGGAAGACAGCCATCATTGACAGGGAGCTTGCCAGACATCGACATTGCCTGCCTCCAGGAGACTAGACTCCCAGAAAGTGGTACCATAAAAGAATGCAACTACACTTTCTTCTGGCAGTGTGGACCAATGGACACACCAAGGCAACATGGGGTTGGTTTTGCCATAAAAAATGGACTCTGCTCCTCCATAGAACCCCCTACAAAGGGCACTAACAGAAGACTAACAATACAACTATCTACATCCTCAGGAGTAGCCAACATCATCAGTGCTTATGCTTCAACCTTATCCTCGAGCTCAGAAGCGAAAGACCAGTTCTATGAAGATCTCAATCAAACACTAGCCAGCATACCCACCAATGAAGCAATCTACCTCCTTGGTGACTTCAATGCAAGAGTTGGAAGTGATCACATGGCCTGGCCAACTTGCCTCGGTTATTTTAGAAGAGGCAGGCTAAATGCAAATGGGCAGATATTACTAGAGATGTGCTGCTTACATGGACTATGTGTCACAAATACTTTCTTCAACTGCAAAGCAATCCACCAAGTGTCATGGAAGCATCCCCGCTCTAAACACTGGCACCAACTAGATCTCATCATCACAAGACGCACACAACTGGCCAGTGTCCTCCTCACACGCAGTTACCACAGTGCAGACTGCGACACAGATCATTTCTTAGTGGCTTTCAAGGTAAGGTTACTGCCAAAGAAATTGTACCGCAACAAAAACAAGGGAAAACCACGCATAGGCATCTGCTCCACCAAGAATCCAGAGAGAACATCAGAATACACCCAGAGACTAAAAGAAGCTCTTGTACAAATGCCACCAGTAGACACTATTGAGTCCAAGTGGTCACATCTGCGGGACACCATATATGGCTCAGCTATTGCGGCATTCGGCAAGAGAGAACGCAAAAGTGCAGACTGGTTTGAGGCCCACTGGGAGGAAATGAAGCATGTCACCGATGCAAAAAGAAAGGCTCTTTTAGCCTATAAAGACAGGTATTGCCCAGAAACTCTACATTCCCTTAAGAGCGCCAAGAAAAATGCCCAGCAGGCAGCTCGCCACTACGCTAACACGTACTGGCTTAATCTAAGTTCCAGCATACAGTCAGCTGCTGATAGAGGCGATACAAAGGCTATGTACGAGAATATAAAACAAGCAACAGGCCCTCTGACCTCCAAGACAGCACCCTTAATGTCAAAAGCATGGGGAAATTATCACTGATCGGGACAAGCAACTCAAACGGTGGATCGAGCACTACCTGGAATTGTACGCAACTATAAACCATGTCTCAACTGCTGCCCTGGACGATATCCCAGACCTGCCGGTCATGGAAGAGCTCGATAGCCTACCCACAATGGTCGAGCTAAGTAGAGCCATAGATTGCCTAGCCTGCGGGAAAGCCCCTGGTAATGATGGAATTCCACCAGAAGTTCTCAAATGTGGAAAAGAAATACTTCTACAGCCTTTGCATGACCTCCTCACTCTGTGCTGGGAACAGGGTGCAGATACCACAGGAGTTAAAAGATGCCAACATCGTTACACTGTATAAAAATAAAGGAGACAAGAGTGACTGCAACAACTATCGTGGAATCTCTCTCCTCAGTATAGTTGGAAAGGCCTTCGCCCGAGTTGCATTAACACGCCTGCAGACCCTAGCATCGCGTGTACTCCCAGAATCGCAGTGCGGCTTTCGAGCCGGAAGATCAACCATAGACATGATCTTCTCTCTGCGCCAGCTGCAGGAGAAATGCAGGGAGCAACATATGCCTCTATACATCGCGTTCGTCGACCTAACTAAAGCTTTTGATCTTGTCAGCAGAAGCGGCCTTTTCCAGATCTTAGTAAAAATAGGCTGCCCTACACATCTGCTTAACATCATCAAGCAATTCCACGAAAACATGCAGGGCACAGTGTGCTATAACGGTGCCACCTCTGAGGCTTTCCCAGTAAGTAGTGGGAGTAAAGCAAGGCTGCGTGTTGGCACCTACTCTATTCGCAATATTCTTTTCCATCTTACTCCAGTATGCCTTCAAGAACAACAGCGAGGGGATATACATACACACCAGAGCTGACTGGGAGATTATTCAATATTGCCCGACTTAGAGCCAAGACCAAAATAATGAAGATTTTGCTGCGCGAGCTCTTATTTGCAGACGATGCCACCTTAATATCCCACACAGTAGACGGCCTGCAGAACCTTGTATCCAGCTTCTCCGCTGCCTGCAAAGAGTTTGGCCTGACCATAAGTATAAAGAAAAAACAACATTATGGCACAGGATGCTGCCTCTCTCCCGACTATCACCATTGACGACTGCAACCTGGATGCTGTTGACAGTTTTACTTATCTGGGATCAAACATCTCGAGCACCCTCTCACTGGAAGATGAGATAAGTAGTAGGATAGGGAAGGCAGCAACCGTTATGGCTAGACTGTACAAAAGAGTCTGGTCCAATGCCAAACTCACAGCAAGGACTAAGCTGCAGGTATACCAGGCCTGCGTACTGAGCACACTCCTCTATGGATGCGAGTCTTGGACCACCTATACCAGGCATGAAAGAAGGCTCAATAGCTTCCACCTCAGATGCCTGCGCCGCATCCTAGACATCAAATGGCAAGAGAAAGTCCCCAACACAGAGGTCCTGGCTCAAGCAAGCATGAGTAGTATTGCAGCAATATTAAGCCAAAGACGCCTCCGTTGGCTTGGACACGTCAAGAGGATGCAAAACTGGTCGCATACCCAAGGATGTGCTTTACAGCGAGCTGGCGACAGGGAAAAGGTCGGTTGGTCGGCCATGTCTCAGATACGTGGGACATATGCAAGAGACATGAAAGTAGCCAACATTGATATACAAAACTGGGAAAACCTGGCAGAGGATAGGTCCATGTGGCGGGCTATAGTGAAAGAAGGATCACTAAGAGCAGAGGAGCAAACTAGGGCAGAAGCAGTCGGGAAAAAAGCGAGGAGAAAGGCCAGGCAACACTGCCCCACTGCTTACGTGTGTGTGTCATGCAGAAGAGACTGCCACTCAAGGATTGTCTCATCAGCCACACCAAGAGCTGCAAATAATAAAGATAAATCTATCGTCTTTCGTAGACGGACAGATGCCATACATACGTCACAAAGACTATTGAAAATCTTCATGCAAATGACGTTTCCCCAATTAAGTCACCAGTATCTGTATTTTTCACCATGTCAATTTCAATGACGTTTTAGTTACGTCACTTAGACGTATACTGTTGACCATGTCAATTCTATTTACGTGGTAGTCACGTCATAAAGACGTGTACTGTTGACCATGTCAATTCTATTTACGTGATAGTCACGCCATAAAGACGTGTACTGTTGACCATGTCAATTCTATTTACGTGATAGTCACGTCATAAAGATGTGTACTGTTGACCATCACAACTCATCAGTCCAACTGCACATTGAGATTTCGTTAAGTTTTTGAGTGCATGACGCTGCGCCAAGTCTACTCTCCAACATAAGCGATATATTTTATGTTTTCTTTACACTCAGAGGACATTCTTTCACTCACCAAATTACATATACTTTCATCACAAAATACATATTATTAAATCACTAATATTAACTTCACCGTCATGTCGGTCATGGTCCCGCTGAAAAACAAAAGTCAATAATGATTCACTTCCCGTGATCTAGCTGAAATTTTGCACATAGACTCGTGTCATCTAACAATTCATTGTATCAAAATTTCAGATCGTTCAAATGGAGCGTAATTTAATTAATTAATTTTTAGTTTAGCTCTATGTATCTCTATGTAGCAAGTGTAGCCGTCTGCTATAGTTGACCTTCACGGGTCACTGGAGGTTCACTCTAGCCCTCGATGTCACAGGTGTCAGGAGAGCGACTGGTCTGTGAGAGAGGAAGAGTGTAGAGGTTGCGTGGGCAAAAAAAAACGCTTCAAAGACACACTGAAAGCCTCATTGAAAGCGTTTGCCATCAACCCAGACACGTGGGAACCAGCTGCAATGGACCGATCCACCTGGCGCTTTTCCATCCACGAAGGTGCCAAGACATGCGAGGCAAACAGGATCACCGCCGCAGAAAAGAAGTCTCAAGCCCGAAAGGCCCGTGCTGTCAACCCTCCTGGAGACGTCCCACTCGTCCCTTGTCCCTTCTGTTCCCGAACCTTCCGTGCAAGGATCGGCATCAGCCATCTGCGCACGCACAAACAGAGCCAGTCCCAGCAACCGTCGGATGACCAGAATTGTCCTCGTCGACTCGACGGACGAACGACACACACACAGAGGTAGCGTAGAGAGAGATAAGTGACTTAACAACTGTGTATTCTGTGTCTTGGGTCAATAAACCTGTGTGATATCCTTTAGCAATTAGTGACTTGGACTTTATTGTTTTAATAACTTAGGCACCACTCGGCTACACATGTAAATGTTTATGATAGTCCGTCGCGCGGTGCGTATTTTATTGAACATAATCAATAATTTTAGTTATCTCACATGTATAAAGGGTTTATAGTCAAAAACTTTGTTTTTACGTGTTGTTTTTATTTTGCTTACGAAATACATATTCATTTACTCATCAACTACATTTACTCAAAAATTACATACAAAATACATATACTGTAACTCACAATATACATATACTGTAACTCACAAAATACATATACTGTAACTCACAATATACATATACTGTAACTCACAATATACATATACTGTAACTCACAAAATACATATACTGTAACTCACCAAATACATATACTGTAACTCACCAAATACATATACTGTAACTCACCAAATACATATACTGTAACTCACCAAATACATATACTGTAACTCACAATATACATATACTGTAACTCACAAAATACATATACTGTAACTCACAAAATACGTATACTGTAACTCACCAAATACATATACTGTAACTAACAAAATACGTATACTGTAACTCACAATATACATATACTGTAACTCACAAAATACATATACTGTAACTCACAAAATACATATACTGTAACTCACAAAATACATATACTGTAACTCACAAAATACATATACTGTAACTCACAATATACATATACTGTAACTCACAAAATACATATACTGTAACTCACAAAATACATATACTGTAACTCACAAAATACATATACTGTAACTCACAATATACATATACTGTAACTCACAAAATACATATACTGTAACTCACAAAATACATATACTGTAACTCACAATATACATATACTGTAACTCACAAAATACATATACTGTAACTCACAATATACATATACTGTAACTCACAAAATACATATACTGTAACTCACAAAATACATATACTGTAACTCACAAAATACATATACTGTAACTCACAAAATACATATACTGTAACTCACAATATACATATACTGTAACTCACAAAATACATATACTGTAACTCACAAAATACATATACTGTAACTCACAATATACATATACTGTAACTCACAAAATACATATACTGTAACTCACCAAATACATATACTGTAACTCACAAAATACATATACTGTAACTCACAAAATACATATACTGTAACTCACAATATACATATACTGTAACTCACAAAATACATATACTGTAACTCACAAAATACATATACTGTAACTCACAATATACATATACTGTAACTCACAAAATACATATACTGTAACTCACAAAATACATATACTGTAACTCACAAAATACATATACTGTAACTCACAATATACATATACTGTAACTCACAAAATACATATACTGTAACTCACAAAATACATATACTGTAACTCACAATATACATATACTGTAACTCACAATATACATATACTGTAACTCACAAAATACATATACTGTAACTCACAAAATACATATACTGTAACTCACAAAATACATATACTGTAACTCACAAAATACATATACTGTAACTCACAAAATACATATACTGTAACTCACAAAATACATATACTGTAACTCACAAAATACATATACTGTAACTCACAAAATACATATACTGTAACTCACAAAATACATATACTGTAACTCACAAAATACATATACTGTAACTCACAAAATACATATACTGTAACTCACAAAATACATATACTGTAACTCACAAAATACATATACTGTAACTCACAAAATACATATACTGTAACTCACAAAATACATATACTGTAACTCACAAAATACATATACTGTAACTCACAATATACATATACTGTAACTCACAAAATACATATACTGTAACTCACAAAATACATATACTGTAACTCACAAAATACATATACTGTAACTCACAAAATACATATACTGTAACTCACAAAATACATATACTGTAACTCACAAAATACATATACTGTAACTCACAAAATACATATACTGTAACTCACAAAATACATATACTGTAACTCACAAAATACATATACTGTAACTCACAAAATACATATACTGTAACTCACAAAATACATATACTGTAACTCACAAAATACATATACTGTAACTCACAAAATACATATACTGTAACTCACAAAATACATATACTGTAACTCACAAAATACATATACTGTAACTCACAAAATACATATACTGTAACTCACAAAATACATATACTGTAACTCACAAAATACATATACTGTAACTCACAAAATACATATACTGTAACTCACAAAATACATATACTGTAACTCACAAAATACATATACTGTAACTCACAAAATACATATACTGTAACTCACAAAATACATATACTGTAACTCACAAATACATATACTGTAACTCACAAAATACATATACTGTAACTCACAAAATACATATACTGTAACTCACAAAATACATATACTGTAACTCACAAAATACATATACTGTAACTCACAAAATACATATACTGTAACTCACAAAATACATATACTGTAACTCACAAAATACATATACTGTAACTCACAAAATACATATACTGTAACTCACAAAATACATATACTGTAACTCACAAAATACATATACTGTAACTCACAAAATACATATACTGTAACTCACAAAATACATATACTGTAACTCACAAAATACATATACTGTAACTCACAAAATACATATACTGTAACTCACAAAATACATATACTGTAACTCACAAAATACATATACTGTAACTCACAAAATACATATACTGTAACTCACAAAATACATATACTGTAACTCACAAAATACATATACTGTAACTCACAAAATACATATACTGTAACTCACAAAATACATATACTGTAACTCACAAAATACATATACTGTAACTCACAAAATACATATACTGTACTCACAAATACATATACTTACTCACAAATACATATACTGTAACTCACAAAATACATATACTGTAACTCACAAAATACATATACTGTAACTCACAAAATACATATACTGTAACTCACAAAATACATATACTGTAACTCACAAAATACATATACTGTAACTCACAAAATACATATACTGTAACTCACAAAATACATATACTGTAACTCACAAAATACATATACTGTAACTCACAAATACATATACTGTAACTCACAAATACATATACTGTAACTCACAAAATACATATACTGTAACTCACAAAATACATATACTGTAACTCACAAAATACATATACTGTAACTCACAAAATACATATACTGTAACTCACAAAATACATATTACTCTACTCACCAAATACATATACTGTAACTCACAAAATACATATACTGTAACTCACAAAATACATATACTGTAACTCACAAAATACATATACTGTAACTCACAAAATACATATTACGTACTCACCAAAATACATATACTGTAACTCACAAAATACATATACTGTAACTCACCAAAATACATATACTGTACTCACCAAATACATATACTGTAACTCACAAATACATATACTGTAACTCACAAAATACATATACTGTAACTCACAAAATACATATACTGTAACTCACAAAATACATATACTGTAACTCACCAAAATACAAATTTACTGACTCACAAATACATATACTGTAACTCACAAAATACATATACTGTAACTCACAAAATACATATACTGTAACTCACAAAATACATATACTGTAACTCACAAAATACATATACTGTACTCACAAAATACATATACTGTAACTCACAAAATACATATACTGTAACTCACCAAATACATATACTGTAACTCACAAAATACATATACCTACTCACCAAATACATATACTGTAACTCACAAAATACATATTACTGCTCACCAAATACATATACTGTAACTCACAAAATACATATACTGTAACTCACCAAATACATATACTGTAACTCACAAAATACATGTATTACCTACTCACCAAATACATATACTGTAACTCACAAAATACATATACTGTAACTCACAAAATACATATACTGTAACTCACAAAATACATATACTGTAACTCACAATATACATATACTGTAACTCACAAAATACATATACTGTAACTCACAAAATACATATACTGTAACTCACAATATACATATACTGTAACTCACAAATACATATACTGTAACTCACAAAATACATATACTGTAACTCACAAAATACATATACTGTAACTCACAAAATACATATACTGTAACTCACAAAATACATATACTGTAACTCACAAAATACATATACTGTAACTCACAAAATACATATACTGTAACTCACAAAATACATATACTGTAACTCACAAAATACATATACTGTAACTCACAAAATACATATACTGTAACTCACAAAATACATATACTGTAACTCACAAAATACATATACTGTAACTCACAAAATACATATACTGTAACTCACAAAATACATATACTGTAACTCACAAAATACATATACTGTAACTCACAAAATACATATACTGTAACTCACAAAATACATATACTGTAACTCACAAAATACATATACTGTAACTCACAAAATACATATACTGTAACTCACAAAATACATATACTGTAACTCACAAAATACATATACTGTAACTCACAAAATACATATACTGTAACTCACAAAATACATATACTGTAACTCACAATATACATATACTGTAACTCACAAATATACATATACTGTAACTCACAAAATACATATACTGTAACTCACAAAATACATATACTGTAACTCACAAAATACATATACTGTAACTCACAAAATACATATACTGTAACTCACAAAATACATATACTGTAACTCACAAAATACATATACTGTAACTCACAAAATACATATACTGTAACTCACAAAATACATATACTGTAACTCACAAAATACATATACTGTAACTCACAATATACATATACTGTAACTCACAAAATACATATACTGTAACTCACAAAATACATATACTGTAACTCACAAAATACATATACTGTAACTCACAAAATACATATACTGTAACTCACAAAATACATATACTGTAACTCACAAAATACATATACTGTAACTCACAAAATACATATACTGTAACTCACAAAATACATATACTGTAACTCACAAAATACATATACTGTAACTCACAAAATACATATACTGTAACTCACAAAATACATATACTGTAACTCACAAAATACATATACTGTAACTCACAAAATACATATACTGTAACTCACAAAATACATATACTGTAACTCACAAAATACATATACTGTAACTCACAAAATACATATACTGTAACTCACAAAATACATATACTGTAACTCACAATATACATATACTGTAACTCACAATATACATATACTGTAACTCACAATATACATATACTGTAACTCACAAAATACATATACTGTAACTCACAAAATACATATACTGTAACTCACAAAATACATATACTGTAACTCACAAAATACATATACTGTAACTCACAAAATACATATACTGTAACTCACAATATACATATACTGTAACTCACAATATACATATACTGTAACTCACAAAATACATATACTGTAACTCACAAAATACATATACTGTAACTCACAAAATACATATACTGTAACTCACAAAATACATATACTGTAACTCACAAAATACATATACTGTAACTCACAAAATACATATACTGTAACTCACAAAACACATATACTGTAACTCGTAAAATACATATACTGTAACTCACAAAATACATATACATTTACTCACCAAATACATATTTACATACTCAACAAATACATATACTGTAACTCACAAAATACGTATACTGTAACTCACAAAATACATATACTGTAACTCACAAAATACATATACTGTAACTCACAAAATACATATACTTTTACTCACCAAATACATATTGACCTACTCACAAAATACATATACTGTAACTCACAAAATACATATACTTTAACTCACAAAGTACATATACTTCTACTCACCAAATACATATTTACCTACTCACCAAATACATATACTGTAACTCACAAAATACGTATACTGTAACTCACAAAATACGTATACTGTAACTCACAAAATACATATACTGTAGCTCACAAAATATGTATACTGTAACTCACAAAACACATATTCACCTACTCACCAAATACATATACTGTAACTCACAAAATACGTATACTGTAACTCACAAAATACATATACTGTAACTCACTAAATACGTATACTGTAACTCCCAAAACACATATTTACCTACTCACCAAATACATATACTGTAACTCACAAAAACATATACTGTAACTCACCAAACACAAATTTACCTACTCACCAAATACATATACTGTAACTCACAAAATACGTATACTGTAACTCACAAAACACATATACTGTAACTCACAAAATACGTATACTGTAACTCACAAAAATCACATATACTGTAACTCACCAAACACAAATTTACCTGCTCACCAAATACATATACTGTAACTCACCAAATACATATATGTAACTCACCAAATACATATACTGTAACTCACCAAATACATATACTGTAACTCACAAAATACATATTTACCGACTCACCAAATACATATACTGTAACTCACAAAATACATATTTATCCACTCACCAAATACATATACTGTAACTCACAAAATACATATTTACCTACTCACCAAATACATATACTGTAACTCACAAAACACATATTTACCTGCTCACCAAATACATATACTGTAACTCACAAAATACATATTTATCACCTCATCAAATACATATACTGTAACTCACAAAATACATGTTTACCTACTCACCAAATACATATACTGTAACTCACAAAATACATATTTACCTACTCACCAAATACATATACTGTAACTCACAAAATACATATTTACCTACTCATCAAATACATATACTGTAACTCACAAAATGCATATTTACCTACTCACTAAATACATATACTGTAACTCACAAAATACATATTTACTTCTCACCAAATACATATACTGTAACTCACAAAATACATATTTACCAACTCACCAAATACATATACTGTAACTCACAAAATACATATTTACCTACTCACCAAATACATATACTGTAACTCACAAAATACATATTTACCTACTCACCAAACACATATACTGTAACTCACAAAATACATATTTACCTACTCACCAAATACATATACTGTAACTCACAAAATACATATTTACCTACTCACCAAATACATATACTGTAACTCACAAAATACATATTTACCTACTCACCAAATACATATACTGTAACTCACAAAATACGTATACTGTAACTCACAAAACACATATTTACCTACTCACCAAATACATATACTGTAACTCACAAAATACATATTTATCCACTCACCAAATACATATACTGTAACTCACAAAACACATATTTACCTACTCACCAAATACATATACTGTAACTCACCAAATACATATATGTAACTCACCAAATACATATACTGTAACTCACCAAATACATATACTGTAACTCACAAAATACATATTTACCTACTCACCAAATACATATACTGTAACTCACAAAATACATATTAACCTACTCACCAAATACATATACTGTAACTCACAAAATACATATTTACCTACTCACCAAATACATATACTGTAACTCACAAAATACATATTTACCTACTCACCAAATACATATACTGTAACTCACAAAATACATATTTACCTACTCACCAAATACATATACTGTAACTCACAAAATACATATTTACCTACTCACCAAACAAATTGAACTTTACTCACAAAGTTCACATTCCTTAACTCATCCAATACAGATTCCTTTATTAAATCCTTTATATTAACTCGTGGTGTCTGGTTGTTTGTTTGAATCCTTGATTGCTTGCTTGGTCGCCAAAAGTTTTGATCAATTTTTAACCCACTTCCTCGAAAGCTAGAGAGCTACAATTTTGCAGGCAGTTTCGTACCGATGATAAAAAACAAAATATCAAAATTTCAGATCGATCGCATTTAAATTATTGATTTTTTAAGATTATTTTATTTATTCCTATGTATCATGTTATTTTTTGAGATAGAGTGTAAGGATGCGTATTATATTGAACAACCTTTCTGTCGCGCAATAAGGTGCGTATTTTATTGACAACACTTTTTATAAACATAATATTCCTGATCGGTGCGCATTATATTAAACATGTTTTACGACACAACTGCAATTTTGTATTTTTGGATGGTCTTGCGCTGTGCAGGACAATATATATACTTTTAGTTACTTCTCGTACATAAAGGATTTATAGTCAAAAACTTGTTTTTTTTTGCGTTTTTTAAAAAAATCCAACAAGTAAAAACTCTTTTTTTCACGAATAAATGTCCCTTTTTCAACTTGTAAACCATCTTTTTATGCAACAGAAAACATGTTTAACCTCAAAGTTGGGTTGATTTCATTTCCTAGTTGTTACCGACCCAGCAAGCGATATTTACCCAATGAACATCAAGTTCTTTCGCTTATCCAGAATTTGATTTGTTTTAACTGGAGCTGAACTTGATGCAAAGTGATCAAGAAACTGGTTACCGTGTGCTCGTCACCATAGCTGACGTCACGGCCTTGACACGTCACCGGGTAAAACGATAGATCACCGTTAATGTCTGACTCGCGTCCAGGGGTGAACATTGTTATGTCGGGTTTTATAACCTGACTACCGCCAACTCGCGAGGCCATTGGCGAGGGGGGAAATGTGCAGCAAATAAGATGAGGATAGTTATTTGAGACTTTAAATGGAGTGTTGAAATGTGATTGTGAGAGAGGTGTTAGTGTGCAAGGAAGTGAGAGTGGGGGTAGAGAAAATGTGATAAAGTGAAAGAGAGATGGGTATTAAAGCACATTAAGAGTGATAGAGAGTGGGTGTGGAATCGAGAGGAAAACACAGAAAGAAATTTGTAGCGTAACATAAATAAAAAGGAGAAAGAAATCAGAATGAGAAAGAGAGAAGTGTAGCGAATGAAAGAGCGATGTAAGTAAAAATGAATGGGTATATATGATAGGTGTAAATGTGAAAGGTAAACAATGTGATATGTGTAAATTTAAAAGGTAAACAATGTGATAGGTGTAAAAGTATGAGGTAAAGAATGTGATAGGTGTAGATGGATGGGGTAAATAATGTGATGGCTGTAAATGTATGAGGTAAACTATGTGATAGGTGTAAACGTAAAAGGTAAACAATGTGATAGGTGTAAAAATATGAGGTAAACAATGTGATAGGTGTAGCTGGAAGGGGTAAATAATTAGGAGTAAATGGAGAAACAGAATTGTTTGTGTAAAAGCAAGAGGGAAATATCTTAAGCGTCAATGTAGAAGGTTGACTGCTAAACAAATATTTACTCCTAAACAGTTGTTTCACTCTTTTGTTTTATTGTATTTAGTTCTAAAGATAGCTTGTGCCATTATTTCTTAAATTGACAACATTTAGACCCCCCCCCACCCGTCTCTCCTTAAATATACCCCTTATTGAATAAACTCGAGGACATGTCACCAGCTCATGAGCAGACGAGCTCTTGCTTCCAGACGCGAGATGGGTCGAGACAAGGACATCTCTCGTGTTCTATCGCCGCTGGTCGAGATTTGAGATTTCTATAATTGACGAGGCACTATCGAGTTTCTAATTTCTAACCGCATGTAAGCTCTAGTGTGCAATTATTACTAACGGCTTCTAATAATGCGCTTAAAGTCATTGTAGTTTCTGCACATTTATCGGACTGATAAATTTCTCTATTGGATTTACTATGGTGTTGTAGGCAATGTCTTGGAAGACACAGTGTTGTGAATATCGTTTGTGAAACGTATGTCACTTTTTTTGGCTAGATGTTCATATTTGAGTCAATAATTTAATTTGATTAAAGTGTTCAGGGGATAGAATTCTACATCTTTAATAGATTTTTTTTTAAATTCTCAAATTATTTTTGCAATGATTTGTGTTACGATTGTGAAAACAAAAACAAAAACAAATTAAAATAAAGATTCAATGATTATGACTATGCATGTTCACTTTAAGGGTATAGTTTATGAGTAAACTAGTGTATCAAAAATGACGGAAGTTTTCAAAATAAATACACATCATATTAAAAAATAACGTAATACAGAACTTTCATTTATTTAATTTAATTTTATTTCATTCATTTATTATATTGAACAATTTTATGCGGAACGTTCGAAAAGTGTTATTTTTGGTGCAGTACTATAAAACAAAGTCGATCGCAGTGCCAATTAACAGCATTAGAAATTTCACATCACCATCTAACAGCATTATAATTACATCCATGCATACAGACAACGGGAATTATGTATATTGATATATCAAATGAAAGGGGTAATTTTTATTATGTTTCTCATGTTCAGGAGAAAGTTTCTATATTTAGACACATCTTATCCATCACATATGTTGTATTTGTATGTGTGTGTGTGTGTTTGTTTCAGAAGCACATTTTGGTTTGGTTTTGTTATGTCAGAGGCGGATAAAATAGAGGGGTTCAGAGCACAGCCCCAATCTTGTTCAATAACTTATCGTAACAACAACCTGGCTGCTCAGCTATGAGGATTAAGCCGTAATTATAACATCTTCCAATATATCTACTAGACCCGACACTACACATAATTTAACGTTTACAAAAGTTTGTTTTCTCTTCAATATCTTGGAAACTTGGGGACATGCGTTTTTTTAAAAATTCAAATTCCGGTCCTCGCTAATAATATCGTTTAGGCTTTTAGTTATAATATACCTTATTTCCGTGCTTACTACTTGTGGCGTTGCTATGGTTACAGCCGTCCAGTGTTATCTCTAAGGCTCGTTGGTCCATGCGCAAGATAACAAACTCGTGTGTAAAACTGTACATGATCCATCTTTGTGCAAAATTTTGCAGCCCCACAAACACAGATATTATATTTTCTTTGACAAAATTTGCTGTGCGGTCATTCCAAACTGCTGCGTGGCGTTGGTCAGATCCTTACTTGGCCAGTCGTACCGCTTAATGGGAACATTGCTGTCAATCTGAGTGTGGACCAAAAAGTTGGACTGCGCATTTAGAGAGCTTACACCCGACTGACCTCACCGTGTAGAACCCACCCTCCGATAGCCACCCCATCCCCACCCATTCTGTGGCATTCCAAGTGGCTTAATAAAAACAAAATATGCATAAATTTCAAATTAGGAGAAAAAATATCTACTCCATCTTTGTGCGAGCCGATCATTCCACGAATGGCGAGGCCAAGCTCCTAACTCATTTCTATTCCACGCCTTAAATAGTTCATGTCCCAGTTTGACAGGCCGGAATAACACGATTTCGGGTGGAATTCAACCTTTATCTGCATGCTCAAGGTTATTCCATATGTGTCTTTTGTTAGGCAACACTAAATTTTTAAAAAAAAGTTAATCAAAATCTGATTTTGAAAATAATACAATAACTGCCTTGAATTCCCCCGCCATCACCCGGTTGTTGGCAACTCCTTATTTTATTAAGAGAGATGCGACATTACGCCGTGACGCTCCTGTAATAAAACTTTATTTGTTGAAACACTGCCCCAGTAACATGAGGGGTTTCCATAACGTGTGTTTGTTTTTAAAGAATATTTATAATTTGAGTAACCCTCAGCTATAAATTAATAGTTTATGGGCACCCCACTGCTATAGCTTGTCAGACTTTGTTGCCCAAAGCACCCCCTTTTTAGTATCCTTTGGGGTGATACCCTTACGGGCGATACATTTGCAGGCTCTCTTCCAATTTGGACTCTATAATTTTTATATTTAAAAAAAACCTATGTAAATCATGAACGTACGCTTCAAAAAAACGACAATCCTTGTTAAAAACTATAAGTTCCCTTCGCATGGTTTCTTACTGACAACAATTGATAACAGTTTTCAGGCCGTTTAAATATTTGTTCGTTTGTATGAAGAGCAAATATTAAAAAATAACTTTTCAATTTATGATATACAGTAATAAAAATTATATTAAATAATTAAAACTTGTAGCTATAATTCATAGTTTTAAATATGTTCAAAAAGTCGAATCGTTTTACTCTCTCCAAACGACATTTTTAACGCATTTTCCCCTTGGAACAAATTGCGTTGATATATTTGAAATGTCTGTCCTGTCTATTCGAGCTTGAACAATCAACTACTCCTGAACCATACCAGATAGAAGGTTTGAGTCTTTCCAAATATGTTAAGGAGGTCTCAATGATGTGCACGGGCAAAAAAAAATACCCGAAAAAATTTACTGGATTTCTTGAAAAAAAAACATCGAAAAGTATAAGTATTTTGTCAATTTCTCGCCAACCATAACATCTATCGGGTTGAAACAAATGACAAACGATAGATAATAATGTTGGAGAAGGAATTTAAAAAAAAATATTTTCGTTCGACTCCGTAATTTTAGCTGCAATTTATAGATAGCAATTGTTTTGTTTACTTTCAGAATTATTGATTTGAAATTAGTTTTAATGAAATCTAGAATTATTTCCTTTAATAAAAAGTCAGAAATTCTTTGTTGGAAATTGTGTTTAAATACTCATTCAAGTTTTAATTACTTGTTTTCACTAACTTAAAAATTCTTTATTAAAAAATGGCGCTTTAAACTCACATTATTTAACATCGACTCTAGTTGTTAAACCTCCTAAGTCTTAATGACCTCGATACAAATTAGGAGTTTTTGGGGGGATAAAATCCAATCAATGGGCGTGGTTTATCTGGTAACACAGGTGTGGTTATGAGAGATACGTCAAATCATGGGCGCGGTTATTAGGGATACATAAAAAATGGTTGTGGTTTTGAGAGATGTCACATGTGAATCATGAGTGAATCACCAGTGTATCATGTGTGTATTGCATGATCGGATGACGGAGAGGTCACGTGAGTAATAAGCGCGGGAAGAAAGAAGCCTTCCCGTTGGCTGAGAAGGTTGGGCGATCAGTTGTCAGATACCTTCCGTAGTGGAAGGACGGAATGTGTGTGTGCCTCAAGATTTCCACGATGTATAACCTCAAAAGATATTTATTGTACAAAGTATAAATATTAAAGTTGTTTTATTGAAACAAGTTCTTTAGTGGATTATTGTGTACAAGATTATGTATTGAGAGAACGCCTACAAGAGTACATATTAATTTTTTTTAAAGTCAGTCACAGTTACAAGAGATAAGTCCAAATATGGGCTTATTTAGACCTTGAAAGATGGGTCAAAAACATAGTAGGGGTTGTGAGAATTAAGTAGATACATGGGCGTGGTTATGGGATAGGTCAAAATATGGGCGTGGTCCTGGGAGGGATATAAAATACAATGCGGTTGCTTTGAGAGAGAATAATCAATAAACGCTGTTTGCAATAATGTTTGTTTAAGAAATTTTCTAACACATGAATTCTCCGTGGTGTTAAAATAAAGATAGAATAATTGTAAGTCAGAGTCAATGCGAAAGGCAAACAATTTAATTGAAGAACTGCTTGCATTTGAGATAGGTCAAATATAATTGCCGCTGGGTCTGTGTGAATCACAATATAAACCTGATGCACATACGGTGATGAAATACGCCCTCAGACTTTAGTGGAAATCACCAAAGAGTTATTTAAACAGTCTAACGTGTAGATTTTCAACGCATTTAATTTAAAGGTTCAAAAAAAAATGACACCGTAATTCTCCGTAGAAAAGTGTTTATAACAGTAGTGGCACCTATGTTAGAGTCGTAAATGTTTAACTCTCAACAAGATTTTTTAACACAGGAGCTTGATTGGTCAATTTACTGACCAATATCAACTGACCAACATCTTCTGACCAGTATCTTCTAATAATATCTTCCGATTATTCCCTTATCACTTAAATAATCTGATTAACATCTTTTCACGAATGACTTTTCACCAATTATATTAATGCTGGGCATTATATATTACATTACACTGCTTGCCATAGTTTTATATTTTGTGTTATCGCAGTTGTTAAAACGTAATCATAAAGTAAACTTTAATGCAGTGAAACTTTGAGTCAGCACATAAAATAAAAAACGTCGTATAAAAAGTTCAATCAATGGAAAAGTGTGTGGTACTATGACCTACAAATACTGGTAACTTAACAAACAACTTTGAAGACATGCAATTAAATTAAAGTACAGCACGGGGTTAGGGTTTCCTATCAAAAAGTAGGAGAAACAAAAATCTTTTAAAATAAATGAGCCGTGAACAAATTAATAAGGACGTGGACAAATTAATGAGGGCGTGTACCATTGAACCAGGGTGCATAAAAATCAATTGGGGCGAATAAAACTTAAGTTTGCCCTAGACAAAGTTTCTCGACTTACGAGCTTCAAACGTTGTCAACTTTAAAATAAATAAAAATAAATCAAATATTGTTCTGATATCATAATCAGTGGCACTAGTTAGGCGCTAGCCTGCCCACCGAATTCTACGTTATCAAATCGTCTTAATACTTTTTGATCCGTGAGCTGCCAAGCTCGATGTGTCTGTATCAAGACAACTAACTCGACTCAGCAATATCCTTCAATTGACGTGTCCTGTTCACACGGATACCTCATTCTACGTGTGAATAAAATTGTTCCACAATAAGATCACCAAAGTATTTGATGTATTTCGAGATTATATCAGGAATTTTCAAGTTCCGATAAGCCACGCCAACAACTTGGGTTGAACAATCGTTTATTGCCAGACTCCCAACGTTTCATCAACATGATCCCAATACTCATCTCATGTTACGTCATATCTTTCACGGGAGGTGGGGTGGCAGCTACGTCACTCGTCATTCCCAAACAACCGCCTCTACGCTACATCCGGCCCGGTGACGTCAACATTGGCGGGATCCTCTCCGGCTACAAGTACGACAAAGACGGCCTCTGCGGAGACTCGAGTTTCATGGACTCCTCCTTTCACTTCTCCGAGTCTGTCGTCTTCGCCATCGAGGAGGTCAACCGGAACCTGACGTTTCTTCCTAACGTGACATTGGGTTTCGTCATCCTTGACGACTGCATGAAGGAGACGACATCCGCTATACAGGCCATCAGCTTCATCAAGAACGTGGGAAGCTCGTTGCCAGGAAACCAACCAAACGGCACCGCCACGACCCAGACGGCACCGGAAGTAGAAGACCTGCTTCCGTCTTATGACGTCGTTGGGGTCATCGGCTGCTTGCGAAGCTCCAACAGTATGGCGGCGTCCACCGTCCTGGGACCTGCTCAACTGCCATTGGTCAGTTTCACTTCGACGAGTGAGACGCTCAGTGACAAGGAATTGTACCCGTACTTTCTCAGGGTTGTGCCTTCTGATAATTACCTGGTGAGTACGTATCTTACAACGATCAGGTGAGTACACACCATCATGGCAACTTCACAGGTGAGTGCACATCATCATGGCAACTTCACAGGTGAGTGCACATCATCATGACAACTTCACAGGTGAGTGCACATCATCATGACAACTTCACAGGTGAGTGCACATCATTATAACTTCCTTGCAAGTGATGATATTAACTACCCGCCATGAGAGCAATTATAGCGTTTAAGATGATTCATGTTACCAAATATAACTGTTAGGTGTATTCATAACTCATTTATTTATTTTCACCTCTATTTGTTATATCTTTAATAAATCATTGCTAAGGATATTAGGAAAAAATAGTTTTTTTCTTAAATAAATAGTTTCAACGGCATTTATAACAAAATTTAATTAATAAAGCGTGTTTAAGTTTTTTTCTGCGTTCCATTCCAATCCTTCGTGGCTAATCTTTAAATGGTATAAAAGTGAATTTTTTAAATAGAAATAATATTATATTAAACTAGGTTGTTCTGGGGTGCCTACGGCTCCAACTTTTTTCAAAAGCCCAAGTAACTTAGGTGAATGTTATTGCATGCGTTCGAATCAGTGTGTCCATCTGTCATTAAAAATTCTGCACGCGCTGAACGTCAGCCAAACTATTAAGGGACATAATCAGCATAAATATCGAGAATATGCTGATTATATCCCTAAGCGTTAACGTCAGCCAAACTATCAACGGCTCTTTTTACATCGTTCCCTTTTCCAAAATTAAAATATAAGCTCAAACAATGACGTCATATAATATTCTACGGCGAGAAACACCACACGCTCTGTTAATCTCGAAACATAAAATGATTATGATGTTACGTCTATATTTTCAATTTTTTAAAAATATGCTGATTATGTCCCTTAGCGTTACAGAATGAGTGACCTGGGCTTTTATATTATAGATTTCTGAATAAATTCTTTTCCGACCATGAAAGGACAGGAAAAATGCTTTTTTTTTAAATTTATTTTTTTATAGAGATTTATTGTATTGCCTTCCAATACATTTTTACCAAAAACAAACCCCGAAAACCACAAAAGATATGAAACAACTCATTCTGCTTTTTTCTCTGTGAGCATAAAAATTAATTTGTGTTTACGGTCAGAGATTCGAACTCAATCTAAACCACTGACCATAATTTCTTGTTGTAAGTCAAATTACGAAATTTAAACTTTCTTTCTTTTTTGGTGCGTTTTAAAACTTAAAAAAAAATTCCTCCAGGTGGATGCCCTCGTGGAGTTAATCAGTCATTTCCAGTGGAGCTACATCTCGGTGCTATACGCCGAGGGCAGTTTTGGAGAAATCGCTTTCCAGGTAATAATGATGATACGGCAATCGAAGTCTGCTGAAAACACTTTTCAAGGAAACCGCCCATCAGTCACTTAACGTTTTAATTGTCACATGTCCTTACTCGTGTTGGAGTATGTTTCCATGGTGACACGTGTGGGGGAAAAACTTATGTGGGGGATGAGGGGGGGGTGCATCCGCATTGGTTTATAAATGTGAACAATTTGGACTCAAATATTGATAAGGGTGTCGTTTAAAGGTTGGTAATGACAAGGTCGCGTATAGCTGGCTAATAGCTAGACAAATGGTTTCACTTGATGTCCCCCCTCCCCTTCTCTCTCTGTCGTGACAGGCGTTGAGGTCAAAGGTCAGTAAGATGAAGGGCGTGTGCATCGCTACGTCACATAAGATATATCAGAAGGCGACCTACGAGGACCATTTGTGGATTATGAAGGTCAGAAACAAGCACAAGTCACTGTCACATACATGGGCACATACACACGTATATACTATCAACAGAAACACATAGGCACATACAACTAATTTATAGAAACACATACAACCCTCTATGCACCTCATTGACAAGCACACACTTATAAATACTTACTAACACATAAATAAGTATATAGAATATTATATGTATATAATAAAAAACTACGCATACACACACATATATACATATTACAATATAACGTGTTGTACGCTAGAACCTGTGTATGTATGATGAGCGATTGTGAAATATGCAGATAACATCCACAAGCACTCAAAATGTTGGAAACTTATGACACCATAAAGTATTAGGAATAATATAGACATTTGCACATTGCACATACACGCACATATTCATAACGAAGTACACATACACACACACATAAATAGTGTATATGCCTCCCAATGACCGCCATCGTCCCTCCCAAGGACCTGCTAGCCCACAAGAACGCCAGAGTTGTGGTAACCTTCACTGACCCACCCAGCGTCCTGCAGCTCCTCCAGGCCAGCCGTCAGCTTGGGACAAGTGGATGGTACATCTGGCTGACCAATGACAGCTGGAAGTTGTCCATAGGTGACACGACTGACAAGGTCAGTGGCCAGGGTCGAGGGTAGTTCCGAGCCCCTCAGTGTTGTGATTGGTCATTTTAAACCATGACTCGCACATACATACAATTATAGCACGTTTATTAACTACACGCATTTTTTGTTTGGGGCAAAGAGGTGAGACATGTATTCGTTGAATACTCTTACAGTACAGGGGTCTTTGGGAGAAACCAATGTCTTCATTTGGGGGGGGGGTTCAATGTTAAATCTAAGGTTCGTTGGTCTTAGTGCAAAGTAAAATTTTAAAAAAACGTGTGTGTAAAGTTGCACAGCATTAATTAATTTTTTGTGCAATATTTACACAATTTGCTGCGCGGTAATTTTAAACTGCTGCGCGGCGTCGGTCAGATATTTGCACTGCCGTGCAGCTGAAAGGGAACATTGGTGGGGTGGGTGGAGTAGGAAGTTGGAGATGACTTGTGGAGACCTGGTCTCCGTCACTTTTGGAATGTAGTTAAAATTAAAGTTTTAAATCCATCCTCCACCATAACGAATATGAAACAATTTAAAGACCGAGAATCCATGCACTCTTACAGAGTCCGTGCTCACGCAATTAGCTTCATTTGTGACAGTCAGAACTCGTGTGAAAAAGTTGATTATTAACTCATTGTCAAACAGCAAAGTTATTTGTGTTATACAGGGGGAAGAAGCGATTGTGAATAGCGAGATTTCAGTAATCACCACAAGGCAACTGTTAGAGTTGAATAGACACAATCATTCTAGGTGATGGTTATTGGCAACTGTTTGAGTTGAATAGACACAATCATTCTAGTTGATGGTTATTGGCAACTGTTTGAGTTGAATAGACACAATGATTCTAGTTGATGGTTATTGGCAACTGTTTGAGTTGAATAGACACAATCATTCTAGGTGATGGTTATTGGCAACTGTTTGAGTTGAATAGACACAATCATTCTAGTTGATGGTTATTGGCAACTGTTTGAGTTGAATAGACACAATCATTCTAGGTGATGGTTATTGGCAACTGTTTGAGTTGAATAGACACAATCATTCTAGGTGATGGTTATTGGCAACTGTTTGAGTTGAATAGACACAATCATTCTAGTTGATGGTTATTGACAACTGTTTGAGTTGAATAGACACAATCATTCTAGGTGATGGTTATTGGCAACTGTTTGAGTTGAATAGACACAATCATTCTAGATGATGGCTATTGGCAAGGTCATTTTTCAAGATATATGTTGTCATCAGTGGCGCAGCTAAGAACTTTTGCCGCCCGGGGCGTCTCCTATTTGCCGCCATTTTTAAGGGCCGTCCATAAATGACGTCACGCATCTGGGGGAAGGGGAGTCTCACATTTGTGACGATGTGTGATGAGGGGCGGGAGGGGGTTGTTGTTGTTTTAAACAACTGTGACGTCACATCAAAGCGCGCAACTTTAAATAAAAGTTCAACTTAAATCTTTGATTGCTTACAATTTATTCAATGACGTTTTACATGGATTCACGCGTGTTACGATATTACTTACACTAAATACAAACTTAAATAACAAAACATTAATTTGAAACATGCTCATTTTCAGATAGAAAATACAGCTTGGGGGGGGGGAAGCTTTGTGACTTCATATTGAAGATGGTGTCTAAGTTTTTGTGACGACGTGTGAAGAGAGGGGAGGGGGCGAAAAATCAACCAAAAGTCCGTAATGTCGTTTATGGACGGCATCTTTAGTCATTCATATGATGGTTTTTTATAAATTAATAAACACGAATAAATGATAGTAATTGAAACGGAGTAAAGGTGGGAAACATTTTTATTGTTGCATGCCATATTTATGTAAGCAGTAATAAAAGAGGCCGCATAAGATCATATACCTATAAACTTTAGCTAGGATCAGTAAATGGCCAGAAAGTGACTGGGCGGTGTCATTAAGTGCGCTTCTGTCTGGTCGAGCCTTGGAGGTATACTCTAGAATGCCTTACGAGGACGCTTTGGTATACGAAAAGGTGAAGGAATGGTATTGGAGATGAAATGTATGGGAGAAAAGTTGAGGGGCAACAGACCAGATCGGGTCAAAGAAAATGGCAAAGTAGGGCCGAGGAAAGATCAAGGTCAGACATACACTGCTTTGTGTGTCATAGGGTTGGCCACATAACCCGCTATTGCCCAAGTTCAAAGAAGGCCGGAAATACGAGTATAAAGAGAGCCGCAGCGACACAGGCCGTTCTAATGCGTAAATGGTCAAAGGACAAGCGCCAATGGGGTAAGAGCCAAAAACATCTGGTGGAGGAGACAATATTGGCAAAGCAGTGGATAACATGGATGAAGAATTAGCAAGGGGTGCGGATGGTAAAGAAACCGGAGAAGGAAAGTTAAAGATTGTGGAAGGGTTTGTAGGATCAAAGAGAGTTGGTGTATTGAGGGATACACCATAGGGCCATACCTGAGTGGCATAGTGGAAGCGGTGTGTGTGGAGAATTCAATAGTGGACCTTATTGTGGGTAATGTGTATGGAGCAGGAACCGATGAAAACGTAGATAAAGTGGTCAAGGCAGCGATGGTGACAACGCGGGCTCAAAGTAAAAAGGAGGGAGATAGGTTGTCACTGGAAGTCACATCGGTGGAGAAGCAGCCAGAAGTAAATCGTGATGTAATTATTAGAATGCAACAAGAGGATGCAGACATTCGTTCATTACCTCAGGGTGATAACTCAAGGAGAGTGGGGAAATCAAAGTTTGAGCAAAAGGAAGGCGTCATTTTCAGAGGTTTTTTTATGAGAAACGAAGGGGCAATGTCAGACAAGTCGTAATACCTCAAGGACTAAGGATGCATGTCCTGTCAATCGCCCACGGCAGCATAACAGGCGGTCACTTAGGAGTCAGTAAAACTAAAGAAAGAATTTTGAGCAACTTTTATTGGAAAGGAATCGGAAAGTATGTAAAAGAATATTGTAAATCATGTGACATTTGCCAGAAAACAGCAAAGAAGGGATCCGTTAAAAAAGTCCCATTACAAAAGGTCCCCGTAGTGGATGTGCTGTTCAAGAGGGTGGCCATTGATATTATAGGACCCATTGTGCCAGCGAGTGAGTCAGGACATCGATACATTTTGACTTTGGTTGACTATGCTACTAGATACCCTGAGGCCGTGCCATTAAAGAAAATAGATACAGAGACAGTGGCAGAGGCACTGGTCGATCTATACAGTAGAGTTGGGATCCCCGAAGAAGTTCTGAGTGACCAAGGATCACAGTTTACCTCCGAGTGCATGAAGGAGGTGAGCCGGCTATTAGGCATCAAGCAACTTACGTCCACATCTTACCACCCCATGTGCAGTGGATTAGTGGAAAGATTTAATGGGACGTTAAAAACGTTTATTAAACGACTATGCAACAAGTAGCCTAAATTGTGGCATCGATTTATAAATGCAGCCTTATTCACTTATAGGGAGGTGCCTCAGGAATCGACTGGATTCTCACCTTTCGAGTTACTGTACGGGCGCAGCATAAGGGGCCCTATGCATGTTCTACGACAGTTATGGACGCAATATATTCGAGATGAGGAGGTGAAGAATAGCTACCAGTACGTGTTTGAGTTACGACAAAAACTCGATGACACCCTAACCTTAGCTCAGGAGGAACTGGGCAAATGGCAAGGGAGGAACAAACATTACTACGATAGAGGAGCGAGAAACAGGAGGTTCAGGATTGGTGATCTTGTTTTGGTATTACTGCCGACAAAAGCGAACAAACTTTTAATGCAATGGAAAGGACCGTATGAGGTAACTGGACTCATGGGGCCATGTGATTATGTGGTTAATATGAAGGGAAAGAAGAAAACGCTTCATGCAAACCTTCTTAAGCAGTATGTTTCTCGCGACATGGATCAAGGGAAATTAGCCGGTAATGATATTAGCCTGGCTGAAATTAAAGAAAATCAAAAAAAGTGTATGACAGTTAGTGTTGGTGTTTTGGAGGATTATGGATGTGATGAAGAAAATGGAAGTGCTGAGGTGTTGCCAGAGATTGGGGCCTGGTTACAGAAGGAATCACACCAAGATGTGGCTTATGGCGAATACTTGTCCTCGCAACAGCGGCAGCAGATTGTGGCATTGGTTACAAACCATAAAACGATTTTCACCGAAAGCCCAGGAGGAACTTTCTGAGTGTGCACCACATCAAATTCACATCTGATGTTCCAGTTAAATCAAAGCCTTATCCTATTCCTCATGCCTTACGGGAGGCATTACATGATGAGTTACTCGAAATGGAACAGTTAGGAATCATACGCAAAAGTAACTCCCCTTACGCATCACCAGTTGTCATTGTAAAGAAATTAAACAACCCCGTAAAAACAAAGTTTTTGACTATACATCCCTAATATATGAGACATAACTAAAAGTATTGATTGTGTTCAAAAGTGACAAACATTTACAGACTGAAACCGAAATTATCTCCCTTGGCTTTAAAACTAGGTCAAAACTCTAGCAGACGACGACAGAACATTCTAAATAGTGATTTATATAGATAAACTAAAAATGCATTAATTTAATTACGGTACGTTCGATTGATCTGAAATTTCGATACGATGCACTGTTAGGAGAGACGGGTCCGTGTGCCAAATTTCAGCTCGATGGCTTTACTGGAAATGGGTCATTTTCGACTTTTGTTTTTCCGCGGGCGGACGGGCGTCGCGGTCGAGGGACGACGAATGAGACGGCGGTGAAGTTAATATAAGGGATTTAAAAAGATGAATCTAATCGAATTTGTGTAGATTACAGAGGTTTAAATAAAATCACAATTTTCCACCTAGTGCCGGTGACTTCTCCTAACGAAATATTCTATAAGACATCAGAGGCTAAGTATTTCAGCAAGATTGATTTGAGTAAGGGTTACTGGCAAATCCCCGTTGAACCCATGGATATTCCTAAAACGGCATATATCCTAAAAGGGATATTGCATCCTGTCGCCTTTGTCAGCAAGAACCTTATGGACAGAGAGACAAGGTATTCCACAATTGAGGAGTGCCTGGCGATTGTGTGGGCGATCAGGAAGTTTGAACTTTACCTCTACGGGAGAACGCTCACTCTTCAAACCGATCACCAGCCCCTGAGGTACCTTAACACGGCTCGTTTTGTGAGTGCCAGGATAATGAGATGGGCCATGTTTCTGCAGAGTTATAACTTTACGGTGCAGTCCATCACCGGGAAAATAACGTAGAGGCAGACTTCCTAAGTAGACTGTGTTGTTCATAAACGTGCATGATCATCCCGGGGTGGAAGGAATCAAGCTAAATATATTTAGACATTGAGAGCATTATGTTCAATGACATTTTTGTTTGTTTGGTGTGATTAACTTAAAATATTATGTTTGAGTCGTTAGGGATTATTGGATTTAATTTAATGAGTTTTTGTATAAATATTATGCCGATTATCGGATATTAATGTTTAAAGTGTTTAGGAAGATAGTTATCATTGTTTAGGATTACTTGAGGGAGATATCCACATAATGTTTCGGGTTAGTAAAGGGTATTCTAGTATGGGTAAATTTGGTCATTCGAGATTGTGGAAATTTGCCGCCCTCGGAAAATTTCTGGAAAGGGGGGCATATGTCACGAATGACCAATTTTCCCCCCTTAACTTGTGAGCTGCGCACGGTGGTGTGTTTGGTGGTTGTATTAGTGTCATTATTTAGTTGGTGCGAAAGCGTGCGAAAGAGAGTTGTTTTGTTGACGTCAGAAAAATGTGTGTGGAAGGAAGGAGATTTTTTTGAGTATATAGTGTGTAGTTAAAAACGGGTTCGGCCATTAAATCTTGTTTCTGTTAGCAGTGTCCCACTTATTTCTTGTGTAAAGGAATTTATGAATCTGGGAGCAAGCGATCTAGATTTAAATAAGAGGACGCTTGTGACAGTCTAACCCATGCCATGCAGTAGTTTAGAATTACCGCGCAACAAATTTGGTAAAATATTGCACAGACAATGGATGCTGTGTAACTTTGCACACGAGTTTTTCCACTTTGTACACGGACCAACGAACTTTAGAGGAAACATTGGTTGGAGAAGCTCCTCTCACAACTGGGGACACTGAAAGCAATGGTTGAAAAAATTCTTAGCAAAATTACAATGTTGGGTACAGAATTTTAATAGATCAAGGGGGCCATTTCCCCCATTTTTCTAACATAATGCCTCTTCTTGTAGTGTAGGGGCAGTCATAAAAACCTAGATCCTTTTTCTTTCAATATTGAACTGTTCTTTGTTAATGTCAATAAAGTAATTTATTTGATGTTCAAATGCTTCATTTAGTTGGGCTAATTGGTATTATATACGAATATTTTCACGCAAGAATATGCAGCTCATCAAAGCGATTTTTTATTTTCTTTCATAATTCCATCCATGGATAAAAACATTTATCGTTGTACTTCTTGTTCTAAAGATAGATCCACATCTTCTGAATGTTCCCCACTCATATTTTTTCGGCTTCTTACTCGGCTTCAGTTGATATCTCCAACACTTCACAAATTGTTTTGGCTGATTAACAGCGTTTTGTATTAGAACATCTCTTTGTTCCATGAAATGGGTTTGCATAAATTTAAAAAAAAGAAGGGTTCCTATTACTTCCTATAAATTGAGATAACATAGAAAAGAAAAAGATTGCATTGAATTGAGTAAAATTTCCAGCATTTGATATCGTTTTACTAGTTACTTCTTCAGATGTCAATTTTTCCAAGACGCTTGAAATGTTAAAATATGTCTTTTACGAAATTCTTTATGCCTATTGTGGTGTTTATTAACGGAGAAATTTGAATATTTTCATATTCTTTTCATACATCTTAATAATTTTCCGTAAAATAGACGATATCAAATTATTTACACATTAATTTAATTGGATATGCGTAATTTTTTTTATGAATAACCGTATCTTAATGAAAAACAGAAATTATTTGTGCTAGTTAAATGCAATAAAAACAAAATAAATTTAATTTTCAACCACTTACCTTACAATTATTTTCTGACAACTGAAACAGTGATATAAACTACTACTTACAAGTTAGACAAAATATTTGAACCACCATTCCTAGTAGGTACTTGTTCGCACATCATTCTGCGCATGTCGAAATTCCACGTAACAACTGTCGTAGCGATATTAATTACAAATATTATTCGACCCAGCTGTGATATGTTTTTTGTGTAGAGTTCTCTGTGCCGTATACCGCTTAATTTTCCAAATAAATCGATATTTTTTTAGCGATTTTAAATTTTTGAACGGTAATCACTTATTTCAGCGCATTTTAAATTTTTATAACAAAATAAATAAAATAACTTACTTTTACTCATTTAAACACTTACATCAGAGATAAAAAAAGTATTTAATGCTTTACAATTAGTCTGGTTTTTCTGTGTTTTGGTGTGTTTAAAGGGGTTTTTAACTTAGGGTTAAGAAAAAGGTTTTTAAAAGCAGACTTCCAAAAACAACAATGGCATGGCGCCGTTAGTCACAGAAAATAGTGAAATGTACAAATTTTTATTTCGTACAAATCGTAAAATAGTACTTTTATTTCAACAAAAAAATAATGTTTTAATTTCATAATAATAATTAATGAAGTAAGTTTGAAAAAATGTTTTTTGATGACTTGAAATATAAAATGCGCTGAAATAAGGGATTACCTTTTTGAACAGTTATGCCTTAGTTGAAATGATTCTCTATTTTTTATAACATTAAAAGTCCTTGGTTTGATTCTTATTATTATTATGTATTCAAACAAATGTTGTGCGAATCCGTTAAGGGACCGTCCATAAAGTACGTCACGCTCGAGAGGGTCTAAGAAAGTGTGACACTTTGTGACAGGGGGAGGGGGGTCAGGCCATGTGTGATGTCACACATTTATTATTTTTAGTATTTTTTTCTAATTTATTTATATATTTTTTAGTAGAATTTAAATAGCTTTAAAAATAATTTTCAAAAATTTTGCGAAACATTAGAATTAGTTTTATGTCAAAATAGCATTGAAATGCGTATCTCCTGAATGTGTTGTTCATAAATCTGAATTGGATACAGCAGGACTGATATCGAAGGACCAGGAATGGTTTGACAATCATGTTCGCACCAGCCAATATTTCACTCAAATTGTTATTAAATATCAGGACCTGAAATGTTGCGACAAAGCACGAAGCTCATATTTTAACGTTTTACCTTAAAGATTCTTCCCTCCTCCAATCCCAATCAATCAACCAAACAAATGATGGACTCAAAGCTTAAGAAAGAGCAGATGCAGATTCTCATAAATTTCCTTCCTTGTTTGTAGCACAAACTCTCAAATTTGATGAAATTATGCCAAGATCAACAGGAGCTTTCAAAGTACAACCAGCTTATTTGATCGACTTTGCAAAGTATGTCACTCATATTTTGCCTCACAAACAATGTTGAAGAAACATACAGGACAACACAGAGCTCGGGCTCAGGAGAATGTGCCCACCCAAACTGTTCAAGAATCAACTCAGATAAAACGCATCCGTCCTTTGAGAATCACTTCTAGAAGTCAAAGAGAACCCATGGCAGTTATTGCCAGAGGAGAAAATGCACATACAGAGGCTGTTGAGTGGCTAGATGAGGACGAGTTGATCTGTCTGCAATTATCCTTCCAGGAAACGATGATTGTGAAAGATTGATGTCAGTCGTAACTATGGATGAACACAGATGATGTCCAGTGAATATTTTTGAATGAAATATAATTCATAGGACCATAATAAACAGATTAAATATAGCACAAGAGTTGGTCACATAATTTGTCAATCTAGTCTTTTTTTTATAGTCAAATTGTTTTGTTTCCTTTTTATTATGTAATTTTAAAAATCCGGCTCCGGCTTCGGCTCCGGCAGGATTTCACTTCATAAATCCGGCTGGCCGGTAGATCCCTAATTTATATATATATTCATAATCATAATGGCACCGGAAAAATCCGGAATCCGGCCATTTTAACAAATCTGATTCCGGCTCCAGCCGGATTTTACTTCATAAATCCGGCCCACTTCAGCTCCAGCCGGATTTCAAAATTTTGAATCCGTTATATCCCTACTTTTAAGTGGAAATTTTATACTTTTAATACAATTTAATAGTTAAGTGTATTTTAAATATTAAATTAAATATTTTAATTAGGTGTTAATTAAAAAAAAATTTGGAAAGTGTGACGTACTTTAGGGGGGGGGGTCCCGAGATTTGTGACAGTTTGTGACAGGGAGGAGGGGGGGGTCAAAAATGGTCAAAAATAGCGTGACGTACTTAATGGACGGCCCCTAAGACTCGAAATTACGAATATTTTTGTTTCACCACGGTTTTCTTCCTTGAAAAGAAAAACGGCGTTTGTAGCAAATGGCTGTACTTTTCAAATGCTCACAAATTCCGCCGCTTTAACGTCTGCTACGCCACTGGTTGTCATTAAGCTAACAACTTGTTCAATATGCTCTCAAATTATAAATTATATTTTCTTGGAGTGACTTCACAACTGTTTTTCTCTGGTTGTTTATATACAGTATACATTATTATTTGAAATATCTGGGTCTTTCCCCCGTCCTGAAAACTGAATTGGTGGAGATTTGACGCGAAGATTTTGTTTTAATATAAGCTTAAAATTATTTGGATACTTGTATAGAGAGATCTGTTACATCTGTATAACCTTACAAGAAAACTTTAGAATGAGACAAGGTTCAATTTTAAAAAATAATCTATTTGTTGTACATACAGTAATGGGAGATAAACATGGGCTGCTTCGGTAACTTTAATGTGGAATATTCAATGCTCTATTTTGCAGACTGGATACATTTTGGTTAATAGTGAGGTTTTTAGTTAAATATGAAATTGTGTGTTCCCCTTGCGTGGTTTAAGAGTGGGGAGGGGGCTCTACCCTGTGCTGCACTACTTTCTTTAATGAAGGGTGGCTCTACCCTGTGCTGCACTACTTTCTTTAATGAAGGGTGGCTCTACCCTGTGCTGCACTACTTTCTTTAATGAAAGGTGGCTCTACCCTGTGCTGCACTACTTTCTTTAATGAAGGGTGGCTCTACCCTGTGCTGCACTACTTTCTTTAATGAAGGGTGGCTCTACCCTGTGCTGCACTACTTTCTTTAATGAAGGGTGGCTCTACCCTGTGCTGCACTACTTTCTTTAATGAAGGGTGGCTCTACCCTGTGCTGCACTACTTTCTTTAATGAAGGGTGGCTCTACCCTGTGCTGCACTACTTTCTTTAATGAAGGGTGGCTCTACCCTGTGCTGCACTACTTTCTTTAATGAAGGGTGGCTCTACCCTGTGCTGCACTACTTTCTTTAATGAAGGGGGGCCAAGAGTTTGTTCCTAAATGGCTATAACCGTCAACAATCCTGTTCTTGCTTGAGTGACTCTTAACACTAGCTACTGCCATGTACATGTGTTATACTGTCTACTGTCATGTCCATGTGTTATACTGTCTACTGTCATGTACATGTGTTATACTGTCTACTGCCATGTACATGTGTTATACTGTCTACTGTCATGTACATGTGTTATACTGTCTACTGCCATGTACACGTGTTATACTGTCTACTGCCATGTCCATGTGTTATACTGTCTACTGCCATGTACATGTGTTATACTGTCTACTGCCATGTCCATGTGTTATACTGTCTACTGCCATGTACACGTGTTATACTGTCAGGCCGACCGTGACATTTTATCGCTGATGAGAAATCCATTCATCCTTGACCTATCCAGGCCGTGATCCAGTCTGTGGCGGGAAGTTTTGTTGTTGGCTTCCAGTCTCCGGTCTCCCAGGAGTACAACAGACACGTGCAGACGATGTCACCTGTCACCAACAGCAACCCTTGGTTCAGAAAGTAGGTCAGCCTTACGTTATTAAGTCAGGAATCTGGAAGTTTCTTTTACTGACGTTGAGCGGGGAGGTTGGGGTGGGGGAAATATTGATAATGCCATTAATGCATTCTTGAATCAAAGGTTCTAAAGCTTTTGGAAACTTTGGACACCATAAAGTATTAGGAATTAATTACAGTGAAATATTTTTTTCATTGCGAAAACATAATGTGTTCCCTTTGTTCTTTTTATTTCTAAATTTTTCAATTTTGTTTTATTTATATTGAACAAATAATTTCTGTTTAAAAAAAATGTTTTGGTTGAAATTTGAAAAATGTAATGGAAGTAAAATGTTTGACATATATTAAACTCAATCGTACACATTTAGTGGTCAGCTAAAGGGGGCGGCCTTTACGGGGCTCGGCGGATAAGTAAGGTCGTGGGGCACGGACCTGACCGCGACTCGGCGACCTGAAACCAACAACTCCCGGCAGGCAATGCCAAAGACTGATATGTTAGGTGGTAGGTGCTAGTCACAAATGATTACAGTCGCTGTACGGATCTTAGACAAAGCATCTTAAATGCAATGTCGATGATGAAAACCAAAGTACCCGTTGAGGGTCGGGTAAATCCGAAGCGACCGTTTCGTCCCCCTCAATGAGCGGTGCCGGTTTAGGGCCAGGAGCGCCAGCACGGATTAGCAAAAGGAACCGCGAAGAACGCAGCGGACGCCAGCTCTGAGGAAACCTTCCAGTGGGGGTTGCACCCTAGGTAGGTCATTGATGATCCGCCGCATAGTGGCGATTCTAACCATTGAGACTCGTATGCTTTGCCGGGTGGCGCCGAAGTGGTAGCGGGTCGTAGTAAGGCAATTCCACCCCTCCTTGTGAGGTCAACTTAGTGGGAGGCATTTTCGACTTTCTGCCCTGGATGCCCAGGTGGCCGCTTCAGAAGCGACCGCTCCGGGGGGGGGGTTCCAGCTGTCACGTCCTTTTCTGGGGGAGGGGGCCAGATAGCTGGTAGGGTCTTCCAGGAAGACCCATGAAGAGCACTAGGATCGGGGCTTCTGATTTTCTTCCACATGTAGGATCATTAGTGGTCAGCTTTGTTTTACATGTGTGGTCCAGTTTCTTCAGTGCCGGGTCCTGTGTTTCCCCTCAGGTATTGGTCAGATAAATTTAACTGCTCGCTGACCGACACAGCTTGCGTTACCGAGAACAACGTAACCTCCCTCCCAGCCTGGGGCAGCTACACCTATGCCTCCAACGCCTTTGACGCCGTCCTGACCTACGCCCATGCTATCGATGCTGTCATCAAGCGCAAATGCCCGCATCACACAGGAAGTGACGTCAGGAGTTGCCTCTCGGGACCTGATCTTCTATCTGTGAGACTTCGAAAAATGAAATTGTTGATTAAAACAACAATCAAACATTTATTTAAACGATAAACGTAGCTTATGTGCACCATAACATGTTGTAGTTAGGATATGAATATATTACATTGAATGCATTTATAATTTTTAGTGTTACTATTTTTATGAGAAGGCTGTGAGCCCTGCTGCTGATTAGTGTACTGCGCTATGTAAATTTTATCAAATAATAAAAATATTTATAAAATAAATGAATGGACTGTTTGCTTTTAAATTAGGGGTCAAGGGTCATCGATTCACCCATACGCTAATTATAATCGTTTTTAGTTATCCTCCACTCTCACATTCATTCCACGCTTTGCTCTCAAACTCTTCCTCCTCACACTCATATTTGCAAGTCACTAAATAACTAGCCTTCTTTGCATCTTTGTTAACGTGTAATCTCAAGTAATACGTCTAGTCTAGTGCACTTACTGAAGACATTGCCTTGTTTCATCCAGGCAATGAGAAACTCTTCCTTCTATGGACCAACTGGCCTGATAGAATACGATGACAAAGGAAGTGTGCTGGCCAAGTTCACGGTTGAGCAGGTCAGTCAAATTAAATTAAGACCATTGGAAATAGCATTTTTTAAAAATTATATATGTAAATTGTCATTTCGGTATCAGTATTTTTAATGAAATTAATTAATAGATGGGGGATGATGTTTGATCGACATTCGTACCAAGAGTAGTGGGTTCCAGTCCCTGTTAAGGCAGGGATTTGTTCCCGTGGCTAAAGGTGTCCCCGAGTCCATCTAGTTCCCATGGTTACCCAGCATTAGTTGTTGAAATAAAGGCGGCTGCGCATTGTGCCACACAATCGCCTCATATCTGTGGTCCTTGAACGCTGCGTCAATTGCCAACAGGGCAATATGGTCAATACTATCTAAAAAGGAAGTAGGGCGCAATAGTCTTCTATTTGAAATGAGCGTCTAAAATAAAATAACATGTTATTATTTAGTTGTCTTGCAATACATTTAAGAGCTTTCTACATCTAAATTATATTGTTTTTCCTTCCAATTCTAAAAACAATTTTTTTCTTCAGTTTCTTCCAAAACCAGGTAACGAAGGTCTTGACGTAGTTCCGGTGGCTGTTTACTACGCCAGGACGTCAGAGCTGACGTATTTCCGGAACATAACGTTTCCATACGTCACCCAGGATGGGATGTCGGACAATGGCGTACCTCGATCAGTCTGTAGTCTGCCTTGTGGACCAGGTACATAGTAACGTCTGGTCAGTAGTCTGCCTTGTGGACAAAGTACATAGTAACGTCTGGTCTGTAGTCTGCCTTGTGGACCAGGTACATACTAACGTCTGAACTTGGTCATGGTGACAAGGGCGGGGTGGGTAGCCGGCTCTGTACTATGATATTCTTACAGGTGTCCCTTCGTGTCAGTAGTCCATTGTCGTCTCTTAGTTAAGTAGTTTATCTCACACATATTCCCTCACTTGCATTTAGATATGTGCAACATTGCGCACTTCCAGACTACAAGAACATTTGACTAAAATTAACGGTCATAAAAAGATTAGGAGTGATCTTATTTTCAAACAATAATATAAAAATTTATTTAAAAATCGACAGCAACCACACAAGATGACAATGGCTTGCTTGCTTCTTAAAATATTTCTTTAATAATTGCCTAATCAGGAAAACCTCACAATATCGTGCAGAGCATATTATTCAGGATATAAGTAGAGTAATACTCATTGTGCTACAGAATCGAGCATCTGATATTATAAAAAAATTCTTATAAAAATAATACAGTGCAATTAAGAATTGATTAAATGGTTCAGGGTGTTGAAGATTCATTGTGTGCCAATTTAAAAACATTTCTATTCAACTTGATTGTCAACTTTGACAGGAAATAAAGCTTTACTTTTGCCATCGTGCGGTTCACAAAGTAAGAACAAGTTTGTCAAGAATTATTATTATTTGCTAAATGTTTGCAAACTGATTCGAAAGAAGAATCAATATTTTATGCATTGGATATGTTTTTAAAAGTAAAAGAAATACCTCTAAGTAATATTTTAGCAGTAGCCACAGATGGTGCTCCAGCAATTGTAGGGCGCTATAAGTGTGCGCTTGCATATTTAAAAAAAGTAGGTGCTGAAAGTTTTCACAGTCCACTATATCATTCATCGTCAACATTTAGTTACCGAAAATTTAAGTTCACGCCCACATTTTATTAACTTCAGGTTGAAGAAGCAGTTGTTGAAAAATTCTTAGCACAATTACAATATTGGGTACATAAGTTTCCAATCTATACTGTTGAATAAATTTTAATAGATCAAGGGGCCTTTTCCCCAGATTTTCTATCGTGACGCCTCTTCTTCAGTGGAGTAGTGGAGGGTGGGCGCAGGAGGGCGCGCCCACCCTGTACGGAGGGCATGCAATTTCAATTAACTTCAATCCATATCAGCCTTTTTTGCGTTACATTCGCGTATGCTCAGATGACAAAAAATGTGAAAAAAGGGAGCCCTACCACCTCTTTTTTTAGGACTACACCACTGTTCTTCTTGTAGTGTAGGTACAGCCATAAAAACCTGGATCCTTTGTCTTTCGATATGGAACTGTCCTTTATCTGTGTCAATAAAGTCATTTATTTTACATTCAAATGCTTCATTTAGTATGTTACATGGTATATACACGTACATTTTCTTGCAAGGACATGCAACTGATCAAAGCGTTCATTTATTTCCTTACAATTCCATCCATGGATAAAAACATTTCTGGTTGTACTTTTTGTTCTAAAGATAGAAAAGAGTCTTGTGAATTTTTCCCACTCATATTTTTTCTCCTTCTAACTCGGGTTTAGTCAATATCTCCAACTCTTCACAAATTCTTAGGGGTGCTATAACATCGTTTTGTACCAGCACATCTCTTTCTTCCATGATATGGGTTTGCAAAGAATTTAGTTTTATATGGCATTGATGAACATTTAACCCTTTAATTTGCAAGATACTTTTAAGCATCATTAATTTCCAAAAGGACGGGTTCCCATAAATTGAGATAACATAGAAAAAAAAAGATTGCATTGAATGGAGTGAAATTCCAGATTCTTATCTCACTTTACTAGTTTCTTCATCAGTTCTCAATTTTTCCAAGGCGCTTAAAATTTTACCAATTTTTTTTACTATAGGTACTGCTTCTACGCCAGCGATTTTCAACGTTGCGTTTGACACCTTGGCCTGTGACAGAGAGTAAAACATCCCATCGACGAGTGGGGCGAGAAAAAATGAAAAAAATTGTTCGATAGTTCCAAAAAATTTTCAGAAATAAATAGCAGTATAAGCTGCATGTAAACATGCCAGGTTTAAAGAATGATTTGTGCAGGCTACAAATTCTGTATTTGGATTTATTGATATAATGTGAGTTTTAACACCGCTGCGCTTTCCTGCCATGACGGCAGCCTGTCCTCTGCAATTTTTTTTATATCTAAACAGTCATTTTCTAATTTCTTTAAAATTATATTTATAATTCCCTCTGCGGCTTTTCCTTTAGTTTCTACAAAGTCAATAAACGATTCTACAACTTTAACTTCGCTGCCATCAATAACTACGTATCTGAATAATCTTATAATTTGACTTGTTTAATCTTTCTGGGAAATATCTTGAGTGCTGTCAAAAAAATTACAAAAGTATTTAGCTTGCTTTATTTGGTCTATAATTATTTTTCTCACTGCGCCTCCCAATAGATCTATGAATTCATTTTGAATCATTGGCGAAAAATAGGAGACACTATATTTATTACACATTTTAATTGTTTCTACATGTTCAAGTAATACTGGATCGTACTTAGCCAAAAAGTCAACAAGCTCTAGAAAAGTTCATGTATTTTCAATTGAATTGATGTCTTTCTGATGAACACTTTCACGATGACCTCTCGAAGCCAATTTTTGTTTTGCTAAGAATCTAATAATTATATCAAGTATTTTTGTAAGAATTTACTTACATTTTTAAAAATTTGGTTATCAATATTCTGTTGTTGCAGTTTATCAAATGTTGTGCCATGTCAAATTCTTATTTCAAATTCCTTCCATTGGGTAAAATGATCGAATGTGCAGTAGACTCAACTCTTGTTGGCTTATTTTGGGATTAAGTTTCCACCATTTGTTAAAACCATTTTTCGTGTAAAAATTGAATGATAAAGATCATTATACATTTTGCAGCAAAAACAATAAATACTTTTCTTCGATGGTGAATGCACCATCCACAATCTTAACAAATTTTCGCCATAACTTGGCAAATTAATTGAATTACCAGGACGTTTTACTCCTTCACTGAAATCGGAGTTTACATTTTGAATTGCGAAAGGACCTTGATGTACCAGGAATACTCTTTTATTATCATCAATTTTGTTAGGCCACAATCCAACATATCTTTCATAGAAATAGACGGAATGATTTGTGCTGCTATCTCTTTATCAGAATTTGATGAACTTTCTACTTCTTCGCTAGTATATGAGGCAGGTATTTCCTCTCCAACAACATTGCAAGAAGTTATTTCGCCTTTGAAACCTGCTTCTTCGCTAGTATGTGAGGCAGGTATTTCCTTTCCAACAACATTGCAAGAAGTTATTTCGCCTTTGAAACCTGCTTCTTCGCTAGTATGTGAGGCAACGATACTAAAAGAACTACAGGTTGATTTGCGGAGACTCATTTCCATAGTGCGCCAACATTTTTAATCTTTATTTCCTCCCTTGCCTTCTTTTTCTTTCTAAATGCCGCCCTCTAAATTTGTGCCGCCCGAATGGAATAAGAAGGACTAACTTTATTTGGGAAAGATATCTGATAGGGGGAGAGAGAGAGAGAGGGGGGGGGAGAGAGAGAGAGAGAGAGAGACGGGGAGAGAGAGAGAGAGATAGAGAGAGAGAGAGAGAGAGAGAGAGAGAGAGAGAGAGAGAGAGAGAGACGGGGAGAGAGAGAGAGAGAGAGAGAGAGAGAGAGAGATAGAGAGAGAGAGAGAGAGAGAGATAGAGAGAGAGAGAGAGAGAGAGAGAGAGAGAGAGAGAGAGGGGGAGAGAGAGAGAGAGAGAGAGAGAGAGAGAGAGAGAGAGAGAGAGAGGGAGGGGCACAACATACATGCAGAGTGTAGAGCCCAAACGAATGGGCAACAAACATGAATGGGAGAGTCATGATCGCCGATGTTTGGTCCAGACCTGGCACCTAATGACGGTCATAATGATAAGCTGTATAACTCTATCTTAAAAAACATAGCCTTTGTATAACCGTAAGTGAAGATTTGTATAAACTGTTTCTATCCCACCCCTTAACCCTAGGGTCGCTGGGACACCATCGCAGACAGTCCACTACTTCACGCCATTCGTCCCGGTCCTGTGCTGCCCTTTGGGAGTCGATGAACGACAGGAATGCCCCTTCATTGATATTGTTCTCCCATCGTTTGCCTGCCTCTGTCTCTTCCTTCCTAAACTGTACCTGGCGATATGACTCTGCGAGACCTACAGATCTTGCAGTGTTTTGCTGAATCTCACGAAATTAGTTAGAAGCTAGAAGCATCGCTGTTTTCTACAAGATGTAAACTCTATTCTCAGGAGAGTTCGTCATCATGAAAGACCAAGTGTGTTGTTGGGAATGCCGCCACTGCAGAAACAATGAAATTCTTGTCAGAGACAACACGGATTGCAGCCCATGTCCAGACTTCACTTGGCCGGACGCCAGGGTATGAAGACACTCCCCCCTCCCCCATTTCCTGTTTTACTTGCTGTTAATGTCATGGCAGAAGAGAATAACAATTAGGGTCGGTAGAGATTATGATTTCTTAATTAAGTCATGAAAACGCCATTACCAGGAAACTTGAGGTCAAGATTAAATATCCCTTGCTCAACAAAGTATTTCAAAGAATTGTTGACACGTTATCTCTTTTTAAATTAAAAAATGCATTGAACTTAAAGCCTCATATTGATTTACTATTTTTCCAAATAAAAAGAACAGTCGCAACGATAATTACAATTACAAATACAACTAGGGTTGCCAGACGGCTGTCTCAAAAATACCGGACACTAGTGTCGACTGTCGATGGCACAAAAAGCCAAAATGGAAACATGAATAATTTGCGGTTTTGGGATCATTGAATAGGTTTAGTGAAATGTGTGAATTCAAAAAGTGCTATAGTCTGTAAATATCATTAATATTATTATTCATATGATCAAATCAAGACAAAAATAATGCGTTGCAACATTCATATATTGAATATAGAATAAGATAGGAATCTCATTAAAAATCCTTGCTTTATTATATTTTCAAAATATGGCATAATTATTAATGCAATAATATAATAAAATAATAATATTGTTTTTCTTCTGTCTGGTAATATTTCTGCTTATGCCATGTTTTCTGGAGAAAATTACAGTATTGCAAATATCAAAATATAGCAAGATTGTTGGCTTCCTTATGTCTCGTAAGACGACGGAATTTTCTGTGCTCCTGTGGAATTTCCGCGCATGGCTTTGCAGCTTCTGCTGTGGCTGTACAAGCCCACTAGCGAATGGCAGCCTTTGCTGCATTTCTGACACTGAAAGGTAGTATTTGTGGTTGGCTGATTTGCTCTCCTTTTCCTCTTAAGGCGATTTACGTCTGCGACCTGTTGCAGGTGTCTTTCTCCTGCTTCTAGCCCGGCAGTCAACGCCTGTCTCCATCTGTACCTGTCCACAGCGAGTTCCTCCGAACTATTTATGTCAATGCCAATAGCTTTGAGGTCTCTCTTGCAGACATCTTTGTAACGGAGGTGAGGCCGGCCTGTAGTCCTCTTTCCTTTGGCTTGCTCAGAATAGAGGATGTCCTTTGGGATTCTGCCATCCTTCAATCTGCGCACATGTCCCAACCATCTAAGCCGACGCTGGCAGAGAACAGTTGGCATGCTTTGTATTTTTGCCTATTGTAGCACCTCATTGTTGGTGACATGGTCTTGCCAGGCGATTCCCAGGATGATCGGAGACAGCGTTGTAGAGGCCTTGCCGATCCTTATGTCTAGGTCGGAATTAATGGACAGGTTGTTGGTGATATTGGAGCCAAGGTATGTAAGTGTTCAAGTTGGCAACCATTGATGGTCATGTTGGGTGGATCAGCTTCCTGGGCCATCACGTTAGTCTTTCTGAGGCTGATGGTTTGGCCGAAGTCGCTGGCGGCCTTGGCAAAGCGGTCCATTAGGCTTTGCAAATCTGCGACTCTAATAGCAAGATTATGTCACTAAAAATAAATTTTTGTTCATGTTAAGGGTTTTTAAACATCTTTCAACTATTTTTAAAGTTCGAACTTTCTATTTTTGTCTTTTTGAAGACTTTGACTAAGTACAATACTGTCACTACATTGCACAATAATCATCAGCATTTTGAAATAATAAAACGCTAATTGACTTTATATTTATCTTATCACAAGACTCGACTGCTTTCAATAATTTCTTGTTCTTAGAAATGTCCTCCTTAAATTCTGTGCAGGTATACGGTATATCCGGTATATTAAAACACACACACTTCTCACAGATTCAACGTACATCCGATTACGTCATCAGTCTGTGAGGCGTTTAAAATTGTTTTGTAATGCCAGAATGGATTAACGTTTAATTCTTTACGTGCTTCATTTATATAATAAAAGACAATTGGTGTATTTTTATTACAATTCAAATTGCAAATTTCGATGCGTAATTAGGTCAAACGGTCGATTATATAATCAAAAGATTTTAAGATTGCTTTAAAAAGCCTACTAGTGTATTCAATTAAAGAAAATTGAAAATACCGGACACATGCACGTCCGGTATTGCTTCAATTTTTTAACTGGACAAATAACGATAATACCCTAAATACAAACATATGTTTCCCTGATAATGCAGCTCTGTTTAAAAAAATCAAGCATGATATATGCACCATAAATTAATTTTAAGACACCCTCCCTTCTCCAAGTCTAACTACACGTCATGTGACCCCATTGACCCCGACTACCCAGAGATCGGTGACCCCCTGGTCATCCTGTGTCTGACCCTGTCCTTGGCCGGCGCCGTGGGTGTTGCCATGGTGATCGCTGCATACGTCCGGCACAGGGACGCCAAGGTCATTAAGGCGTCCAGCAAAGAGCTCAGCAGTCTACAGCTGTTTGCTGTTTTAACAGGTAAGCTGCCTTTAGCTGTTCGCTGTCTTAAAGAATAACCTGTTTTGAAGGGTCAATAAAATAATCGACTAATTGGATTTCACCGCAGCTAAGTTTTTTTTAATTGTTTCGTTATATTCGTTGTATTTGTGTACTATTTGTTCGTTGAGGAAGGCTATTTGCCAAAACGTTCGCTGTTTTGTTGCATCCTGTGGGGCTAACTAATACCCTGTTTATATGTTATACACTAACTAATTTGAAGGGTAAGCTGTCTTCGGCTGTTCGCTGCTTCAACGAAGTAGGCTGTATTTGCTTTCATTACTGAGGAACCCCATTCGTATGAAGTAGGTATCCGACCATATTAGTCGTATAAAATAGTGAGGTGTCAGAGATTCGTCAAATAAATATGTGCTAAACTGCATTAATCTGTGATAGTAACATGTTACTCTGTGCTATAGGGTTGTGGCTTTTTTCTTTTGTTTGTGTGTGTGTGTGTGTGCGTGCTTTTGTTTGTTGTTGTTTTTTTTTGGTTGTAATTTGTTATATTTTATTTTTAAAATAAAAATAAAAGCCGAAATTAATTTAGTGCTAATATATTTTAATTATTTCATCAAAATATTTGAATATCTATTTTTAAAACAATCAATTCAATGTTTGATTCCTAATAGGTATATAAATGCTGTTATTTGTCAAAGCCATTTCAATTTCATACATTGAATAAATATCGTAACGTTTCATTCGAGAGCTGAAATCTGCTGGCGTCTCTTTGCCGTAGAATGGCGTAGAGCAGTGCTTCTCAAAGTGGTGGTCCGCGGACCGGTGCCAGTCCGTGGGCCATCCGATGCCGGTCCGCAGAAGTTAACAAGAAAGGACATTTCGCTATCACTTCAGTACAAGGAAAATAGTTTACCGGTCACTGGTGCAATGGAAAAAATCCCTGCTGGTCCGCAATACTAAAAAGTTTGAGAAGCACTGGCGTAGAGTAAGATTATGTCAAACACTGTGTCTAGTATAGTCTTACAGTACACATTCATATACATATGTGTCTATCCACAAGACTATCTGCGTATATAAATGTGTCTATTCATAAGGTTACATGGGTATATCAATGTGTCTATCCATAAGGCTACCTTACAATGCCAGTGCTCAACGTTAAACCGACGGACGAAGTTTGTGTTGCGTCATACTTCATGTATTGTCTCAGCTTTACGTGGCTCTACGCTCCATTACTGGTTAAGGTAAGCTGTTCATCCAGCCACGTAATTTATCAAACTATATATTTAAAAAACAACAACACAATTTTCATTTTATAGATTTATCGACACATGCAATTTACCCTTTAAAACATTTAAAAAAAAATAAATCAACTGAGATTAAATCAATAAAACTTTTCACTCATCTATTCATTCATGAATCCATTCATCAATGAACTAATTGTACCATTGTCTCAATACTGCGCATGTCAAAAGACTGACAACTATATCTTATGTTTATTATTTAATCAAGAGACGTTTGAGTTTTACAGTGCCTTTGGACGTATATTTTACTTACCTCTAATACCATGTTGAAGCTCTATATCTCTATATAACTGTATTGCTCATTCATGTATGCATACATATATCCCTAATCAATTAAATCTATCTCTCGTCTATTACAATCACATGCTTTCATAAAAAAACTTGTCAATTAAATTATTTCATTTGTTTTTTCAATTACATTCTTACATCCTTCTCCAGTCAATTACATGTTTACATCCTTCTCTTGTCAATTGAATGCTTACATCTATCTCATGTCAGTTAAATTCTTGCACCTATCTCCTGCCTGTGACTAGCTTGCCATCTGACAGGTACATAATTTCTCTTCCATACAAGACAATTCGGATCCATAGAATATTTCATAGCGGTAAGAAGTCGAAAGGTCGAGTCAAACTGATCAGCCCCAGGTCTCAAATTGTCTTCTCGGCACTGCTCATCACTGTCCAGGTATAACACATCGTAGTCCAGTTGACAAACACTTAGTTCGTGTGCTTAATATTTTAGTTTTTGAACATATCTCAACCCGTGTGCATAATATCTCAACCCGTGTGCATAATATCTTGGTTCGTGTGCATAAACCTCAGATCGTGTGCATAATATCTTAGCTCGTGTGCGTAATATTTTTGTTTGTGTGCATAATATTTGAGCTTGGTTAAATAATATCTGAGCTTGGTTAAATAATATCTTTGTTCATGTGCATAAATTTTAGTCCGTCTGCATTATACACTAGCTCGTGTGCATAATATCTTAGTTCGTGTGCATAATATCATAGTTAGTGTGCATAATATCTTAATTAGTGTGCATTATATCAGATTTAGTGTAAATATCACCAACGTACATGTGCCATGTGAGGGTCGGGTGGTATGTCTGGATTGTAATTTTCCTTCTTTTCTCCTTTCAGTTTGTGTTATGCATCGTTATGACCTTCTTGTACAAGCCGTCAGCGTCCTTGACCCAGGTTGTTAAAACAGGTAGAACTATACAGTGGTGGAAACATTCCCTAATATTTGAACAAATAAGTCGGCCGATTGTTCCAACGGTCGCATAGGGTCATATCTGGGCACAGCCTTGGTTACAATGACATTTGTAATACGGTGGTAACTTTTGTAATGTTCTATTTTCTTTAACGGGATAGGTTTAGAGCATATGGTTAGTAACAATTAAATATGTGGTTATGTTGTTGATTTTTTTTTGTAACGGGGGGGGGAAGGGGGGAGGGTTATGAAGCTTTGACCAGCGGCGTAGCGTGGGTATATGCCAACCCGGGGCAAAACCCAGGTTTGCGAAAAATGATGATGCTATATGGAAAAGATACTTTTTTTAAAATAAAGTAGTAATAAAGACACTATACATGTTTATGGTAGACATAAATAGAAGATCTTCCATTTCTTGATTAAAATTGAAGTTTTATGCCTTTTCTCATTTTACAATGTTTGATGTATCAACGTTATCTGCAATGCGAAGCTCAAAAAAAGCTATGGATTAGTCAACCTTTTTGTATTCATTATTGATAGTTATAAATTTTTCATGAACTTGATTTTAGAGATGCTGCTCTTAAAGCTGACATTATTTATGGCAGTTTTAAAGAATCTTCGAAGTTATGAAATCATATTGGGAGGGGGGGGGGTCCACACATTTGTGAAGATGTGTGACGAGGAGGAGAGGGGTGTTTAATAAATTTAACCAAATTTAACTCAATTGAAATAAAAGTTCCACTTAAATATTTGATTTCTTACAATTTATTTAATGACGTTTTACATGGCTTCAAACGTATTAGGATATTAGAGTGCATCTTTAAATGACAAAAAAAAATGATTTGAAACATGCTCATTTTCAAATAGAAAATACGGCTTTGTGACGTCATATTGGAGGGGTTCTAAGTTTTTGTGACGACGTGTGACTAGGCGGGTGGGGTAAAAAAGGCCAAAATCGCGTGACGTCATTTATGGACGGCCCCTTAGGCAAGGAAACTTAACGCCTAATTATCTTAATAAACTTGAATAAATCGTATCAGCTTGAATTCATTTATTCATTATATTTACCCGTGAGGTATTTGAGTCCCTGCTTGACAACTATTATGTCATGTGAAATACTTACTTTTAAGGCTAAATTTCAAATTCGAGTAGTTTAACTTTTGTTTGAAAATGATATTTGTTTTCCGAATTCCATACCTGATAAAGCCTCGTATTAATTTCTACAGTAACCTCATCTAATGAAGAATACAACTTTATTCTTAACAGATTTCCCACACAATATATCCCTACATATCGCTTTGATCGCAAATAATTTGTGTTTTCGTTCTTTGACTGGAAGATTCAATTAAAATGATAACCTTCCATAGTTCAACATGAAAGTTTAGCAAACGTCAAACCATCTTTTAAGCATCCCAATAGTTTCTCTGTGAGTACCCATTGCAAAGCATTTTTAGTGTACCGAAAATTGTTCGTTTCATTTGGAGCAGCACGTAAAGAAATCAGGTTTAATGAACAGTTTGAGCAAACTACAAACTAGACATAGAGATTGATGTCATTGAGTCTTTCTTGAGCTCCTGTATAATTTACAGCCATGAATAATTATTAACAGACATTGGGCCTCTGCATTCCAATATTTTAAGGCCATCATTTGTTTAAAATCTTTTCAGAAATGTCGGAAGTAGATTCATTTTAATATTTCGTATTTTGTACCCGAAAGATGATATTTGGTCGACTGTATCTACTACAACTGCAATAAGCTCATTTGAATTTAAGGTTACAAATTCTTTACCCCTTTTCACGTGATTTCTGGAAGCACTGGATCATAATATTTTAGCAGATGCATCAGTTCCAGAACATTGCCTTTCATTGCATTAGTATTGTCCTCTCTGTAACCTCGGAAAGACATATTCTATTTTGTTAAGATTTAATAATGTCAAAGATTCTAACATTCTAACAAGAACGTTTTTCCACTTTATTTTGTTTTTCTTTTTACATCAACTTAATGTTCTTTTTAATAGCTTATGTTTTTATCATTCCTTTCATTAGCAAAAACTTTTATTTCATTAAACTTTATTTTAACTTTTTTATCTTTAGAAGTTAATTAACAAGGAGGAATTCGCGGCCCCCAACATTCGCGGTCCTGGGCATTAGATTGGCTCAAGTTTAAAAATGATCGTTTACACTAATTTGCGTTTTTACAGCATGGGCGCTGTCAAATTTGAATAATCAATTAATTTACCAGCAGAACATTGCTACGTTGTCTTACAACTTATGCCTCTTGTTTTTTCAGTTCAGAAGTATCAGAATAATGTATATCCAATATGAGGTTCGATGTTTTTGCAGTAGAATTGTTCATATATTTTAATTTTTGAGAAAGTTACTTGATATATTTTAACAATGTCTTAATTGGTAATCAATTTATTGTGTTAAAAATTACCACTTCAATTTTTTTGTCATTCTTAGAAGCTAATTAATGACGAGGAATTTGCCGCCACTAACAAAGTACCCCCCGGGGCATTTGCCCCCCTTGCCCCCTCTCGCTGCCTACGCCATTGGCTTTGCTGTATTAAACTTTTTTCCTCAAACTTTAATTTTAATCAAATTTAAGAAATAGCGAAAGCAAATATCTTTAGTTTAAAGACATGAGGTTTATCCTCAGGGAAGTTGGTTTGATTTAGCTCACAAGATTCCTGGCAGATAAACAAAATGACAAAAAGATGGACGGGTCAGTGAACTGAAAAAAGGTGTGGCTAAAACAAAATCCCACAAGAATTTAAAGAATGTGTCGTCCTTCAGACGACCAAGGGACCCCTCCCCCCCCCCGCCCCACCCAATTCTTTCCCTCAACCATTTAAATCCAACAAATTACATCAGGGGTGCCGGGGTGTGGACCGCACCGGGTGACACCATCTCAAAGGGTGACACCATCTCAAAGGGTGACACCATCTCAAAGGGTGACACCATCTCAAAGGGTGACACCATCTCAAAGGGTGACACCATCTCAAAGGGTGACACCATCTCAAAGGGTGACACCATCTCAAAGGGTGACACCATCTCAAAGGGTGACACCATCTCAAAGGGTGACACCATCTCAAAGGGTGACACCATCTCAAAGGGTGACACCATCTCAAAGGGTGACACCAAATGTTCAATTCTGTATGTTCCCGTTATTTGGCACTGTCAGACACGAAGGAGGCCTGTGAGGTACGTCGTGAGAACAGGGGGGGGAGGGTGAAACCATGAGCTAACGCATTGGGTGACACCAACCCTAGTAACGCTTCTGAGAGCAGGCACATGCTGACACGCATGCACATAGACGCGCACTCACACGCATGTACACACTCGCTGTCACACACACACACACAATCACACACACACACACACACACACATACACACCTCGTGCACGTACACACTTGCACGCAATTATCCACGCATGTGCAGATAAACATATTTCAAAAAAAAATATCGCCTATAGTAGATTTTAATTAAATCCCTTATATTAACTTCGCGGCCGTCTCATCATCTCATGGGCGGGCGGAAAAACAAAAGTCGAAAATGACCCACTTCCCGTGATTCGATCGAGCTGAAATTTGGAACACTTACCCGTCTGACCTAACAATGCATCGTATCAAAATTTCAGATCGATTGAACGTACCGTAATTAAATTAATGCATTTTTAGTTTATCCTTATATGAGGTATGTAATTCAAATTCACGGTTTGTTATTGTTTTTTTCCCACGTGAAAGTTTGAGCTGACGCATTGAGGCGACCCAACGAAGCGACGGGGTGCTTTTGTTTACATTTTACGTGTCACGCTGAGCTCGGTCAAGCGAATCGGTGACCAGACTTTTCCCCTCTCCCCCTCCCACCCATCCTCTCCCCCTCCCACCCACCCCTCCCCCCCCCCTATGGTTATGAAGCAAACTTGAGTTAAGACAGATTCAGTCTGTAAATGTTTGAAATTAATCAATACTGTTAGTTATGTCTCATATATAAGGGATTTATAGTCAAAAACTTTGTTTTTACGGGGTTTTTTTTTAAGCTTTAGCTTTATGCATTCACTAATGTGGTTGCTCATTTCAAACTTTGCTTTTCGATGTTACTAACTAATTCTTTTTTGATGATTCTATGCATATGTTGTTTCCCCCCCCCCTCTAGAAATGGACGTAGAGTTAAGCTGCAACTGGACATTGCCCGGGTTGATTTCTTTCCTGGCGTACAACCTGGTACTGGTGTCCCTGTGTTCTGTGTTTGCCTTCAAAACCCGGAAGTTGCCAGATAATTTCAACGAGTCCAGATTCATCAGCCTGTGTGTGTACACGACGTTAATAATTTGGCTGGCTTTCATACCGACCTACTTCACGGCGGGGCGACAGGTAGGCCTGGGGGCCAGAAGAGTTGACAACAAGCCTCAGATTGATAGACTGACAACTAGGCTCAGACTGATAGACTGACAACTAGGCTCAGATTGATAGACTGACAACAAAACGGCACTCAGATTAACAGAGTGAAGAAAAACAACAACAAAACAACTCACACACAAACACACACACAAATAATTTTTTTAACATTCCCGGTTTTTTAATTTTTTAATTATTTTACCGAAACAAATGCTCATTGATATTTTCCTTGGTATTTGAATTGTTCCTTATAATAGAATTAATTTATGGTCTTTGGCTTATTCTTTTATTTATTTATATTTTTTGTTGTTGACCCACAGAAGAAAATGTGTAGTTTTTAATTTATGCATTAAAATGAACCACAGTCTCTTTTATTATTAAAAATAAAATAATTCAGACTCAAAGACTTTGAACTAATTGCTGCGCAAGGTTCTGATGTTAGAGAAGGACCGTGCATTCCCTTTTATTCCCTGTTAAGTTCCTCCTTCTATAACTGTGAAATACGATTCGGAGAATTTACTCCTCCTTTGATTCTAAAATAAGCAGTGCGTGTACTTAAGTTTAAATTTTGGGGTATAAATAATGTTGGTGTAATTAGTTTTATACTATGTGTACAAATGTTCACGGGCAAATGAAGAAACGTTGGTCTTACGTTTAGTAAACTTTGAATAGCACTGCCGAACAGATTAAGGCGAAATTGACAATGTTGTAGCGGGGGCTTTAAGAACAGATGCGGTTCACACCAGCTGTTTCCATCACTTGAATAAAATATTAGTAAACACGATTGTCAACAAGTTATTTAGATAAACATATAAATGTAAAGGCATACTCTCTTATCAAAGGGGGGGGGGTGACTATTTATTTTTCCCCACCCTCACTTGCCTTCCCTTTTCTTCCTCCACAGTATCTCAAGACCTTGTTGTTGTCGCTCTCCTTGCTCGTGAACCACACCGTGGCTCTGGTGTTCCTCTACGTCCCCAAGATCTACGCCGCTGTCAACCTCATCCCCACAACCTCTAACGTCGTGGGCGAATCCAGCAACACCACGAGTAGGCTGAACACAATCGCCACGACGGCCAGCTCGAGTCGCGTTCACTCTTCCCATTTTTACCCCAGCGGCGATGCCCCTGGGCGTGATGCAGCAATATTTGAGACTCCCAGCGGCGGCGCACACGCGACAGTCTCGGAGAGAACCCCATCCAGGGGGTCGAGTGTAAACTTGAATTTAGAGCCTGCCAGTGTAAATGGTGGGGGATTTTCATCGGCATGAATGTGTTAACGGCGGCACCATTAATGTGTTAACGGCGGGACCATTAATGTGTTAACGGCGGGACCATTAATGTGTTAACGGCGGGACCATTAATGTGTTAACGGCGAGACCATTAATGTGTTAACGGCGGGACCATTAATGTGTTAACAGCGGGACCATTAATGTGTTAACGGCGGGACCATTAATGTGTTAACGGCGGGACCATTAATGTGTTAACGGCGGGACCATTAATGTGTTAACGGCGGGACCATTAATGTGTTAACGGCGGGACTATTAATGTGTTAACGGCGGGACCATTAATGTGTTAACGGCGGGACCATTAATGTGTTAACGGCGGGACCATTAATGTGTTAACGGCGGGACCATTAATGTGTTAACGGCGGGACCATTAATGTGTTAACGGCGGGACCATTAATGTGTTAACGGCGGGACCATTAATGTGTTAACGGCGGGACCATTAATGTGTTAACGGCGGGACCATTAATGTGTGTGACATAGGCGTATCCAAGAGAGTGGGGACATTTGATAGATGTGGGGCATGGTGACCCCAGCAGTTGTAGTAAACACGTATCTTGTTTACAAAACCAAAGGCATAACACAAGAGCACGAATGTTTGACAAATTGAGTGGGCAAATGTAATGGACGGATTTTTATGAAGTATTTTGTTTATCTCGATTACATTGACTTTTGAAACGCTTTTATATCAAAATTTGACGGTTTTACAGCGACGACACCAAATGACTCGGGGTTTGGGGAGGGGGGGTCTAGATTCGCCATCCGCGAAGAAGAAAATGGCAAAAAGAACAACTATTGTCAAAGTCATTGTGTCTGTAACAGAACAAAAATAAGTTTAAAATAAAGATGTATTTATGTAACCATAAAAAGTTTTAGCTTCTGTATATACTGTGTTCACTGTGGTGTATCCATAAACATTATTATGTTTTGTTTGTAACCAATGGTGATTAGTAAAAGGACTAATAATTTATTTTGTCAGTAAGCACTGGAGGATGTGTACGCTTATACACAACAGAGATAATCCTTCGCATAGACATATATAGGGTCAAATGACCAAGGGAAGACAAGCACGAACTGAAGTTATATGTCGCATTAATAAAATTACACTATAAAAAAATGCATTCACTAAATTAACAAAACGAGATGAAGACATCGAAAGGGCAATAACTGATGTATTTTATTTTTTCTCTGTGGCTATGGTCGGTGATAGGAGGAACTACATCTTTTAATTAAACCTTGTTACCCACTTCCCTGCTAATTTTTTTTTAGAGCAGTACTTGTTGCATGTAACTACCGCTCACAATTTTATTTGCAGGTGTAAGATTTGGCGAGTGTGTGGGAAAAAAAAGGGGGGGGGGAATCACATGGTATCCCATTTAACTGCATTCGTTATAATCATTTCTTCCCTATCTCCTTATCTTATCTTATCTTATCTTGTACATTATGTATTTTTCTTCTGTACAGAAAATGATTTCGTCCTACACTTATCCATTGTTTATGTCTAGTCTTGCATTTTATTAGAACTTTCAGTCTTGATACAGGAAGGATTTTTCCTTATTTTTTTTTCTCTCAGGCAACTCATGCCACTCCAGAATTCCAGATAAAAAGAAGAAGGATTAGTAGTTGTTTTTTTCTCCTCTTGCATTCACTTTCTTAATGTCGGTGGTATTACCAGTAGTTTTACACTATTTTTCTGAGAGAATTTTTTTTTAAAAATCATCATTACATATTATTTTCACTAATTCATTGTTTTTCGAAATTTTATTTTGATACTTAATTGCATTACTGCAATGAGAAATCTGGTACTAATATCTTCTTAACAATTTAAACAGGAGTTTGTTCAATCTCGTACAGAAGATGAGAGAGTCGGTTCATTCTCTGTCTTGATTTAAGAATTAATAGTTGGTGTGAATGGAATTCCTCTAATTTTGCAAATATCTTATTTACAAAAACTGATGAAAAAATAAAAGTTGTATATATTTTTTTTATGAACAACCATAAATAATTCAAGTATCCGCATACAAGTGGCTAACGATACAGGACAATGTCCTGTTTCATTTTTTTCATCTTTGCCTGGAACGAGGACCGTCAGACCACTGTTGAAATATTCATTTTAGAGTGAGCAAGTTTTATTGTGCAGTAACAGTTCTTAGATTTGCGTTTAAGTATTAGTACATTTCAAAATTATCTTATTAGATTTAGAAAATACATACATCTATTTGCTGACACTCCAGTTTTTCTTCATTATCAAGATTATTTTGAGATGTTTACCTTAAGACACGAATATATATATATATAAGGGCTGTTAACGATTAATTTAAATTTAATCGTAAACTTTTGAAAAATTAACTATTACCTACATGTAATCGTTAATTTCGATTCCAAGAATTGAAATTTATGGCGTCATAAGTAACATTTATTAAACATAATTGTCGAAAACCAAAATAATTCTAGAATGTCTTCTTTATATGACATCTTTTAACCAACAACGCAAACAGATAAGTGTATTGACATTATTTGGTTCAAGTGATGATCGGGTCTTATTGACAATATAACCAGCCGAGCTGAACAATCGTTCATATAGTTTTACATTGCCTCAGCTGAAGTTTATGATATTATAGTGGATGTTTGGTTTGCATGTGATATGCAAAGTTGCACAACATCCATTTTGTGCTATATTTTACAAAATTTACTGCACGGTGTTTCTAAACTCCTGCGTGGCGTCGGTCAAATATCTGCGCAGCCACGCTGCTTAAAACATTTGTTAACGCTATAAAGTAAAATAAAAATTAATTAGAAAGTAAAAAGATCACTATATATTTTTATTTTAAACAGGAAGCCTTCATTTCTTAAATGAAATTAGGGTTTTATGTTTTTCCTCATGGCTCAATAGTTCATGTATCAATGTTTTCAGCCATGGCATGCTCAATAGCCAAAGCAGTAATAGATTAGACAATTTTGGTATATTCTTAATTAATAGTCATTAATTTTTTCATTACAATATTTTTAGAGAAGCCTTTTAACACCTTGCATTACTTAAGACAGTTGTAAGCAATGTTCTAATTAATTGTATTATTTTAGGCAGGGTAACTTCGAAATATGAACTAAACAGTTTCTAATTTGATACCGGGTTCTTGAAGTCTTGGAACCTCCTTGAAATTCCACAGCCAAGGCAACCACTGAGCCTTGTACTTGTCAGCCATTTCACCAGAAAAGGTTTTCTGTTTCAGCAAAGGGAGATGGCAAAATCTGTTATCAGCTGCTTGCCTAGAGAACGGCAAGAGCTTTGCCTGAAATGATTTAACTTGCACATACATTTCATGTGCAAACGTGAAGTCTTACTTCCACTCTTCATTAACAATGGTAGTAACAAAGTCACACAAAACCCTTCATCTTCAGAAACATAACTATTTCTTCCTTGAGATCCCAACGCGCCTCAACATCTTGTCCAGGCTCTGCCAGAAGACACAGCTGTGGTTGATAATATCATAATATTCAGTTTCCAAATCTTCAAGCATTGCCTTGAACTGCCTGTGGTTAAGTGCCATGGATAACACTGGCAAATGGGTCATTAACATGCTTGATATTTAACGCAACTCTACACAGACTTCCTGATGGATGACACAGCACAGTGATTAGGAAATATTGTTTTGTCAAGAAGTTCTTTAATTTTATTTTCCATCAACTTCACCAGACCTGTTTTTTCCAGTCAAAGCACGCGTTCCATCGGTTGTTACACTTGCTATCTTGTTCCACACCAACCCAGTTCTTTTAACACAGTTCTCAATAGCGTTGATTAAATCCTGGCCTGTAGTTGTGTCTTTAAGTGGTTCAAAACGAGTGTTTATTCTCGTATAAATACCAACAATTGTGTTGTGTCCTGTATATCGGTATTATCGTCCAACGCAAGAGAGTACCACAAAAAGTCTGTGATTGCATCTCGAAGTTGTTGCATCAAATCGTCACTAATTTTATCAACACGTCTGACTGCAGTTCTCCTTGTAAAAGAAATGCTATCAAATTGTGTTTTCTGTTTTGGACACATAATGTTTGCTGCATCTGACAAGCATTCCATTGTTGAACTCGCTGTAAGAAAAAAGTTTTGTTTTGTTTTACAATATTATGGGGCATCACCAAACTGGTTTTGGTTGCAGCATCTTGTATTGAAGACTGTTTTGTGATGACAGTTTGATACTTCATTAAATTATTAACCAACTCCTGGAAATTCCTTTTTCTCACATCGTTCGTTAGATTGTGCCCGATATTCAAATGTTTTGTTTGATGTTTTTTTTAAAGTTGCACTCCTTAAAGAAGCTGACACATTTACTGTACAGCAAGCAGACTGCTTTGCTCCCAACGCACGTGAAGCAATATTTAGCGGTCCTTTTGTCATTAAAAACAAGACATTCGTCCTCAATCTTTCTTTTTTTTTGGCAGCACTCGTGGCTAAATCAACGTCTATCCGCTTTAAATTACACTTTTTACAAAACTGCCAATATGTAAATTGTAAACAAAAGCTACTTCCGTTGAGCTGAAATGCAGTTTTGAATAAGGGTGTTAACAATCAATGACTAATGATCACTAATTAACTCTGGGGCCATAAAACAGATTGAATATCCATAGATTAGAATAAAATACTTCAAATGAAATTTAAAAAATTTAGTGAAAATTCTAAATAAAGAAAATTAACATCGACATAAGATAGAATCATGTACATACCTACGGGCCGCACAATTTACTCTGGCGGGCCGCATGCGGCCAGCGGGCCGTAGTTTGCCCACGCCTGCTCTGATTTGAAGACAAAATTTCAAAGTCCAGTAGATTAGCTGGTGTACGAAAATCATGTCTGTTTTCTAAATTCTATATAACTGCCAAAGCCTCACGCGAATTTATAAACTAATCTCATCTTATGAAGAAACCAAATTTCTTCTTAACTGTTATTCTACATAGCATGGATACATCTACATATTTGCTTCGATCACCAAAAATTTGCTCTCTTGTTCTTTGATTGGAAGGTTCGATTAAAATGATGAGGCCTCCACATAAATTTTATCAAATGCCAAAGCATCCCTTAAGTATTCCATTCCATTAGTTTCTCTGTGAGTAGCCACTGCTTAGATTTTTTGTTGTTGAGCGCTATACGTTTGTAAAGAATTTCTGGCATTTTTTAAAATATAACTTTAAAAATAAAAAGATTTCACTATGACTAGCAAAGTTCCTGCGTCTGTTCGCGTTTTGAGCTTATTGTCTGCAGCTTTCAGCTTACAAGGTAACCTCAAAAAGGCTCCATGGTATATTCACTATTTTGTATCCTGAAGTCTGAATGCCTTGCTTGAAGAAGTAATTAGGTATTTCCATCAGTGTATGGACTTGGAAAAGAATGCGTAACAACGATCAAGTGTACTAAAATAGTTGGAGAATTCGTTTCAGTTGGAGTATCGTGTTAAAAAATTAGGTTTAACTGTTTGAACGAGTTTGACATGAGATTTTATGTTTTTGCGCCTTTGTTGAACTCTTGTATAATTTCCAGCCCTTAAGGAGTATTAACACACGTTGGGTGTTGCGTTCTGGGTTCTGGATTAAAGAAGACTAAGTCTCGACTCTTGTTCACGGAATACTTCAAGCCTTTATTAAGTCAGCAATATATTTACAGCATCAATTCAGGTACACGACGTAATCCATTCACAATGTCCACTCGCTCGTAAGTACCAACGCTGAACACTCGAGCCACCTCGATGTGTCACCAGCTATCAGAGCAAACGCTTTATCCCAATGATAGTCCTAACAAGGACTATGAACCTCTGCACTCGGTCCGGACTCTCACGTCTCTCCTCTCTCTCTGTCTCACACACACTATATATACACAGCCCGGCTGTCTAACTTTCATACCGAGTGAATACAATTAACACCATTATTGACAAGTGAACTCTTGTCAACTCACAATGTTCCAACAATCTCACAACAATTATTCGCAGTGATTCTCATACCCTGACATTGGGCCTGTACAGTCCATTATTTTAAGGTCATCATTTATTCAAAATCATTTCAGAAATGTCGTAATCATATTCCACTTTTGCTTGAATGAAATCTTTGAAAGATTCTACAACGTCTACTTTTTTATTTTCAATCTTTACATGTCACACAACTGGACTTGTTTGATTCTTATGTCAAATATATAAAGAGCTATCAAATACAATGGAACAACATTTGGTATATCTTGTTATTGAAGAAAGATGATTTTTCGTGAACTGTATCTCCTAAAATTGCCGTGAGCTCAGTTTGAATTTTAGTTGACAAGTTGTTGTTTTTTTACCCATTTCCCTACTTTGTTCTCGGAGTGCTCGAACATACTTTGCAAGCTAATGCATTAGTTCCAGAATATTGCCTTTATTCGCAACAGTATTGCCCTCTCTGTGACCTCAAAAAGTCACATTCAATTTCGCCAGGATTTAATAATGTCAAATATTCTAACAAGAACTTCTTGCCACTTTGTTTTTTCTTTTACAACAACTAATTGTCGGTCTTTATTAATAGTCTATTCTTTTTTATCCAATTTCTGATTCCTTCCATTTGCAAAAACGCTTTGGTAATATTGAGTACTTATTGAGTACATATCTGGGCTTTTCTTTTCTTTTAGTAAAATTTATTTTCACGTTTTAACAATTAGTTAATTAATAACGAGGAATTTTCCGCCCCCCCCCCAAATTTTGTATTTATTTGCGCCAAGTTTTAATTCCACTAGATAAGCTATTGTTTCCATTATTTTTTTATGCCTCAAAAACAAAAGACATAAAAATTAATATAAGTCATATAAATACGCCAAAAATTTTGTCAAGTAGTTCACTTACGTTAAAATCAAACTTGAATCAATTATATATACCAGCACATTATTGTCATACTGTCAGCCCCTATGTTTTCCAGCTCAGTAACATTAATATCAGAAGACTTTCGATTTATAATGGAGTCTGAAGTTTTGGCATAAGAAGCGCTCTCGTATTTTAATATAGTTCTTAATTTATTTTTTTATCCTGCATGGCTTTTCTTTTATTTTATTAAAATTTATTTTCACGTTTTAACAATTAGCTCTTTAACAACGAGGGATTTGCCGCCCCCCCCACCCCCAAATTTTACAACATAGGCGGCTGTCAAATTTTAAGAATCAATGAATTTATCACCACATCAGTGTTACGTTCTCATACTAATTTAGCCTCTGGTTTTGTATTACAGCAGTATTAGTATCAAATTTTTTAAATATCCAATAAGGGGCCGTCCATAAATGACGTCACGCACCAAGAAGGGGGGGGGGAAGGGGGTTCACACTTTTGTGACGATGCGTGACGAGGGAAGGGAGGGGGGTTCAAGAAATGTGACGTCACATCAAAGGGTAACTTTAAATAAAACTTCTACTGAAATATTTGGTCACTTACAATTTATTTAATGACTTAAAATAAATCAGTGCTCCTCAATATGCAGGTCGGTAGGCCCTCAGACGCTGATTGGCGTAAACTATCAAGACACGAAAATTAAATCTAATTATAATCCTTAAGTTTGAGAATCCACAAGATAATGTATGAAATTATCTAAGTCGTTTGAAGCTGACATCAAAGCATTTGTGATGTAGCCGCAGCTCCGTTTGGTTCTCTCAGGTCAGGAGTCGTTAAACTTTTTTGCCCGTTACCCCAAAATATATGATTTTATGTGAGCGTTACCCCTCCCCCCAACCCCCAGACTCTTGGTCCTGCTCACATGACTCGGGGATTTGGGGGAGCGTTGTTAGCCCGTTAGCCCCCCCCCCGAAAATGCTACTGGTGAGTTTTACAAGCATGACAAGTGTCTAAAAATGATCTGAATAGGATTGTGTAGATATTTTAAGTCAAAACGACATGGAATATCTCTTTTCTTTTAAAAAAGGGGGGTGAGGAGAGGTAATCTATTTGATAGAATTATAAACGTTTTAAGTTTGATATAATTGTTCGATTGGTTTTTGGTCAAACGCCCCTGGCGATTCTAGATATAATGATAAATGAGTCCATTTAAAATTAGTCAAGTATTCATTAACTTTATTGAATGCATCAAATCATTGACATCGCAATTCGAGAGGAGCACAAAACAACTTTTCTTGTTAGCTCAGTTTTTAAGCATTAATTTTAAATATCACAGAAAGGATACTTGATACAGTCAAGTCATGTGGATCAAGATTATTGTCACTCATGTCAATATAAATGAAAGTACGGTGGATTTAGGTGTCTTCGTATAGTACGTAGGTAAGAAATCTATCTACATAGTTGTCAAATTTTTAAAAAAATGCATTTTCTGGAAGGAATAATGGGCATATGTTCCAAGCGTCCACGTACACATGACGTATTTTAATATATCTAGTGGATGTTATATGTCCCAAATGAGTCTGCATTACCCCCAAGAATTCCCTTTTGACCCCAGATGAGGTAATTTACCCCTGTTCGCCGACCTCTTTCTTACGGGATGCCCGTCAGTCAATTGAGGGATTTTTATAAAAATACATTTTAAAAATATTATTTTTTAATAATTTTTTTTCTAAACAAAGACGTTAACCGTGATCATTAATAGTCAACTAGTGTAGGCTATCACCCATCAAAAATGATGGAATTTTTCAAAATAAATACACATCAGATTAAAAAATAACGTAATACAGAACTTTCATTTATTTTATTTATTTTTATTTTATTCATTTATTTACCTATTGAAAAATTTTATGCGGACGTTCGAAAAGAGTTATTTTTGGTGCAGTAATTTGGTGCGCTGCTTTCTAAAATTAGTAGCGTCATGGACAGACAGACGTGACATACACTTGCAAATTATGTATATTGATGTTTAATTTGTATGCATTAAAATAAAATATAATCTAAGGATGTTAACACAGTTCGTCTTATGAAGGCCGGTTTAAACGTTTTTAAAAAATGCTTCACGCGGGTTACGATATTACAATGTAGACCTTCGCTAAATAAATAATAAATGCTTAAATGTCAATAAAAGTGATTTGAAACATATTGGTTTTCAAATAGAAAATAAGGTGGGTTTTTTTGGGGTTTTTTTTGGTGGGGGGGGGGTCAAAGCTTTGTGACGTATTTTTAGAGGGGGGGGGGTCTAACTTTTTGTGACGACGCGTGACGAGGGGGGAGGGGGTCAAAAATCGGCCAAAATCGCGTGACGTTATTTATGGACGGCCCCTAAGGCTAGGAGTTTGAAGTTTAGGCAGTTAAAACGTTAACATGCTTTTGGATAGTTCCTTTATTTCTTTTATTAATTTCTTATTTGGCTTTTCTTTAGTTTCAATTTTTAAAAAGCTCTTTCTTTTAAAATTTTCATTTTAAGAAACTATTTAACAACTAGGAATTTGCCGTCCCTGGCAAAGTACCACCCGGGGCTTTTGCCCCCCCCCCTGCCCTCTTCGATACGCCACTGCGCTTACATATTACCTTCAAACCAAACATCCACTACAGACTACAGTATATCAGTATCGGAAACTTCAGCTGAGACAATCTAAAGTCTAAAGCTATGTGAACGATTGTTCAGCTCGGCTGGTTATAACACCATAAATTTCAATTTTTCAAAAGTTAACTATTAAATTTAAATTAATGGTCAACAGCCCTAAGCCTAATATATGATCACATTTTCAGCTCTAACAAAATATCACGAAAGAACCGGTAGTTTTGATTCCAGAGAAATAGCTAGTGCCTAGTGCTAGATCATTTGAAAGTAACATACGGAAATTTCCAATTTAACTTTGTTTACATTTCATATTTATGGGATGAGAATGCCGCTGCGAATATTGTTTAGTCTTAGTTCACTTGTCTTCTATATACATATAAAATAAAACGTGAAGAATGAACACTTCCACTGTAATCCTTAAATTTGGACATGACAAACATTGCTTTCTTCGTTTAGTTGATACGTACGGGTCGAAACGCGGTGAAAACTCTTTTGAAGATGAGCAGGTACAAATTCAAAATAACAATAAACAATAAATGAAAATGTAATGATTACTGGAAATGTAATCTTACAAGTGCAATTATTATAAACAATTCAGTCTTGTACAGATAGGAATATAAAATCCTTTTCTTTTCAATTTTGTGTAGTGGTTTTGATGCAAATGCAAGGGATTAATTTTTTTCAGAAGCCTAATTTTTGAAGACTTCACTTACTTACAGTTACAGTAGTTACACTAAGTTACAGTCTCAGTCTTACTACTCTTACTATAAACTAATTACTTACTTTTTATTTTCAACTTAGATTTGGATGCCCTGCATTGATTCAATGATTGAACCATGTTTAAACAATGATATATTATATGCTGTTTCATGTGCTATGACTCAGTATGACTCATAATCAAAATGAGTTAGTGGTTTACCAGTGCAATAAAAATTATTAGCATAATTATCACTAAATCTAACTATGATTACTATGACTTATAATTTCTATAGTCTATAGTACTCTATAGTATAGTGTTAGGAACATTATCTTGGTTTTATAAAAAAAACATTTTGATTTTGAGTTAAATACTACAACCTAACGACTAAAGTAAAAATGTATTATAGTTATAGTTATAGTTATAGCTTTTTGTATTGAACTATTTTACATAATTCTTAATCATTTTGGAAATTTAAACTAAAAATACACATAAAATATTCTCTTTGTAGTGTAAATATAAAATGAAGCAAGAAACTATGTTTTAGTTAATTAGATAAATCAGTCAAGTCATCTTAAATGGTTTAACAATCTTGTTTATTTGCTTGACAGTGACTTAAACTCATTCTGTAAAACATCATCTCTTGTGGCTTCTGGCTTAATTTCATGCATGCCACATTGTATTCAACATTGGATTTATATTTTATATGCGTCTTAAAAAATATCCCTCCCCCACCCCACTGATATCACATGCATACTAATAACTAGGAATAGGCTCTACTTCCTCAGTTTATTTCTTAAAATTACTTTGACTTAACTGTCAGGTTGTGGCCAGTAGGCTCTAGATTGCAGTAACATTGTTATTACTTTCTTTTTGGTAAAAACACTTAAATAAGCCCCAATTCCAGTCCAGCATTTTATTGCCATTAATATTATTAACAGTGAAGCCATAACTAGAGGCCCTTAGCATCATTAAATGTTCAGCAAATGTTAAATCTTGCATCTCTAAATCTATGCGTTTTCATATGTCAGATTGGTGTGTATGAGACAGAGATCAGCCAGGGCCGCAAAGCTTACTTCAGTGTTCTGGGCAATAACATATACCTCAACTCAGGTGATACTGTCCAAATTAATGCATGGTACGGAATTAAATTGGGATTCAAGGATTCTGACTCACCGGTATGGAGATTTTTATTCCAATTTAAAAAAAAATTTCTTTGCATTTACGATTGTTTCTAAGTTATTGAGATAATTTTTAAATAAAAATAATTTTAAAAGTTTATTGAAATTTTCTTGAAACTCATAGAATTTTCTGGATAATGTAATTCCATAACCTTCTAAAACTTTTGAATTTATATGAACTTATTATTAATTAAATTTTTTTTTGATATCCTGAATTTCGCATGTTTAAAACAGAGTTCAATTTTTTCAGGTCCCTCTTAAACGCTTAGCAGATGTTCCCATAGCAACACATGTGTATGTGGAACCTGTATCTTCAGATGACTGGGAAATAATAGTGAGTTACCTTATTTTATTAAAAGTATCACTTTAGCATCGCAAAATTGCTGTTATATTTCAAAATATTTATTTTTATTATGCCGTGCCTTGTATGATTCTGTATCATTAATATATTCTTTTAATATTTGCATCTTCATATTCCATAGGAGAAAAACCCATCACGTGTGGAGTCAGTAATAATGGACCAAGTTCGAGTGGTTTGGCCTGGTCAGCTTATACCAATATGGATTTCTCGCAGCAATCGAATTCACATAAAAATAAGTGAGTTGTGTATATTGGAAAAAAAAGGAAACAGATTTTATTTTGGAAAATTATCTGAATTTAACAGAATTTTGTTTGTTTATTTCCTTTAGATACCAATCTATGAATTGATTAATTTATTATCAAGTTCTAAAAATTAGCAATGAACTCTTGGAGTAGAGAAATTATAAGTCTGCCGTTATTTTTTCTCAACCCACTTGTTTGAAGTAAAATTTTATGAACATATTTGATATTAAGCTTGTCTACATGCGCTTTTATTTACTTAACTCTCAAATGTTCTTGAGTTTTGCCCCTTTTTTCCACCTGATTTAGGTAGTTACAGGAATTAATTTTTTTTTAAATGAATAAAACCACAAATAATGGCATGTTATACATTTTTGTGTTCACAATTGACTTATCTATCTATTGATAGCAAATTTAACTCTATTGTGGTAATGTAGCTTGAAAATTAATTTTTTTAATGAATTTTTTTCATTTAAATTTTATACAGAAAATCACAACATGTCACAAACTGTATGAAGGAAAAAAATAAGTGATTGGAGCAAGCATAAAATCTTTATTATAGCCATCAACAGTGTCCATTTCTACATGGCATATCAAAAATTCAAAGCATTTTGCTCATATTTAAAAAATTTAGACTATTTTTAAATGAGCATCCTTAAATTCATAAAATAGAGCTATTTTTTCCTTTATATTACAAAGATTATAAATTTTAGCATGGAATAATTCTATAACTAAGCCTTTATTGTCAGAACATAACAAAATATTTTTATAATCATTATTAGCCTTAAAAATCATTTTCCATTTGATAAAAAATGTTGAAAACTATTAATTATGATATAAAATAAGACAATTTATCTGCAAATGATAACAAGAACAAATTTAATTTAAAAACACACTTTAGTGAACATTTCTTTCTTAGTTCATATTCTTAAAATAAGTTAATAATAGTAATATATTTAAGTCTTATTTTGTAAAATTTTATTCGGTTATGAGTGTTATAGGGTTACGAGTGGTCGGCCGAATATATTTTACTAATTATATCTTTCTTCTTTCTTACCGTTGTCATTCTTTCCTCAGTTGAAATGTTGGGTCTAGAAAGATATAGTTTCATTCACTTTCATCTACAACCATTGGAACATATATATCAATTCCATGATTTTTTTGTTCACCTCAATATTCCTTTTTGATCATTTCAGAAATATAAAATTTAAAGCAAAGTTTAAAATTTGAACTGTCTTGCACATAATCCTTTGAATAATAATAGTTCATTCCATTATCTAAATGCAATAGTCCCATGTTCCTTAGCATTAGCATGTCCATGATAAGATGAAATGAGTTTCTGAACATTGTTGACTTAGGGAGGTGCATGGTAGCAACAATTATATAGGCATAGCTTCGAAGAGTCTCCAGCAGTAAGTCTGCGAATCCGAATAGCAACTTGAAACATGAAAGAGAAGTCCATATTTCTTTCCATCATTTCTGATGGTTGATTCAGCAAAAGGCACACCATACGTTGACTCAGGGACATAGACAATGGGTGGTTGTTTAGACCTGTAATCAGGAACATGCTTGGGATGGTCTGAGGTCCCAATCTACAGAGCCATAACTGTACCTGTGAAATAAAAATATTAGGAAAAACATTAGAAATAGGCTTGTAAAAAGCAGTTATAAAATTTAACACATTTTATTAAAGTACACTATTCATGACTATTCAATTCTGAAGATAATCTAGAATGATTATAAGCTTATTACCAAGCAGAATGTGAGGTAAATTGTAAAATACTGATGCCACCTTACAGTGTAACCAGGGTAAACAAAGTCAAATGTAATTTATTATGGACTTGGGGAAAAATTTATAATATAATACATACTTCATATAAAATAAAAAGAAAGACAAATATACGTGCTAAAATGAATTTCCTTTATTTATAGATGTCTCATAGCTACTTAATATATCAATAGATTTAGTAAAAATCAATTTTTTTTGTTAAAAACATTGGCGATGTGGATAACTTTGTAACAAAGGAAAAATACATACCTTCGATAGTCAACTTGTCCATCGATGAAAATAAATAAATTCTCAGTACTAATACTTTGATTTTTATTCCATTGAATAGAAATAACTTGTCAGCTACGAATATAAGCGATTTCTTCGCTAAATGATGAATCGTTCGCTATAATTGTAAAAAATTGCGGCCGACTTGTCTCAGTAAAATTAACAAGAATTTCACAATGGCGAACGAAAATAGCGTTCCGGTAAATCAAAAAACACGAGGGTCGGGCAAAATTTTTTAAAATTTTAATTAAAAATTAATGTCTGAAATTGTATTTTTTCCTAATTTTATTCAATTATTTAGGGATACATTTTAAAAATAACATTAGAATGTAAAAAGGTGAAGAAAATATAAAAAATTAAACTGTCGACCACCAGTGACAGAAAAGTCAAGGTTACGTCCTTTGAGAGTTAATCTGTTAAGTTTTTTTCCCCTAAAATGCAACATTTGAAAGTATTTCAAATTGAACTTTTCATATTTATAATTTCATCAACCTCTGTCTATAATTTTGAAGTTATGTCAAATATTGTATCTACCCCAATCACTTGAGGTTGGGTAGGAGAAAAAAACCACCAAGAACATGTGAGAGTTAAATATATATATTATAACAGTTTTAATGCTAGTTGCTTTTAAACCACCAAGAGCATGTGAGAGTTAAATATATATTATATTATAACAGTTTTAATGCTAGTTGCTTTTAAACCACCAAGAGCATGTGAGAGTTAAATATATATTATATTATAACAGTTTTAATGCTAGTTGCATTTAAACCACCAAGAGCATGTGAGAGTTAAATATATATTATATTATAACAGTTTTAATGCTAGTTGCTTTTAAACCACCAAGAGCATGTGAGAGTTAAATATATATTATATTATAACAGTTTTAATGCTAGTTGCATTTAAACCACCAAGAGCATGTGAGAGTTAAATATATATTATATTATAACAGTTTTAATGCTAGTTGCTTTTAAACCACCAAGAGCATGTGAGAGTTAAATATATATTATATTATAACAGTTTTAATGCTAGTTGCTTTTAAACCACCAAGAGCATGTGAGAGTTAAATATATATATTATAACAGTTTTAATGCTAGTTGCTTTTAAACCACCAAGAGCATGTGAGAGTTAAATATATATTATATTATAACAGTTTTAATGCTAGTTGCTTTTAAACCATGCCTTAAATTTTAGTGTAACAAATTTAGCCAAACTGGTGACAGTCCCAAGTAACTTTTAATTCTTTAATGTACTCCAGCCAAGCTTCTGCCAGGGACTCAGTGCGTTATTCTAAGTAAAAACACAGAAGTTATAGTCAACTCCAAGAGCAGACTCGTCAGCCCGCCGCAATCACTCGACCTGCCAAAGCCAGTTCCCACACAATCAAAACATTCCTCCATATATAAAAAAGTAACAGGTGAGGAATCTAAAAAGATTTCTATTTTGTTGTTTTGTAAAAAGGTTCACGGATTTACCTTTTAGTATTCACAATATTTAAATTTTAAAAAATTCTTTCCACATTTCTCCTTCTAGAAAGGTGATCTAAAGTTTGATAGTATTTTCATAAAAGCTGAAACCAAACAAATGCTTTTTAATAAGTTTTTATTTTATTTCAAGCAACAGAGCTTATTATAGCAAAAGAAGTTGACTCTCACATTGACTTATTCCAGAATCACCCAACAGGTCAAAACAACCTGACCTGATGTCCAGCAACCTTGACTGTTCTGACACTTTGGAACCCAAATTAATTCCAAGTCCAACAAGTAACTATAGACGCAAGTATCATAGTGAGCCTATTGTTAAAAGACATTCAAAAAGTGATCCTATGAATGACCAGGGACACAGAAGTTTATCCGCATTTGTTTCACGTCAATCATCAGTGATGAGTTCACTCTTGAAGTAAGTTTTTAAAATTTTCTTCTTGGCAGAAGTTAGTATTTGAAAATTGTTACATTACAGATGTAAGCAGTTGACAATGGTTACATGACAAAGGTATTATCTGTTTTGGATGAAGCGGGAAAGCTAACTTTTGGTTGGTTTGCAATTACATATAAAAGTGGTTTTGGCCTTTGGTCAATCAATAATTCTGTTTGTTTCTTCACAATGCGATGAGAATATATGGTTGATGTCTTGATGTGAAATATGAATGCTGAACTGCTGTAAGATGAACTATTCCAAAAATAAAATTACTCTTAGACTTATTCATGGATGAATAAACAAAAATAAAAAAAGGCAAAGAAAACATTTCAATTTTTGGGGGGTGTTCAATGTTCTTTTAAAATATAAAAATTGGGAAGTTTAGGTTTATTCCATTCAAGCAGTTTGATTGATAAATATCATGCCTGTATATATTGTCACAGCATTGGGGAAAAAATATCTAAAGGAATGGAAACCTTTGTTTCATTAATAAAAAATTATAAACATTCAAATGCAGTTGAAGGAACTCTCAGCTTATTCAATGCTCCCATTCATTGATTCTCATCATTCATATTCATACAATTTTCATTGACAATGAAATAAAATAAATACACATTTTAGGGCAAACTAGTCACTTGTATGGACACAACTGTAAAGGGAAGGCATTATGAACCTTAAACAACATTTAGTAATATAGAAATAAATTTAGTTATTTATTTTTTGTTCTTCTACTTTTTCTTAAAGGCCCATGATTAATACTCTGATCATTATTGCACCTAAATTTTTGGGGTGACCTAAAGTTTTGTTAAGCTTTCAGTTGTAACCAGTAAATCACATTTGGTAAGACTGATATGAAATTTTTAAAAAGTTTATTTTGGTAACGACAAAACAGTTTTGATGTTATTTGTTGAGTTTATTCCCTTTGTCTAAGACAGTTTTGATGTTATTTGTTGAGTTTATTCCCTTTGTCTAAGACAGTTTTGTAGGCCTATGTTATTTAGAGTTTATGTTGGGCAAATCAGAATGGAAAGTTTTCAGAAATTGCTGGTTGGGTGAGAAATGTGGGTCACGTAGACATTTTTTCCATAAACTTCAGTAGACATTGTGAGAAAATTAAAGACATAAAAATGTATCCAAAAATACATGAATAGTTTTTAATGTGTCTGATGTCATGTAAATTAAAAATGGCTATTGAAGCTAGGTTCTCAATTAACAAAATATTTCTGGAACTTTGGGAAATATAAAAAAAAGCTTTTTTCATGACGAGGTGAGGTAGCTGTCAGTCTTCAAAATCTCCACTTACCAGATGGCCCTGCACGAAGATGTCAAAATATCATTTAAAACCACAACATCATGAGATATTTTGAGTGGGTATCCCAGATTATATAACAAGCAAATATTTTTTAAAGCATTTTAAGAAGTGTGGTGTATTCTTTCAAAGAAAACCAACAGACCTGTCTAAACAACAAAAGTTAAGATATTTAAAATTAAAAATTTCCCTGGCAAATGTGGTTTCCTGAATCAGATCTGCGCAAGACTTTTGTTGGACACATTATATAAATGAGACAGCTGGATGTTAAAAGTGACAACTCATAGGGACATACAAAATCAATGAAAATATTTTAATTTTCACCAACACATTTTTCTGACAAGACATTCTCCTGTGTCACTGTCAATGAAACTGTGTGTTAACTTGTAAAGAATATGGCTGTAATGTCATTGGAGAATATGGCTGTGATGTCATTGGAGAATATGGTTATGATGTCATTGGAGAAATACATTTAAAAACTTTTCTCAAACAAGAAAGGAACAAATATCGCTCTAAGATTCGCAAATGTTATTATTATTTTGTAATAATTAAATTTTGTTTAATAGATTTTGTTATCTTTCAACAAGTATTAATACTTTAGTTATAACAAATATGTGTATTTCACAGAAAAAGAATAGATTTTCTCTGATTGTTATTTCATAAATGAAGTTATTACTATAAAAATCATATCAGTTCTTGGGATTAAAAATTATTTGTTTATATGTTCCAAAAGGAAAGGTTGGTGACAGCTAACTTACAATAGGATTTTCTTCAACATATTTTTTTAATTTAAATTTTGGTCATATTTTTCTGCCTAGCTAGAAATGGCTAATACTAACCAAACATTGTTATTGGAGGATCTTTAATAGATAATAAGGTTTAAGGGAATTCATGTAGTTCAAGTCATATATCGAAACACCTTCACTAAATCACCCCACAAGTATATAACTATCTCACCAGCATCATGTATCTTTGTGTGTTGCTCTAGCAAGAGGGCTGCTGCTGTATACAAGTTTGTTTAGAACAAATTGAACTTCAATTTTTTAATTTGTGCCATCTCTAGGTATCTTTCTCTGTCCATGTTGAGGTAAAATTTCTTGCCTGCTGTAACTGTGAATATCTTTGATGTTGTGGTCATGGTATCTATATAATTGGCTTGCTGCAGATCTCTGTACTCAGCATATTGTACTTGCTGTCTTACAGCATTGTTTTTGTTTACTCTAAGTCATTTGGCATTTAAAGAGTTCTTAATCATTTGAGGCATTTAATCCTATTTTTTTAAAAATGATCCTTGCTTTCCTACTCTATAAGCTTCATAAGGTTTCTAATTTAAAGAAATAATAATGAAACCATCATGAATGAAAACCCCAAAGAAAACTAGTATAATTATTTTGTGTGTTGTATGTAACCTGTAGTACGTTTGTCTAAAAGTTATGCTTAGATGTTATGGGGCACAAAGATTTATAGGTAACCTAATTGAAATATTGTATACATGGATTCATATGTGAACCTAACTGAAATATGGGATATATGGATTCATATGTGAACCTAACTGAAATATGGGATACATGGATTCATATGTGAACCTAACTGAAATATTGTATACATGGATTCATAGGTGAACCTAACTGAAATATGGGATACATGGATTCATAGGTAAACCTAATTGAAATATTGTATACATGGATTCATATGTGAACCTAATTGAAATATGTGATACATGGATTCATAGGTGAACCTAACTGAAATATGGGATACATGGATTCATAGGTAAACCTAATTGAAATATTGTATACATGGATTCATATGTGAACCTAACTGAAATATGGGATACATGGATTCATAGGTAAACCTAATTGAAATATTGTATACATGGATTCATATGTGAACCTAATTGAAATATGTGATACATGGATTCATAAGTAAACCTGATGAAAACTACAGCAAGTGTTCACATACTAATTGCTGAACTTTTCATATGTTGCATGAAAAGAAAAACAACCCAACATCAATAAAGTGGAATAGCCTTGTTACTTGTTACAGCCCCAAATCAAACAAATATAAACAGAATCAATCCAAATTAAGTCTGTTTCATGTACTGCTGCTTACTTTATTATTTCTTAGCTCATTGTTTATTGCCTGTTAGTTTTACTGAACACACCCATTCAAGAGTGATACTTTTCAAGACTATATTTTCCTGCATGTTGCCTGCCACACATCTAGATTGACTCTTGTTTTATCTATAAGAGTTGCCTAGTCTTTCTCATAGGTTTTTACAGCTATAAGCTATTGAGTTTCCTCCCCTAACTTGAGTTACCCCCCTTTAATCATTTCTAGATAATTATGTGAGACTCAATGCACTTTTTTTCTTTTTAAGGAAAATTAAATTTTCTAATTCTGCTAATTCAATGGGAATTTACATTTGTCTTGTTTCTTTTCAAATATTTTTCATTTGCACATTAAATATGCATGTTTGAAATTATGCTTTATCAAAATATAATTTTCTGTACCTGAACACGGAAGTTTCTGTTTTTTTTCTTAAACATTTATCTTTTTCCAAATCATGTGCACATAGGATGTTCTTCTGAATTAACGGAGCATGAGACTATATTATTGAATAAACTAAAACTCTTTAGGAGAAACTTTCTCTTTTAAGTGTTTCAACTTAGAAGCATTAAAACCTATTTTTTAAAAACAGTATCATGGTCAAAGTGAAGTACGTCCAAAATATAGAAAGACACCATACATTTTTAAAAATGAAATCATATTTTGGTTTTTGTTACATTGGCTTTGAGCAGTGTTTCTCAACCGGTTGGCCCTGGAACCCTAGTGTGTGATACAAGCCTCTACCAAGTGCGGCGCGATGCTCATAAAAAAATCAAAAGAGATCATTGATAATAATAATTTAAATTTTTTTACTAATTGAAACTTCATAATCATTTTTTTTTAATGCTACATTTAAATGAGTTTTTATTTCTACTTTATTGTTACAAGTTGCTTAGATACATGGCTAGTGATTATAATCGTTCACACATTGTTCTGTGCTTGTTCGAATATATGGAAAAAAAACTTTTGACTTTTAAACAATTAGCTCTGCGGTGGCCAGTGAATTATATGTTTTACATAACAGTTTTCTAAAAAAGCAATATAATTTTGTCATAGAGTAAAATGTTATTAAAATACAAATTACCTGTTAATTTGAACTTAAATTGCTTATTTTACTGATATAAATTGCAAAGTATATTTAGTGGGTTTCATTTGATTTGTAAAAGGATGAGAAAGTCTTTGAGCAGTTTTTATTTTGCAAGGGAGGTCTGTTTTATAAAACACAATATCTTTGGTTTTGTAGATTCTTGTGTGGGGATTTGTACAGATGATGTTCCTTCACGACAGGGTTGGTCAAAGGTCAAAGGTCTTGCATCCAAATCGAAATAGTAAAAAACTCCAGTATGCTGACTAGAAGTTGTTTAAATCATAGATCAGCTCCTGTTAATGATGATCTAAAACTGTACTAGAGAAGGTTATTAAAATGTTGAATTATATCAGGGCAATGTCACATAATTCTGGCTTATTCAAACAGCTTGGCATTGTTATGGAAGCCAAGCACTTGTGGTTATTTTTACATATTGAAGTTTGATGGTAATTAAGAGCACAAGTTTTATTTTTGTAATTGCCTTAAAGATGAATTCTGGTTTGCAAAGCTGGTCTTACACTTAGCAGATATATTTCAACATTTGACAGTTGAAGACTGGTCTTAAAGTCGTCATTGAAGTGTCCCTATAAGCATAATTGTGTTATATTGTAAACTTGTTCCCAAATCGTATTTTGCTATACTAAATATAGTTTCAAAAAGATGAATGTGAGAGACGTGTTGTTGTGTTTATATTGAATGAGAATGCAATGACTTGACCTAGTATGAAACAAGTGGGTTGTGAGTTGTACTGTAAGCGTGCTGGTTGAGGACTGAGAGAATAGCTGGCTATAAATGTATGGTTGATGAGGCAACCGGGGTGGATTGCAGTGGATGGCATACGAGCTGTTTAGGTAGTTAATTGTACAGTTGATCACAGTGAATTGTATATAGTAATTAAAGACAGTTGATAACCAGACCACAGTGTGTTAAAGCCTTGTCACTTGACCAGCCACAAGTTCTATTACAAATAATTGCCAGAATCAACATACTAAGGACCATTTCATTGCTTCTTTGTGGCCAATAATCATTATAGGTCATTAACAAGTTCCCTTTTCAGACCATGTTGGCCTATTTAATGGGGCAAGTCAAGCAGCGTTCACAAGTTCCTGTGACCAGCACAATGCCCAGGCACCTCTGCTTTACCCCAATCAATGACAGGTACCGTCAGAGCTGGGTAGACTCAGGGACACCCTTTACCCACAGGAACAAATTCCTGCTTTAACAGCACTCTGAATGCCAGCTGAATATGCTTGCCTCCCAGCCACCGAAACCCCAACTAGCCTTGTGCCGTATGTTTATTTTCTTGTCTCCCCCAGATTGTTCACTAAAGAAGCGTGGAAGGAACAGCTGGACACCAAGTCAGATTCCGATGCCGGATCGGGGATTAACTTGAACATGAGTTCTCTGCCCTCCAGGAGCGGCGTTTTCCGTGTGCAGCCAATGAAAATGAGGTGTAGTCTGGAAGAGTGCTTCCCCATCAGCAAGGCCGCAGTCAACAATCAGATCTTACAGCGATGTCAAGCCAGTTCTGTCAACAACGCCACACAATGTTCGCCGAGCAAAGCTCAAAAAGTTCCCCTTGAGACCTTCCAGCCATCAACTGTCTACGTTGACGCCGAATGTGCCAAGACCGAACGTCTCCTTCACCCCTATTTGCCGTATCTTCCTAAAAGCTTCATAGCACGCCTCCAGAAACTTCCGGCACCGTCTGAGAAAGTGAAGAAACATTCGAGTGAGTCCAACGAGGCTCAGAAGTCGGCAGATGGCAGCACGTCGTCAGGCACTGAACCTACCAGTTGTTATGTCAGGGTGGTGGCTATTGACAGGAAGGCGGGGCTGACAGACAAGTACTGGCAGGATGCAGCAGACGAAGTTCTGAGTGACCAGCCCCTGCTGTATGGTGAGTAGTTCAATGTTAATAGACTGTTTGAAATCACTTGTGTGGTTGAGGATCACTGAACAGAAGTAGAATCAAACTGCACTGAAAACACATCTCTTCAAACTTTTAACTTTTACAATGAATTAAGCAACAATCAAATATTTCTTTAAATGATAAACGTAGCTAATGTGCATCATCATGTCATTATGTTTGGTTTTTCTTTGATGGATGTTTAACATTGAATGTATTTATTATAATTATAAGTGTTAGTGTGTTACTATTGTTTATGTGAAAGGCTGTGAGCCCAGCTGCTAGCTGCGGAACCGCGCTGTATAAATTATCAAATTATTATTATTATTATTATAAGTAAATTGTTCATGAGACATGGTGCATCCCCCATCCTCTTCTTTACTCTTATAAAGCATTTTATTTCTTATCTTCATTTTTTATCTCATAGACAATGTTGCCTTTTAGCTGCGTGGCTGCCCAGATACCTAAACGATGCTGCGCAGCAGTGTAGTATTACCGCACTTCAAATTTTTTATAAGGATAATATAATATCTGGGTTTGTAGGTTCTACAATTTTGCAACAGCAAATGGATGCTGTGAAATTTGGCACATGATTTTGTTACTTTGCACACAGACCAAAGAACCTTAAGGTGAACATTTCACACAGTTCATGTCAGCATGGATCTCCCTTTACTCTGTCCTAGGTCATGTCATCATCCCCGACTTGTTACGATGTCAGCTAAAGTTAGATGTCACTGGCTCAGTTTGGCTCAAAACTGGAAAAGTCAACCTGGTCATTCCACAAAAAGTGTCCATCTTTCCCATCGCTAGCTCACTGGTCAGTTGCACAGAGAAGATTGATAATTATAAACCTTTTCAACTTAAGAATACATCAGACATTTGTGATCCCTTACAATGATTATATTGGCTATTTTAATTATTTTTTTTAAGTTCAGTTTTATAAATTCTTAGACATACAGATAAAAACTTTACTTATTCTGCATGAAGAACTAACACATACAAATTGTTGTTGTTCCTGTCTGGAATTTGGGGATGGAATGGGTTGCCTGTTTAAACCAGGAAAACCAACACACTATCAACATACAAAACTCTAATATAAATTCAATGCTAGATATAAACCTTGGATAATCATAGGATTCAATGATTTTCTGTAAAAAAGGACCGTCTGTAATAAATAAGATAAAAAAGGATAATCTTTCTAGCTCCCATAATGCTCACTTAATGTTTATAACATAGAATTATGTTTTAGGTGAAGAAGGCAAATGATAAATAGCATTTGTTTGTATTTGCAGCCTTACGATATGACAAATGACATCCTGAAGTTGTCATTCACCCATTACATCAAACAATGTGCCCCTATCAGTTGTCCACTGGTTGTCTTCCAAGGTCTCTACCTCAAGTTTGTCACATCACAAGGTAGGTACATGAGTGATAACCTACCTTAGCACAAGGTGGGTAGATGAATGGCAGCCAAGTTAATATTTAATCTAGGGAACACATTCTGTTGTATAAATAGTTTTCCGTCCTTAGAATCAGGGATGCTCAACCTTGCTCACATTTTAGAAAGGGGGACCACACTCAAATTTACTGTGGGTTTTTAAAAAACATGAATATGTAGCTTTTTTCTGATTCCTGCTTTTTTATTTAAGCTTGTAGACTTCAGAGAGATTTTTAGTTGTCAGATTAGTGTTTGGAGCTTCTTTTGGTGGGAAGAAATTAAATAGCACAAAGGAAGGCATTTGATAAATTAGATCTTTGCTCAAATGTTTGATGTCTCACAAGTTTGACCCAGAAACACTTAGTTTCACCTCTATGATAGAGGTCCCATTCTTGACTATTGTACCCATGTCTAACATTAATACATGTTATCATTTGACCAATATGATATGTTGATAGAGGTCCCATTCTTGACTATTGTACCCATGTCTAACATTAATACATGTTATTTGACCAATATGATATATGTTGATAGAGGTCCCATTCTTGACTATTGTACCCATGTCTAACATTAATACATGTTATCATTTGACCAATATGATATATGTTGATAGAGGTCCCATTCTTGACTATTGTACCCATGTCTAACATCAATACATGTTATCATTTGACCAATATGATATATGTTGATAGAGGTCCCATTCTTGACTATTGTACCCATGTCTAACATTAATGCATGTTATCGTTTGACCAATATGATATATGTTGATAGAGGTCCCATTCTTGACTATTGTACCCATGTCTAACATTAATACATGTTATTTGATCAATATGATATATGTTGATAGAGGTCCCATTCTTGACTATTGTACCCATGTCTAACATCAATACATGTTATCATTTGACCAATATGATATATGTTGATAGAGGTCCCATTCTTGACTATTGTACCCATGTCTAACATTAATACATGTTATCTTTTGACCAATATGATATATGTTGATAGAGGTCCCATTCTTGACTATTGTACCCATGTCTAACATTAATACATGTTATCTTTTGACCAATACGATATATGTTGATAGAGGTCCCATTCTTGACTACTGTACCCATGTCTAACATTAATACATGTTATCTTTTGACCAATACGATATATGTTGATAGAGGTCCCATTCTTGACTATTGTACCCATGTCTAACATTAATACATGTTATCATTTGACCAATATGATATATGTTGATAGAGGTCCCATTCTTCACTATTGTACCCATGTCTAACATTAATACATGTTATCATTTGACCAATATGATATATGTTGATAGAGGTCCCATTCTTGACTATTGTACCCATGTCTAACATTAATACATGTTATCATTTGACCAATATCAAATATGTTGATAGAGGTCCCATTCTTGACTATTGTACCCATGTCTAACATCAATACATGTTATTTGACCAATATGATATATGTTGATAGAGGTCCCATTCTTGACTATTGTACCCATGTATAACATTAATACATGTTATCATTTGACCAATATGATATATGTTGATAGAGGTCCCATTCTTGACTATTGTACCCATGTCTAACATCAATACATGTTATCATTTGACCAATATGATATATGTTGATAGAGGTCCCATTCTTGACTGTTGTACCCATGTCTAACATTAATACATGTTATTTGATCAATATGATATATGTTGATAGAGGTCCCATTCTTGACTATTGTACCCATGTCTAACATTAATACATGTTATCATTTGACCAATATGATATATGTTAATAGAGGTCCCATTCTTGACTATTGTACCCATGTCTAACATTAATACATGTTATCATTTGACCAATACGATATATGTTGATAGAGGTCCCATTCTTGACTATTGTACCCATGTCTAACATTAATACATGTTTTCATTTGATCAATATGATATATGTTGATAGAGGTCCCATTCTTGACTATTGAACCCATGTCTAACATCAATACATGTTATTTGACCAATATGATATATGTTGATAGAGGTCCCATTCTTGACTATTGTACCCATGTCTAACATTAATACATGTTATCATTTGACCAATATGATATATGTTGATAGAGGTCCCATTCTTGACTATTGTACCCATGTCTAACATCAATACATGTTATTTGACCAATATGATATATGTTGATAGAGGTCCCATTCTTGACTATTGTACCCATGTCTAACATTAATACATGTTATCATTTGACCAATATGATATATGTTGATAGAGGTCCCATTCTTGACCATTGTACCCATGCCTAACATTAATACATGTTTTCATTTGACCAATATGATATATGTTGATAGAGGTCCCATTCTTGACTATTGTACCCATGTCTAACATCAATACATGTTATTTGACCAATATGATATATGTTGATAGAGGTCCCATTCTTGACTATTGTACCCATGTCTAACATTAATACAAGTTAGTATTTGACCAATATGATATGTTGATAGAGGTCCCATTCTTGACTATTGTACCCATGTCTAACATTAATACATGTTATCATTTGACCAATATGATATATGTTGATAGAGGTCCCATTCTTGACTATTGTACCCATGTCTAACATCAATACATGTTATCATTTGACCAATATGATATATGTTGATAGAGGTCCCATTCTTGACTATTGTACCCATGTCTAACATCAATACATGTTATCATTTGACCAATATGATATATGTTGATAGAGGTCCCATTCTTGACTATTGTACCCATGTCTAACATCAATACATGTTATTTGACCAATATGATATATGTTGATAGAGGTCCCATTCTTGACTATTGTACCCATGTCTAACATCAATACATGTTATCATTTGACCAATATGATATATGTTGATAGAGGTCCCATTCTTGACTATTGTACCCATGTCTAACATCATTACATGTTATTTGACCAATATGATATATGTTGATAGAGGTCCCATTCTTGACTATTGTACCCATGTCTAACATTAATACATGTTATCATTTGACCAATATGATATATGTTGATAGAGGTCCCATTCTTGACTATTGTACCGATGTCTAACATCAATACATGTTATCATTTGACCAATATGATATATGTTGATAGAGGTCCCATTCTTGACTATTGTACCCATGTCTAACATTAATACATGTTATCATTTGACCAATATGATATATGTTGATAGAGGTCCCATTCTTGACTATTGTACCCATGTCTAACATCAATACATGTTATCATTTGACCAATAGGATATATGTTGATAGAGGTCCCATTCTTGACTATTGTACCCATGTCTAACATCAATACATGTTATTTGACCAATATGATATATGTTGATAGAGGTCCCATTCTTGACTATTGTACCCATGTCTAACATTAATACATGTTATCATTTGACCAATATGATATATGTTGATAGAGGTCCCATTCTTGACTATTGTACCCATGTCTAACATCAATACATGTTATCATTTGACCAATATGATATATGTTGATAGAGGTCCCATTCTTGACTATTGTACCCATGTCTAACATTAATACATGTTATTTGATCAATATGATATATGTTGATAGAGGTCCCATTCTTGACTATTGTACCCATGTCTAACATTAATACATGTTATTTGATCAATATGATATATGTTGATAGAGGTCCCATTCTTGACTATTGTACCCATGTCTAACATTAATACATGTTATCATTTGACCAATATGATATATGTTGATAGAGGTCCCATTCTTGACTATTGTACCCATGTCTAACATTAATACATGTTATCATTTGACCAATATGATATATGTTGATAGAGGTCCCATTCTTGACTATTGTACCCATGTCTAACATTAATACATGTTATCATTTGACCAATATGATATATGTTGATAGATGTCCCATTCTTGACTATTGTACCCATGTCTAACATTAATACATGTTATCATTTGACCAATATGATATATGTTGATAGAGGTCCCATTCTTGACTATTGTACCCATGTCTAACATTAATACATGTTATCATTTGACCAATATGATATATGTTAATAGAGGTCCCATTCTTGACTATTGTACCCATGTCTAACATCAATACATGTTATCATTTGACCAATATGATATTTGTTGATAGAGGTCCCATTCTTGACTATTGTACCCATGTCTAACATTAATACATGTTATCATTTGACCAATATGATATATGTTGATAGAGGTCCCATTCTTGACTATTGTACCCATGTCTAACATCAATGCATGTTATCATTTGACCAATATGATATGTTGATAGAGGTCCCATTCTTGACTATTGTACCCATGTCTAACATTAATACATGTTATCATTTGACGAATATGATATATGTTGATAGAGGTCCCATTCTTGACTATTGTACCCATGTCTAACATTAATACATGTTATCATTTGACCAATATGATATATGTTGATAGAGGTCCCATTCTTGACTATTGTACCCATGTCTAACATTAATACATGTTATCATTTGACCAATATGATATATGTTGATAGAGGTCCCATTCTTGACTATTGTACCCATGTCTAACATTAATACATGTTATCATTTGACCAATATGATATATGTTGATAGAGGTCCCATTCTTGACTATTGTACCCATGTCTAACATTAATACATGTTATCATTTGACCAATATGATATGTTGATAGAGGTCCCATTCTTGACTATTGTACCCATGTCTAACATTAATACATGTTATCATTTGACCAATATGATATATGTTGATAGAGGTCCCATTCTTGACTATTGTACCCATGTCTAACATTAATACATGTTATCATTTGACCAATATGATATGTTGATAGAGGTCCCATTCTTGACTATTGTACCCATGTCTAACATTAATACATGTTATTATTTGACCAATATGATATATGTTGGTTTTTCAAAATGTTAGCTTAATTTCTACTGAGTGTTATTTTGTTTTTCTTTGTAAGACATTAATAAAATGTTACTGTTAAGACTGCAAAGGTTTTGTCTTCAGGTAAAACTGTGGAAGTCCAGCTGACCTTCTATGAAGAGAATGACCAGATCAATGCCAAAGCTGTGACCTTGCTGAGTGAGGCAAACATCGACTCTGTACTGCTGACCATTGAAAGGGACACGAAGGCTGACAAGTTGGGAGTGGTCAACAAAATGCTGACCTACTCACAAGTGTCTGACATTGACCCCAAGCCCATTGTCAACAGTTTCAAAGATCTTGGGTTGGTAACTATTAGAGATAAACAGTTTTCATTATCATCAAATATTGTTTGGTGTGGGCCATAGGCCTCGCTGTAATCTTGTATTGCCCCAGCCATGGGCACCTACATTAGTCCTCACCTTCCTCTTGTATTGTCCCAGCCATGGGCACCTACATTAGTCCTCACCTTCCTCTTGTATTGTCCCAGCCATGGGCACCTACATTAGTCCTCACCTTCCTCTTGTATTGCCCCAGCCATGGGCACCTACATTAGTCCTCACCTTCCTCTTGTATTGCCCCAGCCATGGGCACCTACATTAGTCCTCACCTTCCTCTTGTATTGCCCCAGCTATGGGCACTAACATTAGTCCTCACCTTCCTCTTGTATTGCCCCAGCCATGGGCACTAACATTAGTCCTCACCTTCCTCTTGTATTGCCCCAGCTATGGGCACTAACATTAGTCCTCACCTTCCTCTTGTATTGCCCCAGCTATGGGCACCTACATTAGTCCTCACCTTCCTCTTGTATTGTCCCAGCCATGGGCACCTACATTAGTCCTCACCTTCCTCTTGTATTGCCCCAGCTATGGGCACCTACATTAGTCCTCACCTTCCTCTTGTACTCTTGTATTGCCCCAGCCATGGGCACTAACATTAGTCCTCACCTTCCTCTTGTATTGCCCCAGCCATGGGCACCTACATTAGTCCTCACCTTCCTCTTGTATTGCCCCAGCCATGGGCACTAACATTAGTCCTCACCTTCCTCTTGTATTGCCCCAGCCATGGGCACTAACATTAGTCCTCACCTTCCTCTTGTATTGCCCCAGCCATGGGCACCTACATTAGTCCTCACCTTCCTCTTGTATTGCCCCAGCCATGGGCACCTACATTAGTCCTCACCTTCCTCTTGTATTGCCCCCCAAGATGAACGCTAACACTGCCAATACCATCCTGTTGTATTTAGTACATGATCATGATCCTATATTAATGATAACTAATACAGAGTTGTCAATGTTTGGTATTGAATGTATTTTCTTCTCACTAGTTCATTTATGTGAAGCATAGCGAGCCATTATTGAATAGTCTGAACAAAGTTCTCATATTATTATTATCATTATTATTCCATTTGACAGCTTCATTGGTTTTAAAAATCTATATATCTTTCCATTATCATGTTTATTATTATTAAAAAAAACAGTGCTTTTTTTCTATTTAAAAAAAGTACCAAAAAGCATATTTAACTCAATCTAAACTAGTTGTAAGACCAGACATTCCAGGTAGTAATATAAAAAAGTCTGTGGAAAAAAGTTGCCGGAATGCCGTAACAGGTGCATTCTGTTAGAAAAAAGCACTGTGTTAATTCATTTCCCTGATTTATTTCGTAGTGGTGTGGGCCATCTTGTTCTGAAAGCAATAACTTTCCTACATGCATCTCTTGGGGCCAGACCTCTTGGTCGTCACACGTTCCAATCCCAGGCAGGCTTACATCACGGCGTCCTGTTGGTCACTGGACATAAAGGATCTGGGAAAACGTCTCTTCTCAGATCTGTATGTGCCAGCATGAGTTGTCTGCCCATACTAGCCCATGTGACGATAATGGACTGTAAAACAATGAAAGGTGTGTCTAGCAGAATGTTGCTGGCTCTTCAGTGAATTTTTTTCTCCATATGTTGCTGTTTGTTGATGTTTGTTTAGACTGTTGAATGTGATTTTGTATGCTGTGTTACACTGACAGGATGTGATGTTGTATGCTGTGTTACCCTGGCAGGATGTGATGTTGTATGCTGTGTTACACTGGCAGGATGTGATGTATGCTGTGTTACACTGGCAGGTTGTGATGTTGTTTGCTGTGTTACACTGGCAGGATGTGATGTATGCTGTGTTACACTGACAGGATGTGATGTTGTATGCTGTGTTACACTGACAGGATGTGATGTTGTATGCTGTGTTACACTGACAGGATGTGATGTTGTATGCTGTGTTACACTGACAGGATGTGATGTTGTATGCTGTGTTACACTGACAGGATGTGATGTATGCTGTGTTACACTGACAGGATGTGATGTTGTATGCTGTGTTACACTGACAGGATGTGATGTTGTATGCTGTGTTACACTGACAGGATGTGATGTTGTTTGCTGTGTTACACTGGCAGGATGTGATGTATGCTGTGTTACACTGGCAGGTTGTGATGTTGTATGCTGTGTTACACTGGCAGGATGTGATGTTGTATGCTGTGTTACACTGGCAGGTTGTGATGTTGTATGCTGTGTTACACTGGCAGGTTGTGATGTTGTATGCTGTGTTACACTGACAGGATGTGATGTATGCTGTGTTACACTGACAGGATGTGATGTTGTATGCTGTGTTTCACTGGCAGGATGTGATGTTGTATGCTGTGTTTCACTGGCAGGATGTGATGTTGTATGCTGTGTTACACTGGCAGGTTGTGATGTTGTATGCTGTGTTACACTGGCAAGATGTGATGTTGTATGCTGTGTTACACTGGCAGGTTGTGATGTTGTATGCTGTGTTTTCTGGCATGATGTGATGTTGTATGGTGTGTTACACTGGCAGGTTGTAATGTTGTATGGTGTGTTACACCGGCAGGATGTGATGTTGTATGCTGTGTTACACCGGCAGGATGTGATGTTGTATGATGTGTTACACTGGCAGGATGTGATGTTGTATGGTGTGTTACACTGACATGATGTGATGTTGTATCCTGTGTTACACTGACAGGATGTGATGTATGCTGTGTTACACTGGCAGGATGTGATGTTGTATGCTGTGTTACCCTGGCAGGATGTGATGTATGCTGTGTTACACTGACAGGATGTGATGTTGTATCCTGTGTTACCCTGGCAGGATATGATGTTGTATGGCTTGTTACACTGGCAGGATGTGATGTTGTATGGTGTGTTATACTGGCAGGATGTTATGATGTATGCTGTGTTACACTGACAGGATTTGATGTTGTATGCTGTGTTACACTGGCAGGATGTGATGTTGTATGCTGCGTTACACTGGCAGGATGTGATGCTTGCTTTTGGTGTGATGTAAGTGGTCTATGATGCTGGTAGTATTCAGTTTTTTTGCTGTAAGTGGTGGTGGCTGTATTCACAGTTGATCATGTTTGTTGTTGGTGTCAGGAAAAGTGTTGTACATGTTGGTGTTGTTGGTGTCTTGTGTGGGTCACCATTTAGCCCTTTACACCAGCACTAAAAAAAACAAACACTTTTAACACAGAAGAAACTTGTAAGTTAACCGGCTGAAAAACAGAAATTTCCTAACAAATAAGAACACTTAGCTGAGCTCTGGAACAATGGACATAGAGCAGAACACTTGACACAAAATCCTCTCCATTTGTTAGTTACAAAACTTTTACATCTCTAGCACTTTAGTTTATCAAAGTGCTTACATTAGAACTTTCAGTTCTGCTAACAATCTTAGGCAACACAGATTCTTACATGGGTATAGTAAAGATCTGCAAACAAACTTACCCTCATCCCCTTGCACATCTTACCACACACACACTACCAGGGATTTGAGCCTAACCCTCTCTTCATTGTGTCCTTATGTTAACTGCTTGTCTGGCATTCAGGCACACTTACTCTCTGGTCTCCTTCCAAACGAAGGATCATGCCCACAAAAAATACCCCCAGGGAATTAATCACCTAAAGCTAGACAATGTTTGTTATCATATAAAACATTTCTAAATAAAAGTATCCATTATGCTTCAAATTTAGACATCTTTTATTCGTGGATTTATTTTTTCTCTATCTAAAATGTGCAATAGATCAATATATTTTCTTTGTCAAACTGTTTTTTACATAATAACTTGTCAATAGATTGTTTATATTAATTAATGAAAATGAATGTAAGATTTAAGGGGGACAAAAGGGAGTTAACATTTAATTGAGTTCTCCACCTTTCACCCAAAGGTATGCAGATTGGATCACTGACTAAATCCTTGGAGGCTATATTTGACGAAGCTGCCTGGCGAGGGCCATCCATTCTGGCGTTTGATAATCTTGATGTCATCATGCCGGCTCCCTCGGGACCAGAGGCTGAGTTAAGTGCCGAGGCAATCTATGCTGCTAAAATTTCTCAAAGTGAGTCCATGGTGAAAGACACAACATGAGATCACATGATCAGATCACATGACAGGACTAGTAAAAAGAGAAGAGAGTAACACTTCTGTTAAATATAAGTTTAATCTTATTTCTAGTTTTGATTGGTCTATCATGTGATCTGAATAGGCTTGGTCATTATTTACCGGAAGTCTAATAATAGACTCGATCTATAACTAGGTCACCGCCTGAGGTGCCGTAAGGTCAAGTAGTTAATATTTATTCATAACTATTAGAGAGAATGCGCTCATTGAAATTATCTAAAACTTGTTCAAAAGCTTGATTTTATAGAATTTTAAAGAAAAATATAAGGTCATATTATTTGATATATTATAATAATGCGAAATAGAGCTTCCTTGCGAGAGTGAATTTAATATTAATATGTAAATATACAGACTATACTTTTTTATTTTTAGTTCATTCGCTCATTCGTCCGAGAATTTTATACATTCAAATACTATTTACTTCTAAAACGTATGATGTAATTATAATTAAAATCATAATCTTAGTGTAAGTTTATTACTAATAAATACTAAGGCATATATAATTTATATGAACCAACGAAAACAATTTATATTAAATATAAGTTTTGTTAGCACTAGTGACTAGTACTAGTGGCGACGGCCGGAACGACCGCTTACACTTTCACTCATCTTAAATAAATGCTTAGGCCTAGGCTTATTTATTTAAATTAAAATATCAATAGATGGTTATATTATGTAATATTATATTATGCGAAATGGAACGTCCTTGCGAGCATGAATTATGTAAATGAATTAGTGACTCTGCATCTGCTCTGACTTGAGGCTCTGGCTCTAGTAATAAGTTAGTAGTAACTAGTTCTAGTTGCTCGTTCGTCCATGAAGTTTATTCTTTCATACTATGATGTAATTATAATTAAAGTCATAATCTTAGTGTAAGTTTATTACTAAAGGCATATATTTTTATAAGGCAAGGGCCAAGGAAAACAATATTAAAATACATATATGTTAATAATTGACTACGCTAGGACTAGTGTTTACCGTAGTTACGAATATGAACGCTTACACTCATCTTTAAATAATTTAAAATACTATGTTACGGCTTATTTATTAAAGTTTTAAGTCTTCGACATTTTAATAACTTTTTTCGGCTGCAAAACTGAGTGAGAAGAAATATCTTTTTTGTCCAAAATAGCACCTGGAACATCGTTTTCAGATAGCACTATAACACTATTAAACACACTGTTGCTAGCCATGTTTGAGAAAGTTTGACCTTACTGACAACGAAGAGCCTAAAAATAGATATGACCGAATGGCCTATGACGCGTTGGGGTCACAGAAATGATCAAGTCTATAACTGCCGATGATACGAGATTTTCATTATAAAGTAAATAGTACGTCACAACAATTTAAATAAAACAAAAAGTGTGTTTAATGTTTGAACATATATTTTTTTTTACTCCAGTGAGTTCACAAAGCAACCAGCAGAAGGCTGACTCCATGATCAGTTGTTTTTGTAATCATATGAACAGTAGTAACACAGCCAGGAAAAGTAAAACTTGATTCATATGTGTTTTTTCAGTCCTGCAAGCACTCATCAAGTTTGAGATAGACAACAACAGTCGTGTGGTCATCTTTGCCACCAGCAGGTCACGGTCAAGCCTCCACCTCTCCTTCACTGCATCTCAGGGAGTTCATTATATCCAGCACACACTGGACATTGTTACCCCCAGACAGAGTAAGCTTTCATAGAACATATTGTGTCAATATTTGACCCCAGACAGAGTAAGCTTTCATAGAACATGTTGTGTTAAGATTTGACCCCAGACTGGTTAAGCTTTTATAAAACATGTGTCAAGATTAGACCCCAGACAGGCTAAGCTTTCATAGAACATGTTGTGTCAAGAATAGAACCAAGACAGGCTAAGCTTTCATAGAACATATTGTGTCAATATTTGACCCCAGACAGAGTAAGCTTTCATAGAACATGTTGTGTCAATAAAAACAATAACAAACCGTGAAATTGAATTACATTCGTTGTATAGAGATAAACTAAAAATGCATTAATTTAATTACGGTACGTTCGATCGATCTGAAATTTTGATACAATGCATTGTTAGGTGACATGGGTCTATGTGCTAAATTTCAGCTCGATGGCATCACGGGAAGTGGGCCATTTTTTTACTTTTGTTTTTCCGCCCGCCTGACTACGAACGACAGACAGAGAGACAGAGAGAGACGGCGGTGAAATTAATATAAGGAATTTAAAAATGAATAAATTTAAAGAAACCAATGAGTGGAATGTTTCTAAAAATTTCTGCCAGAAACCTTCGCGGAAGTGTGAAAAAAAAGTCAAAGTTTCATAGCAAAGGGATAAATAAATTAATAATTAAATAGCATGTAAAATTGAATAGCGAATAGAATTATTAACGTGCAGTAAAAAAAGACTTGGGGCCTCCAGCTCCGAGGTAATGACATTAGGAGTTCAGTGCCCTATAGTAATTTAATATAGTCTCTTAAGTTTTTATATACTAAGTTTGGTCAAAATCCAGTTGTTTTCTCATAAGTTAATGCTAAAACTAATTTTTATATAACTAATATAAGGGGAAAACTGACATTAAGGGGCCACCGGGCCCATTCGTTGTAAGATGTCAATTTCAAAAGCCTCTTCATTTTTAATCAGTTTCATTCTGGATATATTTCTCAAGGTCTTTAAATAGTGAATAGGAAAAACATATAAGAAAAAAAGACATTTGGGGCCCTCGGCCCCGAAGAAATTGACATTAGAAGTTCAGTGCCCTTAAGTATTTTAAAATGGGCTTCCAAGTTTTTGCATACAAAGTTTGGTTAAGAGCCATTCATTTACTCAGTAGCTAACGAAAAAAACTAATTTTTATAAAGCTCATATAAGCAAAAACGACATTAAAGGCCGCAGGGCTCATTCAGGGCAAGATATAAAGTTCAAACACCTGTTCATTTCAATATGGATGATAATTGATACATCTATCATTATTTTTCAAGATCGCTAATAATTGAAATGGGAATAAAATCTTTAACGTTTAAGAAAAAAGGCATTTTGGGTCCCCATCCCTGAAGGAATGATCATTAGGATTTCAGTGCCTCATAGTATTTTAATGTTGGCTGTCAAGTTTTTATATACAAAGTTTTGGTTAAAATCCAGTTATTTTCACATTATTTAACACTTAAACTAATTTTTTTATCTAGCCAATATAGGGAAAATAAACGAAATTAAGGGGCCCCCGGGCCTATCCGGTGCAAGATGTCAATTTAAAAAACCTTTTCATTTTAATTTAGTTTCATCATGGATATAAATTTCTCAAGATCGTTATAACATGAATGGAGAAAATATCTTAAACATATACGAAAAAAACATTTGGGGCCTCAAAGAAATTGACATTAGAAGTTCAGAGCCCTTAAGTATTTTAATATGGGATACCAAGTTTTTGAAAACAAAGTTTGGTTAAGATCCATTCATTAACTTAATACCTAACGCATAAACTAAATTTTAAATAGCTTATATAAGCAAAAAACGACAATAAGGGCCCCAAGGCCCTATTCTGTGCAAGACATAAATTTCAAAACACTTGTTCATTTCAATATTGATAATAATGGATGCATTTATCATTATTTTTCAAGATCGTTAATAAATATATGGGAAATATATTCTCAAAAGTTGAAGAAAAATGGCATTTTGGGCCCCCAGGCCCGAAGGAATGGTCATTAGGAGTTTATTGCCCTATAGTATTTTAATATTGGCTGTCAAGTATTTATATACAAAGTTTAATTAAGATCCATTAATTAACACAGTAGCTAACGCTTAAACTAATTTTTATATAGCTCATTTAAGCAAAACATGACATTATGGACCCCGGCGCCCCATGAGTGTTAAATTTCGAAAAAAGTTGCCAGTTATCATCCCGAGAGCTTACTTAACAGTCTCAAAAACGTTCATGACGATCGGGTGAATGGATTAGTCAGCTATAAAGGACATGCACACACACACAGACACACAGAGATATATTTTGATTTTTATAAATATAGATATAGTGAAATAAAACGACATAAAGGGGGCCCGGACCTATTCAGTGCGAGATGTCAATTTCAAAAACCTTTTCATTTTAATTCAATTTCATCAGGGATATATTTATTAAGATCGTTAAAATGTGAATGGAAAAATATCTTAAACATATATGAAAAAAGAAATTTTGGGCCCCCGGCCCCGAAGAAATCGACATAAAAAGTTCAGAAACTTTAAGTATTTTAATATGGGCTACCAAGTTTTTGTATACAAAGTTTTGGTTAAGATCCAATCTTAACCGTCTGTAGCTAACGCATAAACTATTTTTTATAAAGCTCGTACAATCAAAAAACGACATTAAGGGCCCCAGGGCCCAATTATTGCAAGAAATAAAGTGCGAAACCTATGTTCATTTATATAAATTTCAAAATACATACATTTATTTATATTTCTCAATATTGTTTAAAATTTGAATGGACGATAAAATATTAAACATTTACTAAAATAGACAGTTTCGGCCCCCTGCCCCGTGGGAATGAAAATTACGAGTTCAGTGCCCTATCGTAGAAAATTATAAACCCTTGATTTTTTATATACTAAAATTGGTCAAGATACCTGCATTTTCTCAGTATTTTAATCTATTACTAATTTTTATACAGCTAATATAATTAAAAAAACGACATTTATGGGCTCCTTTGCCCATTCCGTGAAAGAATTAAATTTCAAAAACCTTTTCATTTTAATTAAGTTTCCTCATAGATATATTCCTCAAGATCGTGAAAAATTTAATGGGGGAGAATACAATAAACATATACGAAGAAAAGACATTTGGGACCCTTGGCCCCGAAGAAATGGACATTTGAAGTTATGTGCCCTATAGTATGTTAATATGGGCTACCAAGTTTTTGTATTCAAATTTTGGTTAAGATCCATTCATTTACTCAGTAGCAAACGCATAAACTACTTTTTATATATCATATATAACCAAAAAAAGACATTAGGGGCCCCGGGGCCCATTCAGTGCAAGATATAAAGTTCAAAACACCTCTTCATTTCAATTTATATAATAATTGATACATGTGTCATTATTTGTCAAGATTGTTAATGACTGAATGGTGAATAAAATCTTAAACGTTTAAGAAATGTGAATTTTTGGGCCCCCAGCCCCAAAGGAATGACTATTTGCAGTTCAGTGCCCTATTGTATTTTAATATTAGCTATCAAGTTGTCATATACAAAGTTTGGTTAAGATCCAACAATTTACACAGTAGCTAGCGCTTAAACTAATTTTTATATAGCTCATTTAAGCAACAAATGACATTATGGGCCCCCAGTGCCCCATGAGTGTTAAATTTTGAAAAAAAAGTTACCAGTTACCATCCCAGGTAGGTACTCAACAGTCTCCAAAAATTTCATGACGTTCGGATGAATGGTTTAGTCAGCTATAAAGGACATGCACACACCCACACAGACATACTTTGATTTTTATATATATAGAAGATTCTGTCCGTTTTTCAAGTGTAAACGTGGTTCCAACTATTTATTATTTTACTTCACAATTCTTTCTGTATTTCTGTGGTTGCCTGGGGGAAATTTTAGCAATTATTAATCAGTCACATTATAACAACACTCTTTAAAATTAAAAGCATATCATTATAAAACATTTCAAAGCTACCATAGGAATACGCACTGTTTCAATAGGCTGTGGTTACAGCACTTCACATAAAAATAGTAACACACATATATTTATATGTAAAACATTTACATACTAACTGTGCACATAAAGTATTAATGAAATATTTAAAGACCCCCCCCTCCCTTTTCCTCTTTTATGAACCCTCCTTTGAATGTAACTTTTCATGACAGTTTGCCAGAGAAGAAATCCTACACAGTATTATACAGAATAATGAGGGCTTGGCATCCGAGACATTTGACACGCTAGACCTGAGTCAGCTGGCAGCCAGGACAGAGGGGTATGTGGCGGGAGATCTGGAGTCCCTGATAAACGTGGCCATCCACAGCAAGTATGTCAAGGACCTTGATGGTGAGGGAGACTCGATTGGTTTTGGCCTCGTTAATAATAGGTACCACAAACTGAAATTTCAAAATGGTCCCACAGCTTTTCTAGATGATGTATTTTAAAGTACTAGCAATATTAAGACCGAGGACACCAAGTTTGTTCATATATCGTCATAAATGAGAAAGTTATGGACATTTGAAGTTCAGGTTTTTTCGTGTTTTTTTCTTCCCTAAAAAGTGCTGTTTTTGAAAGACAATATCTGTAAAATTATTTTACTTATACCCACTTACTCACTCTCATTTCAACCAAAAGTATATGGAGAACAAACTCAATTTTTTTCAGGGGTGCAAAATAATTTAATCCTAAAAATTTATTGACCTGAAAATGGATTTGCATCATTTTTGGAGAAAAATAAAAAAGGGAATAAAAATCCTAAAATTAACAACTTTTCAAAAAAACATAAAAAATAAGCCAATGAATCAGCATGGAAGATAATTATATCAAAATGAAGGGTAACTAAAGATCTATAAGCAGAAATAAAGTGTTTAACCACAAGTTCAATAATCAAAATAAATGCACAGTTAGAAAAATGCAAGGGTTCTCAAAAAGTTAAAATTTAGTCATTTTCAAAAATTTGTAAAAAAATAACACATAAAAATTGTATTTAAATAAAGACTAACCATTGCTTATAACTATTCAAAGATCAAATTAACCCATTCTATATACATTTAAAATACAAGTGAGTTTGGATATGCGCAATGGTTCATATTAACTTAAGTGCAGAAAAGTAGTATTATATCAAAATTAAATAATTACAAATGTTTTTTTCTAATCTCAATATTTTAAAAAATGTTATTAATTATTAGTATACAGAATATATGACCTTAATAGTCAGCTTAATAATAAAATATTTAACTTAACATACCTTTAGACACAGTCATTTAATAAGCAAAGCTATTTATAAGTCTCTGCAAAAGATCAACATAAAATTCAATAATAAACTTATTTGGTACCTGTCTTCAAGCACCAGCCTCACATGTACCTTAGGTGGAGAGCCCAGATTTTCTGTTATTTCCAAATGATAAGGTAGGACTTATTAAATCAAAATCCAATTATTTATCCAAGAAATATATATGTGATATACATGTATTAATCCAAGAAATGTACATAGTCCACTGATGAAATTAAATTCAAACTGTCAAAAACCTTCTCAACTTGATTCCGAATTGTAAAGCTGCCCCCTTGTTTCATCAGTGAGAACCAGGTTTCAAGCTGAAAATGACAATTTATCAGAGTTTAATTTTAAATTTTCAAAATTACTAGGACTAAAGATCAAAATATATTAGAAGAAACGTATTAATTATAATAAAGTCATTACAATAATTATTACAACAGTATTAGTTTTAAAGATACCTGATCCCATGACTTGTTATTTTCTTCTTTTAAAACATAGAGTTGCAGTAGTAGTTTGTTGGTAATAACAAGAGTGGGCAGTGATGGTCTTCTATCCTTTCCACTGGCCAGAAAAGTCCTCTCAAGTGCACCATATTGTTCACCATCTTCTAAAAAAATTGAACACATATTTCCCAGTACATAAATTATATATTATAGAAATTATTCTAACTTTGCGCTGAAATTCTTATATTTCTTCATAAGTGATTTATAATTGAAACAAAAACATCCCTAACTTATTAACTTATTGACTTTTTCTTAATCATTGTTTACATTGGCAACCGAAGTTATGATCACGTGACCCTCAGTATAAATCACAATTTAGGATTAATAATATCATTTTATTACTATAAAATATATTAATTATTACTCATAAAACTAATATATTTCAGGGGAAATACATCAATTTTATATCAAAAGTCAGAATAAAAATAGATTTCACTTCAAAGTAGGAGTGGTGGTTTACGTTAGTTACGAACCTAAAAAGTCAACGTTACTGTACAATGAATCGTAAAACTAACTAGCTAAAACTATTCATTTGCCAATAAATAAATAATTAGAAGATATTTCAAATGATAGATATGTTTTATTTTAATAATATTACTTACCAAATAAGTCCTCGAGATCGACAAATGTCAATTTGCTTGTCCCTGCTGGAGCGCTAGCATTATAGACTCGGCCATTTCCGCACACCGGCGAAACGTTCTTCAAAACGAAAATATAGGTTTATTTATTTCGTTTTGCCGACGTTGGCAAAAAAAAATAAATGGAATTTTTTTTCCGTATATCAATTGGAAAAAGGACAATCCTTTCAAAAATATTAACCAAGTCCAATTATGTCAAAAACTTATAATTATATGAATTTTTTCTGGCATTTTTACATTTTCTTACATTTTAAATAATATTCTATAATGTTTTTTTTATACGAAACTAAAGACTGTCCACTTTCGCATACGATACACTACTTTTTAACGCAATTGTATGTATCTTGCGCTACGGCAAAGGCGTTAAATGGAAGAGGGTAAAAAACCATAACTCGGCTGCTGCTCAAAAATCGTTATGGTGATGGTTTTCCAGCGAAAAATTTATTATTTTAAATTAGGTCAACATCAAAGAAAATAACATATAATTAAAGGGCTTAAAATACACTTTTCAATGGTACAACTTTAATTTGTATAACATCTCTTTTTATTATAGTAAATGTGAGTGAAAAGTTGCTAATTTTTAGCTTCAGGGCGAAAAAACGTAATTTTGCGTCAGTTTGTGGTACCTACATTATTAATAATTAGCGTCTTTTTAAAATTGAAAAAAAGTCAACATTATACTTTGTTGAATATCAGGGTGTGGCATTAACTCTCAAAGTTTGGCAGAGAGTAAAAGAATAAAGAAGACGCAATAATCTTCTGTAGAGATGGAGCATCTGTAACTGATCAGATGAATAGTTTTATAGATAGAAAACCTTGTTTACTCGTTGGTTTGGAACTAAGTTAAAAAAGTGCTCTTAAAAACTCATAAAATTTTTGTTTTAAAATTAAAATCATTATCTTATTTTATGTACTAAAAGACGCCCATTAATTTTTAAGCAATTTTTTATAAAAATCATGGTTTTTAAAATATTAATTTTGAAAATAAGACACACAGGAATTTAGGAGGCAATTTTTTGAAGAAAAAAGTGCATGTAATAATCCGTATAATACGGTATAATTTATTCCATATCAGGGCATGCCATTAACTCTAAAAGTTAACTACATTATCAGAGAGTAAAAGATAAACAGTATTATTTAAAAAAAACAACAACCTTGTTTACTCATGGGTTTGGAACGAAGTTATAAAAGTGGACAGGCCCTGAAACACCTCATAAAATTTGAATATTTAACTTCTATGGTGGAATAAATAACATTTTTGAAAACTTATTACCTTAGACTGATCATGTATCATTGTTGTGGACCACTGTCAAACTCTAGTACAAATAAAAATATTTCCACATGATTGAACTCAATGTAGTTTCATCTGTTTCAGCCCTTGAAGATAAAATAACACTGAGCCTTGAAGACTTTGACGAGGCCCTGGACACTTTCAAACCTGTGGCCACCCGCAACGTCCAGCTACACAAACCCAGCGACCTCGGGTGGTCAGATGTGGGTGGACTGGCCCCTGTGAAGACAGCTCTTATAGAAACATTGAAGTGGCCAACTAAGGTCTTTATCATTTATATCAAAATAACAATTTAAACATCATTTTTTAGCTTCCAATATGGAAAATGTTTGACCAAATATTTTCTTCCCTAATTTTATGAGATCAACATCAATGTTATGTCTAAGGTTTGTTGGTCCATGTGCAAAATAACAAACTCATGTGCAAAGTTGCACGTCATCCAATTTTTGTGCAAATTTTACACCCCACAAAGAAAGATATCTAATTCTTATCAAAATGTGCTGCGTGGTAATTCTAAACTGCTACGTGGCATCTGTAAGATATCTTAACTACTCCAATACAACTACAATTAGTCCAGTCGTACACTGACTAAATAGTACCATACCCTTGACATGTGTCTGCAGACAGTCTAAGAGTCCATTTGTACACTGACTAAATAGTACCATACCCTTGACATGTGTCTGCAGACAGTCTTGGAGTCCATTTGTACACTGACTAAATAGTACCATACCCTTGACATGTGTCTGCAGACAGTCTTGGAGTCCATTTGTACACTGACTAAATAATACCATACCCTTGACATGTGTATGCAGACAGTCTTAAGAGTCCAGTTGTACACAGAATGATTTTAGATGGCACCAGAATGATATAAGATGACACCAGAATGATATAAGATGGCACCAGAATTATATAAGATGACACCAGAATGATATAAGATGACACCAGAATTATATAAGATGACATCAGAATGATATATGATGGCACCAGAATGATATAAGATGACACCAGAATGATATAAGATGGCACCAGAATGATATAAGATGACACCAGAATGATATAAGATGGCACCAGAATTATATAAGATGACACCAGAATGATATAAGATGGCACCAGAATTATATAAGATGACATCAGAATGATATATGATGACACCAGAATGATATAAGATGCATCAGAATGATATATGATGGCACCAGAATGATATAAGATGACACCAGAATGATATAGATGCACCAGAATATAAGATGACACCAGAATGATATAAGATGACACCAGAATGATATAAGATGACACCAGAATGATATAAGATGACACCAGAATGATATAAGATGACACCAGAATGATATATGATGACACCAGAATGATATAAGATGACATCAGAATGATATATGATGGCACCAGAATGATATAAGATGACACCAGAATGATATAAGATGACACCAGAATGATATAAGATGACACCAGAATTATATAAGATGACATCAGAATGATATATGATGGCACCAGAATGATATAAGATGACACCATAATTATATAAGATGACATCAGAATGATATATGATGGCACCAGAATGATATAAGATGACACCAGAATGATATAAGATGACATCAGAATGATATAAGATGACACCAGAATTATATAAGATGACAGAATGATATATGATGGCACCATAATGATATAAGATGACACCAGAATGATATAAGATGGCACCAGAATGATATAAGATGACACCAGAATGATATAAGATGACACCAGAATGATATAAGATGACACCAGAATTATATAAGATGACATCAGAATGATATAAGATGGCACCAGAATTATATAAGATGACACCAGAATGATATAAGATGGCACCAGAATTATATAAGATGGCACCAGAATGATATATGATGGCACCAGAATTATATAAGATGTCACCAGAATGATATAAGATGACACCAGAATTATATAAGATGACATCAGAATGATATATGATGGCACCAGAATGATATAAGATGACACCAGAATGATATAAGATGGCACCAGAATTATATAAGATGACACCAGAATGATATAAGATGACACCAGAATTATATAAGATGACACCAGAATTATATAAGATGACACCAGACTGATATAAGATGACATCAGAATGATATATGATGGCACCAGAATTATATAAGATGACATCAGAATGATATATGATGGCACCAGAATGATATAAGATGACACCAGAATGATATAAGATGGCACCAGAATGATATAAGATGGCACCAGAATTATATAAGATGACACCAGAATGATATAAGATGACACCAGAATGATATTTGATGGCACCAGAATTATATAAGATGACACCATAATGATATAAGATGACACCAGAATGATATAAGATGACACCAGAATGATATAAGATGGAACCAGAATTATATAAGATAACACCAGAATTATATAAGATGACACCAGAATGATATAAGATGACACCAGAATGATATAAGATGACATCAGAATGATATAATGATGGCACCAGAATTATATAAGATGGCACCAGAATGATATAAGATGACACCAGAATTATATAAGATGACATCAGAAATATATGATGGCACCAGAATGATATAAGATGACACCAGAATGATATAAGATGGCACCAGAATGATATAAGATGACACCAGAATGATATAAGATTACACCAGAATGATATAAGATGGCACCAGAATGATATAAGATGACACCAGAATGATATAAGATGGCACCAGAATGATATATGATGGCACCAGAATGATATAAGATGGCACCAGAATGATATATGATGACACCAGAATTATATGATGACATCAGAATGATATATATGTTGGCACCAGAATGATATAAGATGACACCAGAATTATATAAGATGACATCAGAATGATATTTGATGGCACTAGAATGATATAAGATGACATCAGAATGATATAAGATGACACCAGAATGATATAAGATGACACCAGAATGATATAAGATGACAACAGAATGATATAAGATGACACCGGAATGATATAAGATGGCACCAGAATTATATAAGATGGCAACAGAATTATATAAGATGGCACCAGAATGATATAAGATGACACCAGAATTATATAAGATGACATCAGAATGATATATGATGGTACCATAATGATATAAGATGACACCATAATGATATAAGATGGCACCAGAATGATATAAGATGACACCAGAATGATATAAGATGACACCAGAATGATATAAGATGACACCAGAATGATATAAGATGACACCAGAATGATATAAAATGGCACCAGAATGATATATGAAGGCATCAGAATGATATAAGATGACACCAGAATGATATAAGATGCCACCAGAATGATATAAAATGGCACCAGAATGATATAAGATGACACCAGAATGATATAAGATGACACCAGAATGATATAAGATGGCACCAGAATGATATAAGATGACACCAGAATGATATAAGATGACACCAGAATGATATAAGATGACACCAGAACGATATAAGATGGCACCAGAATGATATAAGATGACACCAGAATGATATAAAATTACACCAGAATGATATAAGATGACACCAGAATGATATAAGATGACACCAGAATGATATAAGATGGCACCAGAATGATATAAGATGACACCAGAATGAAATAAGATGACACCAGAATGATATAAGATGACACCAGAATGATATAAAATGGCACCAGAATGATATATGAAGGCACCAGAATGATATAAGATGACACCAGAATGATATAAGATGGCACCAGAATGATATAAGATGACACCAGAATGATATAAGATGACACCAGAATGATATAAGATGGCACCAGAATGATATAAGATGACACCAGAATGATATAAGATGACACCAGAATGATATAAGATGACACCAGAATGATATAAGATGGCACCAGAATGATATATGAAGGCACCAGAATGATATAAGATGGCACCAGAATGATATAAGATGGCACCATAATTATATAAGATGACATCAGAATGATATAAGATGACACCAGAATGATATAAGATTGCACCAGAATTATATAAGATGACACCAGAATGATATAAGATGACACAAGAATGATATAAGGTGACACCAGAATGATATAAGATGGAACCAGAATTATATAAGATGACACCAGAATTATATAAGATGACACCAGAATGATATAAGATGACACCAGAATGATATAAGATGACATCAGAATGATATATGATGTCACCAGAATTATATAAGATGGCACCAGAATTATATAAGATGACACCAGAATTATATAAGATGACACCAGAATGATATATGATGGCACCGGAATGATATAAGATGACACCAGAATGATATAAGATGGCACCAGAATGATATAAGATGGCACCAGAATGATATAAGATGACACCAGAATTATATAAGATGGCACCAGAATGATATAAGATGACACCAGAATGATTTAAGATGGCACCAGAATGATATATGAATGCACCAGAATTATATAAGATGGCATCAGAATGATATATGATGACACCAGAATTATATAAGATGACATCAGAATGATATATGGCACCAGAATGATATAAGATGACACCAGAATGATATAAGATGACACCAGAATGATATAAGATGATACCAGAATTATATAAGATGACATCAGAATGATATATGATGGCACTAGAATGATATAAGATGACATCAGAATGATATAAGATGACACCAGAATGATATAAGATGACACCAGAATGATATAAGATGACATCAGAATGATATAAGATGACACCAGAATGATATAAGATGGCACCAGAATTATATAAGATGGCAACAGAATTATATTAGATGGCACCAGAATGATATAAGATGACACCAGAATTATATAAGATGACATCTGAATGATATATGATGGTACCAGAATGATATAAGATGACACCAGAATGATATAAGATGGCACCAGAATGATATAAGATGACACCAGAATGATATAAAATTACACCAGAATGATATAAGATGGCACCAGAATGATATAAGATGACACCAGAATGATATAAGATGACACAAGAATGATATAAGATGACACCAGAATGATATAAGATGACACCAGAATGATATAAGATGACACCAGAATGATATAAAATGGCACCAGAATGATATATGAAGGCACCAGAATGATATAAGATGACACCAGAATGATATAAGATGACACCAGAATGATATAAAATGGCACCAGAATGATATATGAAGGCACCAGAATGATATAAGATGACACCAGAATGATATAAGATGGCACCAGAATGATATAAGATGACACCAGAATGATATAAGATGACACCAGAATGATATAAGATGGCACCAGAATGATATAAGATGACACCAGAATGATATAAGATTACACCAGAATGATATAAGATGACACCAGAATGATATAAGATGACATCAGAATGATATATGATGGTACCAGAATGATATAAGATGACACCAGAATGATATAAGATGACACCAGAATGATATAAGATGACACCAGAATGATATAAAATGGCACCAGAATGATATATGAAGGCACCAGAATGATATAAGATGACACCAGAATGATATAAGATGACACCAGAATGATATATGAAGTCACCAGAATGATATAAGATGACACCAGAATGATATAAGATGGCACCAGAATGATATAAGATGACACCAGAATGATATAAGATGACATCAGAATGATATATGATGGCACCAGAATGATATAAGATGACACCATAATTATATAAGATGACATCAGAATGATATTTGATGGCACCAGAATGATATAAGATGACACCAGAATGATATAAGATGACATCAGAATGATATAAGATGACACCAGAATTATATAAGATGACAGAATGATATATGCTGGCACCATAATGATATAAGATGACACCAGAATGATATAAGATGGCACCAGAATGATATAAGATGACACCAGAATGATATAAGATGACACCAGAATGATATAAGATGGCACCAAAATGATATACGATGACACCAGAATGATATAAGATGGCACCAGAATGATATATGATGGCACCAGAATTATATAAGATGACATCAGAATGATATAAGATGACACCAGAATGATATAAGATGACACCAGAATGATATAAGATGACACCAGAATTATATAAGATGACATCAGAATGATATAAGATGGCACCAGAATTATATAAGATGACACCAGAATGATATAAGATGGCACCAGAATGATATAAGATGGCACCAGAATGATATATGATGGCACCAGAATTATATAAGATGGCACCAGAATGATATAAGATGACACCAGAATTATATAAGATGACATCAGAATGATATATGATGGCACCAGAATGATATAAGATGACACCAGAATGATATAAGATGGCACCAGAATTATATAAGATGACACCAGAATGATATAAGATGACACCAGAATTATATAAGATGACACCAGAATTATATAAGATGACACCAGACTGATATAAGATGACATCAGAATGATATATGATGGCACCAGAATTATATAAGATGACATCAGAATGATATATGATGGCACCATAATGATATAAGATGACACCAGAGTGATATAAGATGGCACCAGAATGATATAAGATGGCACCAGAATTATATAAGATGACACCAGAATGATATAAGATGACACCAGAATGATATAAGATGGCACCAGAATTATATAAGATGACACCAGAATGATATAAGATGACACCAGAATGATATAAGATGACACCAGAATGATATAAGATGGAACCAGAATTATATAAGATAACACCAGAATTATATAAGATGACACCAGAATGATATAAGATGACACCAGAATGATATAATATGACATCAGAATGATATATGATGGCACCAGAATTATATAAGATGGCACCAGAATGATATAAGATGACACCAGAATTATATAAGATGACATCAGAAATATATGATGGCACCAGAATGATATAAGATGACACCAGAATGATATAAGATTACACCAGAATGATATAAGATGGCACCAGAATGATATAAGATGACACCAGAATGATATAAGATGGCACCAGAATGATATATGATGGCACCAGAATGATATAAGATGGCACCAGAATTATATGATGACATCAGAATGATATATATGTTGGCACCAGAATGATATAAGATGACACCAGAATTATATAAGATGACATCAGAATGATATTTGATGGCACTAGAATGATATAAGATGACATCAGAATGATATAAGATGACACCAGAATGATATAAGATGACACCAGAATGATATAAGATGACATCAGAATGATATAAGATGACACCGGAATGATATAAGATGGCACCAGAATTATATAAGATGGCAACAGAATTATATAAGATGGCACCAGAATGATATAAGATGACACCAGAATTATATAAGATGACACCAGACTGATATAAGATGACATCAGAATGATATATGATGGCACCAGAATTATATAAGATGACATCAGAATGATATATGATGGCACCAGAATGATATAAGATGACACCAGAATGATATAAGATGGCACCAGAATGATATAAGATGGCACCAGAATTATATAAGATGACACCAGAATGATATAAGATGACACCAGAATGATATTTGATGGCACCAGAATTATATAAGATGACACCATAATGATATAAGATGACACCAGAATGATATAAGATGACACCAGAATGATATAAGATGGAACCAGAATTATATAAGATAACACCAGAATTATATAAGATGACACCAGAATGATATAAGATGACACCAGAATGATATAAGATGACATCAGAATGATATATGATGGCACCAGAATTATATAAGATGGCACCAGAATGATATAAGATGACACCAGAATTATATAAGATGACATCAGAAATATATGATGGCACCAGAATGATATAAGATGACACCAGAATGATATAAGATGGCACCAGAATGATATAAGATGACACCAGAATGATATAAGATTACACCAGAATGATATAAGATGGCACCAGAATGATATAAGATGACACCAGAATGATATAAGATGGCACCAGAATGATATATGATGGCACCAGAATGATATAAGATGGCACCAGAATGATATATGATGACACCAGAATGATATAAGATGACACCAGAATGATATAAGATGACACCAGAATGATATAAGATGACACCAGAATGATATAAGATGACATCAGAATGATATATGATGGCACCAGAATGATATAAGATGACATCAGAATGATATAAGATGACACCAGAATGATATAAGATGACACCAGAATGATATAAGATGACACCAGAATGATATAAGATGACACCAGAATGATATAAGATGGCACCAGAATGATATAAGATGGCACCAGAATTATATAAGATGGCACCAGAATGATATAAGATGACACCAGAATGATATAAGATGACATCAGAATGATATATGATGGTACCAGAATGATATAAGATGACACCAGAATGATATAAGATGGCACCAGAATGATATAAGATGACACCAGAATGATATAAGATGACACCAGAATGATATAAGATGACACCAGAATGATATAAGATGACACCAGAATGATATAAGATGGCACCAGAATGATATAAGATGCACCAGAATGATATAAGATGACACCAGAATGATATAAGATGACACCAGAATGATATAAGATGGCACCAGAATGATATAAGATGACACCAGAATGATATAAGATGACACCAGAATGATATAAGATGGCACCAGAATGATATAAGATGACACCAGAATGATATAAGATGACACCAGAATGATATAAGATGACACCAGAATGATATAAGATGGCACCAGAATGATATAAGATGACACCAGAATGATATAAGATGACACCAGAATGATATAAGATGACACCAGAATGATATAAGATGACACCAGAATGATATAAGATGGCACCAGAATGATATAAGATGACACCAGAATGATATAAGATGACACCAGAATGATATAAGATGACACCAGAATGATATAAGATGGCACCAGAATGATATATGATGCACCAGAATGATATAAGATGACACCAGAATGATATAAGATGGCACCAGAATGATATAAGATGACACCAGAATGATATAAGATGACACCAGAATGATATAAGATGGCACCAGAATGATATAAGATGACACCAGAATGATATAAGATGACACCAGAATGATATAAGATGACACCAGAATGATATAAGATGGCACCAGAATGATATATGATGGCACCAGAATGATATAAGATGGCACCAGAATGATATAAGATGGCACCAGAATTATATAAGATGACACCAGAATGATATAAGATGACACCAGAATGATATAAGATGCACCAGAATTATATAAGATGACACCAGAATGATATAAGATGACACCAGAATGATATAAGATGACACCAGAATGATATAAGATGGACACCAGAATGATATAAGATGACACCAGAATGATATAAGATGACACCAGAATGATATAAGATGACACCAGAATGATATAAGATGACACCAGAATGATATATGATGCACCAGAATTATATAAGATGGCACCAGAATGATATAAGATGACACCAGAATTATATAAGATGACACCAGAATGATATATGATGGCACCGGAATGATATAAGATGACACCAGAATGATATAAGATGGCACCAGAATGATATAAGATGGCACCAGAATGATATAAGATGACACCAGAATTATATAAGATGGCACCAGAATGATATAAGATGACACCAGAATGATTTAAGATGGCACCAGAATGATATATGAATGCACCAGAATTATATAAGATGGCATCAGAATGATATATGATGACACCAGAATTATATAAGATGACATCAGAATGATATATGGCACCAGAATGATATAAGATGACACCAGAATGATATAAGATGACACCAGAATGATATAAGATGATACCAGAATTATATAAGATGACATCAGAATGATATATGATGGCACTAGAATGATATAAGATGACATCAGAATGATATAAGATGACACCAGAATGATATAAGATGACACCAGAATGATATAAGATGACATCAGAATGATATAAGATGACACCAGAATGATATAAGATGGCACCAGAATTATATAAGATGGCAACAGAATTATATTAGATGGCACCAGAATGATATAAGATGACACCAGAATTATATAAGATGACATCTGAATGATATATGATGGTACCAGAATGATATAAGATGACACCAGAATGATATAAGATGGCACCAGAATGATATAAGATGACACCAGAATGATATAAAATTACACCAGAATGATATAAGATGGCACCAGAATGATATAAGATGACACCAGAATGATATAAGATGACACAAGAATGATATAAGATGACACCAGAATGATATAAGATGACACCAGAATGATATAAGATGACACCAGAATGATATAAAATGGCACCAGAATGATATATGAAGGCACCAGAATGATATAAGATGACACCAGAATGATATAAGATGACACCAGAATGATATAAAATGGCACCAGAATGATATATGAAGGCACCAGAATGATATAAGATGACACCAGAATGATATAAGATGGCACCAGAATGATATAAGATGACACCAGAATGATATAAGATGACACCAGAATGATATAAGATGGCACCAGAATGATATAAGATGACACCAGAATGATATAAGATTACACCAGAATGATATAAGATGACACCAGAATGATATAAGATGACATCAGAATGATATATGATGGTACCAGAATGATATAAGATGACACCAGAATGATATAAGATGACACCAGAATGATATAAGATGACACCAGAATGATATAAAATGGCACCAGAATGATATATGAAGGCACCAGAATGATATAAGATGACACCAGAATGATATAAGATGACACCAGAATGATATATGAAGTCACCAGAATGATATAAGATGACACCAGAATGATATAAGATGGCACCAGAATGATATAAGATGACACCAGAATGATATAAGATGACACCAGAATGATATATGATGGCACCAGAATGATATAAGATGACACCAGAATGATATATGATGAGCACCAGAATGATATAAGATGACACCAGAATGATATAAGATGACATCAGAATGATATAAGATGACACCAGAATTATATAAGATGACACAGAATGATATATGCTGGCACCATAATGATATAAGATGACACCAGAATGATATAAGATGGCACCAGAATGATATAAGATGACACCAGAATGATATAAGATGACACCAGAATGATATAAGATGGCACCAAAATGATATACGATGACACCAGAATGATATAAGATGGCACCAGAATGATATATGATGGCACCAGAATTATATAAGATGACATCAGAATGATATAAGATGACACCAGAATGATATAAGATGACACCAGAATGATATAAGATGACACCAGAATTATATAAGATGACATCAGAATGATATAAGATGGCACCAGAATTATATAAGATGACACCAGAATGATATAAGATGGCACCAGAATGATATAAGATGGCACCAGAATGATATATGATGGCACCAGAATTATATAAGATGGCACCAGAATGATATAAGATGACACCAGAATTATATAAGATGACATCAGAATGATATATGATGGCACCAGAATGATATAAGATGACACCAGAATGATATAAGATGGCACCAGAATTATATAAGATGACACCAGAATGATATAAGATGACACCAGAATTATATAAGATGACACCAGAATTATATAAGATGACACCAGACTGATATAAGATGACATCAGAATGATATATGATGGCACCAGAATTATATAAGATGACATCAGAATGATATATGATGGCACCATAATGATATAAGATGACACCAGAGTGATATAAGATGGCACCAGAATGATATAAGATGGCACCAGAATTATATAAGATGACACCAGAATGATATAAGATGACACCAGAATGATATAAGATGGCACCAGAATTATATAAGATGACACCAGAATGATATAAGATGACACCAGAATGATATAAGATGACACCAGAATGATATAAGATGGAACCAGAATTATATAAGATAACACCAGAATTATATAAGATGACACCAGAATGATATAAGATGACACCAGAATGATATAATATGACATCAGAATGATATATGATGGCACCAGAATTATATAAGATGGCACCAGAATGATATAAGATGACACCAGAATTATATAAGATGACATCAGAAATATATGATGGCACCAGAATGATATAAGATGACACCAGAATGATATAAGATTACACCAGAATGATATAAGATGGCACCAGAATGATATAAGATGACACCAGAATGATATAAGATGGCACCAGAATGATATATGATGGCACCAGAATGATATAAGATGGCACCAGAATGATATGATGCACCAGAATTATATGATGACATCAGAATGATATATATGTTGGCACCAGAATGATATAAGATGACACCAGAATTATATAAGATGACATCAGAATGATATTTGATGGCACTAGAATGATATAAGATGACATCAGAATGATATAAGATGACACCAGAATGATATAAGATGACACCAGAATGATATAAGATGACATCAGAATGATATAAGATGACACCGGAATGATATAAGATGGCACCAGAATTATATAAGATGGCAACAGAATTATATAAGATGGCACCAGAATGATATAAGATGACACCAGAATTATATAAGATGACATCAGAATGATATATGATGGTACCAGAATGATATAAGATGACACCAGAATGATATAAGATGGCACCAGAATGATATAAGATGACACCAGAATGATATAAGATGACACCAGAATGATATAAGATGACACCAGAATGATATAAGATGACACCAGAATGATATAAGATGGCACCAGAATGATATATGATGCACCAGAATGATATAAGATGACACCAGAATGATATAAGATGACACCAGAATGATATAAGATGGCACCAGAATGATATAAGATGACACCAGAATGATATAAGATGACACCAGAATGATATAAGATGACACCAGAATGATATAAGATGACACCAGAATGATATAAGATGACACCAGAATGATATAAGATGGCACCAGAATGATATAAGATGACACCAGAATGATATAAGATGACACCAGAATGATATATGATGGCACCAGAATTATATAAGATGACATCAGAATGATATATGATGACACCAGAATTATATAAGATGACACCAGAATTATATAAGATGACATCAGAATGATATATGATGGTACCAGAATGATATAAGATGACACCAGAATGATATAAGATGGCACCAGAATGATATAAGATGACACCAGAATGATATAAAATTACACCAGAATGATATAAGATGGCACCAGAATGATATAAGATGACACCAGAATGATATAAGATGGCACCAGAATGATATAAGATGACACCAGAATGATATAAGATGACACCAGAATGATATAAGATGACACCAGAATGATATAAAATGGCACCAGAATGATATATGAAGGCACCAGAATGATATAAGATGACACCAGAATGATATAAGATGGCACCAGAATGATATAAGATGACACCAGAATGATATAAGATGGCACCAGAATGATATATGATGGCACCAGAATGATATAAGATGGCACCAGAATGATATAAGATGGCACCAGAATTATATAAGATGACACCAGAATGATATAAGATGACACCAGAATGATATAAGATGGCACCAGAATTATATAAGATGACACCAGAATGATATAAGATGACACCAGAATGATATAAGATGACACCAGAATGATATAAGATGGAACCAGAATGATATAAGATGACACCAGAATTATATAAGATGACACCAGAATGATATAAGATGACACCAGAATGATATAAGATGACATCAGAATGATATATGATGTCACCAGAATTATATAAGATGGCACCAGAATGATATAAGATGACACCAGAATTATATAAGATGACACCAGAATGATATATGATGGCACCAGAATGATATAAGATGACACCAGAATGATATAAGATGGCACCAGAATGATATAAGATGGCACCAGAATGATATAAGATGACACCAGAATTATATAAGATGGCACCAGAATGATATAAGATGACACCAGAATGATTTAAGATGGCACCAGAATGATATATGATGGCACCAGAATTATATAAGATGGCATCAGAATGATATATGATGACACCAGAATTATATAAGATGACATCAGAATGATATATGGCACCAGAATGATATAAGATGACACCAGAATGATATAAGATGACACCAGAATGATATAAGATGACACCAGAATTATATAAGATGACATCAGAATGATATATGATGGCACTAGAATGATATAAGATGACATCAGAATGATATAAGATGACACCAGAATGATATAAGATGACACCAGAATGATATAAGATGACATCAGAATGATATAAGATGGCACCAGAATTATATAAGATGGCACCAGAATTATATTAGATGGCACCAGAATGATATAAGATGACACCAGAATTATATAAGATGACATCAGAATGATATATGATGGTACCAGAATGATATAAGATGACACCAGAATGATATAAGATGGCACCAGAATGATATAAGATGACACCAGAATGATATAAAATGACACCAGAATGATATAAGATGGCACCAGAATGATATAAGATGACACCAGAATGATATAAGATGGCACCAGAATGATATAAGATGACACCAGAATGATATAAGATGACACCAGAATGATATATGATGGCACCAGAATGATATAAGATGACACCAGAATGATATAAGATGACACCAGAATGATATAAAATGGCACCAGAATGATATATGAAGGCACCAGAATGATATAAGATGACACCAGAATGATATAAGATGGCACCAGAATGATATAAGATGACACCAGAATGATATAAGATGACACCAGAATGATATAAGATGGCACCAGAATGATATAAGATGACACCAGAATGATATAAGATGACACCAGAATGATATAAGATGACACCAGAATGATATAAGATGACATCAGAATGATATATGATGGCACCAGAATGATATAAGATGACACCAGAATGATATAAGATGACACCAGAATGATATAAGATGACACCAGAATGATATAAGATGACACCAGAATGATATAAGATGGCACCAGAATGATATATGATGGCACCAGAATGATATAAGATGACACCAGAATGATATAAGATGACACCAGAATGATATATGATGGCACCAGAATGATATAAGATGACACCAGAATGATATAAGATGGCACCAGAATGATATAAGATGACACCAGAATGATATAAGATGACACCAGAATGATATAAGATGGCACCAGAATGATATAAGATGACACCAGAATGATATAAGATGACACCAGAATGATATAAGATGACACCAGAATGATATAAGATGACATCAGAATGATATAAGATGACACCAGAATTATATAAGATGACATCAGAATGATATAAGATGGCACCAGAATGATATAAGATGACACCAGAATGATATAAGATGGCACCAGAATGATATAAGATGACACCAGAATGATATAAGATGGCACCAGAATGATATAAGATGGCACCAGAATGATATAAGATGACACCAGAATGATATAAGATGGCACCAGAATGATATATGATGGCACCAGAATTATATAAGATGACATCAGAATGATATAAGATGACACCAGAATTATATAAGATGACACCAGAATTATATAAGATGACACCAGAATGATATAAGATGACATCAGAATTATATATGATGACACCAGAATGATATAAGATGACATCAGAATGATATAAGATGGCACCAGAATGATATAAGATGACACCAGAATGATATAAGATGGCACCAGAATGATATAAGATGACACCAGAATGATATAAGATGACACCAGAATGATATAAGATGGTACCAGAATGATATAAGATGACACCAGAATGATATAAGATGGCACCAGAATGATATATGATGGCACCAGAATTATATAAGATGACATCAGAATGATATATGATGACACCAGAATTATACAAGAATGATATATGAAGGCACCAGAATGATATAAGATGACACCAGAATGATATAAGATGACACCAGAATGATATATGAAGGCACCAGAATGATATAAGATGACACCAGAATGATATAAGATGGCACCAGAATGATATAAGATGGCACCAGAATGATATAAGATGACACCAGAATGATATAAGATGGCACCAGAATGATATATGATGGCACCAGAATTATATAAGATGACATCAGAATGATATATGATGACACCAGAATTATATAAGATGACACCAGAATTATATAAGATGACATCAGAATGATATATGATGGTACCAGAATGATATAAGATGACACCAGAATGATATGATGGCACCAGAATGATATAAGATGACACCAGAATGATATAAAATGACACCAGAATGATATAAGATGGCACCAGAATGATATAAGATGACATCAGAATGATATATGATGACACCAGAATGATATAAGATGACACCAGAATGATATATGATGGCACCAGAATGATATAAGATGACACCAGAATGATATAAGATGGCACCAGAATGATATAAGATGACATCAGAATGATATAAGATGACACCAGAATGATATAAGATGGCACCAGAATGATATAAGATGACACCAGAATGATATAAGATGACACCAGAATGATATAAGATGGCACCAGAATGATATAAGATGACACCAGAATGATATAAGATGACACCAGAATGATATAAGATGACACCAGAATGATATAAGATGGCACCAGAATGATATATGAAGGCACCAGAATGATATAAGATGGCACCAGAATGATATAAGATGGCACCATAATTATATAAGATGACACCAGAATGATATAAGATGACACCAGAATGATATAAGATGGCACCAGAATTATATAAGATGACACCAGAATGATATAAGATGACACCAGAATGATATAAGGTGACACCAGAATGATATAAGATGGAACCAGAATTATATAAGATGACACCAGAATGATATAAGATGACACCAGAATGATATAAGATGACACCAGAATGATATAAGATGACACCAGAATGATATAAGATGTCACCAGAATTATATAAGATGGCACCAGAATGATATAAGATGACACCAGAATGATATAAGATGACACCAGAATGATATAAGATGGCACCAGAATGATATAAGATGACACCAGAATTATATAAGATGGCACCAGAATGATATAAGATGACACCAGAATGATTTAAGATGGCACCAGAATGATATATGATGGCACCAGAATTATATAAGATGACATCAGAATGATATATGATGACACCAGAATTATATAAGATGACATCAGAATGATATATGGCACCAGAATGATATAAGATGACACCAGAATGATATAAGATGACACCAGAATGATATAAGATGACACCAGAATGATATAAGATGACACCAGAATGATATAAGATTACATCAGAATGATATATGATGGCACTAGAATGATATAAGATGACATCAGAATGATATAAGATGACACCAGAATGATATAAGATGACACCAGAATGATATAAGATGACATCAGAATGATATAAGATGACACCAAAATGATATAAGATGGCACCAGAATTATATAAGATGGCAACAGAATTATATAAGATGGCACCAGAATGATATAAGATGACACCAGAATTATATAAGATGACATCAGAATGATATATGATGGCACCAGAATGATATAAGATGGCACCAGAATGATATAAGATGGCACCAGAATGATATAAGATGACACCAGAATTATATAAGATGGCACCAGAATGATATAAGATGACACCAGAATGATATAAGATGGCACCAGAATGATATATGATGGCACCAGAATTATATAAGATGGCATCAGAATGATATATGATGACACCAGAATTATATAAGATGACATCAGAATGATATAATGGCACCAGAATGATATAAGATGACACCAGAATGATATAAGATGACACCAGAATGATATAAGATGACACCAGAATTATATAAGATGACATCAGAATGATATATGATGGCACCAGAATGATATAAGATGACATCAGAATGATATAAGATGACACCAGAATGATATAAGATGACACCAGAATGATATAAGATGACATCAGAATGATATAAG